>JALJEV010000904.1:0-1200000 GCA_026586105.1 Hylodesmum podocarpum
AAATGAATGAAAATAGAACGGAAAAGAGTGGAGGAGAAAAAGAAAACTCCTCGAGCCGCTCAAAGCAAAGAACGATGGGTGCAAAAAGCGGTACCAACTCTTGCTCTATGGCCGTTCAATGGTGCTTTCCTGATCATGCTTCAGTTGCCCATTCACCATGAATCTGCCTTTGGTACCTACCAAAATAAACATCCACCAGGATCAAATATCATCCAATCATCTGCAACTATATGTAAATCATTATTAATTAATGCAGATGATTGGTGATGCAGATATGTTCTATAGTTAGTGCATGGTGGTGGTAGGAAAAATTTGAACGCCATAATTATAATCTTCCATTTGTTCATTTTAATCTTGGCATCCAATTTGAACAAATTAAATGTTTCACTTAATCTAAAGCACAAACTAAAGCATATGGAATATTGAACACCAATATCAACAACAAAATTTAAAAGAGAGAGTAAAGGGTTAGAGTGTATCATAGTATTAAGGTCATCCTTTACTCCATCTACAATATGTGTAGACACTGGTTCGCCACTAAGTGTAGGAATTTGCATTTGGACCTCCATTGATGACCTCTCTAATGATCTAGAAGAATATGCAACATCATAAGAGCAAAAGTCATTAGGAACAACTAAGAGGTCTAAATTAGCAAACTCAATTATACTCCAAGCTTTAATTCCAAAAGTATCTAAAGTGAAACAATTAGTGTTGTTCATATTTTTGCAAGGAGAAAGAGTATGAAATGGTAAAGAAAGCTTCCCTAGTGGTTGTTTTGATTTCTTGGATGTTTCATTCTCTTCACAATGTGAGCTCCAAGGGAACTTGATGGACAATTCTCCACTAGGTACCAAGATAAGAGGATTTCTGTGAAGGGGAGGGTCTGAAACAACTTGCGTTTCTTCTTTAGAAATTACTCCTACATCACATATAAAATGAGAATCGGTAGAAACAGAGGAAGGATTAGCATAAACAACTAAATCATCACATGTTTCCTTCTCTTGTCTATCTGTGACTCTTCTATCTTCTATGTCTTGTTCTTTCAATTCTTGATCTTGCAGCTCTTTCTCTTTACATACGACCTCCATGGAATTTTTCCTTTGAATGGCCGTGCGCATTCCACCAATTGCATACCAGACCCCAAATTGATATCACTCACCATCTTACCATCAGCATTCATATCAGAGTTGGCTTGTGAGGGTAGACTGATGGGTGCTTGAGGTTGGCTCTAATTAATGGCATCAGATAACTGGCCCATATGAGTTTGAAGAGTCTCAAAACTGGCCTTAGTTATTTGTTGAAGTTGCATGTTGTTGATGGCCATCTGCTTAATTAATTCTTCCAAGGATGGTTGTGGTTGGGCTGGTGGTGGTGGTGGTGCAACATGCTGAAACGATGGTGGTATGGCCTTAGTTATCTGTTGAAGTTGCATGTTGTTGATGGCCATCTGCTTAATTAATTCTTCCAAGGAAGGTTGTGGTTGGGCTAGTGGTGGTGGTGGTGCAACATGTTGAAACGATGGTGGTATATAATGATTGGATTTATTCTTGTCGCCAACGGTGTCGGATGGGAATATTCATGTGAATGCCGATAGCTCGATCTCCCCATCCAAGATCAGAGAGCTAGAATAAGGATCGTATTGCTGCTGAGGCATGCCCCAAGGATCATTGAAACATTCCTCTTGCTACCAATACTTCCCAATATTCCTATTATCCATGTTAGCCTAACCAAAATGTACCTGCCACCATGGAAATACATCAAAGATGCACCAGAACAATAGAACAGAACAACACCGCAAGCAAGTTTTTTTTTTTTTTTTTTTTTTTTTCAGTTAAACAACTACTATTACATGGAATTATGGTTAGTCTATACAATTGCAATATTCACAAACAATTTATATACATGAAAGATGATAATCCCAAACCAAATGACGTATGTCCCCGGCAACGGCGCCATTTTGATAATCACTGTCGAATGACTATCAAAATCTAGATTTATCCCCAATTAAACTTGTAATATAGAGGAATCAACCTAGGTCATCTCTCAGAAGACATACGTACATTCAATTCGGAATTGCTCACTATTAGGAGGGGGATTTTCATTGAACAATTCAACAAAACTAAACAAAAGTGTAATTATGAAACGGAAAGCTAAAGACCAAGCAGAGAAATGTAAATTGAAATAGTGAATTGCGTAAAAGATAAGAGTAGAAAAGGAACAAGGAACACTTAGCATAAGCGCGAAGAGAATTAGAAATTGAAAGTAGAGCAGAGGAATGCAAATCGAAGCAAAGAATTAAGCAAATTGAAACAATGAATTAAGCAGAAGAGAATTGCAGAAAAGGAATCAAGTGCAGTAGCATTAAGCGTGAAAACCTAAACAATCAAGAACAGAATTATAAAGCGTAAATGTAAATTGAATCAGGAATCCGTTGCAGAATTGAAGAAGAGCGTAATCAAAATCAAGAACTGAATTTAATTGTTGCAGTAGCTACAGACGAAACACATGAACATTGAAATCTAAGAAGAAAAGAATGAGTAGAAGAGAGAACAGCGAAGAGAGAAGAGAGATTGTGCAATCGCACAACTCAAACTTGCACAAGAGAAGCTACAAGATGGAAAATAGAATTATCAAAAGTTCCTCCCATTTTTCGCCCCGCCACAAGTATATATAGACCCGTAAATCGCGCCACCCACTTAGCAGGACGCGCCCGGCGCGTTTTGAGCGGAGAAGAAAGTATGAACGCGCTCTTGTGCGTGCCCTGGCGCGTTTATCCAGCAAACAAACAGTATTTGCACTAGTTGTATCGTCTGTCTTCATGTCGTCTGTATTTGGGGTCGTCTGTCTTAACTTGTTGTATCGTCTGTATGAACTTGTTATCGTCTGACTTGCTATCGTCTGTCTTAACTTGTTGTATCGTCTGTATGAACTTGTTATCGTCTGTCTTGCTAGTTGTATCGTCTGTATAGTGGACGATTCCTTCAGTTAAGCTTTCATGAGGCATGAGACGCGCCCCTGAGCGCGCCCTGGCGCATTTGTGCCGCAAGGAAAGGCTGAACGCGCCCCTGGCTTGAGCTTCAACTTCTCTTCCTCTTGCTGACTTGCACTCTAAGTCCTCATCTCAGATCTTGGGTCTTCCATTCCAGGCTTCCATTCTAGCATTCAATCTCCTCCCTGCTCCTATCTCTTCTTCATTCCTCATAGTTCTCGAAGCGACTGCACAAGAATCAATATAGAATCATAAGAACTTATGGAATTTTAACTATTATTTACTACTATTACTAAAATATACCTCCAACACAATATCTAAGATAAACTACCAAAATATGACACATATAACAGCTAATTGAACCGAAAACAAAGTAAAGAGAATGTATATAAAATGGATTATCAATATACACCCTTTTTTATAAATTAAATAGCTAGTGGGTGGTGACATCAACATTCCTACAATATTTTTAAGTTAATTTATATGTCTGACCTTTTTAGAATCGTTACTAAAAAGTGACAAGAACTACAAATGTTTGGAAGATCACAGGGTAGTGAGCCTACCTGGAGTCCATAGGGTGCTCACTAAGACATCATGTCTTATTCCATTACATTTACTATGTTTTTGCGATTTGGGCATAGAGCATTACATTTTCACAAATAGAGCATGGAGCTTAGAGTTGTTGGACCATAAAGAATTATAACATAGGTTATAGTTTACCAATTGGGAATTTAAAATTTGTACCAGAATTCATCATTGCCAACAAGACAACCGAGGAAGCTTACCTAACTTACAACCAACAGGAGCATGACGTGTGCTCATCAATGTATGACCTAAAGCCAAAGCCTATAAATACCACATATAACATCAACCCAAAGCCTATAAATACATCTTCTTCTACCAGGAAATATATTTGAACTCTTTCTCATTCTACTCGAACTAATACTCTCACTTTATTATACTGACTTAAGCATTAGAGGGTTTTTGTCAGTACCTCCAACTTAGCTAGAATAGGAAACATTTCAGACCTAGCCTGTATTCGCTTCTAAGGACCTAGAACTTATTCCGACAAGAACAAATTTCATTCCTTTCCAACAAAAAAGTTTTCTATTTACAAACCTATAATACCTTGAAATTTATTCCTTCATTTTAATTACATGTTGTGTGATTTAGGATAATCAAATTTAATCATAAGTATTTGAATATCTTAAATAATTGTTTTAAAAAAATATTTTTTGAGTTAAAAAAAAATTATTCATTAAAAAGTTTTTGTTAAAACCACTATGAATGAGTTAGGATGGAGTTATCTTTTAAATAAATATAATATCCTTTTGAAGATAAGATAAATGATCTCCAAGATCTTGTATTAAAATAATCAAGATATAACTAAGTGCTCCTTCCCTCTCTTTAGTTTTTCTCTTCTCCCGCTCTTTCTTAAAAAATCACCTCCATTCCTACATATACTATGAGATACTTTTTTAAAATGTGTCTTCCAAAGTTGTTTATCGTTGGATGGGTGTGATTTTTTGGCAAATACTTTATATCACATGGAACTTCATATCCAATGGTGGGATTGTCTACGGGAGGTCTGTAGAAGTGCTAGAAGTTTCATGAAGTGTTATTGTCGGCAACAAATTCCTATAACAACCAATGTTGGTTGTTTCCAAAGATCAATAGTGAAATATTCTTCAATTGCACTCAAATTATTATTGGAGCTCTCTCACTCAGATTTCCTCTTCTTGGACAATTGGATTTAAAATTAGAGCTCTAAGTTGTTTCTTGAAAATTTGTGAACATAGACGTGTAACCATAACTCTCAAGCAATGACCATCCTCCGATGGTTAGAATACCTTTTCTTTTCTCTGAGTACAGTCTAAAAACCTTTGGAATCGCAGCCAGGGTGTGAAGTCACCCTTCTCTACATAGTCTTAAGTTCTCTCAGTAACTTGCATCCTCGTTACGTTCCAGGTAAGGGTAGTTATGCAATTATTGATAATAGTGGGAAATGTCTGGTTATGACTGTATGAGTGAAATTTATTCTAGTTATATTCCCCTTCTAATTGATTTTGGGGGAAATTGATTAAGAATCCTTGTTAGTCTTGCTTCACGTGATTAATTGTGCAATTATTGTGTGAATTAATGTTTTGTTTTTATTAGTGACCGGTTGAAATTCTTCCCCTTTGTTTTTGTAAAATAATTGTTTGTCGTAGGATTCTTGTTGTTATGTTTTCATGCTTAATCTAACTAATTGTCGTGTTGTTATTTTTGCCTACTTTTATACCTTTGGTTGTTTTACTTGCAACATTTTGTGCACGTTATGGTATAATGTGATTGGGTGATGTTATGGGATGAGAGATCCCATGGTGGTGAAATAATAAATGTGGGTTGAGTTAATATGGTGAGACATATTGTATTGATGAGTCACTAGGTTCATGATAATCGGTTGTAATAATATTTTATGTTGATGAAAGGGATGAATGTTTGCGGTTATGAAAGAGAAGTGAGGTTACCCTAGTGGACATGTTTGTGAGCATGGTGTTTTGGAAAAGATACGGGATTATCATGAATGTTAGGTAAATGTAAATGTTTTTGAAAAATGAGTGACTCACGTTGCAACACTAATTACCTTGACCATAACTATTTAGTATTTGCAGTGAGAGTATCAAATGTGACATTTATTCCTAGACATTCCTCAATGTGTTTTGATAGTACCACATGAGATATAAGAATGAATTATGAGTTGCATGCATCATACTGGATTACATAATATGTTGATTATAAGGTGTTGTGAATCAAATGTTCCTTATATCTTGTTATATTTTTAATGTAGAAACTATCAATCTAAAACACTTTGGCTTTTGTTATTATTTTCTTTTTTCTTGTTGATTTTGCTTTGTGTTGTCAAGTGAGAACATTAAACATCTTGAATTCTATATTAGTTCACTATCGATTTATTTTTCGAGTCTTAACAGTTGTACACAAATTTTGAAATTTGTTTTATTAATATAATTCTGATTCTTAATGTTTAATAATGTATTTAATAGTCGTAAGTGAAGGGGTTATAATAACTTGGTTTGTTATTGTTGTATTTACAATATTAATAACATTATAACTGTAGAAGTGAAGGGGTGTTACACCAGCAATAAACAAAGTATATGATTAGCATACTAAATACAACAATAACAAACCAAGTTTCTTCCCATTAGTATTACATAAACCATTCCCCACGATTGAGTTCTGTCGTAAACATAAAGCAAATTTTCAGCAAATTCATAGTGCTCTGTATCTTTTAACTTATTCTGAATGTAATGGAAGAATAAAGCCTTATCACTGTTTCTTTTCGTCCTACCTTTACTATTCAATCAAGGCAAATATCCTGAGTGAAGAATAATGACACTTCAGTTTTCCTACTCAATCAATCATTCACAATAGAGAAGTCATTTGGACTCCGTAGTATCCCTCTCCGGGATGAAATTTACGCCAGTTTGACCATTGCTATTAAGAACTTCTAATTCTCCTGCAGTAAATAACTGCCCTTTCTTGAAAATTGGGCGTCTAAGTTGGACGTATCCACAGTAATCAACTTCGTACACGGTAACACCCGTTTTGAATGAAGAAAAAGCCACCCCAACTCCTTCCCCTACAAAACATGCAATGTAGTTAGAACTAAGTTTGCCAAAATCTCCTGCACACTGCAAAATAGAGCACCATCTCCATTCAGTGATAAAAAACAGGTTCATGTTCAAATACTTTCTAGCTTTTTAGAAAATTTCATTCTTGCTCATTAATGTGGGGAACAACTAGAAGAAGATTGCATTCACAAATAAAAGGTGCCTTTCCTGATGGACAAGAAATTGAATAATATATCATACCATGTGTGACAAGCAGCAAGTTCTCAGTAGGATATTTGTCTGCAAGGTCTTTAACTATTTGCTTATATCTAGGCCTTGTGTGCAAATTTGGATCTTCTTCCCACTGTGGTAACTGTAGTTCCCCAAGCAAAAAAGGTTTTCATCAGCCCTAATGATATTTGCATACATACATATAACAAATCAAGTGTGCCAAATATTCATAATTGAAAATGAACATGAAGTCCTCTATATATACCTCTTTATAGATCCTTTGCACATTCTTATCCACTGTCCCTGCTGGAAGCATGGCCTCGCGCTCTGCTATATCAAAACCCCAATTTCCATCTTTAGGAGCCACCTCAAGTCTGATTGCTTCCCTGCTCATCATTTCACATAACCCATATTCAACAGCGACCTGCAGTTGTGAAAGTGAGTAAGAATTAAACTTAATAGCTGATATATTATACATCTACCCAAGATTTGTAAGTCATGTTAAAATTTGATAAAAGAGAAACTACAATTCTACTCATGCAGATGAAACTGACTGTGTTAGCATGTGTGTGTGTGTGTATATGTGCAGTTTTTACCACTAGGCCAAAGGTTTAGATGTGGATATGTATCCCTAAAAGTCAAACATCCCAAATAGACAAATCAAACATAACCATTGTATGCAAGACCAGTTAATGCTTGGCCTTGGTCCACTGCAAGAACCACCTCTGAAAATCTAAGGTTGTTCAGGACTGAATCTTATTATTCTGTTACACTACATTGGTGAAAAACAATTAACAAAGTTCACTTGCAGTTTGCTGATTTTAAATCCTATCACGTCATTCAAGATCATAATCCAAATAATATCCAAGATAGAACTACACACTACTGTATGATTGACTCGTCATTTCAGCTAATATCTAGCTTTTTCAACCAGCTAAAAAGCCGTGTTTGACCTCACAAAAATGTCAATATGATTTTTCTTTTTTATCTTTAAGGTAAACATGCCAAGATTTTACTTAGAAAGTACTGAGAGAAACTTTGTTTCATATCATCATCTAATCATAAATTATCCTATATATAACAAAAGATTAATTTCTATGAACTATGAACTATAATTATAAAGTGTATTGTGAAATTGATTAACTTCTAAAATTGAAATTATTTTATTTTCTAAAACAGAAATAACTAGAACAAACTGCAATAACCTAATTTTCTCATCAAAACCATACAATCACCCTAACTAAAAGTTAAAAAACCCAGTGTACAATCATCTGCATCAAAATTTTCAAAATCAAATTTATAATCCTTTACCATGACGTTGCTCCAAGTGGAACTGGACTCAGATCTCAAGTTCAAATTTTGTAAATAGAAAGAAGAAAGATCACACTAAAAATGATTAAGAAGAAATATCACACTAAAACTGTAATCAGACAATTTTCTAGTGAAGATTAGTCATCAACAAAATCAATTCGTAATTCTCATTGAAGATTGAGCACGAATTAGATTCAGGTTACAGAATTAACTCTGGATTCATAATTGATTTTTGGTAAATTTTAACAAGTTGGATTTTAAAAAAAAATAATTTGAGTAGCTTTGAACAGACTTTTATTACAATACATCATAATAAAAAATTCAAATATAAATTAATCTTAATTAAAATTAATTTCTTTCCAATCAATTTTACCACCACACATACGGTTACCCAATAAAATATGATATTCTACAAAAACAAACAAAAGAGCGAAAAAGACGATTTTGACCTTGAGTTTGGAAGGATCGACGGTGACGTGATCGGAAATGACGGCGTTGGGGTCGTCATCGGTGACGGCGGAGAGAGCGGCGATGACTTCGGCGGCGGTTTGAATGCATCGGAGGAAGGGCGATACGAAGACGCGGTTGAGAGTGAAGGGAAGGTTGTTGCGGAAATTGCGACCCGTAGCGAAGGCTCGGATCCGACCCTGTTCGATCAGGGGTGGGTCCCACGGTCGAGGCGCCGTTGTTACCCACGTTGGTTCGAAGTTGTCCATACGATCGCCGTGACGCATTACGATGACGTTTTGGTAGAAATCCGGTGTTGGAGTTTGGTCACTTGAACTCATTTTCGTATGAAGAAAACGATAGATAGAAAGAACGAAGAAAGGGAGCTTCGCAAGTGAAAAGGAAAAAACTGGAACAAGAACACGATGTTGGGTTTCTGTAGTTACTAGGAAAATGTTTGGTTACTTGTTTGGACAAAATATATGTTTCTTTTTCTCTTTTTTTAGTTAAAAGGGCTGAATGCTATTGATGTCTAAAGTAAAAAAATTCAAAAGACAATGAGATGTAAGAAAGGAGAAAGAAACGAAGGTGAAAGTTTGCATTTTCATTGACTTTTGTTCGAGGCTTTTAGGGTTTAATTTTTTTTTTTTTTTTACCGAAAATTGAGTAAATAGTCAGTAGATCTTTTCTCTTAGAATTTAAAAGAAAGAAACTTTTTTAAGAAGTCGTTAAATTGATAGTCTAGCTATAGATGTCCATGCACATCCGTTTCCTCCAAAATAATTGGTAGACACTGCATACTTATATATTATACGAATGAATTGATTAATTAGTTAGTTGCATTATTACATGTGTTATTAAATAAAAGTGTATAATCCATCCTCCTATTTACAAGAAAAAATCAAGTTAGCAATATTTGGACCATCCGTAAAAACAGATTTTTATCTCCTATCTCAAGTCAAAAGTTAGCGTAACATATCTCTGTTCTTAGATCTGGACCTATGTCCATTGAATCTAAATAGGTAAATTTCATATTTAAATTTATTTTTTATTTAATTTATATAATCTAGATGGTATTTTCATCCTTAAATCTCAAACTTATACTTATAAATTTGAACAAGTAAATTTTATATTTGGACTTATTTAATTTTATTGACCTCTAAGTAAATTTCGTGGATGCCTTTCGGACATTTTTTATCTATTATATATTAACCTATTCTTTAATTTTGTTTTATATATTTTTATTTAATTAAAATTATATGTACTTAATTTTATATAAAATCTAATTAATAAAAAAATATAAATTAAGATTAAAAAATAAATAAAATATATTATCGAACGCATAATTCTATTGATAAAGAACGTAGTGTTATATTATCCAGATTAATATAATTAGTTAACAAATATTCACAAGTTTTTCTAAAACTATTTTCTATTTACTAACTACTAAAATGAGAGTGACAATGAACCAAAATGTCTATCCTGTTGAAAAATTGAACAAAACTATAATACATAGTTATGGTTGGTAAGACGATGATTGTTATTTTCCTATTCCAAATACATTGTTATTTTCGGAGAGAACCGGAGCAAAGGTTCTAAAAACTATCAGAGCACACAACAAAAAAAAGTTGAAGGAAAGGTGAAAAATGATAGTAACTAACACAATTCTCAACTTTTTGGACGTGACCAAGTAAAGATATAAAAATGGAGATGATGATCATGAAAAGAAAAGAGAAAAAAGAAGGTTCCAAGAAGCGAAATGTGAAATGAATGAGGAAAGGAAAAGATACTTAGCAATTAAAAAAAATCTTAACTGTTTTCGGAACGTGCCTATAAAACATGGAGATAAAAGTAAAAAAAAAAATGATAAATGAGTATTTAAGGATATTTTTGATCGTTTCTAATAAAATTTTAGGATTTACTGTCCAGTCACTAGACTTTGTCAGTTAATTAAAATAAATATTAACTCTAATTATCTAAATTTTAAATCTTAAAATTTATAAAATTCTATAATTCAAAACTAAAACTAGATCAACAATATTCTAAGATAAAAAAGGATTTAAATAAATTATTAAGAAATAAATTCTTAGCTTAAACTAAGTCACAATTTTTTTTTTTTTAATTCAAAGAAACAATTAATTAGTTTCTCCCAAAGCATACATATATACAATAGAACACCACACAAAATAATCACACAAATATGACATTAAACAAGAAGGAAAAATTTGGTGTTATAGAATGTGAGGCAAGAGAGATCTCAAAAGGGTTAGGAGGGCTAGGCCTCACAACCTAGAGGAATAAGTGCCAAAGTAAGCATTCATAATTAAAGTTTAGAGGCTAAGCACGTTCTTATCGAATGCAATAGGATTACATGCATTAGGAAGTAATATAAAGTAGAGATAGATCCATCACAGTACAAGAGACCTTAAGATTGGTAAAAGTTAAGAAGATTATTCCTTTAATAGATATAACTTTGAAGATGTAAGGTGAGAGGCGAAAGGAACTAAGAAAGTTTGGAGAAAGGATCTTCATAAGAGATCACAGTGAGTCATCCTAAAATCCATAAGGCACTTACTACAACATTATGTTTCATTTTATTACATTTCTCATGTTTTTACAAGTTAGACATAGAGGATTACATTCTCACATCTAGGGACTTGGAGTTGTTGGACTTGGACCATAAAAGAGAGATAATATAGGTTGTGGTTTCCCAATTAGGAATTTAAAACCAAGATGATATATGTATGTCTATATATTCTTTTAATTATATATCTACTAAGACATAGATTTTCAAATTAGCAATCAATTTCCACTTTTTTTTTTCAATATTTATACAAGAAACAATGAAAAATTGTCGCATTTTCACTTTATTTTTTATTTCCAAATATTTATAGCGAAAATTATCACTTTGCCATAATTTTATTTTTTGTTTTAAATAAATTGTATTGAAAATGGAGAAAATATTTTTTTAATTCTCTTTTTCCTATATAAATCTTTACATGAAGGAAGCAAGATGAAAATAAAGTGAGATTTTTTTTACTATTTCTTTTACAAATATTTTGAAAAATGATTAAATTGAAAAGAATAGTTTTTATAGTTAATTAAAATATAAACAAAAATTGAAATAATCAAATGCTTAATTTTCGTAAATTTGATTATATTATTGTTTAATCCATGTGATATAAAATTATTTTTATTTTGGTCCTTTTAATTTTTGTTATTTTTGTGCTGGTCCTTTTAGATTTTAATCCTTGTAATTTTTTTCTCCTTTTCTTTTTAATTTTTATTTTGGGACTTTTGTGAGATTTGACTGACAAACAAAATAAAAAATATTATAACATAAAGTTGAAATAAAAAATAAAAAAGACTTCATTCAAAAAATTCCTATATTACTTGAACTAAAAACTGATTTAATCTCAAATGAAATAACATCAATATACGTAAACAAAATGATTAATAATAATCAAGGTGTTATTGTTATTGAAAATTAAATTGAAATAATTGGTACAACTTATTTCATAGTCTTTCTTAGTGACTAAAAGGTAACAAAAAGACATTCTAATGAGGTAACATTTTTAATTACCGATCACACAGCAGAAAACAAACTTAGTCCATATACTTTTGCTTTGATACCATTAAAAGTGTCACACAGGATATTTATATTGTCATTTATTACAATTTTGTTTAAATATTTAGAAAACAAGTTTGTCCTGGTCTTAATAACATGAAAAGATTTAAAACTTTTTTCTAACTATGATTATTTGCAAAATATAATTTTTAAATGTGATACTTAATACATGTAAATGTAAAATAATTCTATATTTTTAAATGTGATACTTAATGCATGTAAATGTAAAATAATTCGACCTTTTCCTTTAATGAACGATGTCAATGCAAAAAAAATGTAACGTAACAAAGTAATAATAAACACACATACACACTTAATAAATAGATACATAACATAAAGTGATAAATTTTACAGTAAAAACTCACTTATCTAGACCAATAGAAGATCGCGCTTAAGAGGTTACATCCAAAACAAATGATTCAGATTACTAGCTCAATTCACTTTCCTACAAAACATACATTAAAAGAAAGAAAAGTAAATCTATAAGTTAGAGTGAGCCTTCCAACCCCAAAGCCCAACTACTGTTAAATCGACAAAATGAGATTCTTAGTCACTGAGATCTAGAGTGAGTATGATCACTAGATTGAACAGGATTAGGAGAAGTGACACTCCCGTTTGTCTACTGTGGGTTCCCATACATCCACTAAGATGGAAGGGAAATAGAAAGAAAAGTTAATTTATAGAAAAAAAATTAAATTTTTTAAGTATAGAAAGAGAGAGGCTTGCGTGATTTGTGTGAGTTGTTGTTTTGTTGTTTATTTGATGCTTGCATGTTTGTTTGGTGAATGCAAGATAGTAATTAGGCTCCACGTTTATAAGAATGAGAGGGTCTATCTAGTTGTAACGACTAAGGTAATGGATAAAAGAAACTTGAAATGAATTAAAAGCATACTCATGCTTGTAGAAAAAGAAAATTGGAGTATTCTTAGAGATGCCTTCCTATAAGGCTAACTATGGATTTTTCCAAGAGCTTTTAATAGAGAAAAGAGGTTTATTTTTTTTATTTTATTTTTTTTTTTTGCATGTTTTTTGAAAAGAGAGAGCTAGTGTAAGTTTTTGAGAAAAGGAATTCAATCCCAAATGTCTAAAAGCATAAAAGAAAGGCCAAAGCACAAGTTTTAGAAAATATTTTGAGTGGAAAGGTTTTGAACGAAAAATAAAGTTTTAAGAGAAAGATACTCAATTCAAGAAAATAGTTTTAAATCATGTTTTTAAACTAAAAGTCACAACATCAAATGGATTATGAGAGTTTTTATGCCTACAACTTCATTTCACTAACAATTGTAATGACAGCCACCTCACTCACAGAATAAATACATATTTCTATCTCTTTACATTTTATACATAATTTCTTTCTCTTCACATTTTATATATATATATATATTTGTCTCTCTTCATATCTTTTTCTAACTGATTGTCTGATTATATATTTATTACAGTTATTTACCAAATATTTTTCTAATAATTAAGAAGGAACCCTTATAAAAATGGACAAACACTATCATCCATTGACTTTTGGGGAAAATCAGCATTCTTCTTCGAGAGAATGATAATTAGAGTGAATAATACTAATGAATCCAATCATAAGCTAATAAGTATAAAATGCTAAGTGAGGGACACCCTAAGTGACTAAGTTAGAGTCACAATAGAATGATATTTAGTAAGATCATAACTTAACATATAGATAATAACAAAGAAAACAGATGCATTAGAAACAAAGCAAGACCTTAAATTTGTCACATTATTTTCACTTTATTTTCTATTTTCAAATGTTTATAATGAAAATTGTCACTTACTTTAATTTTATTTTTTATTTTAAAAATTTGTATCGAAAATGGAGAAAACATTTTTCTTGATTCTCTTTTTCATATTAAAATCTTTAAACGAAAATAAAAATATGAAAATAGAGTGATAATTTTTTACTACTCTTGTACAAATATTTTTAAAAATTATTAAATTGAAAATAATAATGTTGTAATTAATCAAAAATTAAAAAATTTAAATAAAAAAAATCCTTAATGTTTTTAAAAAAATTTGATTATATTATAAAAAGTTGAGTTAGAATTTTAACAACTTTCCCATAAAACTAGCATCGAAATGTAATTGAAGCACTTTAAGGTTGAGTTGGAACATTAACTACTAGAATAAACAAACACATATGCTTCACTAAGGAATTCAAATAATAAATTCAAATAATAAAAAAATATAGTATCATGTATTCCATGAAAATTCTAATTTTAATTACTTTTCATGATATAAAAAACAAGGCTTACCAATAATGAATAATTTTTCAGCCATCAGAATTATGATATTCTTTAATTTATTTATTTATTTGTTTTATGAAATTTTTCCTTAATTTCTTATGTAGTAAATGTTCTTGTGATAATTTTCAAATATAAAAATTTAAAATATTAGAAAAAAAATCATATATATCTTTCCATTTTATAGCAAAGTTCTCTTTTCACAAGCTTTAACTCACCAAATTTCAAATATATAAATCTTTAATTTATATCCGAGAAAAATTAAAACAATGTTTGAGAGAAAAGAGTCAAACTAAAAACTGTTGTAAAGCAATGTATTTATAATGATGGAAATTCACTACAAGATAAAAAAGATGGAGTATATATTTATAAATGAGTATAAATATATAATAATAATAATTGAATCTTACCTCATATGCACAATCATTTCTATGCTTTTCATGAATAGTTAAGCAATGAAGAATTTCCGGTGAAAATGATATTTGATTCTAAATGCTGCAGATCCTCCTCGTATAGCCAACGGTACCCACAAGCTTTCACCTCCACATCCAAACCTCGAGGGTGCTCAACTTTGCATGCCAATTTCATTTGATCAAGATCACGCATTCCATTTGAATATTGACTTACATAATGAATGAGTAATTCTCGACCGAGAAACATCATTAGTAAGTGATCCAATTCAACTGTAACCAAATCTATGTTCAAAATTATTGGAGCACCCCAATAGATCCCAAGACACATGTCATTCTTAATTCCATACCAAACACTGTCATAAATCTGTGTATTATTATTAGCAGGATGATCATGTGACACAAATACTGCACAACAAGCAACACCTATCCAATTTGTGTCTTCCATAACAGTAGCAAGGTCCATCATGCTTATTGAATCACCCGTGCTTCGTTTAGTGAACCACCTTGGAATTTCACTTCCAGCAATAACAATACCAGTAACACCCCAGAAAAGTGGGGATTTCAAATATACCTGGTACCAGAAAAATTCAGTTATATTATATATAATTGGTGTACACAGAACATCAGTATAGAGCAATGGAGATGTTACCTCAAGTCTCTGCAAGATCCAAGAAAAAACCATGTTATAATTGTGTTCCGTTAAATTCTCACTCAATTTGGGGCAATCAAAAATGAATAATCCCGGCGTACGTTTGTAAACAAAATTTTTAATTTTTTCATTCATTGTTGAAAGCTCTGGCAAGTAAATCAGCTGCTAGCAGTGCTGCAAATTCAAATAGAGAAGCTTGGAAAGTTGTTTCATGGTGGTAGGTAGAGTCACAAATTTGTTTCCCCCCAAATTTAAGCCTACTAAAGAATGTAAGTTTCCAATAGCATCAGGGATTTGAAGTAGATTGGAGAAGCTCAGGTCAAGATAATACAAATATTGGAAACAATGCAAATAAAGTAACACCAAACCCACTGAGTCTTCAGGCTTCTGAGAGGAAAGAAGATGGCGAGGCAACATTAGAGCTTTATATGCAGACGAAGTTATCAATTGGATGACACCTCTGTTTTTACCAGCTTTCTCCAAATACTCTATTTCATTTGGTTTCTTTAATATATGATTATTTTGTAATTTTGAACAGCCTGAAAGATTTAGCTCCTGAAGAGAATTGAGCCCCAAAATAATATTAAGATCAAGGACCAGATTTTCACATCCTTCGAGAATGAGTATTTCAAGATGTGGGGATCCTCTTAGGTCAGGAATCTCAATAAGATACTTGGAGTGTCTGAGATTCAGAGTTCTCAAATTAGGCAGACACTGCGAGAGAAACACTGAGATTAATTTTTATTTCGGTTAATTGGAGGGGGGCAAAATTAAAAAAATTTGTTTTTAATTTCATTAAAGATTTTTGTTTTGTTTTAATCCTTCTAATTTAAAAATTATATTTTTCAATCCTCAAAGTGATTTACATGGCTATTTATAATTAACAAATGGTATCTAAACTAGTACATGAAAAAAAAAATATATTTTTCCCCAAAAAGTGATATAGTTTAGTGTTTTTTTTTTAGTGTTTCGTTTAAAGACAACTAAGTTGAAAAAAAAAATATATTATACCTTGGTGTCTTCCCATAATTGTTTGATATTGGTGTAACTTGTAAGGCAAGATCAGTACGGCTAGTTCTTGAGGACGAAAACTTGATGGCAAACACATGAAAGGATATTTCTAGGCAAAAACATGTCAGACCTAGAAAACTTTTTTATCTTTCGTAGATTAAACCATCTGATCAACCTCAAAGTCAAGAATGTGAATAAAATGGAGCAAAGAAGTTAGACAAAGCAACCACTTCAGATGCACATGATGACCTTGCGTTTGTTCCTTAGCATGGAGGAATTGATTGCACTGAGACTTTTTCTCCTATAGCTAGATTAGAAGCAATTCAAATTCTTATTGCCTTTACAGCTCACAAAAACATTATTTTGTATCATATGCATGTTAAAAGTAATTTTCTAGATAAGTGATGCGCGCTGCAGCAGTGCTTACACAACTGCCACTAGCTATGACAAGTATATCACAATCATCAAAATATAAGTATTTATGAGATCAGGGTTGTCGATCCCACAAGGATAAGAAATCAGATTTATTTTAATTTAATTATATTATTTTGAAGGTTTTGGGAAGTTAGTGAGAAAGCAATTATTAAATGAGAAGAATTCAATAATTAAGAAACGATTAAGATTCCGATTTTACAACTAATTAACCTAGTATTTCCTCTCCGTTATTCAAATTATAATCTTTGGTTGAATCAGATTCTTACCTTCGTAACCGTCCCTCTCAGGATCACCTACACTGCCTAAATTAACCCAATTAATTAATCTCTTTAATTAAACTAAGTTAATTAGGATTTTAGTTCTGTGAATCTAGTGATAACTGTTAGGTTATGTCCACACTACTGTCTACTCCTATCTTTAGGACTCTAGCTTAGTAATGACTATTTCTCTAATACCACTTAAGTTTCTTTTCTCAAAGTTTCCCTAGGTTTACGGTCAATTCATTAATGGTCAGTTAATAAATAGCATTTAACATAAAAGAAATAAAAGCCCGAGCATATACTGAATAACATCGATAATTATATTACGAATAATTAAGGTTACATCGTTATCTCAATCAAAGGGGGAGTTAATTCATACTCGTAAAGAAAATAACGCAAGGGTAATATGAAAGAAAATACATAGATAAATAATTCATATGGAAGTTGGATGATCTTTGCGTCTCCTTCACTTAGGCTTGATATTTAAATCTCTATTTTGTGTGAACCAGAGTGATCGGGGGAGCCGTCTAGGGTTTCTATAATTCTCTCTAATCTAGGGTGATAAAAAAGATATTGTTTAACTTTATGCATATATATAGTTGTTCTGAATTAGACTAGGACTTTTTGTAAACCCAACTCGTGCGAGCTCATCGTCAATTCATGCGAGTTGAGGTCCTAAGGAGCAAACATGTTCATCTCGAAGGTTTGATACAAGTGATGAGTTCGCGGGAAGGGATCGTCTTAATTTTTTATTTCGGGGAAAGATATTGATGCCACACTCCGGAAAGGAATGGGAAGGTGAGTAATAAGTCATGGGTTTGATTGTCACACAATCAAAGATTAATAAGATCGGATTTAGTTCTTCTCTTAAGAACTAAAAGAAGCTTTCATATTAGAGAAAATCTCACTTTTTATTTAAATTTAAATTGCGTATCAAAACAAAAAGAATATCCATTTATAGGCTGAATGAAATAAAATGCACATTAAATTTAGCTTAAAAATCTACACGAAAATAATAATAAAGTAATAAAAGACCTAATAAAGACACATTGAATCTAGCCTAAAATTCTACACAAAAATAATAGAGTAATTAATAATCTATTAAATACACATTAAGTTACTCGTTAAAAACACATTAATTGTCGACTACAAAATCTACACAAAAATAGGATTCCTATATCACATCACACCATCTCTCTTCCAGAGGATTCATCCTTGAATCTTAGTTCACTCTCCTCTTGGGTTAAATACAAATTTTACAATTTTGTAAATTCCATGAACATTGAAGATGCATAATGTGTTAGCCAATATTCAAGTATGAAAGAAATAATTTTTGAGGTATATCCTCAATTTTCTGAATTTCTTTCTCGTATTTTATTTGTTCTCTGATAATTTAGTTCTTCATTCAAGAACTAAAGAAACTCTCTTAATAGAAAAAAACTCACATGCTAATATTTAAAAACTTGTCTATCAAATCACAAGACACATTGAATCTGCCTAAAAATCTACATGAAAATAATAGAGTAATAAAAGATTTAATAAATACACATTAAATCCAACCTAAAAATCTTTAAGAAAATAATGAAATAATTAAGAATCGACACGTTAAATTATCCATTAAAAACACATTAATAGTCACCTACAAAATCTGCTCGAAAATTCTCCACATGGACTTTGAATATGAATACTCATCAACGTGTCAACACAAAGTTCATGCGGAGAATTTGGTTTGAATATGTATACTCTTCAACATTGTCTTGTTCTTCATCGTTGCTAAATTAGTAAGTTGGTCTGTAATTAATTGACCATCTTGATCATTTGTATATTCAGCGGAAAAAATTGAATATGTATACTCATCAACGTTGTATAATCACCTAACCTTTGGTTTAAATACGTATACTCATCAATGTTGTCTTCTTTTTTATCATCTCTAAAGTCAGTATCTTTATCATCTCTAAAGTCAGTAAGATGATTTGTAATTTACAAACCATCTTGACAATTCGTATAACCACCAACAAAAATTGAAGTTTGTAAATATTATTGTAAAAAAATTATTAATGGAAAATAAAAAATATTTAAATTTTAATATATAAAAATTACCATTATAATACAAAGAACAAGTAAGAAAAATTTGCTGAAAAAGGTGCTTGAAAATAAAAATGAAGAGCAGCCAAAGGTTTAGATATATAGAAAAATTTTGTGTGCAATAAAATTGCAAGCTCTGTGTTAATGTTAACAACTGGGGATCTGATGTTTTAGTAAGCTTGTATCGAGTTTTAGATCATGTTGTTAACCCAACACAAGTTGATATTGATAGATGTTTAGTATTAATTGCTACAAGTTTGAGTGTGGGACTACATTAAATGTGTTGCATTATGATATCAACTGTTATCAAACGAAGAAATCCAACAGGACCAAGGCTTTTCCTATGCCGTATAGATAATATACATTATAATTATTTCAATTAATAACAAAATTATTAATAACTATATACATGGATATTTACACATCATATTCTTGCATGTAATTGGTCTCAGCACACAGAAGGTTGTCAATTTTCCATCTATTGCAGTTAAATTTATTTAGATTATTTTAGATAGATTACAAATAAATAAGATTTATCTATGTATTTCATATTTTAATGATTTCATTTATCACAATTTTATTAATTAACAATTAGTAACTTAATAAACTTTGAGGTTTGTATTATCACACATGCAAGTGTGCCACTAATATGTTTTGTAATTATGGAATAACATGCGATTGATAGGGTCATGAGATAGTTTGAATCGAGACAACATAAATTCGCCAAATTTAGATTATGTTCATAACATTATACTAGGGACGAATGCAACGTATTCTAACCTGATCATCACTGAAAGATAATTTATGTTGGGTGGGTCCTCCTCAAGTTAGGCCCAACAATGTTTTATATTTAAATGAAATATTTACCACTCATTTGATTTCTTTTTGCTGAGCAGCAACTTTTCAGTTTTTCACCAGAGAGAACAGTTTTAGGGTTTTTCTCATCCTTTCCCTGCCATGCTCGTCCGTGCTTATCTGTGCGGTTTGTTTGGTGATTTTGCTGCTTCAGTATTTTTCCACTAGTTTTGTGAGTATAGCCTTTTTGTGAGTTCTTTTGTATAAGGACCTTTGTTGTACTCTTTGATATTTTTATAGTGGATATTTTTCTGGACTAGGTCCCGTGGTTTTTGTCCCTCTCCTTGGGGTTTTCACGTTAAAATTGTTGGTGTTCATCTTTCTCTGCATTTACATTTTATTCCTCTCCGTAATTTTTGGATTGTCGTATATTACGTTCCTCTTGTTTCAATCAAGGGGGAAAGGTTTTATATTACATACGCTTTCAGATTTTTGTGTGTAATCTTCCACTGCGTATCTGTGCCTTTCCCAACAAGTGGTATCAGAGCTGATCTATTTTGTTTTCTGGGGATTTTACTTGACTGAAAGATGGAGCCTAATTACGGTAAAATGATTAGTTTAAATGAGACTAATTATCACAAGTGGAGAGGAAAAATGAAAGATCTTCTGTTTGTTAAGAAATTACATTTACCTGTGTTTGCCAATCAGAAGCCTGAAAACAAGTCTGATAAAGATTGAGCTTTTGAGCATGAGATGGTTTGTGGCTTTATTCGTCAATGGGTAGATGATAATGTTTTGAATCATATTGCCAATGATTCACATGCTAAGACTTTATGGGACAAGCTTGAAACTTTGTATGCTTCCAAAACAGGAAATAATAAATTATTTTTGTTGAAGCAAGCTATGAATTTAAGGTACAAAGAAGGTACGTCCATTTCTGACCACTTGAATTAATTTCAAGGGTGTTTTGATCAATTGTCTGACATGGGTGTTAAATTTGAGGATGAAATTTTAGGACTTTGGTTGCTTAATACTCTTCCTGATTCATGGGAGAATTTGCGTGTTACTTTAACTAGTTCTGCTCCTGGTAGTGTTGTGACCATGGAATTTGTTAAATCTGCCATTTTGAATGAAGAAGTTCGACGACAAACTCAGCAGGCTTCTTCTTCCCAAGCAGGGGTTTTGGTTACTAAAAACAGGGGGAGAAATAGATACAGAGATCATGACCGAGGTCATAGAAGCAAAAACACGCGTTGAAGCAGATCAAAGTCTAAGCATAAAAGATTTGAGTGCCACTATTGTGGTAAAAGGGGTCATACTCAGCAATATTGTTTTAAGCTGCAAGATGACAACAAAGGCAAGCAAGAGAACAAGAATGATGAGAATGGTAGTCGTGTCACCGCCACTACCCCAACAGATCTTGTGATTGTTTATGATGAAAATCAGATTAATGTTGCCTGTGATGATTCTAGTTGGGTTGTTGATAGTGGTGTCAGTTTCCATGTGACTTCCAGAAATGGTTTTTTCTCATCTTATACTTCAGGCGATTTTGGCGTGTTAAAGATGGGCAATAATGATACTTCACAGGTAATTGGTATTGGTACTATTTGTTTACAAACTAATAATGGGACAAAGCTTATTTTGAAGAATGTCAGGCATGCATCATCCATCCGTTTGCATTTGATTTCTACCAGTGTTCTAGATGATGACAGTTATTTTAATACCTTTGGTGGTGCACAATGGAAGCTCACTAAGGGTTCTTTGGTTGTGGCTAGTGGTAAGAAATTTTCTGGTTTGTACTGGCTGAAAGCTTCTGTTTTGTTTAATGTTGTAAATACTGTTGATTGTGATGATTCGTCCAATTTATGGCATAAGAGGCTTAGCCACATTAGTGAGAAGGGGTTGTAGTGTCTAGCCGAGAAGAATTTTTTAGCAGGTTTGAAAGGAGCATAGTTAGAAAATTGTGTTCATTGCTTGGCTGGAAAGCAACACAAAGTTTCTTTCAGAAGCCATCCTCCATCTAAAAAATCATAGGTACTTGAGTTGGTGCATTCAGATCTTTGTGGTCCAATGAAGACCAAGACTTTTTAGTGGTGGACTTTATTTTGTCACCTTTATTGATGATCATTCAAGAAAGCTTTGAGTTTATGTTTTGAAGACAAAAGACCAAGTGCTCAGTGTCTTTAAACAATTTCAAGATTTAGTTGAGAGAGAAACTGGAAAGAAGCTGAAATGTATTCGCACTGACAATGGTGGTGAATATCGTGGACCTTTTGATGAATACTTGTAGACACAGGGTATTCGACATCAAAAGACACCCCCCAAGACTCCTCAGCTCAATGGCTTGGCAGAAAGGATGAACAGGATATTGATGGAGAAAGTTAGATATTTGCTTTCTGAAGCAAAATTGCCTAATACTTTTTGGGGTGAGGCTTTATATACTGCTGCATATGTTATAAATTTATCTCCCGTTGTTGTTTTGCAGGCTGATGTTCCTGATAGATTGTGGTACGGGAATGATGTCTCTTATGACCACCTTCGTGTCTTTGGTTGTAAGGCATTTGTGCATGTGCCAAAAGATGAGAGGTCCAAGTTAGATGGCAAGACACGAGAATGCATCTTTATTGGTTATGACCATGATGAATTTGGCTATAGATTTTATGATCCGGCTGAAAAGAAGCTTGTTCGAAGCCGTGATGTTATTTTTATGGAGGATCAGACCATTGATGATATTGGAAAGCCAGAGAAACCAGAGTCTCCAAGTACCAGTGGCTTGACTGATTTTGATCCAGCTCCTCAGACCAATATGCCTGATGTAGCAGATTTTGACAATCATGATGATGATGTTGGGAATCATACTCCAAATGATTCTGTTGAGACCACTGGTGATAATGATAATGTTGGTGGTGATTTTGGTGAACTTGATGTTCCTATTAGGAAGTCTTTTAGACAGAGTTTTCCTTCTACTCGCTATTTATCTCATGAATATGTGCTTCTCACTGACGGGGGAGAACCAGAATGCTACAAAGAGGTTATGAAGAGTGAGCATAAGGAGAAACGGGTTGCAGCTATGGAAGATGAAATGAAGTCTTTGCATGACAACCATACTTTTGAGTTGGTCAAGTTGCCAAAAGACATGAAAGCTTTGGAAAATTGATGGATTTACAAGCTGAAGACAGAAGAGAATGGTTCTACACCACGATATAAAGCAAGACTTGTTGTCAAAGGCTTTCGTTAGAAGAAATATGTTGACTTTGATGAGATTTTTTCTCCTGTTGTTAAAATGTTTTCCATCCGCGAGTTGTTTTGGGTTTAGCAGCTAGCCTTGATTTAGAAGTGGAGCAAATGGATGTGAAAACTGCTTTCCTTCATGGTGATTTGGAGGAAGAAATTTACATGGAGCAACCTGAAGGTTTTGTAGTGAAAGGCAAAGATGATTATGTCTGCAAGTTGAAGAAAAGTTTGTATGGGTTGAAACAAGCCCCTAGACAGTGGTACAAGAAGTTTGAGTCTGTTATGATCCAACAGGGATTCAGGAAGACTACTTCTGATCATTGCGTTTTTGTGCAGAAATTCTTTGATACCGATTTCATTATTTTATTGCTTTATGTTGATGACATGTTGATTGTTGGTCATAATTTGTCTAAGATTACCAGGTTGAAAAAGGAACTCAGCAAGATGTTTGCTATGAAAGACTTAGGACCAGCAAGACAAATTCTTGGCATGCATATTTCTCGTGATCGAGAGGCCAAGAAACTTTGGTTGTCACAAGAGAAGTACATTGAGAAGGTACTTCAACGTTTTCACATGGACAAGGCTAAAGCTGTAAGTACACCTCTGGCTTCACATTTTAAGTTTAGCACTAGACAAGCTCATTCTAGTGATAAGGAAAAGGAAGATATGCAACATGTTCCCTATGCATCTGCCGTAGGAAGTTTAATGTATGCAATGGTTTGCACTAGGCCTGATATTGCTCATGTTGTTGGTGTTGTTAGTCGTTTTCTTTCCAATCCAGGTTTTGAGCATTGGAAAGCTGTGAAGTGGATACTAAGATATCTCCGTGGTACTTCCAATTTGAAATTGTGTTTTGGAAGTGGGGATCCTGCTCTTTGTGGATACACAGATTCTGATATGGCAGGAGATGTTGATTCCAGAAAATCTACTTCAGGTTATTTGACCACCTTTGCAGGGGGCTGTGGCTTGGCAATCTAGATTGCAAAAATGTGTTGCATTGTCTACGACTGAGGCTGAGTTCATTGCTATTACCGAAGCTTGTAAGAAGTTACTTTGGATGAAGAAGTTTATGCAAGAACTTGGTTTTAAGCAGCAGAAGTATGCTCTATTTTGTGAAAGTCAAAGTGCTATCCATCTTGGCAAGAATCCTACTTTTCATGGTAGATCTAAACATATTGATGTTCGATATCATTGGATCCGTGATGTTTTGGACTCTAAGGTATTAGAACTTGAGAAGATTCATACAGATGATAATGGTTCTGATATGATGACGAAGGCTCTACCAAGGGGAAAATTTGAAACTTGTAGATTTATGTCCGGGCTGACATTTGACCTCTCTTGAGTCGGAGGGGGAGTTTGTTGGGTGGGTCCTCCTCAAGTTAGGCCCAACAACGTTTTATATTTAAATGAAATATTTACCAGCCATTTAATTTTTTTTTTTTTGCTAAGCAGCAGCTTTTCAGTTTTTCACCAAAGAGAACAGTTTCAGAGTTTTGCTCATCCTTTCCCTGTCGTGCTCATCCATGCTCATCTGTGCGGTTTGTTTGGTGATTTTGCTACTTTAGTATTTTTCCACTAGTTTTGTGAGTATAGCCTTTTTGTGAGTTCTTTTGTATAAGGACCTTTGCTGTACTCTTTGATATTTTCTAGTGGATATTTTTCTGGACTAGGTCCCGTGGTTTTTGTCCCTCTCCTTGGGGTTTCCACGTTAAAATTGTTGGTGTTCGTCTTGCTCTGCATTTACATTTTATTGATCTCCGTAATTTTTGTATTGTCGTATATTACGTTCCTCTTGTTTCAATCAAGGGGGAAATGTTTTATATTACACACGCTTTCAGATTTTTGTGTGTAATCTTCTGCTGTGTATCTGTGCCTTTCCCAACAATTTATCAATGGAAAATTGGAATGAACATGTTATTCAATATTAGCCTGATTAAAGTATTTTGCATAAAAACTCAAAATACATGTTATGGTATATATAAACACGATGATATATATAAGTGAAAGGACACCATCTCAATAGGTATTATAGTATATTTTTTATTACTATAAATTATTAATATTTTTTATTAATAATTTGAATAATTTTTCTAATTTTCAACAAATTCCACCTCTACCAGGTACTCAATCCATTATACTACCAATAAAAACATAGTTAATCACGACAACAATTTTAAAGATATATGTCCTGTCATTAATCAACCTTAGTCTATTCATCATTCAATGCGATATTATGGAAATATGCCTAGGTCAAAATTGTCAACAATTAGGATTCTCTTCTCAACACGATATTATGGAAATATGCCTAGGTTGAGTCAACAAAATTGTCAACAATTAGGATTCTCTTCGCAATGCATAGAATACTATTATCTTCAAATTGTCAATATGAATGAGTAATATGATGAAAGTAGTACAAGTAGTTATGATAATGATGATTTCCATTACCAACTTTTGTCCTAGTAACAAGTTGAACGACGTCGTCCTAGATCGAAAGGAGGCCAAATTAATCAAGTAGCACACGAAGAAAGATCGTGACTAAGTGGATACTGTTTGAAATTTAATATTGGAGAAAATTTTAAGGGTGTGAAGTCTCATATCGCCTAGAGAAAAGACATGTTACATGTATATTACAAACCGATTTTGTCGGATTGAGTTAGTCTCATAAATCACATTTCATCGTGGTATCAGAGTCTATCTTAAGATTGATTGTAGATGTTGGGCCGCCTATTATCGAGTTGATATTGGACCATCTATCTCCATACTCGAGAAGTCTAGTCCTCAGCGTAGGAGGTGGTATGATATATGTGATGAATGTTAAAAACCTCACATCGATTCTATTCGAATATTCTCCGCTGTGTATACATAGTTATAGTTGATAAGACGATATCAGTTAATTATTCTCCTATTCCCAATAATCTGTCTCCCCCCTTTCCCATATATACATGGCAACCTTTACCATATCACAAAATTTGTTTTTCTACTTTTATTTACTATTGTCAGCCTTCAACTTTTTTTTTTTTTTTTGTTTAGACTCCCAAACTTTTTTCCTTTACAAATATTTTTCAATAATTAACTCTTAAATAAAATCTCAGTTTTAGAAGTGATACATGAAGGAGTCTTAAAAAAAGGAAAGTAATTAAATTATTATGCTATATGTTATTCAAATTTTTAAATAAAATCAAATTTATCACATGGGTTTGGTCAAAGAGTTTCTTAAAGTCATTTGATATTTCCTATACGCAATGGGATGCCGGAACTGCCACATGTTTAAAACAATTATGCATTTAATTGGCTGGCGAAAGTTACCATCTGTCCCAGCTTTGGAAAGAAAACTATGCTAGCAGGGAGTAAAGATATATATATGGGTACTATTTGGTCATTGTATGTAGGAGCTCAAACTGATTTTAATTTATTTTTTTTAACCTTTTTTAATTTCTTTTAATTTTCTTTAATTTTTTTTTTAAGAATAGGCTGGGCACAAGCTATTTGACCACAAAATAATTTTATTTTAGAGTAAGACGTTATAATAAAGTTAGAAAGAATTAAAGTTTATTTTTAATAGGGGTCGTGATCTCCGTTAACTTCAGGTGTTGGGAATAAATCCATTACCTCGCAATCTCACAATAATAATTTTTTCGACTAGGACAAATTAAAGTTTAGCAAAGGGCCACTGCCTCCTTTTCCACCAAGTTTCTCCGCCCCTGCGTGTATACAAACTTTTTGTGTATGATGGAGGGAATATGCTATGGCTAATTTGGAGATTAATATTGTTTTGATCATGACAAAGCAATACTATAGGATCTCTTAAATTTTCTGTAAACTGCTTCAGAACTTCTGTGATTATTATAATATATATTTCTTTGCCTAAAAAAATTGTTATGATTCATTTTATTACATACTTGGTGTTATTAATTTTGTTTGACAACAGTATATAACAACTTCAAAAATCCTTAAGAAGATTGCTAAAGCTTCTAAACATACAAAAAGTATATTATAACTCTAATTAATTATGAAGCAATGCACATCTCGTACCCATAAGAGTTATATGCACACAAATTTTTGAAGAGGAGAAACCACCAGGATAGTGCAGATCACAAATTCAAGGATGCATGGAGGAACCAATGCTTTTGTTTAAATGACATAAACAAATAAATCATATTTCTTACCAAAATATTAATTATAAATTCATACTGTAAATTGTGAAGACAAATAGTACCAAAGGCAATAGTAATTCATATAGTTAAATCATTTAATAAAAATATTTTATAAATAACAATAACAGACTAAATTATAATCAAACACATGTTTTTGAGAGAATACACTTAATCAGTATTACTTTTACTACTTATAAAAACTCTCACTGCAATGCTTTTTTAAAATTTAAAAAGTTAGTATAATGCATAACAATGATGTTAGTGTAATGTTTTTCAAATAACAATGGATTTTATATAAAGATAAAAGTAATTGAAATATTTATAAAATCTTACAGAAATACAGCTTCAATGTAATTTATAATAATATTGCTATACATTAAAATAATATTAACAATAACATTAAAAATCATGATAAGATTACTTGGAGGATTCAAAGAAGATGGGTAACTTGTCTTTACAAGCTTCCCCAAGTGGAGTGTTCTCAAACATTAAGAGAAGGGAAACAATGCGCTGATACAATACCTTAGTGTGATGAAAGAGAACATTTCATCTAGTAGGATACAATACCTAATGGAGTTTGTGATGTTTTCGTAGTGATATGTTTAGTTTCCCCCATCTTCATTGATTTCCTTGGCCCCAGTCCCTCGAAAATTTGTTTATTTTACTTCTTTTTTAATAAATTTTGTGTTGCCAATAATTGCTAGGTCGACGTTTGAATCGACTACATATGAAACTTAAACATGATTAGGTCAATGTTGAAGTGAAGCGATTAACACATTCGTAATACATTGCTGTTATTAATTATGACAGAATCAGAATTCATATCATCAATAATTTTCTGCATAATTGACTGTCCAAGCTACAACTTTCCTGTAGTTCTTTCTTAGGAACCGATCAAAATGACTTAATTAAAAATTCCACTTTCTAAATCTCTGAGTTACAACAAAAAGGTGCTAAAGTCTCAATATTGTTACCAAAGCTTTTTTAGAACAAACTAATGGTTTCAAAATAATCTAAAATAGTCAAATTAATATGTGCAAAGGGTCATTTCAACTGAACTCCCATTAAAACTCAAAGTTAACCTATTAAGCCCAAAAAGCCAACTCATTTTTTCCTGGGTTTCTCTCAATTTCCCACCCACTCATTCTCCTTTGGTTTTCCCTCACTCTCACTTACTCCTTCACTCGCTCGTATAAAAAACATGGTAAAAGACGGTCAAGACAAGGTAATCAATAATAAAAACACGACACTCAAAAAGTTCATCATTTTACTCAATTTTTATTAGTTCTTAATTTATAACAACAATAACAAAAGGCCACCCCTCATCGATTAATAACTTAGAATTACACTAATTATAAACATCAAAATCGCTATCCAATAACTATCATTAGATTACAACAGAGTCACATAAGGAAATTCATCCACATATTTGTATATACTCATATAAAATAAAAATAGCTATACAATTTAATTCCCCTCACATGATTATAAAATAGGGCACACTTATTATATTAAATTCACGAAGTTACCCTAACTTGAAGGGCTCTACTCATAATTCACTCTCTAGATTTTCTGATTAAACCAAAGGTTCTCTAAGTCTAACATGATTAAACTAACTTGTTCAAAAAATTCTTAATGCCAAATCATTCTAATTTAGAAATTTAACCCTCAAAAAGTCCCATATTTTCTCAATTTTATGATATTTTTCTAGTTTTTCTGACCCTTACTCGTTCACTCATTCACAATATAACAATCATCCCTCCATCATAAAATATTATTTAGAACAAAGTAATCCAATTCCACTCAATAAAACAATCACACAATTAATCACAATTGTCATAACTAACAACACCCTTTCCATTAGAACTTATAACAACAATAATCCAATAGTACAAGCATAATCATCGTACCCAATTTCAATACATTCAATCATTAGATATTACAGTAACAATAGTTTAAAACAGTTAATCATTCTAGTAAAAAGTACTTATTATTATCATCAATCTAAGAACTACCTTGATCTAGAGAAGAGGGAAGATAGATCAATGAAGAAGAATTAAGGAAAGATATGGAGTAAAGGTTCCAAAACCTATCAGAGCACACAACATAAAAGTTGAAGGAAAGGTGAAAAATGACCGTGACTACCACAATTCTCAACTTTTTAGACGTGATCCAGTGAAGATATAAAAATGGAGATGATGATAATGAAAAGAAAAGAGAAAGCGAAGGCTCCAAGAAGCAAAACGTGAAATGAATGAGAAAAGGAAAAGATACTTATATTAAAAAAGAAGATCTTAACTGTTTTCCGAACGTGCCTATAAAACATGATGGTAAAAGTAGAAAAAGAATGATAAATGAGTATTTAAGGATACTTTTTATAGTTTCTAATACAACTTTAGGACTTCCCATCCCACCTAGAATTTTATTTTCAAATCCAAAATTATACATCGTTTTCTTACTAGGTGACTATAAAATACTCAATTTCTACCGGTTACTAAACTTTGTCAGTTTAATTAAAATAAATAATAACTCTAATTATCTAAATTTTAAATCCTAAAATTCATAAAATTTCATAATTCAAAATTAAAACTAGATCAACAATATTTTAAGATAAAAAAGGATTTAAATTAATTATTAAGAAATAAATTTCTAGCTTCAACTAAGTCACAATTTTTTTTAATTCAAAGAAATAATTAATTAGTTTCTCCCAAAACATACATATGCACAAGAACACCACACAAAATAATCACATAAACATGACATTAAACAAGAAGGAAAAACTCTGATTGTTATACAATGTGAGGCAAGAGAGACCTCAAAAGGGTTAGAAGGGCTAGGCCTCACAGGTTAGAGGAGTAATTGTCAAAGTAAGCATCCATAGTTAAAGCTTAGAGGCTAAGCACGTTCCTATCCAATGCAATAGGATTAGATGCATTAGGAAGCAATATAAAGTAGAGATAGGTCCATCACAATACAAAAGACATTAGTAAAAAAGTTTTGAAGATTATTCTTTTAATAGGTATAACTTTGAGGATCAACACTAAAAGAGGAGAGGAACACTAAGAAAGTTTGGAAAAAAATCTTTAGAAAAGATCATAGCGTAGTGAGTCAACATAGAGTCCATAAGTCACTTACAAAAACATTATGCCTCATTTTATTATATTTCTCATGTTTTTACAAGTTAGACATAGAGGACTACATGCTAGAGAATGAAGCTTGGAGTTGTTGGTCTTGGACCATAAAAAGAGATAATATAGGTTGTAGTTTCCCAATTAGGAGTTTAAAACCAAAATATATAGGTTTGTGTCTGTGTGTTTATATATATTCTTTTATTTATATATGTACTAAGACATAGATTTTCAAATTAGCAATCAATACACACTTTTTTTTTGTTTTTAATATTTGTACAAGAAACAACGTAAAATTATCGCATTATTTTCACTTTATTTTCTATTTACAAATATTTATAGCGAAAATTGTCACTTTGTTATAATTTTATTTTTTGTTTTAAAAATTTTGTTTTGAAAATGGAGAAAATATTTTTTTAATTCTCTTTTTCCTATATAAATCTTTACATGAAGAAAGCAAGATGGAAAAAAAGTGAGATTTTTTTTACTATTTCTTTTACAAATATTTTGAAAAATGATTAAATTGAAAATAATAGTTTTTTTAGTTAATTAAAATAAAAACAAAAATTGAAATAATCAAATGCTTAGATTTTGTAAATTTGATTATATTGTTGTTTAATCCATATGATATAAATTATTTTAATTTTGGTCCTTATAATTTTTGTTATTTTTGTGTTGGTCCTTTTAGATTTTAATCCACATAATTTTTTCTCCCTTTCTTTTTAATTTTTATTTTGGGACTTTTGTGAGATTTGACCATCAACCAAAATAAAAAATATTATAACATAAAGTTGAAAAAGAAATAAAAAAATAAAAAAGACTTAATTCAAAAAATTCTTATGTTACTTGGACTAAAAAGTTATTTAATCTCAAATAAAACAACATCAATACACGTAATCAAAGTGATTAATAATAATTAAGGTGTTATTGTTATTGAAAACTAAATTGAAATAATTGGTACAACTTATTTCATGATTTTTCTTAGTAACTAGAAGGTAACAAGCAGACATTCTAACTAGATAACATTTTTAATTACCAATCAAACAACACAAAACACACTTAGTCCATATACTTTTGCCTGGTCTAATGCCACTAAAAGTGTCACCCCGGATATTTATATTGTCATTCATCACAATTTTATTTAAATATTTAGAAAACAAGTTTATCCTAGTCCCAATAACATGGGAAGATTTAAAACTTTTTGCTAACTATGATCATTTGTAAAATATAATTTTCAAATGTGATACTTGATGCATGTAAATGTAAAATGATTTGACCTTTTCCTTTAACAAAGGATGTCAATGCAAAAAAAAAATGTAACTTAACAAAATAATAATAAACAAACATACATACACTTAATAAATAGATAAATAACATAAAGTGATAAATTTTACAGGAAAAACTCACTTATCCAGAACAACAGAAGATCGCGCTCAAGAGGTTACATCCAAAACAAATGATTCAGATTACTAGCTCAATCCACCTTCCTACAAAACATACATAAAAAGAAAAAAAAAAGTAAATTTATAACTTTGTTAACAACTCCAATACGCAGCCAACCAGCTAACTCACTCACAAAATATATGTGTATTTCTCTTTTTTCACATTTTATACGTATACGTATTTCTCTCTCTTTACATTTTATAACTGGTTGTCTGATTGTCTACGTATTGCAGTTGTTTACCAAATATTTTTCAATCTATAAAACATACATCAAAAGAAAAAGTAAATCTATAAGCTAGAGTGAGCCATCCAACTATAAAACCCAACTACTGTTATATCGACAAAGTGAGACTCTTAGTGACTAAGATCTAGAGTGAGTAAGATCACTAGATTGAACAGGATTAGGAGAAATGAACTCTAAACACAAAACACTCCCACGTCCGCTGTGATTCCCATACACCCACTAAGACGGAAGGAAAATAGAAAGAAAAATTAATTTATAGAAAAAAATTTAAAATTTTGAAGTACAGAAAGAGAGAGGCTTGTATGATTTGTGTGAGTTGTTGTTTATGTTGTTTGTGATGCTTGCATGTTTGTTTGGTGAATGCAAGATAGTAATTAGACTTCACATGTATAAGAATGAGAGGGTCTATCTAGTTGTAACGACTAACATAAACGATAAAAGAAACGTGAAATGAATTAAAACCATACTCATGTTGTTGGATTCAAACAAAGACCCACATTTTGTAAAATTTGTAATAGTGTTAGACTTTGAATTAAGGGAAGATTTATTGAGTATTTTGTTAGTTCAAAGTCTCACGTCGGTAAAGTTTTAGAAAGAGGGAGGAGTTGAACACTTATATAAGAGAGAGGGCAGAACCAGAAATTTAAGTTGGGAGGGGTGAAATTTTTTTTTATTTTTTATTTTTTATAATTTTACCTTTTTTATTTTAATTTATTGTTTTCTCTATTTTTTATGTAATTTTTTTATAATAATATAGTGCAATGATACTATGATTGTGAAAAGTAAAAAGTTATTTTAATTTATTTAATTATAAATTTTGAGTAAGATAATAAAAAATACATTATTATTAATGGTTAAAAGTTATTGTTATGATAAAAATTTCTTAAATAAATATATAATATCACAGTAAAATTTTAAAAATAAAGACGAATATTAAAAATTTTAGTTATAATCTTTGGGTAAAGTAATAAAAAATACATCAGTTAAAAATTGTTGTCATAATTAAGAATTTCTTAAATAAATATATAATATGGTAGTAAAATTTTAAAATTAAAGATGAATATTAAAAATTTCAAAACTAAAAATTATTTGGATGAAATTTTAAAACTAAAGATGAATATTAAAAATTTTAAAATTAAAATTCATTTAAATAGAAGTATTAAACATGTTTGTTTTTAAAACTAGATACAAAATTATAAATCAGAAATAGAAAATCATCAAAAATATTAAAATTTCAAAATTAAAAATCATTTAAATGGGATTTTAAAACTAAAGATAAATATTAAAATTAAAATTCATTTAAATAGAAGTCTTAAATAGAAAATAATTAAAAATTAAAATTTACTATTATATATAATATATATTATTTATTATTGTAAATTATTATTTATATACATAATTATTATTTAAAATAATTATTTTAGAAATAATATAATTATAATTATTTATTAAAAATTATAAAATAAAAATCATAATTATTTACTTAAAATTATTATTATTATTTATAATATATATATATATATATATATATATATATATATATATATATATATATATATATTGAAAAAATTTGGGGTGCATTTGCCCCCTTAGCTTGTACGTGCCTCCGCCCATGGTTTTATTCACTCGCACCACACCTTAGATCTATATAATGTTCGTATTTGGATTATAGGCAGTATGTGACCACCAGTGTGTTTTTCCACTAGTTTTAGAGTAGAGCGTTTTGTGAGTTCTTTTGTATAAGGACCTTTGTTGTACTCTTTGATGTCTTTATAGTGAATATTTTTCTGAACTAGGTCCTGTGGTTTTTGTCCCTCTTATTGGGGAGTTCCCACGTTAAAATGGCTTGTGTTCGTTTTTACTCCTGCATTTTGTTTCCCATACTCCCTGAGATTTTATACTGTCATTTATTATTATAGTTCTCTTATTTTTCCCTTTAAGGGAAAAGTTTTTATTTTGCACGCAGACTTTCAGGATTTTGTGTGTAGTTTTTTCGCTGCGTCTTTCCCCAATAAGTGGTATCAAAGCCTATAGTTCGACTTGACCGGCTCAGATTTTGTGTGCAATGATTAGAGTGGATCTAAATGGTCAGGATGACCTACCTCTTTTTTAGGATCCCTTGTGTCAAAAGTCTCCTTAGCAGGTTTGGCTAGGCTGCGTGTTCCGTTGATGTGAGCTATCAGAACGACGGTACAAGAACTAGGGCATATCCACAACAATGTGAAGTTGCTTAAGAATTGTCGCAGCGATGAAAGATCTAATGACCATCATTGATTGTAGGGAAGGATGTTTTGTGATTCTTTATTTGAGGGGAGGTTTGTTGGGATTCAAACAAAGTCCCACATTTCGTAGAATTTGTAATAGTGTTAGACTTTGAGTTAAGGGAGGATTTGTTATGTATTTTGTTAATTCAAAGTCTCACATCGACAGATGCTAGAAAGAGAGAGAAGCAGAAGAACAACTTATATAAGAGAGAGTGATGTGTTATATTCACTTGCACCACACCTTAGAGTGTGTCCACCGGTGTGTTTTTTCACTATTAGGTACTGAGTGTAGCGTCTTTTTTGTGATTTGTGAGTCCTCTTGTAGAAGATCTTTTGTTGTACTCTCTAACTCATAGTGAATATTTTTCTGGACTAGCTCCCGTGGTTTTTGTCCCTCTCATTGGGGGTTTCCACGTTAAAAGTTGTTTGTGTTCTTTCTTGCTCCTCTGCATTTTGATTTCTTCCTTACTCCCTGGGATTTTATATACTCCTGTATATTACAATTCTCTTGTTTCCCCCTCAAGGGAAAGGTTTTTATTTTGCACACAGGCTTTCAGGTTTTATATGTAATTTTTCCGCTGCGTCTTTCCCAACACATGCTTGTAGCAAAAGAAAATTGGAGTATTCTTAGAGATGCCTTCCTATAAGGCTAACTATGGATTTTTTCCCAAGAGTTTTTAAAAGAGAAAAAGAGGTTATTTTTTTTGCATGTTTTTTGAAAAGAGAGAGCTAGTATAAGTTTTAGAAAAAAGGGATTCAGTCCCAAATGTCTAAAAGCATAAAAGAAAGGCTAAAGCACAAGTTTTAGAAAATATTTTGAGTGGGAAAGTTTTGAACGAAAAATGAAGTTTTAAGAGAAAGACAATCATTTTAAGAAAATAGTTTTAAATCATGTTTTTAAACTAAAAGTCACAACATCAAATATTTTGTGAAAGTTTTTATGACTAAGAGGCTCCCCTTATCAAAATGGACAAACACTATTATCCATTGACTTTTGGGGGAAAACCAACATTCTTCTTTCTTTGAGAGAATGATAATTAGAGTTCATATGAATAATACTTTCGAATCCAATTACTAAGCTAATGAGCATAAACGGCCAAGAGAGGGACACCCTAAGTGACTAAGTTCCTAAGTGACTAAGTTAGAGTCACAATAGAATAGTATTTACTAGGATCATAACTTAACATAAAGATAATAATAAAGAAAACACATGCATTAGAAACAAAGCAATACCTTAAATTTGTCATATTGCTTTTACTTTATTTTCTATTTTTGCTTTTACTTTATTTTCTATTTTCAAATGTTTGTAGAAAGTTGTCACTTTGCTTCAATTTTATTTTCTGTTTTAAAAATTTGTATCGAAAATGAAGAAAACATTTTCCTTGATTCTCTTTTTCATATACAAATCTTTAAATGAAAATAAAGTGATAATTTTTTACTACTCTTGTACAAATATTTTTAAAAATTATTAAATTGAAAGTAATAATGTTGTAATTCATCAAAAATTAAAAAATTTAAATAAAAAAATCCTTAATTTTTTTTTAAAATTTGATTATATTGTAAAAAGTTGAATTAGAATTTTAGCAACTTTCCCACAAAACTAGCGTGGAATGGAATTGAAGCACTTTAAGGTTGAGTTGGAACATTAACAACTAGAATAAACAAACACATATGCTTCACTAAGGAATTCAAATAATAAAAAATAAAATATCATGTATTCTATGAAAATTCTAATTTTAATTACTTTTCATGATATAAAAAACGAGGCTTACCAGTAATGAATTATTTTTCAGCCATCAGAATTATGATATTCTTTAATTTGTTTATTTATTTTATGAAAATTTTCCATAATTTCTTATGTAGTAAATGTTATCGTGATAATTTTCAAATATAAAAAGTTTAAAATATTTGAAAAAAATCATATATATCTTTCCATTTTATAGCAAAGTTCTCTTTTCACAAGCTTAACTCACCAAATTTCAAATATATAAATTTTTAATTTATAAACAAATTTATATCTGAGAAAAATTAAAACAATGTTTGAGAGAAAAGAGTCAAACTAAAAATTGTTGTAAAGTAATATATTTATAATGAAGAAAATTCAGTGCAAGATAAAAAAAGATAGAGTATATATTTATAAATGAGTTTAAATTTATAATAATAATTGAATCTTACCTCATGTGCACAATCATTTAAGCAGTGAAGAATTTCCAGTGAAAATGATACTTGATTCTAAATGCTGCAGATCCTCCTCATATACCCATCGGTACCCACAAGCTTTCACCTCCAAATCCAAACCTCGAGGGTGCTTAACATTGCATGCGAATTTCATTTTATCAAGATCACGCATTCCATTTGAACATTGACTTACATAATGAATGAGTGATTCTCGACTGAGAAACATCATTTGTAAGTGATCCAATTCAACTGTAACCAAATCTGTGTTCAAAATTATTGGAGCAACCCAATAGCACCCAGAACCCATGTCTTTCTTAATTCCAAAACAAAAGCTACCAGAAATGTCGGCATAATTATTAGTAGGATGATCATGTGACACAAATACTGCACAACAAGCAACACCTATCCAATTTGTGTCTTCCATAACAGTAGCAAGGTCCATCATGCTTATTGAATCACCCATACTTCGTTTAGTGAACCACCTTGGAATTTCACTTCCAGGAATAACACTTTGAGTAACACCCGAGAAAAGTGGGGATTTCAAGTATACCTGACACCAGAAAAATTCAGTTATATTATATATAATTGGTGTACACAGAACATCAGTATAGAGCAATGGAGATGTTACCTCAAGTCTCTGCATCATCCAAGAAAAAACTATGTTATAATTGTGTTCCGTTAAATTCTCACTCAATTTGGGGCAATCAAAAATGAATAATCCCTGCCAATGTTTGCCAAAAAAAGATTCAATTTTGTAATTCATTGTTGAAAGCTCTGGCAAGTAAATCAGCTGCTTGCAGTGCTGCAAATTCAAACAGTGAAGCTTGGAAAGTTGCTTGATGGTGGTAGGTAGAGTCACAAATTTGTTTCCCCCCAAATTTAAGCCTACTAAAGAATGTAAGTTTCCAATAGCATCAGGGATTTGAAGTAGATTGCAGAAGCTCAGGTCAAGATGATACAAATATTGGAAACAATGCAAATAAAGTAACACCAAACCGATTGAGTCTTCAGGTTTTTGAGAGGAAAGAAGATGGCGAGGCAACATTAGAGCTTTATATGCAGACGAAGTTATCAATTGGATGACACTTCTGTTTTTACCAACTTTCTCCAAATGCTCTGTTTCCGTTGGTTTCTTTAATAGATGATTATTTTGTAATTTTGAACAACCTGAAAGATTTAGCACCTTCAGAGAATTGAGCCCCAAAATAATATTAAGATCCAGGACAAGATTTTCACATCCTTCAAGAACGAGTATTTCGAGATGTGGGGATCCTCTTAAGTCAGGAATCTCAATAAGATATTTGGAGAGACTGAGATTTAGATCTCTCAAATTAGGCAGACACTGCAAGAGAAACACAAAAAAGAAAAATTACGTCCAATTAATTTTTATTTCGGTTAATTGCAGGAGGCAAAATTAATGACGTAAGTTTTTCTTCCACTGAAATTTAAAAAATTTGTTTTTAATTCCATTAAATTTTTTGGTTTTGTTTTAATCCTTCTAATTTAAAAATTATATAATTAACAAATGGTATCTAAACTAGTACATGAAAAAAAAACATATTTTTCCCTAAAAAAGTGTGATATAATTTAGTTTTTTTATTGTTTCGTGTAAAGACAACTAAGTTGAAAAAAAAAAAAAAAAAACAATATCTTACCTTAGTGTCTTCCCATAATTGTTTGATATTGCTACGAAGCAAGATCAGTACGGCTAGTTCTTGCGGACGAAAACTTGATGGCAAACACGTGAAAGGATATTCACACCACTGTAGATATCTTAATTGATTAGAAAGATAATTGAGGGTTCCTGAGAATTTAACGTCCTCGAAAATGACAAACTGAAGATTATTCATTTTTGTTAGAGCATCAGCCCGCATTATGGTTTCTTGAAACTCTTTTGGACATTCTCTAATAACCATGGCTTCAAGATTTTTGGATTCCTAAAGCATAGTAAAAAGGAAAGAAAAATGTTAAATTCGTTAATAATTTAAACATTTTAAAAAAATGACAGCACATGAAATTTTATATTTATAAAATATTTTACCTTATTTGTTGTCATGACATTATGTAGATCCCTGTAGTCCCATAACCTGCTCCACTTTCTGGGTTCCTTCGGTGATTTTGCTTTAACAATACTTTCACCCAACTCTTTCAACAAGTCATGCATTTCAACGTAAGTAAGGTAAGGATCATCTTTTTCCAAACTTATGAGAGATTTTTCAATAAGAACTTTTATACCAATATCTGGATAAAATCCTCGATAAGTTAAAAGTTCCTTCAATTCTTCCAAAGGCCATCCCCAAGGATAAAAACAAGCAATATCTAAAAATATTTCCTTTTCCATTTCTTCCAATCCATCGAAACTTAAACGCAAAACATCCATGATATCTTTGCTTGGATTTTCTCTCAATCTAGCCAATGCACTTCTCCACTCGACTATGTTTCGATCAAACAAATATGAGCCCAACACTTTAATTGCCAACGGAAGACCATTGGCATATCTCAGGAAATCATATGTCAACACTTTATACTCTTCCACAAAATCATCAGATTTAAAAGCTTTTTTGCAGAATAATTGAAGAGCTCTATTCGTATTCAGGAGTTCAACATTGTATACATCAGTCACTCCATAATTTCTTAAGATATGACTATCTCTGGAGACTATGATGATTCTACTCCCTGCACCAAGATATTTTGGATGCAAACCCAATTCCTCCAATTGTTCAATTTTATCAACATTATCAGAATAATGAGCGTCTTTAAATTGCATAGTCTAGTTCTTACCATCGTGGCTCCTTTGCAAAGATTATTTATCTCAATATTTCCTTGATTCAGAGCTTGACAGAGAAGTTGATTTTGTGCACCAGTTGGTCCAAAATCCCTATATATTTGGCTTACATCATCAATAAAACAACAAGCATCATACTGGGAAGAGATTTTATGATATAAAGCGGTAGCAATTGTGGTCTTTCCTATTCCACCCATCCCACAAATTCCTACAACTCTAACCATTTTATTCGCACCCAAATCTAGAAGATCTTCCAATTGTTTCACACGAGAGTATATATCAACTAAATCATCCCCGAAACTTGAAATTTGACTATGACCCAATATATTGATTACCTCTTCAACAATTTTTTCAATTTCTTCATGTTCTGGCCTAAACAACCAAATCAGAAAACAAAACAAAATGATCACTAAGAATTAGGACTTTGAAAAACAAAATCACATGTGTATATCATAAAAAAGTATGGCTAAGTACTTACTTATTTTGTACATCCCAGCCACAACGATTGGTAATTAATTCCAAAGCCTCCCTCCAATTTTGAACCATTTCCAAATCATTTTTGTACCTTTGTTCATGGTCAACAAAAGCTTCTCCAAACAATCCAGTTTGTTTTCGGACCTCAGAAGGAGTGACATCATAGAAAACAGGGAGCACAGTTCGACCTGTTTGTTGAACCAAATCATGAATTTTCTTGAGTTCTTGCAAACACCATGTGGAAGATGCATAGTCCTTTGAAAAAACAACAATGAAAACACGTGATCCTTCGATTGCCTGGAAGAGCTCGGATTCCAAGAGTTCCCCTTTGTTGATTTTTTGGTCATCTCTGAAGGCGACAACACCTTTCCTGTGAAGAGCAGCAAAAAGGTGATCGGTGAAACCGTTACGAGTATCCTCACCTCTAAAGCTTACAAACACATCAAAATCTTTAGTGCGTGATGATGAGCTAGTACAAGCCATCCAAGAAGATCTGAGATCACTAGCAGATGATGTTCAATGTTTAAAGTCAAGGTAGAAGTCAGAATTGAGAACACAAGTCTTCTTAAAACAAACAACAAAAATGTCACTTGGGCAAAAATGTAAATTACCTAAAATATTTATTATTCTATTGCTACTTGACTTTTAAAATCACGTTCAATTTAGTTTATTTTATCATTTTATCTATCTAATTATTGAAGCCAGCACTAACCTGCTATTAAAAAGTATTATATTAATATGTAATTATTATTAGCATGTATGGACGAAATGAATTGATCAAAATGAAGAGATTTAAAATATTCACATAGTTAAGGAATGTCTGATTGAGTTTCTATATCACGTGAAGATTTGATAAGAGAAAAAAATAAAAAAATAAAAAAACAAAAGTGAATATAAATTAATTTTAAATACCTAGGGTCATGGTACACAAGAATAACTAAATAAAAAAGAGTATATAGATCAATTTCCTTTATAGAGATGAATAATTTGTGCCTTTCACTTTTTATCTTTCTCTCATTTACTTGTGGTGTCTTGCTTTTGAATTCATTCCTTATCTTTGTGTGTCCTTTTTCTCCAATAAAGTTTTTCTTTTATAATCGAGTGTGTTGGGCTTGGGTTAGGCTCATCTCTTATGAATCCTCTTGCGTGAGATAAGGACGGAAGCTTCAATGAAACCTTGTCTCACATGAGATGAAGTGGTAGATGAGTTTCATTAGGACCTTGTCTTGCACAAGTTGAATTGGCAGAGACAATTTGCTCTCTGCTTTGTTCCTATCTGACGTGAAACATGACTTCATTTGCGCAAGTTTCTTTGATTGCTCTAACTTCCTTCTGATTCCGGTGCAATTTTGTTCTAAAATACTCAAACAAACCATCGAAGACTTCTAAGAATAATAACTAGACAATTTTTCCAAATGAGCATTGTTTCGAGTTCATATCTCTCCGTTCATGGAAATTTGCTTATAAAAATTATGCCCAGAGTATAGAGTTATCAACACCCCCAACTGAAGTTCTTGTTTGTCCTCTAACAACGAGAAGCTGTGATTCAGTGACTTCCCAGATAAATTATAACCCTAACACCATGAATTCACAAAACTAATTAACCAACCATCTTGACGATTTGTATAACCATAAAAAAAATTAAGTTTGTAAATATTAACGGAAAAAAATTATTAATGGAAAATAAAGAATATTTAAATTTTAAGATATAAAAATTACCATTAAAATATGAAGAACAATTAAGAAAAAATTTCTGAAAAAAGTGTTTGAAAATAAAAATGAAGACCAGCCAAAAGTTTAGATATATAGAAAAATTTTGTGATAACAATTGGGGGTCGGATGTTTTGGTAAGCTTGTATCGGGTTTTAGATCATGTCATTGACCCAACACAAGTTGATATTGGTGGATGTTTAGTAGTGTTAAAAGGTAAAGACAATTTGAAACTTTAACAATTCTAATCATCCTCTTGGAATGAAGATCCTTTATTATACATATATCATGGGGAAGTGTTAAGCTGGCATTGCAAAGTAGTTAAAGTATGCATGAAAATCAAACAAGGAGTGAATTCGGGGACATGTAATACATCTTTTAACATCCAAAAGAGTGATAGAGTCAGAAATAGTGATATTTCCAGAATGAGTAACAAGAATTGGTGTCCATTAGGCAAGTTAATGGAAATAGGAGAAATAGGATGATAATTATGAAACAAAAATCTATGTGAATAAATGTGCAAAGTTAATCCAGTATCAATACTCCACTGGACAGGATAAAGAGATTGTTTACCAGACTCTGTAACATTTGAATTGTGTGCTTTGCTGGTGCATCATTTGTCACAATTACCCGCTTTCTAGTTGGTGGTTGCCTACAAATTTAAGTCATAACACATGTAACTACATACTACTAATGTAAACCAACTAATTGCTAAATGAGTTATTTGTCAACTCTAATAATTCGTGTCCAATAAGCAGGTTTTAAGTGGTGTAGTAAATTTCTTTGACTTGTTTGGTTTATTTTAAAATTTATCCAGAAATAATATTCTTATGAAAGTAATTCTTGAACTGTCAAAAAAAAAAATCTTGAGAATATAATAATCCACCTCAAAATAAACACTTGATTGATGTAAAGAGTCAGGAAAGAGGGGTGTGTTTTACACTAGCTAAGAAAACAGCAATAATCACCGAAAATATGCAGAGGACAAGCAACGATTAAACAACTCAATCCTTCATGCCAATTCGAAAACAAGTTTGACTTCAAGTAAAAAGGCCAAAACGTGGTAATTGCATGGTAAAAATAGTGAGTACAAAAAAGCTAAAACTAGATTTCATTTTCTACATGAGCTGAAGGAAAGGGAATGTTTTTTGGTTTACACTTACATATATGGACCGGGAGATGAGTCAATAATAGCCAAATGCAACGTGAATTTGATCAATTGCAAGAGGTTTATGTTGGAAAAACATGCATAGCTACATGTGTTCAACTACTTTCCAAGCAGTACTTTGGAACAATAGCAGTGATTCAGTAGCCCTTTTAAGGTACAACAACATGCAACCTGTACAATATAATAATGGTTACTCAATAGGATTCTCCTTGCACTCAATAGAATTTTCCAAATTGTGTTGAATTTGTTCTTTGAGCTCATTTTGCTCAGTTCCTTGTTCTGGAACAAGCTGGCCAACCTTTGGATACTTATCTATGAATTTAAATTCCCAATCCTCTAAAACTGCAAGTTCTGACTCGTCTAAACCTTCAAGGTTCCCATTAATATCTGCAGGTTTAAAAGACAGAAGTGCAAGGGCTCTGCTACATTCCTTTCCTGCAAACATTGCATAAGATCCTCCAGGTCCATAAAAATTCCTGTATATGTATCAAGTAAAACCTATCAGTGTCATCTTTTTGGGGATTTTGATGACTTATACCAAGCAAGCACAAAGATGACAAGAAGTAACCAAGACATCTTTTCATTTTTATTTTTTTTTAATAATGAATCAATAGTTCAATTCATATAATTATTTATTATAATTTTAATTCCTGAAAATGTCTATTTATTATTATTTTAATCTTTGAAAGTACATACTTAAACTCCTTGAAAGGATTAAAATAACAGTAAATAAGCTATTTGAGAATTAAAATATAACAAATCATCACTTTCAGGACCATAGACACTTTCAGACACTAAATGAGAAACTAATTATACTTTCAGGGACCAAAGGGAAGATTTACTTGATATTCAATAAGATTTGACAACCTTACGGCGTCATTTTATTGATTGATAAGATGTGACAAGAGGGTAAAAATTTTAAACTTGTTAATCAAGTCGTAAAACTTGGCACAAGAGTGAATTCAACTCATACAGGTGCTTCAACCTTGAACTAAGAAACCATTCACAAAAGTTGCATTTTAAAAATGCTTGGTGCAAGACAAATAGACCGCAGATTAAGAATGCCGCCAATCATCATTGTAATGCAAGTTCAGATCATTTTTACACTCAACAACTAAATTTGATAGGTATTCCCATATAACCTACTGAGTATCAAGGAAAAGTTTGAGGAGTTATTCTTCAGATCTGACCCTATAGATGATCAAAATCATATTAATAAAATCAATATTGAATTGTCAAAATTATCCTATTTCACCTCTTATCCACGTGCTCTATGTATACAAGGAACATAGACCAAGCTGAACAGAACAAAATTTGACCAATCAACCATATAGAAAGTCAGAATTAGATTTACTTAAAAGCAACTCTAACAATTCATGTATTTCGGGACCAACCCACCTAAACTTTTATTCATAGAAAAAAAAAAAATCTCATTTCACTTCTTAACATCTCAAATATTAGTCAGGTTACTATGGAGATTAGTCATAGGCAAAGTTCATATATACTTCACATTCATAACATAGTGACAATAAAAAAAAAAAAAACCTTTCCACATATGTTCTGCATCATAAAGCTTGTAACCTTGACCTTCCATGTATAAACTTAGTAACCTCTAACCTGTAATCTCACTTGCACTCAATCTCTTATTTGTTGTCATGAACACAGAGTAAATAATCAATTTAATTCCTATACAATTTTCATCTCTCTTAAATAGTACTTAAAGAGACCAAGTTATATAAATAGTCCGCAAAATACTGGGTTTTCAATTTATATAATCATTCTAGTATTCAAAAATCCTTCAAATTTGTCCTATAATATTATGACGTGGATACTAAATTAAAGGTTTACTAAATAAGAGAAAAGAGCATCCAATCACAAAATGGCTCGAATTTGTTGACTTTTAGATATAATTTTAAGAGTAAATCCTCAATTTACCCCAATTTAAATAGATATTTTCAATTTGGCTATTGGAAAAAAAAAAAAAAAAAACTTCAAAAAAGTCCCTCAATTAAATTTATGGTGGTCACAATAATATTTCTGTGGGCAATTGATAATTTTGTAGGTTTATGCTAAATATGGTAATGTGATATGTTAATCAATCACGTATTAATTTATATATTTTATCTCTTTTTTTCTGATAATTTAATCAATTTTATCTATTAATTGTCTAATCTCACGTAAAATAAGATAAAATTATAACAAAAAAATTTATAAATTAATTTGACTAACTTAATATTAAAGAGGTTGATTGTGCGTCTAACTCAACCCTATAAAATCAATTTGTAGGGATAAAGATTGCTCGGGAAAGTCATGTCAATGTGGGAACTCCAACCTAGGATTAGAGATTTCGAACATGGAGACTAAATAACAGGTCATGTCAATGTGGGAACTCCAACCTAGGATCAGAGGTTTCGAGCATGGAGACTAAATGATGGAGACTAAATGACGGGTGGTCCAATATCAGCCGACAACAAGCAGCACAATAGTCTCAACATAAAATGTAAGTCATGGACTTAACTCAATTCTACAAAATCACTTAATAGCTCATGCTTCTAGGCGATTAGGGATCTCCAAGAGGCCTCTTCGGGGTGAAATAACTTTGTTCTATAGCCGTCTCCCTCTTTCTACATATTTTATAACTAGTTATCTGATTGTTTGTGTATTTTAGTTGTCTACCCAATATTTTTCATAATCCTGTTACACTGAACCACATGGAACCTTCTTGAAACTTTTCAAATGAAGATGTCTCAGGGAACCAAAATAACTATTTCCTCCAATTTCAAATAAATTGACACTAACAACATAGAAAGTAGTCTTCACCAGTAATTAAGATCATAAACTACTTACATAACTATTTCATTTGTTTTTTTTTTTTTTCAAATAAAAAAAAAAAGTAACAACAATAGCATTTACTAGAAGCATTTTCAAGTAAAAAGCGAAAGGTGTATGTAAGTACATACCTGCCAGAGGAGACGTCATAGATCTGGCCTTTGATAGCCATCAAGAGGGGTTTATTAGGATCAGACCCATCGTACGCTCGCAATTCCCGGTCCGTTATTTCACCCAACTGAACCGGTTCACGCCGCGGTTCAGGCTCCTCGAACCGGGAACTTGCTCGGGCCGAAACGACAGGGGGTTTGTTGTAGTCTTCGGGGGACACAAACATGGCGCTGACGGTTCTGTAAACGACAACCATCATAGCCAAAACGGTGAAAAACGCCGCCGGAGAAAGCCCAGTGTACAGAGTTATATCTTCCATCACAGTCGCGTATAAACCCATTTTTCAAACCTTCTTCTCTCAAATGATGCCTTTGGTTTGGGTTATGAAAAACAGAGGAAGCAGCTGAAATTGGAATGGAAGCTACCAAACACGCACGCCAGGGTTTAAACAATTTATTTTAATCTTTTAACTGTGGTATATTTGTAGTATACTTTTTAATTTATTAAATTATTTATACTAGTGTTAGATTTTTTTTTTTTATATATTATACCATATATATATATATATATATATATATATGCGATTTATTATTACACAACTTTTATATTTCCTTAAATGCATTAGCAGATTTAATAGGTTTTAATTATTTTTTGAGATAATAGAAAATGTTTTAAGATAATAAAATAATCATTTTTTATTATCTTAAAATATTTTTCATTATTAATGAAAAAGTGAAAGAAATATGAATTTTTAAAAACTTAAAATACTATTCATCATGATATATATTCAAATCTATTTTTAAACAACTATAATATTTTTAAAACTTAAAAAAATTTATAATTAATTTTTTTTATTTCCAAATTTTTAATACACATTGGTTATGTAGTCCAAGCAACTGAAAAATAAGTATTTCTTTATGTATCTATTTATATATTTCTTATTAGGAAATCTTATAACCGGCTCTTTTGAATTTTGATGTATTTTGTCTACTTTTTGAAGACCAATTATTCTTAATTATCTTCCATTTTCTTATCAATACTCTTAACTTCTAATCTACTAGGGAAGGAGATTTTTTTTCCATATAATCCTTTATTATCTCTAATTTTTCTCTTGAAATATAATATCTTTTATATTAATTTCTACACTAGAGGAGTTGATTTCCGCTTTCTCATTTATAACCACTTAAAAAAAAATTATTAAACACAAGATTTTGTTTGATTAATTAAATGTGAATGTATATTAAAATGTCAAATATTGCCTACATTAGTTAAGTAATAATAAAGATAATGAATAAATATAAATAAAAGAGAGTAATATTGATGTTTGAAATAGTAAGATTTTCTTGAAAATAATATTTGGTGAAATGTCCATTTGTTATTATTACTACTTGGTATCAAAAGTTTATGACACAAACATATAACTTCCAATATATGCTTCCTGTCAACAAAGTATGACTCTGAATATATGTTTATTTCTTATTTCTAATTCACTGAATTTAATGTAAAGTGATGATTTTGTATATATATTGAAATTTATATTAATTTCAATTTAATATTTATATTTTTTAAATGCTTAATATGTTTCTTAAATATGGTTAAATTTTTGTAAATATCTTTTTTATGATAAATTTAAATTTAATATATATATATATATATATATATATATGTGTGTGTGTATTATTTTCTAGTTTAATGATTATGTATTGTCAGTATAAAATGTCAAATGTTACCAAATTTAGTTAGATAATAATAATAAGAAAATGTATACACATAAGTAAAAAGAGGAATACAAATGTTTGGAATAGTAAAATTTCCTTAAAGCAATGTTTTTTTTAATAAAAAATCTATTTTATTATTATTACTAAACCAAATTATTGCATGTTATGCATGAATAATTACACCTACCTCTAATTTTAGAATCAATGGTATATGACTCCAACGTACAGGATGACTCTCAGAACATGTTTATTCCATGATTAGTATCAATAAAACACCTTTTCACTCAAAATATAACTTCGACTACATTTTTACTTCTTTATTTCACTAAATTTAATGTAAAATGATAATTATATATATATATATATATATTAAAATTATATTGATTTTAATTTAATATTTATATTTTTAAAAATACATAATATATATTTCTTTATGTTAAAGGTAACTCTCAATCAATAAATTTGAATTTAGATGAAAGACTAATTAATTTATCCAAAATGAATGTTTTATCCAGAGTCTATTTACAGTTATTTAAGTTGTTTATTAAATATGATTTGTTAAAAAAAAACTAATTTCTCCCCTAGTTGTACTAACAAATTTATTACTTTAACTTTATCTTTTTACTAGAAATTTATACATTTTTTATTTATTTAATTTTTACTCTTTATATTATAAGAAATTTTATTTTATATTATAATATTAATTTTTTGAATTAACTTTTAGTGTAATATTCTTTACCTTTGATCTTTAGGAATGATTTCATGTAATTTAATACTGCTCGGAAAATTTTAAAATTATCTTTTTTTACGTCAATAACCATGCTTAAAATAAGTTATTATAAAATATTTTAATATATTAATAAAATTAACTAAAATACTAATATAAATGTGTATTTTTATAACTAATTAATATATAGGTATATTATTTTATTTTTATTTTACAAAATCTCTTGTTAACTTCAAAAATAGATGATTAAAATATATTTTTTATATGATAAGAATGAATTAAATGCACTTAATTATGTCATAACTTTAAAAATAAATTAAATAGGAGATAATACAACATAAAAAATACATAGATACACATTTACGCAGATAGATTAATACCACGTATGATACCTTTCTTTTATAATAAACCACAATTAATAAATTATTTAGAATGATCGTAACTCTGGATAATCCTAAGGAAGGACAATGGTTTTCGTTTTAGTCCTTAAATAGTCTGAGTGGTTGTGTTTTATTTTCTGTGATAATATTTCTAGGATAAAGGACTTTGTTTTAGTCATTGTAAATAATAGTCTTATATCAATGAAGAGATAACTGTTTTATCGGGTGGGTGTTCTCTTTTTATTGTTTTTAATTTTATATAAATGTTTTTTTAGTAATAATATGTTTTATTCTTATATTTTATATCATTTATCATTAAATTATCTTTGCACCTAATCTTTTGTATTAACATGGTGCCTGCTCAAGTCGTGCTACATTTATACATATTTTATGTGATTTAACATAGTTAATAAATCTATTTTTTTTCTTTAACTCATATTATTAATATTTTTATAATTTTATTATATATTGTAATAAGTAGACAATTAGTTCATCCCACTTAATTACAAAATAAATATATATATATTATCAATTTTTTTATATTTTATAATTAATTATAGTATCGTTCGTCAATTATTTATTAATATTTTTTTAATGACATATGCTAACTCCCATCATAGTTTGTGTGTCTTTTGCTCAACAATATATTTAATCTGTTTTTAATTTATTGGAAATGTTTGACTAATTTAGTTATCTTTTACTAAGGTTTCCTTGGTGAGCACTCCTCCATGTTGGAGTATGATAGTATTGGATTATGGAAGAAGTTAACCTAAATAATCTATTAGCTTATTTATATATTTGTCTAGGCATTTGATATGTGGTTGAAAACAGAAAAATATTTGTTGATATTTAAGACAATATATTTATTTATTTTATGGTAGAAAATAATTTAAACTATGAGAATAAATAGACACGCTAGAACATAATAAAGAAATTGAGTCTGACACTTTATTAGGTTGGTCCATTTATTAGATGGTAAGTTTTTGATTTTCCTTTTATTCATACCATAATAAAAATAAACAAAATAATAGAATAAAACTTTTATAATTAATTTTTATTTTATACTTGAATTTTATTTTGATGTCCATGTTAGTTATTAAATTAACTGTTGTGTTACGTGTCTAAAAAGCCATAAGCTAATTTAAAATTATTAGCTATTATTTTTAATTGGTCAAGTTACATGTGCATATTTATAGAAATATTCCATTAAATCTAGGATTTAATGATAATCTTTTTTATGTATATTATATATATATAACAAAATTTATGGATATGTTATTTATACATTTATTTTAGTACGTTAGTATAAGATTCCACGCACTCATGTGACTTTGAGCTAATGTTAAAAGCACACTAATTAATAAAAAAAAATAAACATAAATATATGTATTCATAGATTGCAAATTACATAATCATTAACATCTTATTTTTAATATTCTGTTAAAAAATTTTGATAATAAAATCAAGAGACTCATTTTAATCATAAAATTTATGATTTCAAATAAATTTTAATCAACAATAAAGTACTATAATATTAAAGAAATGTAATTAATTTGAAATCCTAAATTTTAATTCGCTACATTATTTTATAATTTTCCTCCGTTAAAATAGATGACTGATTTAATAATGAAGTAACGAATTTGCCTGTGTACATGTTTAACGAATTTATGTATGTACATGTTTAAGACTCTAACTCTTGATTATGCATTACTTTGTGTGTCTATATAATATATATATATATATATATATATATATAAATATATTAATTTATTTATTTTAATATATTTATTTAGCACTGTAAAAATTAAAGAAATAAAAAAAAGAAAAAAGAATATTTTTATTTGATATGTGGAAATAGATGATAAAAAAATAAAATTTATAATTTTATTTTATTTCCTTCATCATTGATAACCTTTTTCAATTATATATTGATGGATATCTTCTAAAAATCTCCCAAATTCAACGTATCAATACTCAACAAACACATCAAGTGATGTCCTTCAGAAAATTAAAATAAAAATGACTGAGAAGTAAAATTCGTAAATATTATAATATATACAATAGGAACGGGTTCTGTATGCATATCCAGTGCAGGTTGTTGGTTTTTTTTTTTTTAACTTCTTCATTTGAATTTGGACTTATTGACCATGGAAAGTAGATGAGGCTTAGGCTTAACGTGTAAATAACCAAATCTATATATGATTACATAAAGAATATTTTAAATACACTAATAATATGTCTTCACTTACTAATATGGAAATTGCATGTCTTAGTAGGCAAGTTTAACAAAAAATTTCAACTTTTCAGCATATTAAATATTGGACACCTAACATCAATCAATTGAATGTAAGTACCCGCACAGATAATTATGATCTTTCGAAAAATTTTGTTTTGAATTAGGAGCCTAATCTCATGACATACCAATTTTTCTTTCTAACAGTTTCTAGACTAATAAATGAATTGAGAAAGCATAAGAGGTATACTGATAATAAATTCTTGCAGCTGACCTTTATACACAACCTTCAGAATTTCAACCAATAGATATGTATAACTAAATTTTCATCCGGTATGAATTATATCACACATAAATACCGAGAAAGGGTTTTTATCATGAAAAAGTTATGCTGTTATGAAACTACTCCAATAATCCAAAGGAGGCCTCAATACAAAAGAACATCAAATTAGTAAAAGATTGTAGATATAGAGCACTAGTCATTGACCACTTTTCCTTTTAGGCACAGGTGCTATTAGTAGCCCAAAGCCTGAGTGTGCCAACTGATTCTCTACTTGTTCTAGCTTCTCAGCTACAACAAAAGAGCTTTCCAACTCACAAAATATAACGCTAACCATAACAACTACACATGATTTTATAAGAAAAATGCAAAACCATTCTAGCCCACAATCATGTCAACGACAATCAGTAGAACCAAAAACCAAAAATATACTTAAGTAAAAAAGTACCTAAATCAGAGATTTGTCCAACAACATCTCCATTGCCCAAAAGAGGAGAAGATGACAACGTATTCACCCAGTACTTGTTTCAAAACATATATGTACCATCACGGAAAAATACCAAGCATTTTAGACCGCCATTGACCAGTCAAATCACACTGCCGAATCAAGTGGCAATTACCAAATCACTAGTCTACCAACTCAGACATGACATGTGTCCACCTACTATCTGCAAACGTCGCACATTCTTTATCATTCTCTGAAGCACGACCTACACACGTCAGCTAGTGGAGGGAATTGGCTTATGACAGAGATCATCTTTATTGTAACAAGATTTTAACACCAACCTCAACCTATAAGTATCCCGGAGTACTTCCTTACCCTCTCTCATAGAACTTTCACTTGAACACTCTCACTTACTCACAAATCCTCTCAAAACTCTTACTTTTTTAATTTGAGCATCAGAGTGTCCTTGCAGATACTCCTCCCTGCACACACGTGAAACCAACTCTACCCTTCAAAGGACTCTTTGACCAAGCTCTTCTAAAGCATCCGCAACATTTCAGCCAAATCATCCATGTGTACCCAAAGCTCATTTTACATAAAAACATTTGGCACCATCATGGGCTATGGTAAAACTATCTCAGGACCACATATATGATAAATACCCGAAGCCAGACAACGACATCAACTTCACAAATAGAAATAGATTCAACCTTCTTAGACACACTCAAGATCAAGACCAATATAGATTCAGCAGTAGCTGACGTACGACACCAACTCGACCAAGACATGGACTGCATTAAATGCATTGCATCATGATATCAACCATTATTAAACGAAGAAATCCAACAGGACCAAGACTTTCCTATGGATATAGGTAATATACATTATAATTATTTCAATTTATAAAAAAATTATTAATAACTTTATACATGGACATTTAAACACCATATTTTTGCATGTAAGAAATCCAACATGGCCCAATATGGATGAACATATAGCAGGGTCTTTCATCAAACCCAGGAAATCACATGCACGTCTCCATACTCTAGTATCTGAAATTCGTGATCGAGCCACCTGAAAAGGAAATCCTATATTAGGAAGATAATAACATGAATGACCTCTTATGCCTTTTGCCCTGAATCCAAAGAATACCTTACCCAAGGACACTCGTTCTCTCGGTAGTAACTCCCGATGATATGTAGCAAGCTTTGCAATGGCTGTCACAACAAAGCATAAAAAGCCTCGACTGTGATGACCTTCTGTAAGTATCCTTGTTAGAACCAAAGTATATATCTCCTGTTTCATGCCCAGACGACTACCAAGTGAACAAATTAGTTCATCACATCAAACAATCACCCAAGAAATCTCTCAGAACTGGAAAAACCAGGTTGTATGCAAAACCATACATTCATACCTTGAGGAAAGGTCTTCATACAGAAGTAACTCTAAACTCTCAAAAAGCTCACGAGCTTCATCTTTGTGACATCCACCACCTCCACCATGCTCTCCAATGGCCCAACATAATTGCAAGGCCAATTCTGTCTAAAGAAATTTCACAAATTTTTAAGCCAAAATTGTTGTATAACTCTCCTGCAAATACTATAAATAGTTGTTGACTAACCTTGTCTGGGCTGTCACAAGCTTCTCCAAGTCTGTCCAATATAGGTTTCTGCAATAAATTCACAAGAGGTTAGATGTAAAACCATTCAGGAGTCTTCAGCTAAAGTCACATAGCATTTCCCAATTTTAACAATTCATTCAATATGAAATATATCGAGTAGATGCAATAGATCACAAAACAAAAATTGAACATTTGGTGTAAAATAATAAATAAAAAGCAGTATATTGTAAAAAATATATACCTTTAGAAGGGCAATGAAGTTCGGTGAGCACTGAAATGTAGAGAGCATAAACTCCAAAAGCCGTTTACGAACCTGAAAAGCATACAACGCAACTTATAATACAAAGGTGTATGAAACAATATGTTAGTTCACAAAAGCAAAAATTAAAGGGTGAAATTTATAGCAAAAGCAAAATAGACAGAGGAAAAGGCGCCTGAGGTTACATCCTTGAGGAAATTGGCACTAAAAAACATAACCTAACAGATGGCATTCGGATTGGAAAAAGAGAACAGTTAATTATTTGATTGTCCAACTATTTTGCATTTATTCTCCATATAAGTTCAGAACCAAACATAATATTCATGGTAGAAATAAAATGTTACAATGTTCAATTTACATAATTGTACTTTCTGCTCAAAATCCCAAAGGCCAAAAACAATTTTTTATCTGAATATTACCCCTTTAGCACCACAGTTAGCAATTCAAAAGCTGAACTTTCAGATACTTCTATACTATTATGATATTATCATCAATAAGGTGATAAAATTGCACCTGACCTGAACTATAAAGGTTCTTAAGGCACTAAGAGGTGTTGACCCTGTCTAGATCCTCACCTCCATGTCTAAGACAGGCATTTTGGTGCCTTCAACATTACTAACATCTGATGCCCTTAGCCTATTTTCTTTCCTTTGTTGTTCTGATTAGAAAAAACATGTTATTCAGTTATTCACGTTTCCTTAACTGGTTAAAAAAACTTTTACACTGCAGAGTAGTATGCATAGAGCAAAATAAAGAAATGTCCATACTAGAATATCTAGAAGATATCTCATAATTTAAGAATAGATTAGAGTATTTTAGATTATCTCTTACGATTCATTTCCACATGTCCTTATTCATCATGATTTATTTCCTTATTTAATCAGGATTGTGAGTCTACTGTTAACATGAATAAAGGTGAGAGCTTTACGTTCTGTAACATATCCAACACATCACCTCAAAGTGGATATCAGTTTCAGATTATTTAGTATCTATTCTGTCCTTTACCTCTCTCCATATCCCAAAATCCTAATTTCAACTTGGTGTAAGAGCCATGGTATCCACCTAGTGAATAGGTTTATCCCTATGTTATATTGACTTTGTAGAACTAGACTATCACCAAAATCAAATTTTATGGTTTTACTTTTTTATTTTTTTCATCATAGTCGGATCCTGATTTCTCCTTTGTGAGTTTTATCTATTGAGTTCCTTGTTTTGAGCTCTTGTCTCGCCACACATTGCTGCAGTCACTCTACCTTCATTTATGCAAATTGACTCGGTTACATCTTGTCTCTCTGCAGTTAGGCTATTCAGCTGTCTACAGATTGACTCTGTTTCAAGTTTCAATTTTCAATACATATTTCAACATATTTCCATTAATTCTGGCCTGTACTTCCACATGTTTCAACATATTGAAATTGATTTTGGCATGCAGTTCCACATATTGTACTATTTTTATCAATTAAACTTCTTTAACCAACTAACCAACATACTAAACTCTCCTTCTCCTTATATCCAAACAATTTTGTACTATATTACTTTCTATGGATCATCTCAGTTCTAGGTTTAGTCTGGCAATGCATTACTGGTCTCTGTCTTGTACAACCTACCATGTCTATCCCCATCCCTATTTTAGCACCTGCTCTTATGTGCCACACTTGGATTTATTTACTGACCCAAACCATCCTATCTTTGTTATGGTGCTCACTTTTTACTCATCATCAAGTGATCTTCCTTGAGAATGAGCCATACAGTGATCAAATTAGTACTTAATTGGCTGACATTCAAACTGATCTCCCATTGTGAATAGTTCTGATGACAATTCCTTATGAAGTTTCTTTTCAATCATACAACATTCCAACAGGTTCTCTAGGCTGATGATTGTTCCAAATATCTTGCTGAGTTATCTTTGGAGAAATACTCATCTCATAAACATCTTCAATGTCCCAGAGTTTCTTTTTTAGCCATGTCTAAAGGATTCATTTTCAACAAGCTTAGAGCTTAATAAGCTTTAGCTTGAGGAGGGGGAGTGATGGAATATATAGAGGATATCTCCTAATATCATATTACTACAGCTTAAGTTTCCAAAAAATTGGAAACTGGAGAGCTTGAAATAGTATACAGAAGCTAATAAGCAGCTGCATGCATTTTCAAATGCCAGATCTCAAAAGTAATCAATTCTAACATGCAATGACATGAGAAGATATAATCAATACCTCATGCAAATATTTCTGGAAATATTGTAGCAAATCTAGGCAAAAGCAGGGAATCAATGCACAAATCAAACCTGAAAATGAATTTTAGAAAACAGGGAAAATCTGTAAACACAGCCAAGTCATTTATATATATATATATATATATGTGAAAGGTAGCCATATAGCGATACCATCATTTTCATCCTTTAAAAGTTCAAGGAAGAAAGGATCAGCTACATCAATTGCACTGCTATCCTCAGATTCAGAATCTCCTCCTCCATCTTCTATTGTTGAACCAGTATATGCCTCATGCATAAGGGCAAGAAGCATCTACGTTGAAAAAGAAAAATAAAAAATTATAAAAAAGTCACTCATACAGTACACTTTCGCAACTGTGGCTAGATTTTAATCAAATTATAATGTATCAAAGATAACCTTAGAGGCAGTATTTTTCTGAATAGAAGCTATGTTGCTCCCAATTAGTGGCCCTGAGCTTTTTTCCACCCTTTCCAATGCTACTACCAAAACTGGCAAAGAAAGGAAGGAAAATGATGATTTAACAAAGTTTTATCGAGAGTAGAAGCAATAGATTCTCAGCATATCCTCAAGCTTATTACATGTGTTAAAATTGTAGTTTACTGTTTACGTATTCAGAGCTAGATTTGTTAGGTTTTTGCTTTGCCTGCACTCTCTGTTCTATCACTCAGTCTTCTCTCTCTTTATGTATGTAATGAGCACAAGAAGTGAATTGTATAATAAAATTCAGACTTTTTCAAATATTAAGTTGGTTTGAAGCTCAATTTTAACATTAAAATAGCCCATGAACTTAATTTCCATAATATCTAGTTTTAATAAAATTTATTTCTATCTAATTGTGAGTTTTAACCTTAAAAATGCCAATGAACTTAACTTTATCAACACAACCATCAATTTCCATAATATCTAATTTTAGTCAAATTTATTTCTATCTAATTGTGAGTAATAGAAAATATCAAAATACAGAGTACTTTGATTCGTTATTTTGTCTTTGTAGCTAACGTAACCTCTTTTATGATGCTTTATGCCAACAACAACATACTTAATTGTTACTAGTCAATGGGACAATAGAGTGTTTCGGCAATGGAAATATCACTAGAATCAAAAGCTTCGATGATAAATAGCATTTATAATATTGTAGCTTTTCAGATTTAATTAGGTACTAAATGTCTAGATAAATTATAGTTATCAAAATCTCCATAGAACAAAAACATTATATTATTATCAATCTAATCCACCAACACAAGCATCAAATTAAAATTCTTTCGCATATTAAGCGTGAGATAAAAACCATTAATTGTGTCCATTTTATTACAAAACTGGCACTGCATCCATTTTAACAAACGTCCCATTGAAATTTAGCAATACAAAAAATATTATTATATTTTTAAAATAAAATTTTTTAATGATATTTTAAGTCTTGCTAATAAATTTTTAGGCGGAGAAAATCGCAGTGGATGTTCCCAGGCTTGATTTTTGTTTGATGGCTGGTGATTAATAATATTTTTCTAATAGTCTATGGTTTATATATCTTTTTCTAATTTTTCATTATTGAACATCTTGTAACAAGTTGACAGTAATATTAGAAAGCTTTTCAACGTAATATGACTCTAGTTTATCATCATAAGAGTATTATTTCGATAGATAACTCTTTTATAGAGTTCATTAATATCCGAGCTCATTAGTTTACCCCATCGATTTGAACAATAGGTCTCAATTCGGGCCTTTAAGGTGTATGAAGTGTCATTTCCTATATTTTAATTTTATCTGGTACCGTAGTAGGTAAATTTGAAGGGGAAAGAGAAATTACTTTAGGTTTTGTTGATTTACTACGTGATGATTTTGTTGAAAAAGATAGAAGTCGTGGGCAAATGAAAGGTTTTCATAAAAATTCTTGTAGAATTCTCGAACGAGCAATCGAAAAAATTCTGGAGCATCCCTTTTGGTTTGATAGTATCAATTCAATGAAAATCTTTTTTTTTGTTAAAAAGTTGGATGCGGAAAAAGACAGAATATAAAATTTCTTATTATACAGCGCTCAACGAATAAAAGTTACTCTAGGGATAACAGGCTGATCTTCCCCAAGAAAGTTAATGTTTAATTGATATACATGAAAACTCATTTTAGATTATAAAAAAGTTCATTTAACTTAAATTTTCATTTTCTTTTATCTTGCATGCTTATGAAAAAGTTTGATCAAACAGCCCCAGTCTGGAGTCTCTTTTCTCATATTAAATTTATTTTTGAGAAGTTTTATGGCCCAGTTGATTTTAGGTCTCGATCATTTCAAGTTATTTATCAACCTTTTCTAAAGTGTTTATGATATTATATATATGTCTGCCTAAAATTCTCATGGAGGTAATTCTGCTAATAAAACATGTACCATTGACATAAAAGACCGGTAAATTAGTAGACAAGCCTTTTAAATATGATAGGCAGTTATCTATGTATATCTTATCTCAAGTCTTTACTTCTTTCTTTTTTATATATAAAGATTTCTGATTTACTTTATATTTCCCAGTTTTTGTCTTTTAAGAGATGGTATTTTTTAATCAAATAACAATGATTAATAGTTATTATTAGTAACTGTCTAAAATTTAGTTTAATAAAAAATAAAGTATCATATATTCTATGAAAATTCAAATTTTAATTACTTTTCATGATATAAAAAAACGAGGCTTACCAATAATGAATTATTTTTCAGCCATCAGATTTATGATGTTCTTTAATTTATTTATTTATATTATGAAATTTTTCCATAATTTCATATTTAGTAAATGTTCTCGTGATCATTTTCAAATATGAACAATTTAAAATATTTTAAAAAAATCATATATATCTTTCCATTTTATAGCAAAGTTCTCTCTTCACAAGCTTAACTCACCAAATTTCAAATATATAAATCTTTAATTTAAAAACAAATTTATATCTGAGAAAAACTAAAACAATGTTTGAGAGAAAAGGGTGAAACTAAAAACTGTTGTAAAGTAATATATTTATAATGAAGAAAAAGGAGTATATATTTATAAATGAGTATAAATGTATAATAATAATTGAATCTTACCTCATATGCACAATCATTTCTATGCTTTTCATGAATAGTTAAGCAGTGAAGAATTTCCAGTGAAAATGATACTTGATTCTAAATGCTGCAGATCCTCCTCATATACCCATCGGTACCCACAAGCTTTCACCTCCAAATCCAAACCTCGAGGGGGCCAAACAAAGCATGCCAATTTCATTTTATCAAGATCAGGCATTCCATTTGAACATTGACTTACATAATGAATGAGTGATTCTCGACTGAGAAACATCATTTGTAAGTGATCCAATTCAACTGTAACCAAATCTGTGTTCAAAATTATTGGAGCAACCCAATAGCACCCAAAACCCATGTCTTTCTCAATTCCAAAACAAAATCTACCAGAAATGTCGGCATAATTATTAGTAGGATGATCATGTGACACAAATACTGAACAACAAGCAACGCCTATCCAATTTGTGTCTTCCATAACAGTAGCAAGGTCCATCATGCTTATTGAATCACCCATACTTCGTTTAGTGAACCACCTTGGAATTTCACTTCCAGGAATAACACTTTGAGTAACACCCGAGAAAAGTGGGGATTTCAAGTATACCTGACACCAGAAAAATTCAGTTATATTATATATAATTGGTGTACACAGAACATGAGTAAAAGAAATGATGGAGCTGTCACCTCAAGTCTCTGCATCATCCAAGAAAAAACTATGTTATAATTCTGTTCCGTTAAATTCTCACTCAATTTGGGACAATCAAAAATGAATAATCCCGGCACACGTTCGTCAAAAAAAATTTCAATTTTTTCATTCATTGTTGAAAGCTCTGGCAAGTAAATCAGCTGCTTGCAGTGCTGCAAATTCAAATAGTGAAGCTTGGAAAGTTGCTTGATGGTGGTAGGTAGAGTCACAAATTTGTTTCCCCCCAAATTTAAGCATACTAAAGAATGTAAGTTTCCAATAGCATCAGGGATTTGAAGTAGATTGCAGAAGCTCAGGTCAAGATCATACAAATATTGGAAACAATGCAAATAAAGTAACACCAAACCGATTGAGTCTTCAGGTTTTTGAGAGGAAAGAAGATGGCGAGGCAACATTAGAGCTTTATATGCAGACGAAGTTATCAATTGGATGACACTTCTGTTTTTACCAACTTTCTCCAAATGCTCTGTTTCCGTTGGTTTCTTTAATAGATGATTATTTTGTAATTTTGAACAACCTGAAAGATTTAGCACCTTGAGAGAATTGAGCCCCAAAATAATATTAAGATCCAGGACAAGATTTTCACATCCTTTAAGAATGAGTCTTTTAAGATGTGGGGATCCTCTTAAGTCAGGAATCTCAATAAGATATTTGGAGTGACTGAGATTTAGATGTCTCAAATTAGGCAGACACTGCAAGAGAAACAAAAATAAGAAAATTTTTTATTTCGGTTAATTGCCTGAGGCAAAATTAATGAAGTATTCTGTTCTTCCTCTGAGAATTAAAAAAATTGTTTTTAATTCCATTATTTTTTTTTTGTTTTAATCCTTCTAATTTAAAAATTATATAATTAACAAATGGTATCTAAACTAGTACATGAAAAAAAAAAAAAAAACGTATTTTTCCCCCCAAAAAAAAAAACAATGTCATACCTTGGTGTCTTCCCATAATTGTTTGATATTGCTACGAAGCAATATCAGTGCGGCTAGTTCTTGAGGACGAAAACTTGATGGCAAACACGTGAAAGGATATTCATTCCACTCTAGATATCTTAATTTATTAGAAAGATGATTGAGGGTTCCTGAGAATTTAATTTGCTCGAATATGACAAACTGAAGATTATTCATTTTTGTTAGAGCATCCGCCCGCATTATGGTTTCTTCAAACTCTTTTGGACATCCTCTGATAACCATGGCTTCAAGATTTTTGGATTCCTAAAGCATAGTAAAAAGGAAAGAAAAATGTTAAATTCGTTAATAATTTAAACATTTTAAAAAAATGACAGCACATGAAATTTTATATTTATAAAATATTTTACCTTATTTGTTGTGATGACATTATGTAGATCCCTGTAGTCCCATAACCTGCTCCACTTTCTAGGTTCCTTCGGTGATTTTGCTTTAACAATACTTCTACCTAACTCTTTCAACAAGTCATGCATTTTAACTAAGCAAAGTAAGAATCTTCTTTTTCCAAACTTATGAGAGATTTTTCAATAAGAACTTTCATACCAATATCTGGATAAAATCCTCGATAAGTTAAAAGTTCCTTCAATTCTTCCAAAGGCCATCCCGAAGGATAAAAACAAGCAATATCTAGAAATATTTCCTTTTCCATTTCTTCCAATCCATCGAAACTTAAACGCAAAACATCCATGATATCTTTGCTTGGATTTTCTCTCAATCTAGCCAATGCACTTCTCCACTCGACTATGTTTCGATCAAACAAATATGAGCCCAACACTTTAATTGCCAACGGAAGACCATTGGCATAGCTCAGGAAATCATATGTCAACACTTCATACTCTTCCACAAAATCATCAGATTTAAAAGCTTTTTTGCAGAATAACTGAAGAGCTCTATTCGTATTCAGGAGTTCAACATTGTATACTTCAGTCACTCCATAATTTCTTAAGATATGACTATCTCTGGAGACTATGATGATTCTACTCCCTGCACCAAGATATTTTGGATGCAAAGCCAATTTCTCCAATTGTTCAATTTTATCAACATTATCGAGAATAATGAGCGTCTTTAAATTGCATAGTCTAGTTCTTACCATCGTGGCTCCTTTGCAAAGATTATTTATCTCAATATTTCCTTGATTCAGAGCTTGACAGAGAAGTTGTTTTTGTGCACCAATTGGTCCAAAATCCCTATATATTTGGCTTACATCATCAATAAGACAATAAGCATCATATCGGGGAGAGATTTTATGATATAAAGCCGTAGCAATTGTGGTCTTTCCTATTCCACCCATCCCACAAATTCCTACAACTCTAACCATTTCATTCGCACCCAAATCTAGAAGATCTTCCAATTGTTTCACACGAGAGTATATATCAACTAAATCATCCCCGAAACTTGAAATTTGACTATGACCCAATATATTGATTACCTCTTCAACAATTTTTTCAATTTCTTCATGTTGTGGCCTAAACAACCAAATCAGAAAACAAAACAAAATGATCACTAAGAATTAGGACTTTGAAAAACAAAATCACATATGTATATCATAAAAAAAGTATGGCTAAGTACTTACTTATTTTGTACATCCCAGCCACAACGATTGGTAATTAATTCCAAAGCCTCCCTCCAATTTTGAACCATTTCCAAATCATTTTTGTACCTTTGTTCATGGTCAACAAAAGCTTCTCCAAACAATCCAGTTTGTTTTCGGACCTCAGAAGGAGTGACATCATAGAAAACAGGGAGCACAGTTCGACCTGTTTGTTGAACCAAATCAAGAATTTTCTTGAGTTCTTTCAAACACCATGTGGAAGATGCATAGTCCTTTGAGAAGACAACAATGAAAACACGTGATCCTTCGATTGCCTGGAAGAGCTCGGATTCCAAGAGTTCCCCTTTGTTGATTTTTTGGTCATCTCTGAAGGCGACAACACCTTTCCTCTGAAGAGCAGCAAAAAGGTGATCGGTGAAACCGTTACGAGTATTCTCACCTCTAAAGCTTACAAACACATCAAAATCTTTAGTGCGTGATGATGAGCTAATACAAGCCATCCAAGAAGATCTGAGATCACCCGCAGATGATGTTCAATGTTTAAAGTCAAGGTAGAAGTCAGAATTGAGAACACAAGTCTTCTTAAAACAAACAACAAAAATGTCACTTGGGCAAAAGTTACCTAAAATATGGTTATTCTATTGCTACTTGACTTTTAAAATCACGTTCAATTTAGTTTACTTTATCATTTTATCTATCTAATTATTGAAGCCAGCACTAACCTGCTATTAAAAAGTATTATATTAATATGTAATTATTATTAGCATGTATGGACGAAATGAATTGATCAAAATGAAGAGATTTAAAATATTCACATAGTTAAGGAATGTCTGATTGAGTTTCTATATCACGTGAAGATTTGATAAGAGAAAAAAATAAAAAACAAAAGTGAATTTAGTATAAATTAATTTTAAATACCTAGGGCCATGGTACACAAGAATAACTAAATAAAAAAGATTATATAGATCAATTTCTTTTATAGAGATGAATAATTTGTGCCTTCCACTTTTTGTCTTTCTCTCTTTTAGTTATGGTGCCTTGCTTTTGAATTCACTCCTTATCTTTGTGTGTCCTTTTTTTTCAATTAGGTTTTTCTTTTATAACCGAGTGTAGTGAGTTTGGTTAGACTCATCTCTTATGATAATTTGTTCTATGCTTTGTTCTTATCTCGCGTGAGACATGACTTTATTTGCGCAAGTTTCTTTGATTGCTCTAAATTCCTTCTGATTCTAGTACAATTTGGTTCTAAAATACTCAAACAAACCATTGAAGATTTCTAAGAAAAATAACTAGACAATTTTTCCAAATGAGCATTGTTTCGAGTTCATATCTCTCCGTTCATGGAAATTTGCTTATAAAAATTATGCCCAGAGTATAGAGTTATCAACACCCCCAACTGAAGTTCTTGTTTGTCCTCTAACAACGAGAAGCTGTGATTCAGTGATTTCCCGGATAAATTATAACCCTAACACCATGAATTCACAAAACTAATTAACCAACCATCTTGACGATTTGTATAACCATAAAAAAAAATTAAGTTTGTAAATATTAACGGAAAAAAATTATTAATGGAAAATAAAGAATATTTAAATTTTAAGATATAAAAATTACCATTAGAATATGAAGAACAATTAAGAAAAAATTTCTGAAAAAAGTGTTTGAAAATAAAAATGAAGACCAGCCAAAAGTTTAGATATATAGAAAAATTTTGTGATAACAATTGGGGGTTGGATGTTTTGGTAAGCTTGTATCGGGTTTTAGATATGTCATTAACCCAACACAAGTTGATATTGGTGGATGCTTAGTAGTGTTAAAAGGTAAAGACAATTTGAAACTTTAACAATTCTAATCATCGAATGAAGATCCTTTATTATACATATATCATGGGGAAGTGTTAAGCTGGCATTGCAAAGTAGTTAAAGTATGCATGAAAATCAAACAAGGAGTAAATTCGGGGACATGTAATACATCCAAAAGAGAGAGAGTCAGAAATAGTGATATTTCCAGAATGAGTAACAAGAATTGGTGTCCATTAGGCAAGTTAATGGTAATAGGAGAAATAGGATGATAATTATGAAACAAAAATCTATGTGAATAAATGTGCAAAGTAAATCCAGTATCAAGACTCCACTGGACAGGATAAAGAGATTGTTTACCAGACTCTGTAACATTTGAATTGTGTGCTTTGCTGGTGCATCATTTGTCACAATTACCCGCTTTCTAAGTGGTGGTTGCCTACAAATTTATGTCATAACACAATGTACCTACATAAGAACTAATTGCTAAATGAGTTATTTGTCAACTCTAATAATTCGTGTCCAATAAGCAGGTTTTAAGTGTAGTAAATTTCTTTGACTTGTTTGGTTTATTTTAAAATTTATCCAGAAATAATATTCTTATGAAAGTAATTCTTGAACAGTCAAAAAAAATAAAATTCTTGAGAATATAATAATCCACCTCAAAATAAACACTTGATTGATGTAAAGAGTCAGGAAAGAGGGGTGTGTTTTACACTAGCTAAGAAAACAGCAATAATCACCGAAAATATGCAGAGGACAAGCAACGATGAAACAACTCAATCCTTCATGCCAATTCGGAAACAAGTTTGACTTCAAGTAAAAAGGCCAAAACGTGGTAATTACATAGTCAAAATAGTGAGTACAAACAAGCTAAAACTAGATTTCATTTTCTACATGAGCTGAACGAAAGGGAATGTTTTTTGGTTTACACTTACATATATGGACAGGGAGATGAGTCAATAATAGCCAAATGCAACATGAATTTGATCAATTGCAAGAGGTTTATGTTGAAATAATGACCACCATCTACTGGAAAAACATGCATAGCTACATGTATTCAACTACTTTCCAAGCAGTACTTTGGCACTACAGTAGTTATTCAATAGCCCTTTTCAGGTACAACAACATGCAACCTGTACAATAAAATAATGGTTACTATTTTGTTTTCTCCTTGCACTCAATAGGATTCTCCAAATTGTGTTGAATTTGTTCTTTGAGCTTATTTTGCTCAGTTCCTTGTTCTGGAACAAGCTGACCAACCTTTGGGTACTTATCTATGAATTTAAATTCCCAATCCTCTAAAACTGCAAGCTCTGACTCGTCTAAACCTTCAAGGTTCCCATTAATATCTGCAGGTTTAAAAGACAGAAATGCAAGGGCCCTGCTACATTCCTTTCCTGCAAACATTGCATAAGATCCTCCAGGTCTATAAAAATTCCTGTATATGCATCAAGTAAAACCTATCAGTGTCATATTTTTGGGGATTTTGATGACATATTGTTGAAGCAAAAGCAGCAATAATATAATAGAAGAATAAAAGGAAGAGCGAAAAAAAAGAACTCAAAGATTTAACGTGGTTCGGCAAATTGCCTACGTACACGGACACAAAATATGCATTCTCTTTTGTGCTTTGTGTTGCACTTAGAAGCTTTACAAGGAGTTCTTTACACAGACACATAAGAGCAATCCCCCTCATCGTTTACTCGATGTGGGACTATACAATTATGTATTGACTAAAATCAAACTACATCCCTAACAATCTACCACTTGGAGTTTAATTTACATTACCACCTAGTGTAATGTCTTCGACTCCACTACCCAGTCCACTGACGGGTCTTCTACCCAGTCTACCGACACGGTTCTTCTGCCTAGTCTACTGACACGGGTCTTCTGCCCAGTCTACCGACACGGGTCTTCTGCCCAGTCCACCGACACGAGTATTCTATAAAGCTCCCACTGTTTCTCTTCTTCTCTTCTTCCAATGTCACATTCCTCCCCAACTGTCAATGATGACCATTAGAGCTTCCTCGTCGCGACAATTCTTGAGCTTCACATTGTCGTCGATATGCCCTAGTCTTGTACTTGCCGTTCGATAGCTCACATCAACGACACACGCAGCCTAGTCAACCCTGCTAGGGAGACTTACGATACAAGGGATCTCCACAAAGTAGGTCTAACTGACCTTTACTTAGATCCACTCCGATCATTGCATCACAGCCAGTCACCAAGTCAAACTATCGGCTCTACTACCACTTGCTGGGTAACCCGGTGAACACTTCACTTCTTCCAATGCGCCATGCGCCATTGTTCTTGCTGCCTTATCAAGAAAGCTCCCACGGAAAGCGCTCCCACTACTTCTCTACCTTAGAATAAACCAATCTTTTCTGATGTGGAAGGTCGGACAAAGCCGCAACCACAGAGCATACTAAGAAATTGGCTCTGATACCAATTTGTTGAAGAACAAAGCAATAATACAAGAAGAGTATAAGGAAGAGAGAAAAAGAGAACTCAAGACATTTAACGTGGTTCGGCAAATTGCCTACGTCCACGGGCACACAATATGCATTCTCTATTGTTCTTTGTGTTGCACTTAAAAACTTTACAAAGAGTTCTTTATATAAACACATAAGAACAATCTCCCTCATCGTTTAATCTATGTGAGACTATACAATTATGTATTGACTAAAATCAAACTACATTCCTAACACTTATACCAAGCAAGCACAAAGATGACAAGAAGTAACCAAAACATCTTTTCATTTATCTACTAATGAATCAATAGTTCAATTCATAAATATTTCGAAGACACTTTCAGACACTAAATGAAAAACTAATTATACTTTCAGATACCAAAGCGATGATTTACCCCATATTCAATAAGATTTGGTAACTTTACCGCCTCATTTTATTGATAAATAAGATGTGACGAAAGGGTAAAAATTTTAACCTGTAATCTCTAACCTGTAATCTTGTAACCTTGACCTTCCATGTATAAACTTAGTAACCTCTAACCTGTAATCTCACTTGCACTCAATCTCTTATTTGTTGCCATGAACACAGAGTAAATAATCAATTTAATTTCTATACAATTTTCCTCTCTCTTAAATAGTACTTAAAGAGACCAAGTTATATAAATAGTCCGTAAAATACTGGGTTTTCAATTTATATAATCATTCGAGTATTCAAAAATCCTTCAAATTTGTCCTATAATATTATGACGTGGAGACTAAATTAAAGGTTTACTAAATAAGAGAAAAGAGCATCCAATCACAAAATGGCTCGAATTTGTTGACTTTTAGATATAATTTTAAGAGTAAATCCTCAATTTACCCCAATTTAAATAGATATTTTCAATTTGGCTATTGGAAAAAAAAAAAAAACTTCAGAAAAAGTCCCTCAATTAAATTTATGGTGGTCACAGTAATATTTCTGTGGGCAATTGATAATTTTGTAGGTTTATGCTAAATATGGTAATGTGATATGTTAATATTAATTTATATATTTTATCTCTTTTTTTCTGATAATTTAATCAATTTTATCTATTAATTGTCTAATCTCACGTAAAATAAGATAAAATTATAACAAAAAAAAATTATAAATTAATTTGACTAACTTAATATCAGAGAGGTTGGTTGTGCGTCTAACTCAACCCTATAAAATCAACTTTTAAGATGAAGATTGTTTGGGAAAGTCATGTCAATGTGGGAACTCCAACCTAGGATTAGAGATTTCGAGCATGGAAACTAAATAACGGGTGGTCCAATATCAGCCGACAACAAGCAGCACAATAGTCTCAACATAAAATGTAAGTCATGGACTTAACTCAATTCTACAAAATCACTTAATAACTCATGCTTCTAGGCGATTAGAGATCTCCAAGAAGCCTCTTCGGGGTGAAATAACTTTGCTCTATAACCGACTCCAATACGCAGCTAACTAGCCAACTCACTTACACAACATATACATGTATCCTTCCTCTTTCTACACATTTTATACTAGTCAACAAAGCACCCTCTCACTCAAACTATGACTCTGAATATATGTTTATTTCTTATTTCTAATTCACGGAATTTAATGTAAAGTGATGATTTTGTATATATATTGAAATTCATATTAATTTCAATTTAATATTTATATTTTTTAAATGCTTAATATGTTTCTTAAATATGGTTAAATTTTTGTAAATATATTTTTTATGTTAAATTTAAATTTAATATATATATATATATATATATATATATTATTTTCTAGTTTAATGATTATGTATTGTCAGTATAAAATGTCAAATGTTACCAAATTTAGTTAGATAATAATAATAAGAAAAATGTATACACATAAGTAAAAAGAAGAATACAAATGTTTGGAATAGTAAAATTTCCTTAAAGCAATGTTTTTTTTAATAAAAAATCTATTTTATTATTATTACTAAACCAAATTATTGCATGTTATGCATGAATAATTACACCTACCTCTAATCTTAGAATCAATGGTATATGACTCCAACGTACAGGATGACTCTCAGAACATGTTTATTCCATGATTAGCATCAATAATACACCTTTTCACTCAAAATATAACTTTGACTACATTTTTACTTCTTTATTTCACTCAATTTAATGTAAAATGATAATTATATATATATATATATATTAAAATTATATTGATTTTAATTTAATATTTATATTTTTAAAAATACATAATATATATATTTCTTTATGTTAAAGGTAACTCTCAATCAATAAATTTGAATTTAGATGAAAGATTAATTAATTTATCCGAAATGAATGTTTTATCTCGTGACAGAGTCTATTTACAGTTATTTAAGTTGTTTATTAAATATGATTTCTTAAAAAGAAAACTAATTTCTCCCCTAATTGCACTAACAAATTTATTACTTTAAGTTTATCTTTCTACTAGAAATTTATACATTTTGCATTTATTAAATTTTTACTCTTTATATTATAAGAAATTTTATTTTATATTATAATATTAATTTTTTTAATTAACTTTTAGTGTAATATTCTTTACCTTTAAATTTTAGGAATGATTTCATATAATTTAATACTACTCGAAAAATTCAAAAAAAAATTTTTATTACATCAATAACTATGCTTAAAATAAGTTATTATAAAATATTTTAATATATTAATAAAATTAACTAAAATGCTATTTTCAATGTGTATATTTATAACTAATTAATATATAGGCATATTACTTTATTTTTATTTTGCAAAATCTCTGATTAACTTCAAAAATAGATAATTAAAATATATTTTTCATGAATGAATTAAATGCACTTAATAATTATGTCATAACTTTAAAAATAAATTAAAATAGGAGATAATACAACATAGAAAAGATTAATAACACATTTATAAGTTGAAAGAGTAGCATATACCTTTCTTTTATAATAAACCATAATTAATAAATTATTTAAAATGAATTATAAGTGAATCGCAACTCTGGATAATCCTATCAGGAAGGACAAGGGTTTTTGTTTTAGTGCTTAAATAGTCTGAGTGGTTTAAAATGAGTTATAAGTGATTCGCAACTATGGATAATCCTATCAGGAAGGACAAGGGTTTTTGTTTTAGTCCTTAAATAGTCTGAGTGGTCATGTTTTATTTTCTGCGATAATCACTTCTAGGATAAAGATTTTGTTTTAGTCATTGTAAATAATAGTCTTGTATCAATGAAGAGAGGACTGTTTTATCGTATGTGATGTTCTCTTTTTACTGTTTTTAATTTCATATAAATGTTTTATTAGTAATAATATGTTTTGTTCTTATATTTTATATCATTTATCATTAAATTATCTTTGCATCTAATCTTTTGTACTAACATGGTGCCCGCTCAAGTCGTGCTACATTTATACATATTTTATGTAGTTTAACATAGTTAATAAATCTAATTTTTTATTTAACTCGTATTATTAATATTTTTTAAAATTTTATTATATATTGTAATATATAGATAATTAGCTAAACCAACTTAACTATAAAATAAATAAATAAATATATATATATATATTATTATTTTTATATTTTATAATTAGTTATTGTGTTATTTGTCAATTATTTATTAAATATTTTTTTAATGATGCATGCTAACTCCCATCATAGTTTGTGTGTTTTTTCCTCAACAATATATTTAATCTGTTTTTAATTTATTGGAAATGTTTGACTAATTTAGTTATCTTTTATGAAGGTTTCCCTTGGCAAGCACTCCTCCATGTTGGAGAATGACGGTATTAGATTATGGAAGAAGTTAACCTAAATAATCTATTAGGTTATTTAGATATTTGTCTAGGCATTTGACATGTGGTTGAAAACATAAAAAAATATTTCTTGATATTTAAGATAATATATTTATTTATTTTACTGTAGAAAAAAATTTCAACTATGAGAATAAATAAATAGACGCCTAGAACATAATAAAGAAATTGAGTCTGACACTTTATTAGGTTGGTCCATTTATTAGATGGTAAATTATTTTTATTGTCTTTTATTCATACCATGATAAAAATAAATAAAATAATAGAATAAAACTTTTATAATTAATTTTTTATTTTATGCTATGAATTTTATTTTGATGTCCATGTTAGTTATTAAATTAACTGTTGTGTTACGTGTCTAAAAACCCATAAGCTAATTTAAAATTGTTAGCTATTATTTTTAACTAGTCAAGTTACATGTGCATATTTATAGAAATATTCCATTATCATCAAAAAGCTATGCTGTTATGAAACACTCGGATAATCCGAAGGAGGCCTCAGTACAAAAGCAAAAGTACATCAAATTAGTAAAATATTATAAAACTATAGAGCACTTGTCACTGACCACTTTTCCTTTTAGGCACAGGTGCTATTATTTTAGGCACAGGTGCTATTAGTGGCCCAAAGCCTGAGTGTGCCAACTGATTCTCTACTTGTTCCAGCTTCTCAGCTGCAACAAAAGAGGTTTTCCAACTCGTAAAATATAACACTAACCATAACAACTACACATGATTTACCAAATCACACCACCAAATCAAGCGGTGTTTACCAAATCACTCGCCGACCAATTCGGGCACAATATATGTTCACTTATTATCTGCAAATGCCGCACACTCTTTATCATTTTCTAAAGCATGAAATTGTCGTATAACAAAAATAATCTTTGTCGTACTCGGTTAAGGTTGGTCTGTCAACCTATACAAGGTTTTGACATCAATCACAACCTATAAATACCACAGGGAGTACTTCGTTACCCTCTTTAATGAAACTTTCACTCAAACACTCTCACTCTTCTAACTTGAGCGTTGGAGTATCCTTCCAATTACACCCCTCCACACACAGGTGAAGACCAACTCTCCCCTCAAGAGGACTCTTTGACCAAGCTCTCCTAAAGCATCCACAAGAGTTCAGATAAATCATCCTCGGCCCAAAGTTCATTTCTGCTATGAACATTTGGCACTCACCATAGGACTATGGTAAAACTATCCCAGGACCACATATACGGTAAATACCTAAAGCCACAAAACAACATCAAAAATGGATTCAACCCTTCTTAGCCGCACTAAAAGCCCATATAGATTCAGCAATAGCTAATGTACGACATGGAGAGACTTTGAACACAACATCGTCACGAAAGGCAGTCACTGAGAAACCAACATATGGAACAAATCTTAGCCTTGTGCCAACTAGTTTCCTCGATTCAACATGAGCGAGCTACCCATCACACCCATCAACCCACCTAGCCCCAAGCCAAGCACGAAGCTGAATTATGCCTGGCAATGGAAAAATCTTGCAACAAGCCCAAGTTTTCCACAACACAATTAGTCCTGAGCCAACCCTGAAGACCGACGTCTAAAGTCGTCCCCGTCACACAATACAACCTTTCCTTCCACCAATGTCATTCAATGCGCTTCAAATGCCACAAGGGGGAGAAATTCAAGCTCTTTCCTCATTTCAGAACTTCACCCCAACATCATGCAAACTTGGCTACCCAATAGTTGAAGGTGGTCGAGTTTTGAGAAGTATGAGGGAACCTTGGACCCTACCGCTTATGCGAAGGCATACCTAACACGGGCCAGTCTAGTCTCCGACGACCTCAGGATCTACTGCCGCCTCTTCCCAGCCACCCTGAAAGGGACTGCCTTTGAGTGGTATTACTCACCCCACCCTCCTCATTGGACTCCTTCGACACGTTGTGTGCAAGATTCACAATTTGGTTTGTAGATTGTAAGTTGACCGTCAAGGACTCGGCTTCATTGCCATATGTTGTCCAAGGAGACAATGTGACTCTCAGACAATACATGACCTGTTTTGCCAAGGCCACCATGAGTATTCCTAACCTTCATCCTGCAATGGCCATTGACACACGAGTCAAACGTGCGTCAAATAAAACCAAAATTGGCTACTTGTAGTAGTAGTGGACCTGGATCGTTTCTCACAAATTACTCTATTACTTCTCTATAGACGAAATATTAAATGTAATTTTGGGGGCTTTATGCTTAAAGGAAATTAAAAGCAATTAAACAATAAACAATTAATGCAACAATAGCAATTGAACAACAATTAAAACACAAGAGCAGTCAATTAAAGGCATTAATCGGATCTCTGTCGAATCCTAATTTCCCTCATCTATTCAACAAAATAAAAGCACTCATCTATGCAATGTATTGGAACCAAAATCTCTGCATTCCAACACCGAACTAATGCTATAAAATCTTATAAGACTATCATTGAATACTTGGTAGCCTTTAAACTCACACAATTGCATAGGAGCACACAACAACGACAAAATAACCATAAATTCAATTTAAAACATCAATCGAATACTTCAAATTAAAATTACAGCAACTAAAATGAGTATTCATGCAATTAAAATCGGAGAACCTAAGGAAATTGAGGATCCTATTGAGATCGAATTGATTGACGAAATTATCTATTCATAATCGAAATTAAACAAAGCATTAATTGGAATTCCATAATAGCAATTAAAAACGAAGCAAGAAAGATCAAAAACGAAATTGAAATACTAAACAATGGAGAGGGGAAAATAAGAACAAGTGCTGGAAAACGAAAATGCTGAAACTGAAATTGCAAGTGCTGGAATTAAAAAATGAAATTCAAATTGCAAGTGTGTGGAAATGGAATTACATAATCAGATGAATCTAAATGAAAATTGGAAGACAAATCAAAACCCTAGCAGAGCAAGAAGTAAAGAAGAAGAGAATGCTGAAAATGAAAATCTAAAATTGAATTGCAAAGTGAAGTAAGTGCCTAATCTGAATGTGTTTTGCCAATATATAAAAAGCCTAAGTCATGTGCTAGTCACATGACTTTTAAAGAACCAAGATGACTTTCTTCGAATTGCACTTGCATTAAAATAAATGAATCAATTACATGCAATTTTATACCGAGAGCCTAAGTCATGTGCTAGTCACATGACTTTTAAAGAACCAAGATGCCTCTCTTCGAATTGCACTTGCATTAAAATAAATGAATCAATTACATGCAATTTTAAATGGGCCTGAGCTAAGTCTTCTCACTTGGATTTTTTGGCAGCAATCGAGTGTCACTTTAAAGCCCAATTTCACCTCAGATGTAGTCCGAATTAGTTCTCGATGTCTTGTAGCTTTTGTAACTCTTTGAGTCCTCTTTAAAATGACATAAAATGGAGCTTAAACAAAATTTTGTAGCGAAAGTTAATACTTGATTTACTGAACCTGGTCAAAACCGAAAATTGTAGCAAATTAATACAAAAATCTGCACTTTAGGTCCAATTGAGTCCAAACTCATAAATGCACTTAAGCATGCTAATTGACCATTAATAATGCTCTAATATGATGATACAAATGTAGAGAAATTGATCAAAATAATAATATATTGAATTTCCCCACACTTATCCTTTTGCACTATTGGGCAAAACTAGGCTTTTATAAGAAATTGGATGCAAAATTTCATCTGGTATAAGTTAATTCATACTCTCCAAAATAATCATCAATGCATCAGAATTGAACATAGCAATCAGAGCACAATCAATCTAAAGATTACATATTACAGTGTTAAACAATTCCTGCTTCAGATAGGATCAATTAGATAGTGAATCAATCATGCAAATCAATCATAAGTAATGGTCTCACCAGAAGCGTATTACTCAAACACTCAAGTGTATCAGACAAGTGTTTACTCTCAAACCATTAAAGTGAACATAATTTTACCATACGCTTGCAATCATTCTAGTTCTCTACTACTAGAGGACTTGCAAAGGATATAATGGGGCCAAGGACAACAGTTTGATAATTTTGGTCAAGTGACTACTATTCCACAGATATTGAAAAGAGCATCAACAAATTACAAATTATATCAGAATTACATAATAAAACTGCAAAGTTTCCATTTCAACAACTGTTCAAGTACTCAACTTATTTTCCACACTTATTCAGGTCAAAATTTGCTATTTTCTCCTTTTCTTTTCATTTTCCATATATAATTTTTAATTTTTTTTTTGAATACCACTTTTTGGTATTTATTTTCTTTTTCACCTGCATCAGACTCAAATAGCATTCAAATAACATTTATACATTGTGATGATCAAAATTTAACCAAATTGTATTAGTTCCACAACTCAAACCCAAATCATATTAAATCCAACATTCCACCCCTACACTTATTTTGTTGCACGTCCCGAGTAGACACCCCCACACTTATTTGCAACACATAACCAAAAGATAAACAATACTCATTCAATATCTCTAGAATCAGGACACAAATTGTTTTACTCTTAAGGCTTGTAATGCAGGTAGTGAAAGAAAATGTTTCAGGCGCAAATAGGTTAGTAAGGGATAAAATGCAAGGTAGACTATTTGGTCAAGTAGGGAAATATAAATGAATGCCTCAATCATGATCATGCACTATGTGATAAAATGAAGCTTTGAAAAGAATAAAAAGCAAGTTCGAAAAACAACATTCACTAATAACATAAATCACACTAAAAGAAAGAGAATGACATACAGATGAATCCATTCAAAACATGTCCAATAACTCACAGGTTCAAATTGCCAATTTCATATCAGAGACAGTATATAACCAATTCATACAAACTAATCCATAATCTATCAGAGGAATGTATCAACACCACAAAATAATCCAAAAATTATCTCAGCTAAAATTCCAGTTCAGATTCTCAACATATCAACCATATTAAGGATGTACTAATAATCAAACCAGAATCACAAAATTTCTAAGTATGAAAATCAAATTCAAGTAAGTATGAAAATCCTAAGTACTCTTAATTACAGAAGGTGGACAAATAGGAAGTGAATGAAAACAAAATGAAAAATAGTTGAAGGAGAAAAGAAAACTTCCTCGGCCGCTCAAAGCGGCAATGCATCTGCAAGTGTAACGATCTCTTGCTTTGCGGCCTGCTCAATGATGCTTTCATGATAATGTTTTAAACACTACCTATTGACCATGAATGTATTCCTCGTCCGATCATCTCTAAGCTCACCTGCACCAAAGGAAAAAACATTAGCAACCACAATGGACCATCCCACCTAGATTTAAGTTTACCAGGCATAGGCTTGAGGCGGGAATTAAAGAGAAGAACTTCTTGTCCAACAGAAAACTCCCTATGAAGAATCTGTCGATCATGGAAGGCTTTAGTCTTCTCTTTGTATATTCTTGAGCTCTCATAGGCCTCAATTCTCAGCTCCTCTAGCTCTTGGAGTTATAGTTTCCTCTCAGCCCCAGACTAGTCCAAGTCTATATTGCACCGCTTGACCACCCAATATGCACGGTGCTCCAGCTCCACGAAAGGTTGGCAGACCTTACAATAAACCAACGGTATGGTGTAATCCCAGTCAGGGTCTTTTAATCCTTTCCTGCTCTAATCCTTTCTTTTAGAACTCACTGTCTTCTGTAGAATCATCTTGATCTATTTGTTAGAGATCTCAGTCTGCCCATTAGTTTGTGGATGGTAAGTGGTGGCAACCTTATGGAGCACTCCATATTTTCTGAGTAGAAGGTTCATGCTCCGGTTTCTGAGAATACCAAACCTGCAAAAGATCTAGGAATGAACAATATGCATTACAATAGAATAATCATCAGTTCTGGTGGCTTTCGCCTCTACTCACTTTGAAACATAATCCACAGCGAGTAGGATATAAGTAAACCCAAATGAAAGAGGAAATGGTCCCATAAAATTAATGCCCCAAACATCAAAAACATCACAAAACAATATAGGTTGCTGATGCATATCATATCTACGAGAAATATTTCCTTTCATCTGACACTTATTGTTGGACATAAAGCTTGAAGATGCTTGGAGTTGCTCTCTTGTTGTTTTGATTTTGATGCTATGTAATTTTGGTTTTCTTAGGTGAATTGTATTAGGCATTTTCCATGTATTGGATGTTTAGTTTAAGCTTGTTTATGTGCTTGTTCTAGGTTGATATGTCATGATAAGCTAAGCACTTTACTTGTGATTTCTCATGATTCAAATTGTTGAAGTTCCGTCTTGTTTTTCAAAACAAAGATGAAGTAATCAATTACCAACTAAGGTAATAGATTAAATCAGCTTTTCAAGTAGCCAATTGAAGTAATAGATTACTTGAAAGTGGTAATCAACTACCAAAGTGGGTAACAAAGTGGGAATTCACATTTGTCTCTGAGGTAATTTTTTACCACCACAGGTTAATCGATTACCATGGCTTGAGATCACTTAGATTGAGTTTTTCTTACTGGGATAGTCGATTACCCTCTGTTGTAATCGATTACCCTCATCAGAAAATCAATTAGATTGTCTAAAATGGGTTTTTGTTTTCAACTATAAATAACCCCTCTTTTCAAATATTTTCATAACTTGGAAAATCACATAAAAAGGATTACTCTAACACTTTCATATTCTCTGAAACTGAGTTTTTACTTTCTCCAAAAAAATCCTTTAAAGAACTTCATTGTTCTTCAAGAAAAGATTTATCAAAGGGTAATCTTGATTGAAGTTTTGATTGGTTAACATTGCTAGTGCTTATCTTTGATCAAATTCTACACATTCAAGTGTTTTCTATAACTGATCTTTTGCTGAGTTTTGTTTTGGGTTGATTACTCTAAGAGAGAGAGAGAGGTCTCTCTCAGAAAGAGTAAGTCTCTTTAAGAAAGGTTTCTCAAAGGTTTGATTCTTGGAGGTGTCAAGATCAAGGAAAATAGTTCTTTGGGTTAAAGAACTGGTTGTATTGGGTGTTTCTTATTTCGTTTTTTTTTTGTTTGTGCAGTTTACTTGTAAGGACACAAAAGGATCATAGTGAAATACCAATTGCAACAGTTATTGAATTGGGACTGGATGTAGGCCAGAAGCTGAATCACTATAAATCACCTTTGCATTCTTCTTCTCCCTTACACTTTTATCTTTTGCCTATACGCATAAAGATAACTAGTTTAAACACTTTTTTCGTTAGGTAATTGATTAGGTAATCAACTAAAATCTGGAACTATTAAATATTAATATTGGTTTATCAAGTATATTGATTACTAACATGTTTCTTTGATATTTCTTTGAAGTTTTCGCTGTCATCGCTTGATCTATTTTGTACTAACACTTTATTCGCTTTTTGGTTGTATATCTTGATATCGTCTTTAAGGTGTTTATAGTTAAACAATATTAGTTTTTGTTTTAAATAAAATAAAGTATAAACGACGCAAATTTGGGCTAACTAGGAACTATAATCTATTCACCCTCTCTAGATTAACTGTAAAAGATAAACACAAGAAGGGGGGGGTTGAATTGTGTTAATTAAAAATTTATCCCTTTCGTCTGTGGGTTTCAAAGCAGTTCAGACGAAACAAAATTTATGTTGAAAGATTGATTTTAATGAACAGACGTTATAATGTGATTATCCCCTGTTAGTTGATCAGACGAAACAAAAATAAACACAGTTATTTTTATACTGGTTCGTCTATTCAAGACTACGTCCAGTTACTCAGCAACCACTGAGTTTTCACTACAAACCGTGAAAAGGTTACAAGTATTGTTTGAACCCAGCCACTTCTAGCTATTACAAGATATTCTTTGCTCCCAGCCTTCTCAGGCTAAACCAACAAGGTATTCTTTGAACCCAGCCTCCACAGGCTAATACAAGAGGTATTCTTTGGAACACAGCCTCCTCAGGCTAAACTGCCACACAAGTGGACTTTGAAAGATGATTAGAAAAACAAAGTTTTCCTCTACGCAGAGAGGTGTTTACAATATAGCACAGTCAGAGATTTTGAGCGAATCCTTAAGAGATAGAAGAAGATAAGCGTATTCGCCAACTGATTCTTGAAGCTTTGAAGTCTTTATATAGGCATCTTCTTCAAATAGCCGTTAGACTCATTTGAATGTCGTTGAGAGTCGTTGAGAGAACTTCTTGAGAGCTTTCCAAAAAGGTTGTCAGATGTACTTGATTGATTGATAAGAGTCGCAGCGGATATAGCGGACTAGGTTGTGTGCAGTACTATTTTCTGACTTTGTACAGAGATGTGACAAAAGGTGAAGACCTTTTTGACTTTGTTGTGTAAGCTCGAATCCCTATACTGATCTTGGATGCTTCTCATGAGTACTTCTTCAGATTTAAAATATTGGCGCGAATGTCTCAACTTGACTTCACTTCATGGATAGAAGATGTGTGTATTCAGTTGTTGTTTCGTCTCATCCTATCGTCTTAGGCTTCACTCTTTGGACAGACGAAAGACTTTTAGCTTTGAGTAGTCCTCTTTCGTCTGTGCATGAATCGTCTGATGACTTGGCTTTTGGACAGACGCAGATCTTCACTTTGAAGGGTCCTCTATCGTCTGTGCTGGTTTCGTCTTAACAAGTCTTGGTAGCTTGATTTCGTCTGTCTTGTAATAATCAAAATCTTGAGGTGTTAATCTTCCTTGATCTAACAATCTCCCCCTTTTTGATGATTACAGACCATACCACGAAAATCTGCACAAGACATGGTTAGACAGAAACAAACAGTCTTAAAAAGCCAGATTGACATCAAGACGATGTTTTTCTGAATAATACCTCTTTATAATATATTGTTACATCAATGCGATGTAATTTTGTTCATGAATTCATTGATACATACAGAAAAACCAATAAAGAATAAACAATAAAGAATTACAAATTATTTTCTATACTAAGAAAAATAAAACAATATTCTTTATTGATACACAGCTCCTTATATTGAGACTCCCCCTCAGACGAAGCTCTTGTTTGCTTTGCTCACTCTCCCCCTCAGACGAAGCTTTTCTCTTTTGTCTTCCCCTTTATGTCCCCTTTCTTTGTCTCCCCCTTGGGCTGTGAATCATCAAAAATGATCACGAAGAAGGCTTTGGCTTTTTGTTGAGCAGGGTCATCACAATGTCTTTTAGCTGCTGCACTTCAGACGATAAAGAAGCTTGATTTTCTTCAAGTTCTCGGTTCTTTGCTTTCAAGTGCTCGCAATCCTCTTCCAAAGCATTATATTTACGCTTCAGAGTCTTATACTCCTCAGCTTCTTGAATATCAACCTCAGCAATCTCAACTGTTTCAGAAACCTCCACCAAATCATCAATTTGCACTTGTGGTGTTTGAGGTTCTTCCACTATAGGTACAGTGTCATCAATAATGAGCACTGATGGAGTTTTCTGCAGACGCAGTGTGAAGAGTGGAAAGATGAGATCAGTCGTGAAGTTCTGTTCCCATTGCCATGAATGCAGCTTTGTTGTAACAGCAACTTCAAGATCTGGATGTTCCTCAGACGGATGTGTGTATGCAAAAGCAGCACCAGGAAACACCTGCCCACAGACGGAAGAATCCTTGTCGGATTCATCAAAGGTAATTCCAGAACAGAATCTGGATGTGGCTTCATGATCTTCTATCATCCTTTGCAGTTGAGGATTGATAGGGCTTGAGGCTTGAGCTTGGATTGCTTTGAGGTGCGCATAGGCTTCAGACGGAATGCGCTTGGGGATATGCCTAGCATACTTGAAGGTCTTGGGGACAGACGGTACTTTCTTTTCTTTGCCCTTAGCCAAAAACTTAACCAAGCATGGTCGTTTTCGGTCTAAGACTATAGTGTACTTCGTTTCGTCTGACACTAGCGAAGAGAACTGTGAACCCACCATGAAGGGGCAGTATCTCTTGTCCTTCTTAGCATGACGATCAACATGAAAGAAAGAGGTTTCTCTTCCCTTAACTTCCCTTCTGTAGGCATCAGCAATCATCTTGAAGGTTATGTTGTAGTCTTCTGGGAGAGCGTGAGCAAATTCTTCAGGGTCTTCATACTCGTTGAGGAGGATGGAGTAACGAGGGTTGATCCCGGAGCAGTGGGGCCTCGTCCATGGAAGCACAACTCCTAGAGAGTGTCCTAGACCGACATACTCTGTTTTGTTGAGTGGAATTGTGAAAGGCATAGGATCATGGCGATCTATGGCGTCAAGATGCCAATGAGTGCATTCTTTAGGCTCATAGATAGTAGAGTGTGCGTCTCCATATCTACAATGGTGGAAGACGGGCGCATTCACTTCATACTGAACCTTCCATCTTGGATTTTCTCTTTGTGGAATATGAGGTTCATAGCCAAGTGCTGGTCTTTCAATCACGACGCCAAGAAGATGATCCTTGTAAACTTGAATGTCTTCTAACCCCTTGATGTCTAGGTTGGCCAGAGTATCCCAGGGCAGACGCTTCAGCCAATTGCGTTGCTCTTCTGGGGAGTATATGGTGTTTTCATTGAAATCTACTGGCTTCAAGGGTTTGTTGAAGATGATGGGGTTGACAAATCTCCCTAATTGAAAACCCTTTTTGCCTCTGTACTCGTATGGGTTCTTCAATTCAATGTAGGGAGTGTTCTTGATATAGCGGTCTTCATCGTCTGCTAAGATATTATTTTGAGCAGACTCAGACGATTCAGCTTCATTGGAGAATTCTTCATTCTTCTCTCCAATGATCCAATCAGGTTTGATTGGTCTCTCTGCACAGGTGATCTCAGCAAATCTTCTCATGACTAATTCATTTAGGAATGAATAGTCCACCTTGTGCTTTGGGGGTAAGTCTTCTGGATTGACCACCTCAACATGTGGTGTCACCCAAGAGGCATAGACTTTTATAACTTCAAGTTGATCTTCATCAGACGAAGAATCAACATCTTCAATCAGTACAAGGTCTTCAGACGGAATCTCCATCGTCTGTTGATGTGAAGCCTCCTCAGACGCAGCAGGTAGCATCTGTGCAAGGGATGCGTTCAGCGGAGATGCAACAATAGGGCTTGCCCTGAGTTCATTTTGGAGTAAAGGTGAAGGAGAGACTTCCATTGTGGAGACTTCCTCACTTAGCATGGTTTCCAACTCCTCTGCAAGTTGGGCATTGTCTTTCTGGATCTGGGCTGTCTCTTCACTGTTCATGCCCTCTGAGGTTGCTTGAGCAGATGCTACCTTAGATGATCCAATGCCTTGAACGCTCTCGAGAAAGATCCTTTCTCTCTCAGCTTGAAGCAAAATAGAGACTCTCTTGGCCTCTTTCAGCATTCTTTCTTCGTCTGTCTCACCAACTATAACAGACGCAAGCTTTTGCTTCATTTTCTCCTTGCCTTTAGCAGCCTTTTGAAGAGCAATTCTTCTTGCTTCAGCTTTCTCTTCAGCTGCTTTCTTCTGCTTTTCTTCGTCTGTGAGTATCTTCACAGACGGAACTTTCTCAGACGGAATGGTGACCCCTTCGTCTTCACTTGGGGATATCGTCTGTTCTTTTGACTTAGCACCTATGTGCTTGATTTTGATGGTCCTTTTCTTTTTCTTGAGGGGTTCCTCAAGAACATCCTCAAAAGGAACTTCAGATATAGTTACAGACGGAAGAGGAGAAGGTGAAGGTGTTTGGGTTTGTGTTTTGGTTTGTGTTTGGGGTTGTGTTTCGGATGGTGTTTGGGTTTGTGTTTTGGTTTGTGTTTGGGGTTGTGTTTGGATCTTAGCACGCTTGATGCGAGCTCTGTGTGGAGGGTCTTTGGTGATGGGGTGAGAGGGTACATCTTCTTTTTGCGAATGTAGTAAGCCTGTCAACAGATGCATTTTTGCAAAAGTGCTGGCTTTTACCTCCTTTCCCTCTGGATGATATACCACATCAGCAGTATCAAACCCTTGGTTAATAATAATTTTTGTGAAGAGGGTGGCGTAGGGAATGCTGCTCTTCCTACGGATGTTGCGGTTCTTCAGTGCACTTATCCAGTGATCAAGAATAAGGTGAGGGAGGCTCATCCTTGCTTTTCTTAAACAGTAGAAAATGCAGAATCTGTCTCAAGTACTCACATTATCCCTTGAGCCAATCCTTGGTGTGAAGATATTGAAGAGGAGATTGTGGATGATTCTAGCGGTTGGAGAGAGGTTCCCTGACCTATGAAACTTGGAGTCTTCAGGGTCGCGTTTCTTCACATACATGATTTTGTCAACATGCTCCTCTGATTCATTCTTCATCCAGTTGGGGCTATAGAAGCGCCCCTCAGCCTTGCAGTTCCCAGCCTCAGCAATAGAGTCCACCGTAATGATGTACTCTTTGTTGTCTATGGTACCCATGATACCATCATCGAACTCCTTAGCGTCGCTCCAGAATTCGGCATAAGCTTCCATCAGCCATGGTCCTTTCAACTCAGCGAACCCCATCCATCCAGTGTGGTCAAACATCTTCAATACCCTTTCAGAGACACTCTCCAGGGTCTCTCTTGAGATCCACTTGCTTGGCAAGAACAAGTCTTGAGCAAAGAAAGTGGCTTCAGCGGTTTTGGTAGCTTTGGTGTTCTTGGCGGCCATTGTTGATATTTGAAAAAGAGAGAATAAACACTTAGTGAGTATTTAGGTTTTGTAAGTTCAAACAATTGCAAATAGCAGTAAAGAGTAGAAGAGAGAACTTTCAAAAGTATTTATAGGCAAAGCTAAAAACGGTTGTAATTCATCAGACGAAAGGATTTCGAAAACCGCCCCTGATTTGACGTGTCCACATCATTGTCTTTTTAATGATTGATTTGACCTCTGCAATTCACGGCGCGTGCTTATCATTGTCCTAGAATAGTGCAATAAATGACAGACATATTTATTGCTTTCTTTAATTTGTCCCTGCACACTTGAGATAAACTTGTTAAAAAGTAACAGTTGCGTCTGTTGAATTTTACCACAGTAACTATTCAACTTGATCAGACGCAATGTTTCGTCTTAACGTGAAGTAATGTACAGACAGAACAAAATGTACAAATGAAATAAGTTCAGTCAAAACACTCAGACGAAACAATTCTTTCAATCTTTTAAAGAAATAATTTCAAGATTTTCTTTAATGAAATTGAATCGTGTTTCGTCTAAAGCTTTTGTAAATATATCTGCCCATTGAAAATCAGTTTGCACAAACTGTATATCGAAAATACCTTTTTGTACATAATCTCTGATAAAATGAAAACGAATTTCAATATGTTTAGCTTTTGAATGTTGAATAGGATTTTTGCTAAGATTGATTGCACTTGTGTTATCACAAAATACTGGTATATGATTCTCAAACCTGGAATAATCCTCAAGTTGATGTTTAATCCATAGTAATTGTGAGCAACATCCTGCCGCAGCAATGTACTCTGCTTCAGTTGTTGAAAGTGCAATGGAGTTTTGTTTCTTGCTTGACCAAGATATTAGTGATGATCCAAGATATTGGCATACACCACTTGTGCTTTTTCTTTCCACTTTATCTCCAGCATAATCAGCATTACAAAAGCCTCTTAAACTGAAATCGCTATGTCTTTTATAAAACAGAGAGAGATTAGTTGTTCCAACAAGATATCTAAGAATTCTCTTTACAGCTTGTAAATGAGATTCTTTGGGGTCAGATTGAAATCTAGCACATAGACAGACGCTGAACATAATGTCAGGTCTACTTGTAGTTAAATAAAGGAGTGAGCCAATCATACCTCTGTATACCGTCTGATCAACAGACTTACCTGACTCATCCTTGTTGAGATTTGCTCCAGACGAATGCATAGAGGTCTTCATATGCTTGGCATTTTCCATCTTGAACTTCTTGATAAGTTCCTTTGTGTATTTCTGTTGATGGATGTAGATTCCTTCTTTCGTCTGCTTGATTTGAAGTCCTATAAAGAACTTCAATTCTCCCATCATGCTCATTTCAAACTCTTCCTGCATTAGCTTTGAAAAATCCTTGCACAGAAGATCATTAGTAGCTCCAAAGACTATATCGTCTACATAAATCTGGACTATAATAAAGTCTTTTGAAACGCTTTTCTTGAAGAGAGTTGTATCAACCTTTCCTCTTGAAAAACCATTTTTAAGAAGGAAAGAACTGAGTCTATCATACCAAGCTCGAGGAGCTTGTTTAAGACCATACAATGCTTTCTTGAGTTTAAAAACATGATCTGGTTGAGGTAAACTTTCAAAACCAGGAGGTTGTTTCACATACACTTCTTCTTCAATAAAACCATTTAGAAAAGCACTTTTTACATCCATTTGATATAGGACGATATTCTTGTGAGCAGCAAAAGCAAGTAATATTCTAATAGCTTCTAATCTAGCTACAGGTGCAAAGGTTTCGGTAAAATCAATACCTTCTTGTTGATTATACCCTTATGCTACTAACCTTGCTTTGTTTCTTACCACTTTTCCAGCTTCATCAAGCTTGTTTCTGAACACCCATCTGGTTCCGATGATGCTTTTGTTCTTTGGTCTTTCAACAAGGGTCCATACATCATTCCTTGTGAACTGATTAAGTTCTTCTTCCATAGCCAAAATCCAATCATTGTCTTGAAGAGCATCTTCAATGTTATTTGGCTCCATATCTGATACAAGAGCATAACTTGAGATATGCTTCACTTTTGATCTTGTTTGAACACCTTGGGATCTATCTCCAATGATGAGATCTTCTGTATGATTTGATGCAAACTTCCATGTTTTTGCAGGGGCTTGATCTCCTTGTTGATGAGTATCAGACGAAGAGGGTTCGTCTGTGCATCTATCGTCTGTCCTTGTATCGTCTGACCCTTGTTTATCATCTTGTCTTGAATTTTGACTAGAAAGGTTAATCTGCAAATTATCAAACAAATTTTCTAGGTCTGATATTTCTTTATCAGCCTTTGAGTTATCTTGGAACTTTACATGGATTGATTCAACTTGTGTCTTAGAGTTAAATACTCTATAGGCCTTAGATGTATTGGAATATCCAAGAAAGATTCCTTTAACTACCTTTGAATCAAACTTACCAAGTTGATCTTTGGTGTTTAGGATAAAACATTCACATCCAAAGGGATGGAAATAAGAAATGTTGGGTCTTCTTCCTTTCCATAGTTCATATGGAGTCTTATTCAATATTGGTCTTATCAATATTCTGTTTTGAATATAACAGGAAGTATTGACTGCTTCTGCCCAATAATATTTAGGAAGAGAGCTTTCATGCAACATAGTTCTAGCCATTTCTTGTAAAGTACGATTTTTCCTTTCCACAACTCCATTTTGTTAAGGAGTTCTTGGAGACGAAAAATTGTGAAATATACCATTTTCAAAACAAAAGGCTTTGAACTCAGAATTTTCAAATTCTGTTCCATGATCACTCCTTACAGACGCAATACAAAATCTTTTTTCTTTTTGAACATGTTTACAGAATATTTCAAAAACCTTGAATGACTCATGTTTATGGGCTAGGAAGTATACCCATGTAAATCTAGTATAGTCATCTACAATGACAAATCCATATCTCTTCCCTCCAAGACTTTTGATCGAGTGGGTCCAAAGAGATCAATATGTAACAGTTCTAACGGTCTTGTCGTGGAAACAACATTTTTAGATTTGAAAGAAGCTTTGAGTTGTTTCCCATGTCGACAAGATTCACATGTGACGATTGGTTTTCCAAGATATTTTTGGCAAACCTTTTACGAGATCTTTCTTAGAAATTTTTGAAATATACTTGAGACTTAAATGTCCAAGTTTTTTATGCCAAATATCTCGTTCATCGTCTGCTGAAATCAAACATGTTACATTCTGATTACTCAGGTTAGAAAGACAAACCTCATAAAGGTTATTCTTTCTTTTCCCAATAAAAAGAATGGATTTATCTTTGTTCTTCACTATACACTCATCAGAGTTAAAAGCTACTTCATATCCACTGTCACAAAATTGACTTATGCTAAGTAGATTGAAGTTAAGACCTTTAACATAAGATACGTTCTGGATAAGAGTATTGGGTGTCTTACCAACAGTCCCAATGCCAAGAATTTTACCTTTTCCAGAACCGTATGAGACAGACCCTTTACTTGGTCTGAGGTCTTGGAACATAGACAGGTCTCCCGTCATGTGTTGTGAGCATCCACTGTCCAGGTACCAGCTTGAAGTCTTGTCTCTTCCCATTGAGGATATCTGCAACAGGAACAATAAGTGACTTTGGTACCCAAATCTTTTTGGGTCCTTTCTTGTTAGTTACAAAAGGCTTCTTTTTGTTTTGAGCCTTTTTGTAGATATTAGGAACCTTGTTGTAATTCCTCTTCTTTTGATCAGACGAAACAGGTTTGTTTTTCCTTTCGTCTGTCTCAACATAACCAAGTCCACTTTTATCTTTTGGCGATCTCCCATATTTTAAAATATTTTCAAGGATGGAGGATCCCTTAGTAAACTTGGTTGAGTCATTGAGTAATGACTCATTTTCTTTCTTTAATCTTTCGATTTCAAGAATGAAACTGTTCTTTTCAGACTCAAACGAAACATCACTTGATACTTTCTTGTCTAGAAACTCTATTTCAGATTTCAAAACTGCATTTTCTTCCAGAGCTTGTCTAAGCTTGGTTTTGCAGGTTTTGTATTGCTGAGCAATAAAATGAGAGTGAACTAGTAGTGTATCATATGAAATTTCTTCTGATTCTGACTCAGACTTAGAAGAGGAGGATGAAGAAGTTTCATTGTAATTTACCTCTGTTGAGACATGGTCTCCAGCCATGAGGCATATGTTTGTTGTTTCTTCTCCTTCAGAGGATTCCTCTGAGCTTTCACTGTCAAGGTCTTCCCAAGTCAGTAAACTCTTCTTCCCTTTGAATCTTCGAGGGTTCCACTTCTTTTTCACCTTGGGGCAGTCTGACCTCATGCCCAGGTTTCCTACATTCATAGCACACAACTTCTGTACTTTCTTCTTTGACTGATGACTTCTCAGGGAGCTTCTTCTCCTTTTTCTTGAAGAAGCGTTGACCTCTGCCCTTCTTCATCATCATTCTTTTGAATCGTCTGGCCATGAGAGAGACTTCGTCTTCAGACAAACCATCAGACGATTCTGATTCAGTTGAATCAGCCTTCAAAATCTTTGCTTTCTTTTTACTGTCCTTCTTGACAGATTCTTCTTTAGGAGTGTTGTTGACAGACGGAAGAGCTATAGGTTCTTGAACCTTAATCTTCTCCCTTTTACATAAGAGTACCTCATGTACCCTTAGAGCTCCTATTAACTCATCTAGAGTTAATGTCTTCATATCTCTTCCAACAGAGATAGCTGTGGACATGGCTTCCCAAGGAGGTGGGAGACTGTCCAAGATCTTCATGTTGTTCTGGGCCTTTGCGAAGGTGATTCCCAGAGCAGTTAGACCATTCAATATGGTTTAGAATCTTCCAAACATCATATCTATAGATTCTCCTTTCTTCATAGAGAACATTTCATATTCTCTTTGAAGAGTGGTGGCCTTCCTCATTCTGACATCTTCAGTACCTTCATATGAGATTTTGAGAGCATCCCATAGTTCTTTAGCGGTTTTATAGGCACAGAATCTGTTGTACTCAGTTCTGGAGAGAGCACACATAAGAGCATATCTAGCTTTGTTGTTCAGCTCCATCATAGAGTATTCTTCATTTCCCCATTCTCCTTCAGGCTTTACAATGGGGATATCTGCTGTGGTGATTATGTTCCATAATCTGTATTGGGTTGACTTGATGTACATCTCCATCTGTCGCCCAAGTAGGGATAATCATCTCCAGAGAACGCTGGAGGTTTGTTCATGGAGGCTCCTTCGGATAAGAATGACGGTCCTTGTGAGTCCATGCTGGATCTTTTCCTCTAGCAGCTGTGAGGCGCTCAACCCTTAGAGGCTGAGCTCTGATACCAAACTGTAAAAGATAAACACAAGAAGGGGGGGTTGAATTTTGTTAATTAAAAATTTATCCCTTTCGTCTGTGGGTTTCAAAGCAGTTCAGACGAAACAAAATTTATGTTGAAAGATTGATTTTAATGAACAGACGTTATAATGTGATTATCCCCTGTTAGTTGATCAGACGAAACAAAAATAAACACAATTATTTTTATACTGGTTCGTCTATTCAAGACTACGTCCAGTTACTAAGCAACCACTGAGTTTTCACTACAAACCGTGAAAAGGTTACAAGTATTGTTTGAACCCAGCCACTTCTGGCTATTACAAGATATTCTTTGCTCCCAGCCTTCTCAGGCTAAACCAACAAGGTATTCTTTGAACCCGACCTCCACGAGGCTAATACAAGAGGTATTCTTTGGAACACGGCCTCCTCAAAGCTAAACCGCGCCACACAAGTGGACTTTGAAAGATGTTTAGAAAAACAAAGTTTTCCTCTACGCAGAGAGGTGTTTACAATATAGCACAGTCAGAGATTTTGAGCGAATCCTTAAGAGATAGAAGAAGATAAGCGTATTCGCCAACTGATTCTTGAAGCTTTGAAGTCTTTATATAGACATCTTCTTCAAATAGCCGTTAGACTCATTTGAATGCCGTTGAGAGTCGTTGAGAGAACTTCTTGAGAGCTTTCCAAAAAGGTTGTCAGATGTACTTGATTGATTGATAAGAGTCGCAGCGGATATAGCGGACTAGGTTGTGCGCAGTATTATTTTCTGACTTTGTACAGAGATGTGACAAAAGGTGAAGACCTTTTTGACTTTGTTCTGTAAGCTCGAATCCCTATACTGATCTTGGATGCTTCTCATGAGTACTTCTTCAGATTTAAAATATTGGCGCGAATGTCTCAACTTGACTTCACTTCATGGATAGACGATGTGTGTCTTCAGTTGTTGTTTCGTCTCATCCTATCGTCTTAGGCTTCACTCTTTGGACAGACGAAAGACTTTTAGCTTTGAGTAGTCCTCTTTCGTCTGTGCATGAATCGTCTGATGACTTGGCTTTTGGACAGACGCAGATCTTCACTTTGAAGGGTCCTCTATCGTCTGTGCTGGTTTCGTCTTAACAAGTCTTGGTAGCTTGATTTCGTCTGTCTTGTAATAATCAAAATCTTGAGGTGTTAATCTTCCTTGATCGAACATTAACCCGTAGGGACCAATAATTGGTATCAGAGCTCTCTCTAATAGGTTGTTCTAGATTTGATCCGTAGTTTCTTAGATTGGCCGGTAATCAATTAACATTCGCTGACGGTGCATTTATCAACAGACCTCCACTGTTTTGTTGTGATAAGTATCCTTTCTAGAAAGTTAGAATGAGAATTTTCATGGAGTATGTACATAGAAGCATCTGGCAAGCAGTGGTTACTGATTTCAAATTCCCCACATACATAGAGAATGATAGTGAGGTTGAAAAACCATATCAGAGGTGGGAACAAGATGAAATTAGGAGGGCTAAGAATGACGCAAAGGCTTTGAATATTATTCATTCTGCTTTGAATTCTAATGAAAATTGATCTTAATTCATAATATTTTGTGATAGGACTTGTTGATGGTTTGTTTTAGTGTTCCAGGGATAAAAATAGCCAAAAGCTGAAAGAAACAGTGCAGAAAAATGCAACTCGCACAAGTTGGCTTATATCTCACAAGAAGGTTATATATTCACAAGTTACTATCAGCAAAGCATTCGCTTCTTGACCTAATCAATCTGAGGTGAGAAGAGTAAGTGCCATAGTAAGCATCAATGGTTAATGTTTACCTGTTAAACAAATTCCTATCCAATGCAACACAAATAGATGTCTTAGGAAGCAATATAAGGTAGAGTTAGGCCCAACATGGTACAAGAGACATCAGGATTGTTCAAAAGTTAATAGAATTATGCCTTTGATAGTTATTGATAATTCACGAAAGTGAGCTATTTTTATGCTCTTTTTATTATAGAAAATGTATTTTAAACACTCTTAAGCAACCAAAACTAGCACTAATCGCTCTTAATTCATAATAATTTGTATTAGGACTTGTTGATGTTTGTTTGAGTGTTTCAGGGTTAGAAATAGCCAAAAACAGGAGAAAAATGTACTAAGGAAGGCATCTCTCGCGAGTTGGAACTCAACTCAAACGAATTGGAGCACTAGTGAAGAATCAGTGCTCTTTGCAACCTTAACTCGCGCGAAGTATTACTTATCTCGCGTGAGTTACATGACTTGCACAACACATTTACTCTCTAGAACATGAACTCGCGTTAGTTACTTCACATCTCGAGCGAGTTGGACTCGCAGTAGGCCTAAGTCCAAATGGTGAAGGCTATAAATATAATTCATTTCACTTGTCACCGATGTTTTTCGTTTTTAACCTAGTTTTAGTCACTTTTCAGCTCCGACCTAGATGGTAGTCATTCTCTGATCTAAAGCACTCAAGTTCATAGAAGACATTGATCTACCCCACAAGCAAAGGAGAAGGAGACGATAGGAGCATTCGACTTCCATTAGAATCAATCATCCTATGTATTCTCTTTCGAATTACTTTTAAGTTGTTTTCTTTTCCGTTATGAACTAACTCCCTCTTTGATTGGGAGAATGATGTATCCCTAATTTATCCCTTTATATAACTCTCGATGTTATTCAGTATATGTTTGAGTGTTTGTTCTTTTGCACTTCATGCTATTTGTTAATGACGACTAACAAATTGATAAGTAAATCTAGGGAAACTCTAACAAAGTAAGCCTAAGTAGTACTAAAGAATTGAACTATTATTACGCTAGAGTCCTAGAGATAAGGGTAGGTGATAGTGTTGTTGCACCTAAGTTTGACCTTGGATTCACAGATCTAAATCCCTAGTTAACTTAGTATTAATTTAGAAGCTTAATTAATCTAGTTAACCTAGGCAGCGTGAATTATCCTGAGAGAGACAGTCACGAGGGTAGGAATCTAATCCAACCATGATTATATTCGAATAACAAAAGAGGGGAATATAAGGGGGAGATTAGTGGTGAAATTGGGCTCCCAATCGTTTTTCATCTTAATTATTTTCCTCAATTTATTATTGCTCTATTTGTCTACAGTAATTACTTCTTCCAAACAAATCACTCTTTTCATGCTCTTTGGAAAATAGTATCATTAAATAAAAATACATTCCCAAATTGCTTATCCTCGTGCATGGGTACGACAACCACTATTTTTAATACTTATTACTTGACAACTGTGGTATATTCGTCATAGCCAAGTGTTGGGTTGCGACTTAAATATCGCACGCTGAACGCGCATCAGTTATTACTTTGAGAATCGTTACTAAAAGGTGAGAAGAACTACGGTTTAGAAGAAGGATCTTCAAAGAAGATCATAGGTAGTGAACCTACCTAGAGTATATAGGGTGGTTACTAAGACATTATGTATCATCCCATTACATTTGTCTTGTTTTAGGAATTTTGGCACAAAACACTACATTCTCATCGCTAGAGCATGGAACTTGTAATTTTTGGATCATAAAAGGAGCTAATATATGTTATAGTTTGTTAATTGGGAATTTAAAACTTGTAAAAGACACTAAGTGCCATGATCATACGTGTGTGTATGTGTGCTTCTATTTATATATGTACTAAATCTTTGGTTTTCAAATTAGAAACCCTACAAATATTTGTATTCAAATTTCAAATAGATCGCAATATGAATATAAATAAATTTATTTTAATTTTGTTTTTATTTTTAATTAATTACAAGATTATAATTTTTAATTTATTTTTCGTTTTAAATAATTTTACATGAAACAATGAAAAATAGTCACATTGTTTTAACTTTATTTTCTATTTTCAAATGTTTGTAGCGAAATGGTCACTTTTCTTTAATTTTATTTTCTGATTTAAAATTTTGTATGGAAAATGGAGAAACCATTATTTTTATTCTTTTTTTCATATACAAATCTTTAAATGAAAATAAAAATATGATAATAAAGTGATAATTTTTTTACTATTCTTTTAAAAATGTTTTTAAAAATTATTAACCTGGAAATAATAATATTGTAATCAATCAAAAATTAAAAAATCCTTAATTTTTAATTTTTTTGATTATATTGTTGTTTAATCCAGATAATCTAAAATTATTTTAATTTTGGTGATCTTAATTTTTTTTTTTGGTCCTTTTAGATTTTAGTCCCTATAATTTTTTTCTCAATTTCTTTTGTATTTTTTCTTTCGTGTTTTTGTGAGATTTGACCATTAACCCTAGCGGGAGAGACCAAGATAGAAACTTTATAACATCAAGTTCAAAACAAAAATAAAAAAAATACTTAACTCAAAACATCTCTCTGTCGTAAGGAGTAAAAAACTATTCAATCCCGACTAAAACAACATCAAATAAACTGATTATCTCACAAATTAATTAACTAATAAGGGGAAGATACATTAATAATTTCACATTAAATCTATGTCATATATCGTTGTCGAGTACTTTTTATGTCAAATAAATATAGAAATATCTCAAAGCTCCAGTAAGTAACTTGCTTTCATATATAGATTCTAGAGTCAAAATTTCACCATCATTAATCTTGAGAGACCCTTGTTTAGAGTAACAGATAGACATTCCAACAAGGTAACCTTTTTCATTACCTTTCCTTTCCAGTTCCATATTTTGGCGTTGAAGTGCATAAAATCTTTCCATCCTAAGTTAACAAAAAAAAAAAAAAAAACACAAGTTCAAAATATTTACATTACAAAATTTTACTTCTTACAATGATAAAAAATTAATTTAAGAACAACCATTTAAAAATAGGCTAAAGGTCATTTTTAGTCCTTAAAGTTTGGATATTTTTTACTTTTGGTCCATTAAGTTTATATAGTCTAAATTTGGTCTTTTTTGTTTTTGAAGTGTCATATTTTATTTCTTTAAGTAATTTTCCATTAAATATGAGTCATTTTGGTCCTTTATGTTTTAAACATGTATCATTTTTCCACTCTTGAAAACACATAATAATGAAACAGCAGAGTATTGGAACTTCGATAAAATTACATATCGTAAAAGAAAATTATAATAGGGTAACCACGACAAAAGTTTGGTTTTTGGTAAAATGTTCAATTACTACAAATTTTAAATAATAAATTTATGTGTATACGCGAAGTTTCTGCCTTTATATGAAATAGATGACCCAATGATGGTACTGGTGTAACTTAGTTCCAAATCAATGCAACCATGGATATGCGAATAATTGGTTTACAGTTCAACTAGCATTGACCTGACTTTGTAATTGTGCAAACAATTAGCAAACTCTTGTAATTATTTCTTGGTGGAATAACATCTTAATATAACAATTTATTTAATTTAAGCAAACTCACCTACATAAAAATTTGATTGAAATGTTCTAAATAATTTTTGTTTTCTTTTATTTATTAGTTGTAAAAGAGTAACTTTTGGGGGAAAATATAAAACAAAATGATTTTAAAACACAATTTAATTTTTTAAGTTCAATATAAAACTATAACAAGTTATTTTTTTAAAAAAAAATGTAATCAATTTTAGATTGTTAAAATTTTGATTTTAAAAAAATACACTCATTTTTATAAACTGAATAGCTGGTGGGTATAGACATCAACCCTCTTACAATATTTATAGGTTAATTTATATGGTTGACTTATTTATTTTTTCTTTCTTTTTAAATGGATAGGGAGGCAATTTAGCAATAAATACAATCAAAGGATGTGAAAGAGCGAAATAATTACAAGAAAGATTAAGACTTTTGGTTTCTTCAAAACTTTTTCGTAAATATTTCTGAAATCATGTTAATAAATAATCTTGTTTAGAAAATTTTTTTAAAAAGAAGTTGAGCAAAAATTCAAAACATAGTTGAACGATCTACTCAAAAGGTAAATGAAGGTAAAGAAGACAAGAAGAACGCAAAAGTTTATGCTAGTTCACTCAACTGAAATACATTGAGTACCTTCAAGATAGTTGAAGGATTTCCACTAACCATACACTGGTTACACTCAATTATTCTTTCATGCAAAGTCACCTCCGACTCTAACCTAGTAAGCTCACAACTTAAGCTTGCTCAATTGAGTATTCTTTCTCACTAAGGCACTCTTGACTTTCACAAACAATAAAGGTTTATGAGATACTATCATCTTATAATGAGAAAATATCAAATAAATATCAGAGTGCATAACTTTTCTAAGTAAAGAATTTAATATAAAAAGATTACGCTCTAAGAAAATATGAAATTGAAAGTTTAGACTAGAGGTATTCTCTTCTTCTCATTTTCTTTTCCCTTTTTTTTTTTTTCTGGAACTTGCTTCCTTGATGTTGATACGTTGACTCCCTTTCATAATAGATAACTGTTTCATTGCTTAAGTTGTACATGGTGAAAACTACTCGACGAAAGATTATGAAATAACACTTTAGCGTTTCCCCATGCTTTTTGGCTAACATACGTCATCCTTTTTAGAGCCTGAATCACTGTTATGTTGTCCTTTTATGCTATTTTCTTATCAAAGGGTGTAATCGTTTAAGAAATGAAATTTTTGAATTGACAATCTCAATAAATGCAATAGCTTGTAAGGATATAAACCAAATAAATAGTAGTAGAGATCAGAAACAAACAAAAATAAGTAAGTTGTACTTGAAAATTTCAAGTCAATGTTGGATGTTGGAAAATAAATTTGAGTAAGTATACATTCTTATTTAAATGTTGGACGAAGCTTTTGTAGCATCTATGCTGGGCGTAGGAAAATCAGTATGCAGTTGCTTTCGATTTTCATTTTATATTTATATTTAGCATATTACTCCTTTTCCCTTGTACCAAAAATCAATCTTAAATATAATTACTGAAATACTTCTATCATTGAAAATTTTAATCCATAAAGAATTTAGACTTGACGTCTTAGGTTCGTACAGTCTCTCTGTTTTTTTATGATTACAAAAACTTTCTAATTTTGATTAATAATTAATCATACCATAAAGACATAAACAAGTTTAAATATCATGATTTATATATTTTTTTCATATTATTTTGAAGCTTGTGCTTAATTGTTTTATAAGAGCAGACAAGCACGAAGATTGTTAGTTGCTAGACGATTAGAAATAAAACAAACTTGTATTTTTCTTTAACCAGATAATGCCAGAGCATATAAAATTAACTTCTTATGAGAGCGTGAACAATTTATATAAAATTAGAGCGCATGGGATAAATATAAATAAACTTAAGAAATTGAACTCCCCTAAGTCACTTGTATATCACAAGCATTTAAAAGCAATCATCGTCATAAAAAAATAAAAAAATCACTACAATATCTATTCATTTTTCCACTTTCTTTAACATTACCAAAAAAAAATGCTTCATTGCTTTGGAGAAGCCTCAGTGATCAGTTCCTTAAAGCCATGGCGATGGTGGTGATGGCAGCTTCGCGGGTGGCTGAGGTGGGGCAGAAAGTGGGGGACTATGGTTGAATAGTAGTTGATATAAGCTGGGTGAGAGATGACATACCTTGTGAAACTGGAGTAAGTCTTTCTACAAGACAATCTTCAAATGTAGTTTCCAATGTAGCTTGGATAGCATGAACAATGTCTTGAAAGTCGATCATGGAACTAGACGAAGAAGAGGCAACAAGTAATAGAATTGTCTCAATTGTAGTCATGATGGCCAAAGGCTCAGCAATGGACGCTGAGTGCTCTTCTAAAGGTTGAGTTTGGGTTTGAGATGAAGGGTGAGGGTGTGTTTCAGGGTTGATTATGGGTGAAGGTGATGATGGTGGAATGGTATCTAGGATGGAAGATTGTGAGGTGGGATGAGGTTTAGGAAAGAGAATGGAAATATGTTGGAGCTCAGGTGGAGGTAGAGCCAATATAGGAGGAGAAGAATGAATAGGTTGAAAAACCTGGAGATCATCGTCCTATAAATCTTCAACCATGACCTTAATATCTGCAAGGTCTTCTTGAGTGGACAGTCCATCTTCAGTGATTGGTTAAATCAACAATAGAGTACTCTAGTTATCCATATACAAAATTAGTGAATTCAACAATAGAGAACTGTCGGAAGGCACGACAAATGTAGTACTCTAGCCCCATGTAGTCATCAGACACTGGTCTAAAAACATAACCAAAATGTCTAAGTGATGATACATAGAACTTGAGTGATCGTCACCCCTTTAGCCATAGATATCTCCACATTCTCTTTGTCCGTAATGCCACTGAAGTTGGTACTTGCTCCACAATTGCCCAAGTGATGCTTCTACACAAAATTTCTACATGGTCTTTGTTATATATTTCTTGTTTAGCAGGCCCAAGGATCTCATTAAAGTCTACCTCTCTAGCTGAAGCGAGATCTTCTTCTTGCTAGACATGCACTTGGCACCAAAAATATGTTGTCCTTTCTACTTATTTCGTGATGCATAGGGCCAAAAGATCCTAAACATTAGAGGAGAATGTGTTAAGTAAGGGTTAAGAGGGTTAGACCGGATTTTAGATAAAAATGATTGAATGCGTTATTAATTAGCGTAGTAAAATTATTAAATTTGTTGCATCATGATATCATCTGTTATCAAACGAAGAAAACCAACAGGACAAAGGCTTTCCTATGACGTATAGATAATATATATTATAATTATTTCAATTAATAAAGAATTATTAATAACTTTATTCATGGATATTTACACATTATATTTTTGCATGTAAGTGGTCTCAGCACATGGCGGTTGTCAATTTTCCATCTAATATATTTAGATTATTTATATTACAAATTTATATAGATTATTTTAGATACATTACAAATAAATAAGATTTACTTATGTATTTCATATTTTAATAATTTCATTTATCGCTATTATTTAACAATAAGTAACTTAATAAATTTTGAGTTTTGTACTATCACACATGCATCTGTATCACTAATATGTTTTGTAATTATGGAATATAGGGTCATGATATAGTTTGGATTGAGAGAACATATTCTATAAAATTTGTCAAATTTAGATTATGTTCATAACATTAATACGGGGCGAATCCAACGTATTCTAGCCTGATTCATCACTAAAAGATGATTTGTCAATGGAATAATTGGAATGAACATGTTATTCAATGTCATCATGATCAAAATATTTTCCATAAAAACTCAAAATACATGTTACGATGATATATATAACGTGACAGAACACCATCTCAATAGGTATTATAATAAATTTTTTATTACTACAAATTATTAATATTTTTAATTAATAATTTGAATAGTTTTTTCTAATTTTTAACAAGTTCTACCTCTACCCATACTCAACCCATTGTACTACCACGATAAAACCTAGTTAATCATGATAACAATTTCAAGGATATATGTCTATTAATCACAACCACAATTTATTCATTATGCAATACAGGATGGTGGATAGGAGCCGAATCGTGCAGCGGGAGATTTTTATATTGAATAGTTGATGCGGTGCCATTTTGCATATCTTAAATAGTCAATCACCTGCGTTTTACTCGGGAGTGCCCTCTTTTGCTAAAAGAGCTCAATTCTGGAGTTTGAAAAGTGGTTGAGTCTGGGTAAAGAAATATATGCTTAAAAAATTAGCATTTAACAGAATGGGTAAGTAAATCAAAAAAGAGATATCCTTTAGTAGCAGGTTTAAAACCAAGAAATAAGCAGTTTCTACCTCGACTATCTAGCTTTGTATGATGATGACAAATAGCACAAGTATATGCAAAACATCCCAAGACTTCCAAGTCTAAAAAGGTAGAAGGACTATTATTTGGCATTTCAAAAGGGGTTTATTTTAAGAACAAAAGTAGGTAAACCATAAAGGTAACCGAAAATAAACATTGGGTAAGTTGGAATGAAACAAATGAGCTCGAGTAACTTGTAAAAGGTGTGTATGTTTCCTTTCGACTTTAGAATTTTGTTGAGGGGTCTCAACACCTGATGTTTGATGTATTATTCCATGACTATCATAAAATTTTGCATGTTAAATTCTTGCCCATTCTCGGTTCTAATCATATTGAGTAAAAACGAATTGTATAAATTTCATGATATTCGATCAAGAGTCAGCTTTTGATTTGAGAAGGTATAGCCAAGTGTGTTTGCTATAATCATCCATCAGGGTAAGAAAATATTGGTAAACTTGAAAAGAGGGAACTGGGATCCCAAATATCCTTATGAACTAAATCAAAAGGTGTAGTTAATTTTTTTGTATAACTGTTGGGAAAGGGAGCTTGGTTTGCTTTGCTATGTGACAAAAATCACATCAATTTTTTATTTACTTAGATGTAAGGAAATTAAGTAAGAAGATGTTTAAGAACCTGAGTAGAAGGATGCACATGCCTAAGGTGCCATACATCGGAGGAGCTAGCATGGAAACTATCATTAGAAACATTGTTGTGATTGGTAACATAGGAATGTGTTAAAAGGTAAAGACAGTTTGAAACTTTAACAATTCTAATCATCCTCTTGGAATGAAGATCCTGTATTATACATTTATCATGGGGAAGTGTTAAGCTGGCATTGCAAAGTAGTTAAAGTATGCATGAAAATCAAACAAGGAGTAAATTCGGGGACATGTAATACATCTTTTAACATCCAAAAGAGTGATAGAGTCAGAAATAATGATATTTCCAGAATGAGTAGCAAGAATTCGGTGTCCATTATGCAAGTTAATGGTAATAGGAGAAATAGGATGATAACTACGAAACAGAAATCTATGTGAATAAATGTGTAAAGTAAATCCAGTAGCAAAAATCCATTGAACTGGATAGAGAGATTGTTTACCAGACTCCGTAACGAGTGAATTGTGTGCTTTGCTGGTGCATCATTTGTCACAATTACCCGCTTTCTAGTTGGTGGTTGCCTACAAATTTAAGTCATAACACATGTAACTACATAAGACTAATGTAAACCAACTAATTGCTAAATGAGTTATTTTTCAACTCTAATAATTCGTGTCCAATAAGCAGGTTGAGTGTAGTTAATTTCTTTGACTTGTTTGGTTTATTTTAAAATTTATCCAGAAATAATATTCTTATAAAAGTACTTTTTGACCTGTCAAAAACAAATTTCTTGAGAATATAATAATACACCTCAAAATAAACACTTGATTAATGTAAAGAGCCGGAAAGACGGGTGTGTTTTACACTAGCTAAGAAAACAGCAATAATTACCTAAAAGAATCATGATAATGACTTTGTGTATGAATGAGGCCGAAACACATAAAAACATGTTACAAGACAAAATCAATGAATGAACGATGAAAGGGAGAAAAAGAAAAAGTTGGAGAAATTTTGTAGGTAAAGGGTGCATTACATATTTTTCTCCTTTTGTTTTTGTTTGCTTGCTTTGGCAATCTTTAACATTAGTTATTGTTTATATGTCATAGTTGGAGATGAATGTGATTGTATGGAAGAGCTCATATATTGTTTTACTCATGCAACTATCACTCTCACGGGTTGTTTCTTGTATTGCTTCGACCAGCAAAATTTCATGCAATATAAAATATATTTTCTAGAATCAAGCTCAGTTTTAACCTTACAAGTGTCCATAAATTTATCTTTATCAACACAACCATCAATTTCTATAATATCTAATTTTAGGTCAAATTTATTTTTATCTAATTGGGAATAATAAAAAATATCAAAATACACAGTGCTTGGATTCATTATTTTATCTTTGTGGCCAACATAACCTCTTTTATGATGCTTTATGCCAACAGCTACATACTTCCACTTTTATGATACTTTACTATTCATGTCGATGGAACAATAGGCCTCATAGTGTTTCGGCAATGGAAATAACACTAAAATCAAATGCTTCCATAAAGAGCATTTACATTATGTCTAGATAAATTATAGCTACCAAGATCTCCATAGAACAAAAACATTATATTATTATCAATCTAATCCCCTAAACATCAAAATCTTTTCTCATATTAATAGAAAGGAGATGAAAACCATTAATTATGTCCATTTTATTACAAAACTGCCACTGCATCAATTTTAACTAACGTCCCATTGAAATTTATCAATTAAAAAAAAATTATTGTTTTTAATGTAAAAAATTTCAAAATTGTTTCATATATAAATGTTAAGGAGTTAAAAATATAATACATAATTTTCATTTTAAATTAAAATTTTTCTTAAACTTTACTGTAAGTCTTGTTAATTAATTTTTAGGCGGAGAATATCGCAGTGGATGTTCCCAGGCATATTTTTGTTTGATGGTGATTAATAATATTTTTCTAATAGTCTATGGTTTATATACCTTTTTCTAATTTTCCATTATTGGCTTTTATATTAGTTTATCTAAAAAGTTAATGTTTAATTGATATACATGTAAACTCATTTTAGGTTATAAAAAAGTTCATTTAACTTAAATTTTCATTTTCTTTTATCTTGCATGCTTATGAAAAACTTTAATCAAACATCACCAGTCTGGAGTCTATTTTTTCCTAAAAAATTTACTTAGAAGTTTTATGGCCCAATTGATTTTAGGTCTCGATCATTTCAAGTTATTTATCAACCTTTTTTAAATTGTTTATGATATTATATATATGTCTGCCTAAAATTCTGTTGAAGGTAATTCTGCTAATAAAACATGTACCATTGACATAAAAGACTTGTAAATCAGTAGACAAGCCTTTTAAATATGATAGGCAGTTATCTGTGTATCTTATCTCTGGTCTTTACATCTTAATTTCTTTTTTATATATAAAGATTTCTGATTTACTTTACATTTCTTAGTTTTTGTCTTAAGAGATGGTAATTTTTAATCAAATTAACAATGATCAATATTTATTATTAATAATTGTCTAAAATTTAGTTTAATGAAAAATAAAGTATCATATATTCTATAAAAATTCTAATTTTAATTACTTTTCATGATATATATAAGAAACGAGGCTTACCAATAATGAATTATTTTTCAGTCATCAGAATTATGATATTCTTTAATTTATTTATTTATTTTATGACATTTTTCCATAATTTCTTATGTAGTAAATGTTATCGTGATAATTTTGAAATATAAAAAAATTAAAATATTTAGAAAAAATCATATATATCTTTCCATTTTATAGAAAAGCTTAATTCACCAAATTTCATATATAAATCTTTAATTTTAAAACAAATTTATATCTGATAAAACTAAAGCAATGTTTAGGAGAAAAGAGTCAAACTAAAAACTGCTGTAAAGTAATATATTTATAATGAAGAAAAATCACTGCAAGATAAAAAAGATGGAGTATATATTTAAAAATGAGTATAAATTTATAATAATAATTGAATCTTACCTCATCATATGCACAATCATTTCTATGCTTTTCAAGAATAGTTAAGCAGTGAAGAATTTCCAGTGAAAATTATACTTGATTCTAAATGCTGCAGATCCTCCTCATACAGCCAACGGTACCCACAAGCTTTAACCTCGAGGGTGCTTAACATTGCATGCGAATTTCATTTGATCAAGATCACGCATTCCATTTGAATATTTACTAACATAATGAATGAGTAATTCTCGATTGAAAAACATCATTAGTAAGTGATCCAATTCAACTGTAACCAAATCTGTGTTCAAAATTATTGGAGCAACCCAATAGCACCAAAGACCCATGTCATTCTGAATTCCATACACAACACTACCAGAAATCTTTGTATTATTATTAGCAGGATGATCATGTGACACAAATACTGAACAACAAGCAACGCCTATCCAATTTGTGTCTTCCATAACAGTAGCAAGGTCCACCATACTTCGTTTAGTGAACCACCTTGGAATTTCACTTCCAGGAATAACAATACCAGTAGCACCCGAGAAAAGTGGGAATTTCACTTACAAGAATACCTGATACCAGAAAAATTCAGTTATATTATCTATAATTGGTGTACACAGAACATCAAGTCTCTGCATCATCCAAGAAAAAACCATGTTATAATTGTGTTCCGTCAAATTCTCACTCAATTTGGGGCAATCAAAAATGAATAATTCCGGCATTTGTTTAAACAGCCCGAAAGATGTAGCTCCTGAAGAGAATTGAGTCCCAAAATAATATTAAGATCGAGGACACTGAGTCTCTTAAGATGTGGGGATCCTCTTAAGTCAGGAATCTCAATAAGATATTTGGAGTCACTGAGATTTAGATCTCTCAAATTAGGCGGACACCGCAAGAGAAACAAAAATAAAAAAAAAATTACTCACAATTAATTTCTATTTCGGTTAATTGCAGGAGGCAAAATTAATGAAGTATGTTGTTCTTCCTCTGAAATTTAAAAAAAAAATTTTAATTCCATTATTTTTTTTTTGTTTTAAACTTTCTAATTTAAAAATTATATAATTAACAAATGGTATCTAAACTAGTACGTGAACAAAAACAGATATTTTCCCCAAAAAGTGTGATATAATTTAGTTTTTTTATTGTCTCGTATAAAGACAACTAAGTTGAAAAAAAAAAAAAAAAAAAAAAAAAAAAAAAAAAAAAAAAAAAATATCATACCTTGTTGTCTTCCCATAAATTTTTGATATTGCTACGAAGCAAGATCAGTACGGCTAGTTCTTGCGGACGAAAACTTGATGGCAAACACTCGAAAGGATATTCATTCCACATTAGATATCTTAATTGATTAGAAAGATATGACTATCTCAGGAGATTATGATGATTCTACTCCCTGCACCAATATATTTTGGATGCAAACCCAATTTCTCCAATTGTTCAACGAGCGTCTTTAAATTGCATAGTCTAGTTCTTACCATCGTGGCTCCTTTGTAAAGATTATTTATCTCAATATTTCCTTGATTCAGAGCTTGATAAAGAAGTTGTTTTTGTGCAATAATTGGTCCAAAATCCCTATATATTTTGCTTACATCATCAATAAAACAACAAGCATCATACTAGGAAGAGATTTTATGATATAAAGCGGTAGCAATTGTGGTCTTTCCTATTCCACCCATCCCACAAATTCCTACAACTCTAACCATTTCATTCGCACCCAAATCTAGAAGATCTTCCAATTGTTTCACACGAGAGTATATATCAACTAAATCATCCCCGAAACTTGAAATTTGATTATGACCCAATATATTGATTACCTCTTCAACAAGTTTTTCAATTTCTTCATGTTGTGGCCTAAACAATCAAATCAGAAAACAAAACAAAATGATAACTAAGAATTAGGACTTTCAAAAACAAAATCACATGTGTGTATATCATAAAAAAGTATGGCTAAGTACTTACTTATTCTGTAAATCCCAGCCACAACGATTGGTGATTGATTTCAAAGCCTCCCTCCAATTTTGAACCATTTCCAAATCATTTTTGTATCTTTGTCCATGGTCAACAAAAGCTTCTCCAAACAACCCAGTTTGTTTTCGGACCTCAGAAGGAGTGACATCATAGAAAACAGGGAGCACAGTTTGACCTGTTTGTTGAACCAAATCAAGAATTTTTGTGAGTTCTTTCAAACACCAAGTGGAAGATGCATAGTCCTTTGAGAAGACAACAATGAAAACACGTGATCCTTCGATTGCCTGGAAGAGCTCAGATTCCAAGAGTTCCCCTTTGTTGATTGTTTGGTTATCTCTGAAGGCAACAACACCTTTCCTCTAAAGCTTACAAACACATCAAAATCTTTAGTGCGTGATGATGAGCTAACACAAGCCATCCAAGAAGATCTAAGATCACTCGCAGATGATGTTCAATGTTTAAAGTCAAGGTAGAAGTCAGAATTGAGAACACAAGTCTTCAATGTTCAATTTAGTTTATTTTATCATTTTATCTATCTAATTACTGAAGCCAACATTAACCTGATATTAAAAAGTATTATATTAATATGTAATTATTATTAGCACATGGACGAAAAAAATTCATCAAATTGTAGAGATTTAAAATATTCACATAGCTAAGGAATGTTTGATTGAGTTTCTACATCACATGAAGATTTGATAAGAGAAAAAAAAAATGAATTTACGCATAAATTAATTTTAACTCATGAAATTAGCATCATTTTCTTCTTCATTTCTTTAACTAACAAATCAAATTAATTTTCAACTACATGATAATGGGTAGGATATTAATCATAAAGATTCTATAATTGATACATGTCGTGCAAAAGAATGAGAAATACTTTCACATGATTACGAGTTAAGTAATAAGTATAAAAATATGAGTTATTGTTTTCAAGAAAACATGTAAATCAAATTGTATAATTTTATAAATTAAGTGTATATTAGGTTTAGATTGTGATTTATAGTAAACAAATTGTAAAGTTGGATTTTAATTCAAATTAATAAAAGTGATTTAGATTTCAATTTCACCACTAATCCTTCTAACACCCTTTTCTGATTATTCAATTGATGCAATTGGATCAATCAGATTTCTACTCTAGTATATGTTCCTCTCAAGATCAAATATGTCACCTAAGTTGATCCGATTTATTAATCTCTTAAGTTAAACTAAGTTAATTAGGGTTTATGCTTCTTGAATTTCGAATAACTATAAGATTACGTATTCACACCACCTTGTACTCTTATTTATAGGACATAGCTAAGTGATGGTTATTTCTCAGTATCACCTAAGTTTCTTTTCTCAAAGTTCCTTTAGGTTTAGGTTCAATTCATTAGTGGTCAATTAATAAAACACTCTTTTCTCACGGTTCCTTTAGGTTTAGATTCAATTCATTAGTAGTCAATTAATAAAACACGTGAAGTTTAAAAGAAAGAATTCACAATCACATTGCTATATAACATCATGAATTTTATTAGAATAGATTACGGTTACATCATCCCCCAATCAATCGAAGATTTAACTCATGACACCTGGGGTCATGGTACAAGAATAACCAAATAGAAAAGAATATGTAGACGATGGACTTCCGTTAGGAGAGATAAATAATTTGTATCTTCCACTTTCTGTTCTTCTCTCTCTTATTCCCTGCCTTTCTTTTGATTTCACTCCTTATCTTTGTGTATCCTTTTTCTCCAATTAGGTTTTTCTTTTATAACTAAGTTTGTTGGGTTTGGGTTAGATTCATCTTACACGAGATGAGGTGGTAGAGAGGATATGAGCTTCACTGTAACCTTGTCTCGCATGAGATGAAGTGGCTTCACTGTAATTTTTAAACAAATTAACAATGATTAATATTTATTATTAATGATTGTCTAAAATTTAGTTTAATAAAAAATAAAGTATCATGTATTCTATGAAAATTCTAATTTTAATTACTTTTCATGATATAAAAAATAAGCTTACCAATAATGAATTATTTTTCAGCCATCAGAATTATGATATTCTTTAATTAATTTATTTATATTATGAAATTTTTTCATAATTTCTTATTTAGTAAATGTTCTATCATTTTCAAATATGAAAAATTTAAAATATTTAAAAAAAAATCATATATATCTTTCCATTTTATAGCAAAGTTCTCTCTTCACAAGCTTAACTCACCAAATTTCAAATATATAAATCTTTAATTTAAAAACAAATTTATATCTGAGAAAAACTAAAACAATGTTTGAGAGAAAAGGGTGAAACTAAAAACTGTTGTAAAGTAATATATTTATAATGAAGAAAAAGGAGTATATATTTATAAATGAGTATAATAATAATTGAACCTTACCTCATGCACAATCATTTCTATGCTTTTCATGAATAGTTAAGCAGTGAAGAATTTCCAGTGAAAATGATACTTGATTTTAAATGCTGCAGATCCTCCTCATATACCCATCGGTACCCACAAGCTTTCACCTCCAAATCCAAACCTCGAGGGTGATTAACATTGCATGCGAATTTCATTTTATCAACATCACGCATTCCATTTGAATATTGACTTACATGATGAATGAGTGATTCTCGACTGAGAAACATCATTTGTAAGTGATCCAATTCAACTGTAACCAAATCTGTGTTCAAAATTATTGGAGCAACCAAATAGCACCCAAAACCCATGTCATCCTGAATTCCAAAACAAAAGCTACCAGAAATGTCGGCATAATTATTAGTAGGATGATCATGTGACACAAATACTGCACAACAAGAAACACCTATCCAATTTGTGTCTTCCGTAACAGTAGCAAGGTCCATCATGCTTATTGAATCACCCATACTTCGTTTAGTGAACCACCTTGGAATTTCACTTCCAGGAATAACACTTTGACTAACACCCGAGAAAAGTGGGGATTTCAAGTATACCTGACACGAAATTCAGTTATATTATATATAATTGGTGTACACAGAACATCAGTATAGAGCAATGGAGATGTTACCTCAAGTCTCTGCATCATCCAAGAAAAAACCATGTTATAATTGTGTTCCGTTAAATTCTCACTCAATTTGGGGCAATCAAAAATGCATAATCCCGGCCTAATTCTGTAAAAAAAAATTTCAATTTTTTCATTCATTGTTGAAAGCTCTGGCAAGTAAATCAGCTGCTTGCAGTGCTGCAAATTCAAATAGTGAAGCTTGGAAAGTTGCTTGATGGTGGTAGGTAGAGTCACAAATTTGTTTCCCCCCAAATTTAAGCCTACTAAAGAATGTAAGTTTCCAATAGCATCAGGGATTTGAAGTAGATTGCAGAAGCTCAGGTCAAGATCATACAAATATTGGAAACAATGCAAATAAAGTAACACCAAACCGATTGAGTCTTCAGGTTTTTGAGAGGAAAGAAGATGGCGAGGCAACATTAGAGCTTTATATGCAGACGAAGTTATCAATTGGATGACACTTCTGTTTTTACCAACTTTCTCCAAACGAAGATTTAACACCTCGAGAGAATTGAGCCCCAAAATAATATTAAGATCCAGGACAAGATTTTCACATCCTTTAAGAATGAGGCTTTCAAGATGTGGGGATCCTCTTAAGTCAGGAATCTCAATAAGATATTTGGAGTCTCTGAGACTTAGACTTCTCAAATTAGGCAGACACTGCAAGAGAAACAAAAAAAATAAGAAAAATTACTCCCAATTAATTTTTATTTCGGTTAATTGCAGGAGGCAAAATTAATGAAGTATGGTGTTCTTCCTCTGAAATTTAAATAATTTGTTTTTAATTCCATTAATTTTTTTTTTGTTTTAATTCTATTAATTTAAAAATTATATAATTAACAAATGGTTTCTAAACTAGTACATGAAAAAAAAAAAACATATTTCTCCCCAAAAAAGTGTGATATAATTTAGTTTTTTTTTATTGTTTTCGTATAAATACAACTAAGTTGAAAGCAAAAACAATATCATACCTTGGTGTCTTCCCATAATTGTTTGATATTGCTACGAACCAAGATCAGTACGGCTAGTTTTTGCGGACGAAAACTTGATGGCAAACACGTGAAAGGATATTCATTCCACTTTAGATATCTTAATTTATTAGAAAGATCATTGAGGGTTCCTGAGAATTTAATTTGCTCGAAAATGACAAACTGAAGATTATTCATTTTTGTTAGAGCATCCGCCCGCATTATGGGTTCTTGAAACTCTTCTGGACACCCTCTGATAACCATGGCTTCAAGATTTTTGGATTCCTAAAGCATAGTAAAAACGAAAGAAATATGTTAAATTCGTTAATAATTTAAACATTTTAAAAAAAAATGACAGCACATGAAATTTTATATTTATAAAATATTTTACCTTATTTGTTGTCATGACATTATGTAGATCCCTGTAGTCCCATAACCTGCTCCACTTTCTAGGTTCCTTCGGTGATTTTGCTTTAACAATACTTCTACCCAACTCTTTCAACAAGTCATGCATTTTAACTACAGGAAAGTAAGAATCTTCTTTTTCCAAACTTATGAGAGATTTTTCAAAAAGAACTTTCATACCGATATCTGGATAAAATCCTCGATAAGCTAGATATTTCTTCACTGATTTCTCAGACCATCGAGAAGAATAAAAACAAGCAATATCTAGAAATATTTCCTTTTCCATTTCTTCCAATCCATCGAAACTTAAACGCAAAACAGCCATGATATCTTTGCTTGGATTTTCTCTCAATCTAGCCAATGCACTTCTCCACTCGACAATGTTTCGATCAAACAAATATGAGCCCAACACTTTAATTGCCAACGGAAGACCATTGGCATATCTCAGGAAATCATATGTCAACACTTTATACTCTTCCACAAAATCATCAGATTTAAAAGCTTTTTTGCAGAATAACTGAAGAGCTCTATTCGTATTCAGGAGTTCAACATTGTATACATCAGTCACTCCATAATTTCTTAAGATATGACTATCTCTGGAGACTATGATGATTCTACTCCCTGCACCAAGATATTTTGGATGCAAAGCCAATTCCTCCAATTGTTCAATTTTATCAACATTATCGAGAACAATAAGCGTCTTTAAATTGCATAGTCTAGTTCTTACCATCGTGGCTCCTTTGTAAAGATTATTTATCTCAATATTTCCTTGATTCAAAGCTTGACAAAGAAGTTGTTTTTGTGCACCAATTGGTCCAAAATCCCTATATATTTGGCTTACATCATCAATAAGACAATAAGCATCATATCGGGGAGAGATTTTATGATATAAAGCGGTAGCAATTGTGGTCTTTCCTATTCCACCCATCCCACAAATTCCTACAACTCTAACCATTTCATTCGCACCCAAATCTAGAAGATCTTCCAATTGTTTCACACGAGAGTATATATCAACTAAATCATCCCCGAAACTTGAAATTTTATTATGACCCAATATATTGATTACCTCTTCAACAAGTTTTTCAATTTCTTCATGTTGTGGCCTAAACAATCAAATCAGAAAACAAAACAAAATGATCACTGAGAATTAGGACTTTCAAAAACAAAATCACATGTGTGTATATCATAAAAAAGTATGGCTAAGTACTTACTTATTCTGTACATCCCAGCCACAAAGATTGGCAATTAATTCCAAAGCCTCCCTCCAATTTTGAACCATTTCCAAATCATTTTTGTAACTTTGTTCATGGTCAACAAAAGCTTCTCCAAACAAACCAGTTTGTTTTCGGACCTCAGAAGGAGTGACATCATAGAAAACAGGGAGCACAGTTCGACCTGTTTGTTGAACCAAATCAAGAATTTTCTTTAGTTCTTTCAAACACCATGTGGAAGATGCATAGTCCTTTGAGAAGACAACAATGAAAACACGTGATCCTTGGATTGCCTGGAAGAGCTCAGCTTCCAAGAGTTTCCCTTTGTTGATTGTTTGGTCATCTCTGAAGGCGACAACACCTTTCCTCTGAAGAGCAGCAAAAAGGTGATCGGTGAAACCGTTACGAGTATCCTCACCTCTAAAGCTTACAAACACATCAAAATCTTTAGTGCGTGATGATGAGCAAGTACAAGCCATCCAAGAAGATCTGAGATCACTCGCAGATGATGTTCAATGTTTAAAGTCAAGGTATAAGTCAGAATTGAGTTAAAATATTTATTATTCTATTGCTACTTGACTTATAAAGTCACGTCCAATTTAGTTTATTTATCATTTTATCTATCTAATTATTGAAGCCAACACTAACCTGCTATTAAAAAGTATTATATTAATATGTAATTATTATTAGCATGTATGGACGAAATGAATTGATCAAAATGAAGAGATTTAAAATATTCACGTAGTTAAGGAATGTCTGATTGAGTTTCTATATTACGTGAAGATTTGATAAGAGAAAAAAGTAAAAAACAAAAAGTGAATTTAGTATAAATTAATTTTAAATACATAGGGTCATGGTACACAAGAATAACTAAATAAAAAAGAGTATATAGATCAATTTCCTTCATAGAGATGAATAATTTGTTCCTTCTACTTTTTGTCTTTCTCTCTTTTACTTATGGTGCCTTGTTTTTTAATTCACTCCTTATCTTTGTGTGTCCTTTTTCTCTAATTAGGTTTTTCTTTTATAATTGAGTGTGTTGAGCTTGGGTTAGGCTCATCTCTTATGAATCCTCTTGCGCAAGATAAGGTGGCACAGAGGCGTGAGCTTCAATGAAACCTTGTCTCATATGAGATGAAGTGGTAGATGAGTTTCATTGGGACCTTGTCTTGCGCAATTTGAATTGTCAGAGACAATTTACTCTCTGCTTTGTTTCTATCTCGCGTGAGACATGACTTCATTTGCGCAAGTTTCTTTGATTGCTCTAAATTCCTTCTGATTCCAGTGCAATTTGGTTTTAAAATACTTAAACAAATCATCGAAGATTTCTAAGAATAATAACTAGACAATTTTTCTAAATGAGCATTGTTTCGAGTTCATATCTCTCTGTTCATGGAAATTTGCTTATAAAAATTATGCCCAGAGTATAGAGTTATCAACACCCCCAACTGAAGTTCTTGTTTGTTCTCTAACAAGGAGAAGCTGTGATTCAGTGACTTCCCGGATAAATTATAACCCTAACACCATGAATTCACAAAACTAATTAACCAACCATCTTGACGATTTGTATAACCATAAAAAAAAATTACGTTTGTAAATATTAACGGAAAAAAATTATTAATGGAAAATAAAGAATATTTAAATTTTAAGATATAAAAATTACCATTAGAATATGAAGAACAATTAAGAAAAAATTTCTGAAAAAAGTGTTTGAAAATAAAAATGAAGATCAGCCAAAAGTTTAGATATATAGAAAAATTTTGTGATAACAATTGGGGGTCGGATGTTTTGGTAAGCTTGTATCGGGTTTTAGATCATGTCATTAACCCAACACAAGTTGATATTGGTGGATGTTTAGTAGTGTTAAAAGGTAAAGACAATTTGAAACTTTAACAATTCTAATCATCCTCTTGGAATGAAGATCCTTTATTATACATATATCATGGGGAAGTGTTAAGCTGGCATTGCAAAGTAGTTAAAGTATGCATGAAAATCAAACAAGGAGTAAATTCGGGGACATGTAATACATCCAAAAGAGAGAGTCAGAAATAGTGATATTTCCAGATTGAGTAACAAGAATTGGTGTCCATTAGGCAAGTTAATGGTAATAGGAGAAATAGGATGATAATTATGAAACAAAAATCTATGTGAATAAATGTCCAAAGTAAATCCAGTATCAAGACTCCACTGGACAGGATAAAGAGATTGTTTACCAGACTCTGTAACATTTGAATTGTGTGCTTTGCTGGTGCATCATTTGTCACAATTACCCGCTTTCTAAGTGGTGGTTGCCTACAAATTTATGTCATAACACAATGTACCTACATAAGACTAATGTAAACCAACTAATTGCTAAATGAGTTATTTGTCAACTCTAATAATTCGTGTCCAAGTGTAGTAAATTTCTTTGACTTGTTTGGTTTATTTTAAAATTTATCCAGAAATAATATTCTTATGAAAGTAATTCTTGTACTGTCAAAAAAAAAAATTCTTGAGAATATAATAATCCACCTCAAAATAAACACTTGATTGATGTAAAGAGTCAGGAAAGAGGGGTGTGTTTTACACTAGCTAAGAAAACAGCAATAATCACCGAAAATATGCAGAGGACAAGCAACGATTAAACAACTCAATCCTTCTTGCCAATTCGAAAACAAGTTTGACTTCAAGTAAAAAGGCCAAAACGTGGTAATTGCATAGTAAAAATAGTGTGAGTACAAAAAAGCTAAAACTAGATTTCATTTTCTACATGAGCTGAAGGAAAGGGAATGTTTTTTGGTTTACACTTACATATATGGACAGGGAGATGAGTCAATAATAGCCAAATGCAACATGAATTTGATCAATTGCAAGAGGTTTATGTTGGAAAAACATGCATAGCTACATGTGTTCAACTACTTTCCAAGCAGTACTTTGGAACAATAGCAGTGATTCAGTAGCCCTTTTAAGGTACAACAACATGCAACCTGTACAATATAATAATGGTTACTCAATAGGATTCTCCTTGCACTCAATAGAATTTTCCAAATTGTGTTGAATTTGTTCTTTGAGCTCATTTTGCTCAGTTCCTTGTTCTGGAACAAGCTGGCCAACCTTTGGATACTTATCTATGAATTTAAATTCCCAATCCTCTAAAACTGCAAGTTCTGACTCGTCTAAACCTTCAAGGTTCCCATTAATATCTGCAGGTTTAAAAGACAGAAGTGCAAGGGCTCTGCTACATTCCTTTCCTGCAAACATTGCATAAGATCCTCCAGGTCCATAAAAATTCCTGTATATGCATCAAGTAAAACCTATCAGTGTCATCTTTTTGGGGATTTTGATGACTTATACCAAGCAAGCACAAAGATGACAAGAAGTAACCAAGACATCTTTTCATTTTTTTTTAAATAATGAATCAATAGTTCAATTCATATATATCATTAGCACAAAATGTTTTTGAATAAACAGTCATTTTCATTCTTGAAAGTCTGAGTTAATGTTAGTTTAATCCTTGAAAGTAATAAAATTTAAAAAGAGTCACTAAAAATATAATTAATTTTTCATTTTAATCCCTGAAGGTGTCTACTATTATTTCGGTTCCTGAAATTAATTATTTATTATAATTTTAATTCCTGAAAATGTCTATTTATTATTATTTTAATCTTTGAAAGTACATACTTAAACTCCTTGAAAGGATTAAAATAACAATAAATAAGCTATTTGAGAATTAAAATATAACAAATCATCACTTTCAGGACCATAGACACTTTCAGACACTAATGAGAAAATAATTATACTTTCAGGGACCAAAGCGAAGATTTACTTGATATTCAATAAGATTTGACAACTTTACGGCGTCATTTTATTGATTGATAAGATGTGACAAAAGGGTAAAATTTTAAACTTGTTAATGAAGTCGTAAAACTTGACACAAGAGTGAATTCAACTCATACAGGTGCTCCAACCTTGAACTAAGAAACCATTCACAAAAGTATTGCATTTTTAAAATGCTTAGGGCAAGACAAATAGACCGCAGATTGAGAATGCCGCCAATCATCATTGTAATGCAAGTTCAGATCATTTTTACAACCTACTGAGTATTAAGGGGGTTTGTTGTAGTCTTCGGGGGACACAAACATGGCGCTGACGGTTCTGTAAACGACAACCATCATAGCCAAAACGGTGAAAAACGCCAACGGTGAAAAACGCCGCCGGAGAAAGCCCAGTGTACAGAGTTATATCTTCCATCACAGTCGCGTATAAACCCATTTTCCAAACCTTCTTCTCTCAAATGATGCCTTTGGTTTGGGTTATGAAAAACAGAGAAGTAGGTGAAATTGGAATCGAAGCTACCGAACACGCACGCCAGGGTTTAAACAATTTATTTTAATCTTTTAACTGTGGTATATTTGTAGTATACTTTTTAATTTATTAAATTATTTATACTAGTGTTAGAATTTTTTTTTTATATTATACCATATATATATATATATATATATATATATATATGTATGCGATATTATTACACACCTTTTATATTTCCTTAAATGCATTAGCAGATTTAATAGGTTTTAATTTTTTTTTGAGATAATAGAAAATGTTTTAAGATAATAAAATAATCATTTTTTATTATCTTAAAATATTTTTCATTATTACTGAAAAAATGAAAGAAATATGAATTTTTAAAAACTTAAAATACTATTCATCATGATATATATTTAAATCTATTTTTAAACAACTATAATATTTTTAAAACTTTAAAAAATTTATAATTAATTTTTTTTATTTCCAAATTTTTAATACACATTGGTTATGTAGTCCAAGCAACTGAAAAATAAGTATTTCTTTATGTATCTATTTATATATTTCTTATTAGGAAATCTTATAACCAATTATTCTTAATTATCTTTCATTTTCTTATCAATACTCTTAACTTCTAATCTACTAGGGAAGGAGATTTTTTTTCCATATAATCCTTTATTATCTCTAATTTTTCTCTAATCTTTTATATTAATTTCTACACTAGAGGAGTTGATTTCCGCTTTCTCATTTATAACCACTTAAAAAAAAATTATTAAACACAAGATTTTGTTTGATTAATTAAATGTGAATGTATATTAAAATGTCAAATATTGCCTACATTAGTTAAGTAATAATAAAGGTAATGAATAAATATAAATAAAAAAGAGTAATATTGATGTTTGAAATAGTAAGATTTTCTTGAAAATAATATTTGGTGAAATGTCCATTTGTTATTATTACTACTTGGTATCAAAAGTTTATGACACAAACATATAACTTCCAATATATGCTTCCTGTCAACAAAGTATGACTCTGAATATATGTTTATTTCTTATTTCTAATTCACTGAATTTAATGTAAAGTGATGATTTTGTATATATATTGAAATTTATATTAATTTTAATTTAATATTTATATTTTTTAAATGCTTAATATGTTTCTTAAATATGGTTAAATTTTTGTAAATATCTTTTTTATGTTAAATTTAAATTTAATATATATATATATATATATATGTATTATTTCCTAGTTTAATGATTATGTATTGTCAGTATAAAATGTCAAATGTTACCAAATTTAGTTAGATAATAATAATAAGAAAATGTATACACATAAGTAAAAAGAGGAATACAAATGTTTGGAATAGTAAAATTTCCTTAAAGCAATGTTTTTTTTTAATAAAAAATCTATTTTATTATTATTACTAAACCAAATTATTGCATGTTATGCATGAATAATTACACCTACCTCTAATCTTAGAATCAATGGTATATGACTCCAACGTACAGGATGACTCTCTCAGAACATGTTTATTCCATGATTAGTATCAATAAAACACCTTTTCACTCAAAATATAACTTTGACTACATTTTTACTTCTTTATTTCACTAAATTTAATGTAAAATGATAATTATATATATATATATATATATTAAAATTATATTGATTTTAATTTAATATTTATATTTTTAAAAATACATAATATATATTTCTTTATGTTAAAGGTAACTCTCAATCAATAAATTTGAATTTAGATGAAAGACTAATTAATTTATCCAAAATGAATGTTTCATCCAGAGTCTATTTACAGTTATTTAAGTTGTTTATTAAATATGATTTGTTAAAAAAAAACTAATTTCTCCCCTAGTTGTACTAACAAATTTATTACTTTAACTTTATCTTTTTACTAGAAATATATACATTTTTTATTTATTTAATTTTTACTCTTTATATTATAAGAAATTTTATTTTATATTATAATATTAATTTTTTGAATTAACTTTTAGTGTAATATTCTTTACCTTTGACTTTAGGAATGATTTCACGTAATTTAATACTGCTCGGAAAATTTTAAAATTATTTTTTTTTACATCAATAACCATGCTTAAAATAAGTTATTATAAAATATTTTAATATATTAATAAAATTAACTAAAATACCAATGTAAATGTGTATTTTTATAACTAATTAATATATAGGTATATTATTTTATTTTTATTTTGCAAAATCTCTTGTTAACTTAAAAATAGATAATTAAAATATATTTTTTATATGATAAGAATGAATTAAATACACTTAATTATGTCATAACTTTAAAAATAAATTAAATAGGAGATAATACAACATAAAAAGTACATAGATACACATTTACACATTTACGCGGACAGATTAATACCACGTGTTTTTGTTTTAGTCCTTAAATAGTCTGAGTGATCGTGTTTTATTTTCTGTGATAATATTTTTAGGATAAAGGATTTTGTTTTAGTCATTGCTACAATTATACATATTTTATGTGGTTTAACATAGTTAATAAATCTAATTTTTTCTTTAACTCATATTATTAATATTTTTTATAATTTTATTATATAATATAATACGTAGATAATTAGTTTAATCTACTTAATTACAAAATATATATATATATATATATATTATTAATTTTTTTTATATTTTATAATTAATTATCGTATCGTTTGTCAATTATTTATTAATATTTTTTTCAATGACATATGCTAACTCCCATCATAGTTTGTGTGTCTTTTCCTCACCAATATATTTAATCTGTTTTTAATTTATTGGAAATGTTTGACTAATTTAGTTATCTTTTATGAAGGTTTCCCTTGGCAAGCACTCCTCCATGTTGGAGTATGACAGTATTGGATTATGGAAGAAGTTAACCTAAATAATCTACTAGCTTATTTATATATTTGTCTAGGCATTTGATATGTGGTTGAAAACATAGAAAAATATTTGTTGATATTTAAGACAATATATTTATTTATTTTATGGTAGAAAATAATTTAAACTATGAGAATAAATAGACACGCTAGAACATAATAAAGAAATTGAGTGACACTTTATTAGGTTGGTCTATTTATTAGATGGTAAGTTATTTTTTTTCCTTTTATTCATACCATAATAAAAATAAACAAAATAATAGAATAAAACTTTTATATTAAAACTGGTTTTTAACTGTCATACTACGACGGTTATAAACCTAACCGTTGTAGTATGATATATTAAAACTGGTTTCTAACTGTCATACTACGACGGTTATAAATCTAACCGTCGTGGTCTGATAATCACACTACTCAGACTACGACGCCTAGATCTACTATGGTTCTAGAACCGTCGTAGTTTGATTATTATGCACTAGTGATCCATTTATTAGATGGTAAGTTATTTTTTTTTCCTTTTATTCATACCATAATAAAATAAACAAAATAATAGAATAAAACTTTTATAATTAATTTTTTATTTTATACTATGAATTTTATTTTGATGTCCATGTTAGTTATTAAATTAATTGTTGTGTTACGTGTCTAAAAAGTCATAAGCTAATTTAAAATTATTAGCTATTATTTTTAACTGGTCAAGTTACATGTGCATATTTATAGAAATATTCTAGGATATAATGATAATTTATTTTATGTATATTATATATATATATATAACAAAATTTATGGATATGTTATTTATACATTTATTTTAGTACGGTTAGTATAAGATTCCACGCACTCATGTGACTTTGAGCTAATGTTAAAAGCACACTAATTAATAAAAAAAATAAACATAAATACATGTATTCATAGATTGCAAATTACATAATCATTGACATCTTATTTTTAATATTCTGTTAAAAAATTTTGATAATAAAATCAAGAGACTCATTTTAATCATAAAATTTATGATTTCAAATAAATTTTAATCAACAATAAAGTACTATAATATTAAAGAAATGTAATTAATTTGAAATCCTAAATTTTAATTCCCTACATTATTTTATAATTTCCCTCCGTTAAAATAGATGACTGATTTAATAATGAAGTAACGAATTTGCCTGTGTACATGTTTAACGAATTTATGCATGTACATGTTTAAGACTCTAACTCTTGATTATGCATTACTTTGCGTGTCTATATATATATATATATATATATATATATATATATATATATAAATATTAATTAATTTATTTTAATATATTTATTTAGCACTGTAAAAATTAAAGAAATAAAAAAAAGAAAAAAGAATATTTTTATTTGATACGTGGAAATAGATGATAAAAAAATAAAATTTATAATTTTATTTTATTTCCTTCATCATTGATAACCTTTTTCAATTTTATATTGATGGATATCTTCTAAAAATCTCCCAAATTCAACGTATCAATACTCAACAAACACATCAAGTGATAGTCCTTCAGAAAATTAAAATAAAAATGACTGAGAAGTAAAATTCGTAAATATTATAATATATACAATAGAAACGGGTTCTGTATGCATATCCAGTGCAGGTTGTTGGTTTTTTTTTTTTTTAACTTCTTCATTTGAATTTGGACTTATTGACCATGGAAAGTAAATGAGACTTAGGCTTAACGTGTAAATAACCAAATCTATATATGATTACATAAAGAATATTTTAAATACACTAATAATATGTCTTCACTTACTAATATGGAAATTGCATGTCTTAGTAGGCAAGTTTAATAAAAAAATTCAACTTTTCAGCATATTACATATTGGACACCTAACATCAATCAATTGAATGTAAGTACCCGCACAGATAATTATGATCTTTCGAAAAATTTTGTTTTGAATTAGGAGCCTAATCTCATGACATACCAATTTTTCTTTGTAACAGTTTCTAGACTAATAAATGAATTGAGAAAGCATAAGAGGTATACTGATAATAAATTCATGCAGCTGACCTTTATACACAACCTTCAGAATTTCAACCAATAGATATGTACAACTAAATTTTCATCCAGTATGAATTATATCACACATAAATACCGAGAAAGGGTTTTTATCATGAAATAGTTATGCTGTTATGAAACTACTCCAATAATCCAAAGGAGGCCTCAATACAAAAGAACATCAAATTAGTAAAAGATTGTAGATATAGAGCACTAGTCATTGACCACTTTTCCTTTTAGGCACAGGTGCTATTAGTGGCCCAAAGCCTGAGTGTGCCAACTGATTCTCTACTTGTTCTAGCTTCTCAGCTACAACAAAAGAGCTTTCCAACTCACAAAATATAACGCTAACCATAACAACTACACATGATTTTATAAGAAAAATGCAAAACCATTCTAGCCCACAATCATGTCAACGACAATCAGTAGAACCAAAAACCAAAAATATACTTAAGTAAAAAAGTACCTAAATAAGAGATTTGTCCAACAACTTCTCCATTGCCCAAAAGAGGAGAAGATGACAACGTATTCACCCAGTACTTGTTTCAAAACATATATGTACCATCACGGAAAAAAACCAAGCATTTTAGACCGCCATTGACATATATGTACCATCACGGAAAAAAACCAAGCATTTTAGACCGCCATTGACCAGTCAAATCACACTGGCGAATCAAGTGGCAATTACCAAATCACTAGTCTACCAACCTAGACATGTGTCCACCTATTATCTGCAAACGTCGCACATTCTTTATCATTTTCTGAAGCACGACCTATACACGTCAGCTAGTGGAGGGAATTGGCTTATGACAAAGATCATCTTTGTTGTACTCGGTTAAGGTTGACGTGTCAACCTATACAAGATTTTAACACCAACCTCAACCTATAAGCACCCCGGAGTACTTCCTTACCCTCTCTCATAGAACTTTCACTTGAACACTCTCACTTACTCACAAATCCTCTCAAAACTCTTACTTTTTTAATTTGAGCATCAGAGTGTCCTTGCAGTACTCCTCCCTGTACACACGTGAAACTAACTCTACCCTTCAAAGGACTCTTTGACCAAGCTCTTCTAAAGCATCCACAACATTTCAGCCAAATCATCCATGTGTACCCAAAGCTCATTTTACATAAAAACATTTGGCACCATCATGGGTTATGGTAAAACTATCTCAGGACCACATATATGATAAATACTATCATACCCGAAGCCAGACAACGACATCAACTTCACAAATAGAAATAGATTCAACCTTCTTAGACACACTCAAGATCAAGACCAATATAGATTCAGCAGTAGCTGACGTACGACACCAACTCGACCAAGACATGGACTGCATTAAATGCATTGCATCATGATATCAACCATTATTAAACGAAGAAATCCAACAGGACCAAGACTTTCCTATGGATATAGGTAATATACATTATAATTATTTCAATTTATAAAAAAAATTATTAATAACTTTATACATGGACATTTAAACACCATATTTTTGCATGTAAGAAATCCAACATGGCCCAATATGGATGAACATATAGCAGGGTCTTTCATCAAACCCAGGAAATCACATGCACGTCTCCATACTCTAGTATCTGAAATTCTCCAGGCAGCCTTCATTGCTGCATAACCTAGGCCGTATCATAGCCTTCATCGCTGTGCAATTTACCCTTACTTGATCACTTGTAATGGCTGAAATCTTGAACCCTGTCCAGCTGAGTCACAAAGAAATAGAAAGGATAAGGGCTTTCCTTAGTAAATTGGAAAAGCCCACAGGTATGTGTTCCTTAACATATTCTGGTAAGTTTCCATTATCTCTTGGACTTAATGTTTCAGATACACCCTTTACCTACTTTTGGATATTAGATTCTGGTGCTTCTGACCATATGACTTCTCTTCCCAAATATTTCTCCACATATTCCCCATGTCCTAGCAACAAGAAAATTTCCACAGCAGATGGAACCTTCATAACTGCCGCAGGTCAAGGAGAGGTTCAAATAAGCCCATCTATAACATTGAAAAATGTCCTTCATGTCCCTAAACTGTCCACCAACCTGATTTCTGTACAAAAACTCACAAAAGATCTCTCTTGTAACGTTGTTTTTCACAACAACTATTGTATATTTCAAGACAAGAACTTAGGGAGGAAGATTGGACATGCTATAGAATGGAATGGCCTATACTACATGGAGGATCCTAATCTACCTATCAATAGTCATTCTCTCTTATCTGAATCCACCATGACCAGTGAAGAGAAAGCTCAACTATACCATCGTCGGCTAGGTCACCCTTCCTTTCGAGTTGTAAAAATGATTTTCCCTTCTTTGTTTAAACACTCAAATACGGAGAGTCTCCATTGTGAAGTGTGTAAGTTTGCTAAGCACAAGCGTGCACCATTCTCCGTTAGTGATAAGATGAGTCCTTCTCCTTTTTCACTTATCCATACTGATGTTTGGGGTCCTGCTAATATTCCTAATATCTCAGGTGCTAAATGGTTTTTAACCTTCATAGATGATTGTACCAGAGTGACTTGGGTTTTCCTATTGAAACATAAATATGAGGTTAGCTCCATTTTTTTCCAGTTTGTCTCTATGATTAAAAATTATTTTGGAGTTAATATAAAAAGAATTAGATCTGATAATGCCAAGGAATACTTTAACCATGTACTCAGCTCTTTTTGCCAAAAGGAAGGGATAATTCATGAGTCTTCATGTGTTAACACGCCCCAACAAAATGGGATTGCAGAAAGGAAAAATGGACACTTATTAGACAAAACTAGAGCTCTACTTTTTCAAAACCATGTTCCTAAGAAATTTTGGGGGGCAGCCTTCTTACTGCCACCTACCTAATCAATAGGTTACCCTCAAAACTCTTAGCATCAAAAAGCCACATGGAAGTTCTATCCTCCTTCTACCCACACGTAGACCCTACAAATAAACTTTGACCTAGAATATTTGGATGTGTATCCTTTATGCATGTTCATAGTAATGAAAGGGGAAAATTGGACCCTAGGGCTGTCAAATGTATATTCTTAGGGTACTCAACCACACAAAAAGGATACAAGTGTTTTCACCCCCCGTCAAAGAGATTATTTGTGTCAAGGGATGTCACCTTCAATGAATATGAGAGCTACTTCCAGCCCCATCTTCAGGGGGAGAATGTAAGAGAGGAAGATGAGCCGCTCATATTTCCAAATATGACATTTGGACCTGAAATTGGTGGAAATAGCATTGCTGCCCCTGAACCAGCAGTCGAGCTTGAATCAGCACCAGCAATAGAACATGAATCATGACGAACAAACATCGAATCAAGACTTGAACAAGCATCTCGAAAACAAAGAGTTGAACCTGCACCTAATGGTAGTGGAAAATTTGGGAAAAACCTGGTATATTCAAGGAGAGAAAGGGCCATTCCAGAATCTATCCATGTTCAAGAATCCAACCTACAATCTTTACATGAGGTAACAGATTCTAAATATAAAAATTCCAATGATTCTAATGAGTTTATTTTGGAAAATTCAGAAGCACAGGTGGATCAAAACCTGAATCTTCTTATTGCCCTTAGAAAGGGAACCAGAACATGCACCCAACAACCACTTTACCCTCTATCAAATTTCCTATCCTTTGAAAAATTTTCTCCTGCCCATAAAACCTTTCTCACAAACTTAAACTCTACACCCACACCTTCCTCTCGTATCCGAAGCATTATCGACAGAAATGGAAACTAGCCATGGATGTGGAAATGGAGGCACTTAACAAGAACAGAACTTGGGAACTTGTCACCTTACCAACTGGAAAAAAACCAGTAGGGTGCAAATGGGTATATGTTGTAAAGTATCGAGCTGATGGGACCATTGAACGTTACAAGGCAAGGTTAGTAGCCAAAGGATTCACACAGACCTATGGAGTGGATTACTTGGAGACATTTGCCCCAGTTGCTAAAATGAACACGGTTAGAGTATTATTATCACTTGCAGCTAATCATGATTGGGACATGCAGCAGTTTGATGTGAAGAATGCATTCCTACATGGAGACCTTGAAGAAGAAATATACATGGAGTTGCCTCCTGGTTATGATGGGCGAGGTTCCGCTGGAACCGTTTGCAAGCTAAAAAAAGGCCCTATATGGGCTGAAACAATCCCAAGAGCATGGTTTGGAAGATTCACCCAAGTTATGACAAGTTTGGGCTACAAACAAAGCCAAGGAGATCACACCTTATTTATCAAACATTCGGTTTGGGGGAGTAACAATATTATTGGTGTATGTAGATGACATTATAATAACTGGAGATGACAAAGAGGAGCACAAATGTTGAGTCAATGTCTTGCCACAGAATTCGAGACTAAGGCATTAAGGAGACTTAAATATTTTTCGGGGATTGAAGTGGCTCATTCCAAGAAAGGAATCTTCATATCTCAACAAAAATATATAACTGATTTGCTTAAAGAAACAGGGAAAGTCACTGCAAACCAGCCACAACTCGGTTGATCCAAATATAAAGTTGGGAAGTTTGGAGGAGGATAATGTTGTGAACAAGGAAAGGTACCAAAGACTTGTGGGCAGACTTATTTACTTATCTCACACTAGGCCAGGACATTGCTTTTCTTTGTGAGTCTAGTCAGCCCAATTTATGCACCAACCGAAGGAGACACATTTGCAAGCCGCACTCAGAATTGTTCGGTATTTAAAAGGGACTCGGGGAAGAGGGATTTTGTTCAAAAGAAACAAGAGTGTATGCCTTGAAGCATACACGGATGCAGATTATGCGGGGTGTTGTGGATAGGAGATCAACTACCTGGATCTTGCACCTTCCTTGGTGGAAACCTAGTGACTTGGAAGAGTAAAAAACAAAATGTTGTTGCTAGATCAAGTCTTTGACGGAGTTTCGAGCAATGGCCCAAGGAATATGTGAGCTCCTATGGCTGAAGATTATATTGGAAGACTTGAAGATAAAATGGGATGAACCGATGAGGTTATATTGTGACAATAAATCTGCAATTAGCATAGCCCACAATCCGGTACAGCATGATAGAACTAAACATATTGAGGTGGACAGACATTTTATCAAGGAAAAACTAGACAGTGGCTTGATTTGCACCCCATATGTGTCCACTCAAAGTCAACTTGCAGACATACTCACCAAAGGGCTGAACAATACTAACTTTGAAAGAATTATATCCAAGCTGGGAATGGAGAACACCTACTCACCAGCTTGAGGGGGAGTGTCAAAACTGTAGGAGGTTGTTATCTCTTAAAGATAAGAACTAATTAGTTGTTATATCTTATTTAATAAAGATAAGATTATTCAGTTGTTATATCTTATCTATTAAAGATAAGATTAGATTCTAATTGATTAGGTTGAGATAAGGATAAGATTATATCTTATCAGATCTTGTAAAGATTATTCAGTTATTTTGTTATCTTTTCTATGTACACCCTGATTATTATAAATAAGATCGCTGTGTGTATGCTAAAGACACACAATTTCCCATCTAATTTGACATCTACCAACCCAGACATGACATGTGTCCACCTATTATCTGCAAACGTCGCACATTCTTTATCATTCTCTGAAGCACGACCTATACACGTCAGCTAGTGGAGGGAATTGGCTTATGACAGAGATCATCTTTGTTGTACTCGATTAAGATTGGCGTGTCAACCTATACAAGATTTTAACACCAACCTCAACCTATAAGTACCCCGGAGTACTTCCTTACCCTCTCTCATAGAACTTTCACTTGAACACTCTCACTTACTCACAAATCCTCTCAAAACTCTTACTTTACACCTCCCTGCACACACGTGAAACCAACTCTACCCTTCAAAGGACTCTTTGACCAAGCTCTTCTAAAGCATCCACAACATTTCAGCCAAATCATCCATGTGTACCCAAAGCTCATTTTACATAAAAACATTTGGCACCATCATGGGCTATGGTAAAACTATCTCAGGACCACATATATGATAAATACTATCATACCCGAAGCCAGACAACGACATCAACTTCACAAATAGAAATAGATTCAACCTTCTTAGACACACTCAAGATCAAGACCAATATAGATTCAGCAGTAGCTGACGTACGACACCAACTCGACCAAGACATGGACTGCATTAAATGCATTGCATCATGATATCAACCATTATTAAACGAAGAAATCCAACAGGACCAAGACTTTCCTATGGATATAGGTAATATACATTATAATTATTTCAATTTATAAAAAAAATTATTAATAACTTTATACATGGACATTTAAACACCATATTTTTGCATGTAAGAAATCCAACATGGCCCAATATGGATGAACATATAGCAGGGTCTTTCATCAAACCCAGGAAATCACATGCACGTCTCCATACTCTAGTATCTGAAATTCGTGATCGAGCCACCTTGAAAGGAAATCCTATATTAGGAAGATAATAACATGAATGACCTCTTATGCCTTTTGCCCTGAATCCAAAGAATACCTTACCCAAGGACACTCGTTCTCTCGGTAGTAACTCCCGATGATATGTAGCAAGCTTTGCAATGGCTGTCACAACAAAGCATAAAAGCCTCGACTGTGATGACCTTCTGTAAGTATCCTTGTTAGAACCAAAGTATATATCTCCTGTTTCATGCCCAGACGACTACCAAGTGAACAAATTAGTTCATCACATCAAACAATCACCCAAGAAATCTCTCAGAACTGGAAAAACCAGGTTGTATGCAAAACCATACATTCATACCTTGAGGAAAGGTCTTCATACAGAAGTAACTCTAAACTCTCAAAAAGCTCACGAGCTTCATCTTTGTGACAACCACCACCTCCACCATGCTCTCCAATGGCCCAACATAATTGCAAGGCCAATTCTGTCTAAAGAAATTTCACAAATTTTTAAGCCAAAATTGTTGTATAACTCTCCTGCAAATACTATAAATAGTTGTTGACTAACCTTGTCTGGGCTGTCACAAGCTTCTCCAAGTCTGTCCAATATAGGTTTCTGCAATAAATTCACAAGAGGTTAGATGTAAAACCATTCAGGAGTCTTCAGCTAAAGTCACATAGCATTTCCCAATTTTAACAATTCATTCAATATGAAATATATCGAGTAGATGCAATAGATCACAAAACAAAAATTGAACATTTGGTGTAAAATAATAAATAAAAAGCAGTATATTGTAAAAAATATATACCTTTAGAAGGGCAATGAAGTTCGGTGAGCGCTGAAATGTAGAGAGCATAAACTCCAAAAGCCGTTTACGAACCTGAAAAGCATACAACGCAACTTATAATACAAAGGTGTATGAAACAATATGTTAGTTCACAAAAGCAAAAATTAAAGGGTGAAATTTATAGCAAAAGCAAAATAGACAGAGGAAAAGGCGCCTGAGGTTACATCCTTGAGGAAATTGGCACTAAAAAACATAACCTAACAGATGGCATTCGGATTGGAAAAAGTGAACAGTTAATTATTTGATTGTCCAACTATTTTGCATTTATTCTCCATATAAGTTCAGAACCAAACATAATATTCACGGTAGAAATAAAATGTTACAATGTTCAATTTACATAATTGTACTTTCTGCTCAAAATCCCAAAGGCCAAAAACAATTTTTTATCTGAATATTACCCCCTTTAGCACCACAGTCAGCAATTCAAAAGCTGAACTTTCAGATACTTCTATACTATTATGATATTATCATCAATAAGGTGATAAAATTGCACCTGACCTGAACTATAAAGGTTCTTAAGGCACTAAGAGGTGTTGACCCTGTCTAGATCCTCACCTCCATGTCTAAGACAGGCATTTTGGTGCCTTCAACATTACTAACATCTGATGCCCTTAACCTATTCCTTTGTTGTTCTGATTAGAAAAAACATGTTATTCAGTTATTCACGTTTCCTTAACTGGTTAAAAAAACTTTTACACTGCAGAGTAGTATGCATAGAGCAAAATAAAGAAATGTCCATACTAGAATATCTAGAAGATATCTCATAATTTAAGAATAGATTAGAGTATTTTAGATTATCTCTTACGATTCATTTCCACATGTCCTTATTCATCATGATTTATTTCCTTATTTAATCAGGATTGTGAGTCTACTGTTAACATGAATAAAGGTGAGAGCTTTACGTTCTGTAACATATCCAACACATCACCTCAAAGTGGATATCAGTTTCAGATTATTTAGTCTCTATTCTGTCCTTTACCTCTCTCCATATCTCAAAATCCTAATTTCAACTTGGTGTAAGAGCCATGGTATCCACCTAGTGAATAGGTTTATCCCTACGTTATATTGACTTTGTAGAACTAGACTATCACCAAAATCAAATTTTATGGTTTTACTTTTTTATTTTTTTCATCATAGTCGGATCCTGATTTCTCCTTTGTTAGTTTTATCTATTGAGTTCCTTGTTTTGAGATCTTGTCTTGCCACACATTGCTGCAGTCACTCTACCTTCATTTATGCAAATTGACTCGGTTACATCTTGTCTTTCTGCAGTTAGGCTATTCAGCTGTCTACAGATTGACTCTGTTTCAAGTTTCAATTTTCAATACATATTTCAACATATTTCCATTAATTCTGGCCTGTACTTCCACATGTTTCAACATATTGAAATTGATTTTGGCATGCAGTTCCACATATTGTACTATTTTTATCAATTAAACTTCTTTAACCAACTAACCAACATACTAAACTCTCCTTCTCCTTATATCCAAACAATTTTGTACTATATTACTTTCTATGGATCATCTCAGTTCTAGGTTTAGTCTGGCAATGCATTACTGGTCTCTGTCTTGTACAACCTACCATGTCTATCCCCATCCCTATTCTAGCACCTGCTTTTATGTGCCACACTTGGATTTATTTACTGACCCAAACCATCCTATCTTTGTTATGGTGCTCACTTTTTACTCATCATCAAGTGATCTTCCTTGAGAATGAGCCATACAGTGATCAAATTAGTACTTAATTGGCTGACATTCAAACTGATCTCCCATTGTGAATAGTTCTGATGACAATTCCTTATGAAGTTTCTTTTCAATCATACAACATTCCAACAGGTTCTCTAGGCTGATGATTGTTCCAAATATCTTGCTGAGTTATCTTTGGAGAAATACTCATCTCCTAAACATCTTCAATGTCCCAGAGTTTCTTTTTTAGCCATGTCTAAAGGATTCATTTTCAACAAGCTTAGAGCTTAATAAGCTTTAGCTTGAGGAGGGGGAGTGATGGAATATATAGAGGATATCTCTTAATATCATATTACTACAGCTTAAGTTTCCAAAAAATTGGAAACTGGAGAGCTTGAAATAGTATACAGAAGCTAATAAGCAGCTGCATGCATTTTCAAATGCCAGATCTCAAAAGCAATCAATTCTAACATGCAATGACATGAGAAGATATAATCAATACCTCATGCAAATATTTCTGGAAATATTGTAGCAAATCTAGGCATAAGCAGGGAATCAATGCACAAATCAAACCTGAAAATGAATTTTAGAAAACAGGGAAAATCTGTAAACACAGCCAAGTCATTTATATATATATATATATATATATATATATGAAAGGCAGCCATACAGCGATACCATCATTTTCATCCTTTAAAAGTTCAAGGAAGAAAGGATCAGCTACATCAATTGCACTGCTATCCTCAGATTCAGAATCTCCTCCTTCATCTTCTATTGTTGAACCAGTATATGCCTCATGCACAAGGGCAAGAAGCATCTACGTTGAAAAAGAAAAATAAAAAATTATAAAAAAGTCACTCGTACAGTACACTTTCGCAACTGTGGCTAGATTTTAATCAAATTATAATGTATCAAAGATAACCTTAGAGGCAGTATTTTTCTGAATAGAAGCTATGTTGCTCCCAATTAGTGGCCCTGAGCTTTTTTCCACCCTTTCCAATGCTACTACCAAAACTGGCAAAGAAAGGAAGGAAAATGATGATTTAACAAAGTTTTATCGAGAGTAGAAGCAATAGATTCTCAGCATATCCTCAAGCTTATTACATGTGTTAAAATTGTAGTGTACTGTTTACGTATTCAGAGCTAGATTTGTTAGGTTTTTGCTTTGCCTGCACTCTCTGTTCTATCACTCAGTCTTCTCTCTCTTTATGTATGTAATGAGCACAAGAAGTGAATTGTATAATAAAATTCAGACTTTTTCAAATATTAAGTTGGTTTGAAGCTCAATTTTAACATTAAAATAGCCCATGAACTTAATTTCCATAATATCTAGTTTTAATAAAATTTATTTCTATCTAATTGTGAGTTTTAACCTTAAAAATGCCAATGAACTTAACTTTATCAACACAACCATCAATTTCCATAATATCTAATTTTAGTCAAATTTATTTCTATCTAATTGTGAGTAATAGAAAATATCAAAATACAGAGTACTTTGATTCGTTATTTTGTCTTTGTAGCTAACGTAACCTCTTTTATGATGCTTTATGCCAACAACAACATACTTAATTGTTACTAGTCAATGGGACAATAGAGTGTTTCGGCAATGGAAATATCACTAGAATCAAAAGCTTGGATGATAAATAGCATTTATAATATTGTAGCTTTTCAGATTTAATTAGGTACTAAATGTCTAGATAAATTATAGTTATCAAAATCTCCATAGAACAAAAACATTATATTATTATCAATCTAATCCACCAACACAAGCATCAAATTAAAATTCTTTCGCATATTAATGGTGAGATAAAAACCATTAATTGTGTCCATTTTATTACAAAACTGGCACTGCATCCATTTTAACAAACGTCCCATTGAAATTTAGCAATACAAAAAATATTATTATATTTTTAAAATAAAATTTTTTAATGATATTTTAAGTCTTGTTAATAAATTTTTAGGCGGAGAAAATCGCAGTGGATGTTCCCAGGCTTGATTTTTGTTTGATGGCTGGTGATTAATAATATTTTTCTAATAGTCTATGGTTTATATATCTTTTTCTAATTTTTCATTATTGAACATCTTGTAACAAGTTGACAGTAATATTAAAAAGCTTTTCAACGTAGTATGACTCGCTTTTGTATTAGTTTATCTAAAAAGTTAATGTTTAATTGATATACATGTAAACTCATTTTAGGTTATAAAAAAGTTAATCTAACTTAAATTTTCATTTTCTTTTATCTTGCATGCTTATGAAAAAGTTTGATCAAACAGCCCCAGTCTGGAGTCTCTTTTCTCATACTAAATTTATTTTTGAGAAGTTTTATGGCCCAGTTGATTTTAGGTCTCGATCATTTCAAGTTATTTATCAACCTTTTCTAAAGTGTTTATGATATTATACATATGTCTGCCTAAAATTCTCATGGAGGTAATTCTGCTAATAAAACATGTACCATTGACATAAAAGACCGGTAAATTAGTAGACAAGCCTTTTAAATATGATAGGCAGTTATCTATGTATATCTTATCTCAAGTCTTTACTTCTTTCTTTTTTATATATAAAGATTTCTGATTTACTTTATATTTCCCAGTTTTTGTCTTTAAGAGATGGTATTTTTTAATCAAATAACAATGATTAATAGTTATTATTAGTAACTGTCTAAAATTTAGTTTAATAAAAAATAAAGTATCATATATTCTATGAAAATTCTAATTTTAATTACTTTTCATGATATAAAAAAACGAGGCTTACCAATAATGAATTATTTTTCAGCCATCAGATTTATGATGTTCTTTAATTTATTTATTTATATTATGAAATTTTTCCATAATTTAATTTCTTATTTAGTAAATGTTCTCGTGATCATTTTCAAATATGAACAATTTAAAATATTTTATAAAAATCATATATATCTTTCCATTTTATAGCAAAGTTCTCTCTTCACAAGCTTAACTCACCAAATTTCAAATATATAAATCTTTAATTTAAAAACAAATTTATATCTGAGAAAAATTAAAACAATGTTTGAGAGAAAAGAGTCAAACTAAAAACTGTTGTAAAGTAATACATTTATAATAAAGAAAATTCAGTGCAAGATAAAAAAGATGGAGTATATATTTAAAAATGAGTATAAATTTATAATAATAATTGAATCTTACCTCATATGCACAATCATTTCTATGCTTTTCATGAATAGTCAAGCAGTGAAGAATTTCCAGTGAAAATGATACTTGATTCTAAATGCTGCAGATCCTCCTCATATATCCAACGGTACCCACAAGCTTTCACCTCCAAATCCAAACCTCGAGGGCGCCAAACAAAGCATGCCAATTTCATTTTATCAAGATCACGCATTCCATTTGAATAGTGACTTACATAATGAATGAACAATTCTCGACTGAGAAGCATCATTAGTAAGTGATCCAATTCAACTGTAACCAAATCTTTGTTCAAAATTATTGGAGCACGCCAATAGACCCCATGATACATGCCACACTGAATTCCATACTCAAATCTACCAGAAATGTCGGTATTATTATTATTAGTAGGATGATCATGTGACACAAATACTGCACAACAAGCAACACCCATCCAATTTGTTCCATAACAGTAGCAAGGTCCATCATGCTTATTGAATCACCCATACTTCGTTTAGTGAACCACCTTGGAATTTCACTTCCAGGAATAACACTTTGAGTAACACCCGAGAAAAGTGGGGATTTCAAGTATACCTGACACAAGAAAAATTCAGTTATATTATATATAATTGGTGTACACAGAACATCAGTATAGAGAAATGGAGATGTTACCTTAAGTTTATAATTGTGTTCCGTTAAATTCTCACTCAATTTGGGGCAATCAAAAATGAATAATCCCGGTATTGTTGAAAGCTCTGGCAAGTAAATCAGCTGCTTGCAGTGCTGCAAATTCAAATAGTGAAGCTTGGAAAGTTGCTTGATGGTGGTAGGTAGAGTCACAAATTTGTTTCCCCCCAAATTTAAGCCTACCAAAGAATGTAAGTTTCCAATAGCATCAGGGATTTGAAGTAGATTGCAGAAGCTCAGGTCAAGATCATACAAATATTGGAAACAAGGCAAATAAAGTAACACCAAACCGATTGAGTCTTCAGGTTTTTGAGAGGAAAGAAGATGGCGAGGCAACATTAGAGCTTTATATGCAGACGAAGTTATCAATTGGATGACACTTCTGTTTTTACCAGCTTTCTCCAAATACTCTATTTCATTTGTAATTTTGAACAGCCTGAAAGATTCAGCTCCTGAAGAGAATTGAGCCCCAAAATAACATTAAGATCGAGGACAAGATTTTCACATCCTTTAAGAATGAGACTTTCAAGATGTGGGGATCCTCTTAAGTCAGGAATCTCAATAAGATATTTGGAGTGACTGAGATTTAGATCTCTCAAATTAGGCAGACACTGCAAGAGAAACACAAAAAAGAAAAATTACGTCCAATTAATTTTTATTTCGGTTAATTGCAGGAGGCAAAATTAATGACGTAAGTTTTTCTTCCACTGAAATTTAAAAAATTTGTTTTTAATTCCATTAAATTTTTTGGTTTTGTTTTAATCCTTCTAATTTAAAAATTATATAATTAACAAATGGTATCTAAACTAGTACATGAAAAAAAAACATATTTTTCCCTAAAAAAGTATGATATAATTTAGTTTTTTTATTGTTTCGTATAAAGACAACTAAGTTGAAAAAAAAAAAAAAAAAACAATATCTTACCTTAGTGTCTTCCCATAATTGTTTGATATTGCTACGAAGCAAGATCAGTACGGCTAGTTCTTGCGGACGAAAACTTGATGGCAAACACGTGAAAGGATATTCATTCCACATTAGATATCTTAATTTATTAGAAAGATGATTGAAAATGACAAACTGAAGATTATTCATTTTTGTTAGAGCATCCGCCCGCATTATGGTTTCTTCAAACTCTTTTGGACATCCTCTGATAACCATGGCTTCAAGATTTTTGGATTCCTAAAGCATAGTAAAAACGAAAGAAATATGTTAAATTCGTTAATAATTTAAACATTTTAAAAAAATGACAGCACATGAAATTTTATATTTATAAAATATTTTACCTTATTTGTTGTCATGACATTATGTAGATCCCTGTAGTCCCATAACCTGCTCCACTTTCTGGGTTCCTTCGGTGATTTTGCTTTAACAATACTTCTACCCAACTCTTTCAACAAGTCATGCATTTTAACTACAGCAAAGTAAGAATCTTCTTTTTCCAAACTTATGAGAGATTTTTCAATAAGAACTTTCATACCAATATCTGGATAAAATCCTCGATAAGCTAGACCTTCCTTCATTGATTTCTCATGCCATCCAGAAGAATAAAAACAAGCAATATCTAGAAATATTTCCTTTTCCATTTCTTCCAATCCATCAAAACTCAAACGCAAAACATCCATGATATCTTTGCTTGGATTTTCTCTCAATCTAGCCAATGCACTTCTCCACTCGACTATGTTTCGATCAAACAAATATGAGCCCAACACTTTAATTGCCAACGGAAGACCATTGGCATATCTCAGGAAATCATATGTCAACACTTTATACTCTTCCACAAGATCATCAGATTTAAAAGCTTTTTTGCAGAATAATTGAAGAGATCTATTCGTATTCAGGAGTTCAACATTGTATACATCAGTCACTCCATAATTTCTTAAGATATGACTATCTCTGGAGACTATGATGATTCTACTCCCTGCACCAAGATATTTTGGATGCAAAGCCAATTTCTCCAATTGTTCAATTTTATCAACATTATCGAGAATAATGAGCGTCTTTAAATTGCATAGTCTAGTTCTTACCATCGTGGCTCCTTTGCAAAGATTATTTATCTCAATATTTCCTTGATTCAGAGCTTGACAGAGAAGTTGTTTTTGTGCAACAATTGGTCCAAAATCCCTATATATTTGGCTTACATCATCAATAAAACAACAAGCATCATACTGGGAAGATATTTTATGATATAAAGCAGTAGCAATTGTGGTCTTTCCTATTCCACCCATACCACAAATTCCAACAACTCTAACCATTTCATTCGCACCCAAATCTAGACGATCTTCCAATTGTTTCACACGAGAGTATATATCAACTAAATCATCCCCGAAACTTGAAATTTGACTATGACCCAATATATTGATTACCTCTTCAACAATTTTTTCAATTTCTTCATGTTGTGGCCTATACAACCAAATCAGAAACCAAAACAAAATGATAACTAAGAATTAGGACTTTGAAAAACAAAATCACATGTGTATATCATAAAAAAGTATGGCTAAGTACTTACTTATTTTGTACATCCCAGCCACAACGATTGGTGATTAATTTCAAAGCCTCCCTCCAATTTTGAACCATTTCCAAATCATTTTTGTACCTTTGTTCATGGTCAACAAAAGCTTCTCCAAACAATCCAGTTTGTTTTCGGACCTCAGAAGGAGTGACATCATAGAAAACAGGGAGCACAGTTCGACCTGTTTGTTGAACCAAATCAAGAATTTTTGTGAGTTTTTTCAAACACCAAGTGGAAGATGCATAGTCCTTTGAGAAGACAACAATGAAAACACGTGATCCTTCGATTGCCTGGAAGAGCTCGGATTCCAAGAGTTCCCCTTTGTTGATTTTTTGGTCATCTCTAAAGGCGACAACACCTTTCCTCTGAAGAGCAGCAAAAAGGTGATCGGTGAAACCGTTACGAGTATCCTCACCTCTAAAGCTTACAAACACATCAAAATCTTTAGTGCGTGATGATGAGCAAGTACAAGCCATCCAAGATGATCTAAGATCACTCGCAGATGATGTTAGTGTTTAAAGTCAAGGTAGAAGTCAGGATTGAGAACACAAGTCTTCTTAAAACAAAGAACAAAAATGTCACTTGGGCAAAAATGTAAATTACCTAAAATATTTATTATTCTATTGCTACTTGACTTTTAAAGTCACGTTCAATTTAGTTTATTTATCATTTTATCTATGTAATTATTGAAGCCAACACTAACCTGCTATTAAAAAGTATTATATTAATATGTAATTATTATTAGCATGTATGGACGAAATGAATTGATCAAAATGAAGAGATTTAAAATATTCACATAGTTAAGGAATGTCTGATTGAGTTTCTATATCACGTGAAGATTTGATAAGAGAAAAAAAATAAAAAACAAAAGTGAATTTAGCAAAAATTAATTTTAACTCATGAAATTAACATCATTTTCTTTTCCATTCTCTCCACCTATAAGACTTTAAGAAAAAAATTAACTCAAGAAAACTCCAATTCATTTTCAACTATGATGAGCATATAATGGGTAGGATTTCAATTATAAAGATTTTATAATTGATTTGTGTCGTACGAGAGTAAAAATTATTCTTTTATGATTATGATAAATATATCATTATCGTTAAGTAATAAATATAAAAATACGAATTATTGTTATTGTTCTCAACAGGAAAAAGTAAATCAAATTGTATCTATAACAGTGATTCAGTAGCCCATTTAAGGTACAACAACATGCAACCTTTACAATACAATAATGGTTACTATTTTGTTTACTCCTTGCATTCAATAGGATTCTCCAAATTGTGTTGAATTTGTTCTTTGAGCTTATTTTGCTCAGTTCCTTGTTCTACTATTTTGAACAACATACATTCTTATCCACTTTACCTGCTGGAAGCATGGCCTCGCGCTCTGCTATATCAAAACCCCAATTTCCATCTTTAGGAGCCACCTCAAGTCTGATTGCATCCCTGCTCATCATTTCTCATAACCCATATTCAACAGCGACCTGCAGTTGTGAAAGTGAGTAAGAATTAAACTTAATAGCTGATATATTATACATCTACCCATGATTTGCAAGTCATGTTAAAATTTTGATAAAAGAGAAATTACAATTCTACTCATGCAGATGAAACTGACTGTGTTAGAATGTGTGTGTATGTATATATGCAGTTTTTACCACTAGGCCAAAGGTTTAAATGTGAACATGTATCCCTAAAACTCAAACATCCCAAATTGACAAATCAAACATAACCATTGTATGCAAGACCAGTTAATGCTTGGCCTTGGTCCACTACAAGAACCACCTCTGAAAATCCAAGGTTGTTCAGGACTGAATTTTATTATTCTGTTACACTACATTGGTGAAAAACAATTAACAAAGTTCACTTGCAGTTTGCTGATTTCAAATCCGATCACGTTATCCAAGATCATAATCCAAATCATATCCAAGATAGAACTACACACTACTGTATGATTGACTCGTCATTTCAGCTAATATCTAGCTTTTTCAACCAGCTAAAAAGCCGTGTTTGACCACACAAAAATGCCAATATGATTTTTCTATTTTATCTTTAATGTAGACATGCCAATATTTTAATTAGAAAGCACTGAGAGTAACTTTATTTCATATCATCATCTAATCATAAATTATCCTATATATAACAAAAGATTAATTTCTATGAACTATGAACTATAATTATACAGTGTATTGTAAAATTGATTGACTTCTAAAATTGAAATTATTTGATTTTCTAAAACAAAAATAACTAGAAAAAACTGCAATAACCTAATTTTCTCATCAAGACCATACAATCACCTTAACTAAAAGTTAAAAAACCCAGTGTACAATCATCTGCCTCACAATTTTCAAAATTAAATTTATTATCCTTTACCATCAGCAACTTCATAACCCACTCCAGTCCGGAAAGTCTATCAATATAGTATAACTCCGGACTGGTACAAATCAAATCAATATTTAATATTATATGTACTTAATTTTATATAAAATCCAATTAATAAAAAAATATAAATTAAGATTAAAAAATAAATAAAATATATTATCGAAATCATAATTCTATTGACAAAGAACGTAGTGTTATATTATCCAGATTAATATAGTTAGTTAACAAATATTCACAAGTTTTTCTAAAACTATTTTCCATTTATTAACTACTAAAATGAGAGTGACAATGAACCAAAATGTCTGTTGAAAGTTTGAACAAAGTTGGTATGACGATGATTGTTATTTTCCTATTCCAAATACATTGTTATTTTCGGAGAGAACAGGAACAAAGGTTCCAAAAACTATCAAAGCACACAACAACAAAAAAAGTTGAAGGAAAGGTGAAAAATGATAGTAATTAACTACCACAATTTTCAGCTTTTTGGACGTGACCAAGTGAAGATATAAAAATGGAGATGATGATCATAAAAAAAAAAATAAATAAAGAGAAAGAGAAGGTTCCAAGAAGCGAAATATGAAATGAATGAGAAAAGGAAAAGATACTTAGTAATTAAAAAAGATCTTAACTGTTTTCGGAACGTGCTTACGAGGATAAAAGTAGAAAAAAAATATATTTAAGGATACTTTTGATCATTTCTAATAAAACTTTAGGACTTACCATCCGGTCACTAAACTTTGTTAGTTTAATTAAAATAAATAATAACTCTAATTCTCTAAATTTGAAATCTTAAAATTTATAAAATTCCATAGTTTAAAATTAAAACTAGATCAACAATATTCTAGGATAAAAAAGGATTTAAATTAATTATTAAGAAATAAATTCTTAGCTTAAACTAAGTTACAATTTTTTTTTAATTTAAAGAAATAATTAATTAGTTTTTCTCAAATCATACATATACACAATAGAACACCATACAAAATAATCACACAAATATGACATTAAACAAGAAGGAAAAATTTGGTGTTATAGAATGTGAGGTAAGAGAGATCTCAAAAGGGTTAGGAGGGCTAGGCCTCAAAAGTTAGAGGAGTAAGTGTCAAAATAAACATCCATAATTAAAATTTAGAGGCTAAGCACGTTACTATCGAATGCAATAGGATTAGATGTATTAGAAAATAATATAAAGTAAAGATAGATTCATCACAGTACAAAAGACCTTAGGATTGGTCAAAAGTTAAGAAGATTATTCCTTTAATAGATATAATTTTGAGGATGGACACTTAAAAAAATGAGAGGTGAGAGGAACTAGGAAAATTTGGAGAAAAGATCTTCATAAGAGATCACAGTGAGTCATCCTAAAATCCGTAAGGCACTTATTAAAACATTATGCCTCATTTTATTACATTTCTTCTATTTTTACAAATTAGACAGAAGATTACATTCTCACATCTAGGAGCTTGGAGTTGTTGGACTTGGACCATAAAGAGAGATTATATAGGTCCTAATTTCCTAATTAGGACTTTAAAACCAAGATGATAGAGGTTTGTGTGTATATATTCTTTTATTTATACATGTATTAAGTCATAGATTTTCAAATTAGCAATCAATTTCCACTTTTTTTTTTCTTTTTCAATATTTGTACAAGAAACAATGTAAAATTGTCCGATTATTTTCACTTTATTTTCTATTTCCAAATATTTATAGCAAAAATTGTCACTTTGTTATAATTTTATTTTTTGTTTTAAAAATTTTGTTTTGAAAATGGAGAAAATATTTTTTTAATTCTATTTTTCCTATATAAATCTTTACATGAAGGAAGCAAGATGAAAATAAAGTGAGATTTTTTTACTATTTCTTTTACAAATATTTTCAAAAATGATTAAATTGAAAATAATAGTTTTTTTAGTTAATTGAAATATAAACAAAAATTGAAATAATCAAATGCTTAATTTTTGTAAATTTGATTATATTATTGTTTAATCCATGTGATATAAAATTATTTTCATTTTGGTCCTTTTAATTTTTGTTATTTTTGTGCGGGTCCTTTTAGATTTTAATCCACATATTTTTTTCTCCTTTTCTTTTTAATTTTATTTTGGGACTTTTGTGAGATTTGACCCTCAACCAAAATAAAAAAAATATTATAACATAAAGTTGAAAAAGAAATTAAAAAAATTAAAAAAGACTTAATTCAAAAAATCCTTATATCACTTGAACTAAAAAGTTATTTAATCTCAAATAAAACAATATTAATAAATATAATCAAAGTGATTAGTAATAATCAAGGTGTTATTGTTATTGAAACTAAATTGAAATAATTGGTACAACTTATTTCATAGTCTTTCTTGGTGACTAGAAATTAACAAATAAACATTCCAATGAGGTAACATTTTTTATTACCAATCACACAACAGAAAACACACTTAGTCCATGTACTTTTGCTCCGATACCACTAAAAGGGTCCGGATATTTATATTGTCATTTATCACAATTTTATTTAAATATTTAGAAAACAAGTTTGTCTTGGTCATGGAAAGATTTAAAACTTTTTTCTAACTATGATCATTTGCAAAACATAATTTTTAAATGTAATGCTTGATGCATGTAAACGTAAAATATTCGACCTTTTCCTCTAACGAACGACGTCAATGCAAAAAAAAAAAATGCAACTTAACAAACAGGTCAGGTCATGTCAATGTGAGAACTTCAACTTAGGATTAGAGATTTCGAGCATGGAGACTAAATAACAGGTCATGTCAATGTGGGAACTCTAACCTAGGATTAGAGATTTCGAGCATAGAGACTAAATAACGGGTAGTCCAATATCAGCCGACAACAAGCAGCACAATAGTCTCAACATAAAATGTAAGTCATGGACTTAACTCAATTCTACAAAATCACTTAATAACTCATGTTTCTAGGCGATTAGGGATCTCCAAGAAGCCTCTTCGGGGTGAAATAACTTTACTCTATAGCCGACTCCAATACGCAGCTAACTAGTCAACTCACTCACATAACATATACATGTCTTCTTCCACTTTCTACACATTTTATACTAGTCAATAAAGCACCCTCTCACTCAAACTATAACTCTGAATACATGTTTATTTCTTATTTCTAATTCACTGAATTTAATGTAAAGTGATGATTTTGTATATATATTGAAATTTATATTAATTTCAATTTAATATTTATATTTTTTAAATGCTTAATATGTTTCTTAAATATGGTTAAATTTTTGTAAATATCTTTTTTATGTTAAATTTAAATTTAATATATATATATATATATATATATTATTTTCTAGTTTAATGATTATGTATTGTCAGTATAAAATGTCAAATGTTACCAAATTTAGTTAGATAATAATAATAAGAAAATGTATACACATAAGTAAAAAGAGGAATACAAATGTTTGGAATAGTAAAATTTCCTTAAAGCAATGTTTTTTTTAATAAAAAATCTATTTTATTATTATTACTAAACCAAATTATTGCATGTTATGCATGAATAATTACACCTACCTCTAAGCTTAGAATCAATGGTATATGACTCCAACGTACAGGATGACTCTCAGAACATGTTTATTCCATGATTAGTATCAATAAAACACCTTTTCACTCAAAATATAACTTTGACTACATTTTTACTTCTTTATTTCACTAAATTTAATGTAAAATGATAATTATATATATATATATATATATATATATATTAAAATTATATTGATTTTAATTTAATATTTATATTTTTAAAAATACATAATATATATATTTCTTTATGTTAAAGGTAACTCTCAATCAATAAATTTAAATTTAGATGAAAGATTAATTAATTTATCCGAAATGAATGTTTTATCCCGTGACAGAGTCTATTTACAGTTATTTAAGTTGTTTATTAAATATGATTTCTTAAAATGAAAACTAATTTCTCCCCTAGTTGTACTAACAAATTTATTACTTTAACTTTATCTTTCTACTAAAAATTTATACATTTTGCATTTATTAAATTTTTACTCTTTATATTATAAGAAATTTTATTTTATATTATAATATTAATTTTTTGAATTAACTTTTACTGTAATATTCTTTACCTTTAATTTTTAGGAATGATTTCATATAATTTAATACTGCTCGAAAAATTCAAAAAAAAAAATTTATTACATCAATAACTATGCTTAAAATAAGTTATTATAAAATATTTTAATATATTAATAAAATTAACTAAAATGCTAATGTCAATGTGTATTTTTATAACTAATTAATATATAGGCATATTACTTTATTTTTATTTTGCAAAATCTCTGATTAAATTCAAAAATAGATAATTAAAATATATTTTTCATATGATAAGAATGAATTAAATGCACTTAATAATTATGTCATAACTTTAAAAATAAATTAAAATAGGAGATAATACAACATAGAAAAGATACATAGATGCACATTTGGGCGGAGAGATTAATACCACATTTATGAGTTGAAAGAGTAGCATATACCTTTCTTTTATAATAAACCATAATTAATAAATTATTTAAAATGAGTCATAAGTGGATCGCAACTCTGGATAATCCCATCAGGAAGGACAAGGGTTTTTGTTTTAGTCCTTAAATAGTTTGAGTGGTCGTGTTTTATTTTATGTGATAATCACTTTTAGGATAAAGGATTTTGTTATGGTCATCCTAAATAATAGTCTTGTATCAATGAAGAAAGGACAGTTTTATCGTATGTGGTGTTCTCTTTTTACTGTTTTTAATTTCATATAAATGGTTGTTTTGTAATAATATGTTTTGTTCTTATATTTTATATTATCTTTGCACTTAGTCTTTTGTACTAACATGGTGCCTGCTCAAATGACTTAAAGTCGTGCTACATTTATACATATTTCATGTGGTTTAACATAGTTAATAAATCTAATTTTTTCTTTAACTCGTATTATTAATATTTTTTATAATTTTATTGTATATCATAATATATAGATAATTAGCTAAACTAATTTAATTATAATATATATATATATATTGTTAATTTTTTTTTTATATTTTATAATAATTATCTTATTGTTTGTCAATTATTTATCAAATATTCTTTTTAATGACTTATGCTAACTCACATCATAGTCTGTGTGTCTTTTCCTCGACAATATATTTAATCTGTTTTTAATTTATTGGAAATGTTTGACTAATTTAGTTATCTTTTATGAAGGTTTCCCTTGGCAAGCACTCCTCCATGTTAGAGAATGACAGTATTGGATTATGGAAGAAGTTAACCTAAATAATCTATTAACTTATTTATATATTTGTCTAGGCATTTGATATATGGTTGAAAACATAGACAAATATTTCTTGATATTTAAGACAATATATTTATTTATTTCACGGTAGAAAAAAATTTCAACTATGAGAATGAATAGACGCGCTAGAACATAGTAAAGAAATTGAATCTGACACTTTATTAGGTTGGTCCATTTATTAGATGGTAAGTTATTTTTTTTTTCCTTTTATTCATGATAAAAATAAACAAAATAATAGAATAAAATTTTAATAATTAATTTTTTATGTTATACTATGAATTTTATTTTGATGTCCATGTTAGTTATTAAATTAACTGTTGTGTTATGTGTCTAAAAACCCATAAGCTAATTTAAAATTGTTAGCTATTATTTTTAACTAGTCAAGTTACATGTGCATATTTATAAAAATATTTCATTAAATTCTAGATTAAATGATGATTTTTTTATGTATATTATATATATATATATATATATATATATATAACAAAATTTATGGATATGTTATTTATACATTTATTTTAGAACGGTTAGTATAAGATTCCACGCACTCATGTGACTTTGAGCTAATGTTAAAAGCACACTAATTAATAAAAAAAAATAAACATAAATATATGTATTCATAGATTGCAAATTACATAATCATTGACATTTTATTTTTAATATTCTGTTAAAAAAATTTGATGATAAAATCAAGAGACTCATTTTAATCATAAAATTTATGATTTCAAATAAATTTTAATCAACAATAAAGTACTATAATGTTAAAGAAATGTAGTTAGTATTTTTCATATTTTTATTTTAAAATCTTAAATTTTAATTCGCTACATTATTTTATAATTTCCCTCCGTTAAAATAGATGACTGATTTAAGAATGAAGTAACGAATTTAAGTGTGTACATGTTTAACGAATTTATGTATGTACATGTTTATGACTCTAACTTTTGATTATGCATTACTTTGGGTGTGTCTATGTATATATAAATATAAATATATATTAATTTATTTATTTTAATATATTTAGTTAGCACTGTGAAAATTAAAGAAATAAAAAAAAAAGAAAAAAATATTTTTATTTGATAAGTAGAAATAGATGATAAAAAAATAAAATTTATAATTTTATTCTATTTCCTGATAACCCTTTTCAATTTTATATTGATGGATATCTTCTAGAAATCTCCCAAATTCAACGTATCAATACTCAACAAACACATCAAGTGATAGTCCTTCAGAAAATTAAAATAAGAATGACTGAGAAGTAAAATTCGTAAATATTATAGTATATACAATAGAAACGGGTTCTGTATGCATATTCAGAGCAGGTTGTTGTTTTTTTTTTTTTTTTTTTAACTTCTTCACCTGAATTTGGACTTATTGACCATGGAAAGTGGATGAGACTTAGGCTTAACGTGTAAATAACCAAATCTATATATGATTACATAGAGAATATTTTAAATACACTAATAATATATCTTCATTTACTAATATGGAAATTGCATGTCTTAGAAGGCAAGTTTAATAAAAAAATTCAACTTTACAGCATATTACATATTGGACACCTAACATCAATCTCTTGAATGTAAGAACCCACACAGATTAGTATGATCTTTAGGAAAATTTTGTTTTGAATTAGGAGCCTAATCTCATGACATACCAATGCGGCATTGTAGATGGCTCAATTTTTCTTTCTAACAGTTTCTAAACTAATAAATGAATTGAGAAAGCATAAGAGGTATATTGATCATAAATTCTTGCAGCTGACCTTTTGACACAACCTTCAGAATTTCAACCAATAGATGTATAACTAAATTTCCATCAAGTAAATTATATCACAGATAAATTGATGGAAATTATATCAGATAAATACCGAGAAAGGGTTTTTATCATCAAAAAGCTATGCTGTTATGAAACACTCCGATAATCCAAAGGAGGCCTCAATACAAAAGCAAAAGAACATCAAATTAGTAAAATATTGTAAAACTATAGAGCACTAGTCACTGACCACTTTTCCTTTTAGGCACAGGTGCTATTAGTGGCCCAAAGCCTGAGTGTGCCAACTGATTCTCTACTTGTTCTAGCTTCTCAGCTGCAACAAAAGAGGTTTTCCAACTCGCAAAATATAACACTAACCATAACAACTACACATGATTTACAAAATCACACCACCAAATCAAGCGGTGTTTACCAAATCACTGGCCGACCAATTCGGGCACAACATATGTCCACTTATTATCTATAAATGCCGCACACTCTTTATCATTTTCTGAAGCACGAAATTATCGTATAACAAAGATAATCTTTGGCGTACTCGGTTAAGGTTGGTCTGTCAACCTATACAAGGTTTTGACGTCAACCACAACCTATAAATATCACAAGGAGTACTTCGTTACTCTCTCTAATGAAACTTTCACTCAAACACTCTCACTCTTCTAACTTGAGTGTTGGAGTATCCTTCTAATTACACCCCTCCACACACAGATGAAGACCAACTCTACCCTCAAGAGGACTCTTTGACCAAGCTCTCCTAAAGCATCCACAATAGTTCAGATAAATCATCCTCGCGTGCCCAAAGCTCATTTCTGGTATGAACATTTGGCACTCACCATAGGACTATGGTAAAACTATCCCAAGACCACATATATGGTAAATACCTGAAGCCACAAAACAACATAAAAAATGGATTCAAGCCTTCTTAGCCGCACTAAAAGCCCATATAGATTCAGCAATAGCTAGTGTATGACATCTAAGACATGGAGAGACTTCGAACACAACATCGTCACAAAAGGCAGTCACTGAGAAACCAACATATGGAACAAATCTTAGCCTTGTGCCAACAAGTTTCCTCGATTCAACATGAGCGAGCTACCCATCACACCCATTAACCCACCTAGCCCCAAGCTGAGCACGAAGCTGAATTATGCCTGGCAATGGAAAAATCTTGCAACAAGCCCAAGTTTTCCACAACAGAATTAGTCCTGAGCGAACCCTGAAGACCGACGTCTAAAGTCGTCCCCGTCACGCAATACAACCCTGCCTTCCACCAACGTCATTTAATGCGCTTCAAATGCCACAAGGGGGAGAAATTTAAGCTCTTTCCTCATTTCAGAACTTCACCCCAACATCATGCAAACTTGGCTACCCAATAGTTGAAAGTGGTCGAGTTTTGAGAAGTATGAGGGAACCTTGGACCCTACCGCTTATGCGAAGGCATATCTAACACGGTCCAGTTTGGTCTCCGACGACCTCAGGATCTACTGCCGCCTCTTCCCAGCCACCCTGAAAGGGACTGCCTATGAGTGGTATTACTCACCCCACCCTCCTCATTGGACTCCTTCGACTCGTTGTGTGCAAGATTCACAATTTGGTTTGTAGATTGTAAGTTGATCGTCAAGGACTCGGCTTCATTGCCACATGTTGTCCAAGGAGACAATGTGACTTTCAGACAATACATGACCTGTTTTGCCAAGGCCACCATGAGTATTCCTAACCTCCATCCTGCAATGGCCATTGACACACGTGTCAAATGTGCGTCAAATAAAACCAAAATTGGCTACTTGTAGTAGTAGTGGATCTGGATCGTTTCTCACCGATTACTCTATTACTTCTCTATAGACGAAATATTAAATGTAATTTTGGGGGTTTTATGCTTAAGGGAAATTAAAACCAATTAAACAACAAACAATTAATGCAACAATAGCAATTAAACAACAATTAAAACACAAGAGCAGTCAATTAAAAGCATCAATCGGATCTCTGTCGGATCCTAATTTCCCTCATCTATTCAACAAAATAAAAACACTCATCTATGCAATGTATTAAAACCAAAATCTATGTATTCCAACACCGAAATAACGCTATAAAATCTTAGAAGATTATCATCGAATACTTGGTGGCCTTTAAGCTCACACAATTGCATAGGAGCACACAACTCGGTTTCAGATCACATAATTAGTTCTTTGTATTCCTTATCAATCAACAATGACAAAATAACCATAAATTCAATTCAAAACATCAATCGAATACTTCAAATTAAAATTACAGCAACTAAAATGAGTATTCATGCAATTAAAAACGGAGAACCTAAGGAAATTGGGGATCCTATTGAGATCGAATTGATTGATGAAATTAGCTATTCATAATCGAAATTAAACAAAGCATGAATCGGAATTCCATAATAGCAATTAAAATTGAAACAAGAAAGATCAAAAACGAAATTGAAATGCTAAACAATGGAGAGGGGAAAATAAGAACAAGTGCTGGAAAACGAAAATGCTGAAACTGAAATTGCAAGTGCTGGAATTAAAAAATGAAATTCAAATTGCAAGTGTGAGGAAATGGAATTACATAATCAGATGAATCAAAATGAAAATTGGAAAACAAATCAAAACCCTAGCAAAGTAAGAAGTAAAGAAGAAGAGAATGTTGAAAACGAAAATCTAAAATTGAATTGCAAAGTGAAGTAAGTGCCTAATCTGAATGTGTTTTGCCAATATATAGAGAGCCTAAGTCATGTGCTAGTCACATGACTTTTAAAGAACCAAGATGCCTGATGTAAGTCTTCCATGGAAGACTCACGAATTTGCCCTATCTTCACTTCAACAAGCATGAACTTCACGGTTCTACTGGAGAATTGGCGGAAACGATTATCAAAGAAGAAGAAAGGTATAAAACGGAATAGATTTAGAAGATGAAGGCGCCATTCAAAAATAATAAGCCAAAGGGAGAATCGCCACAAGGACCATGGATCCTTGATAAGATTCGAGAATCGCCACAAGGAATAGTTTCCCTGATAAGATTCAAGGTTCACGAAGAAACCTTAGAGAGAATCCACTCTCAAAGAATTAGCACTTGCTAAATTCAATTTCATTAAAAATTCATCAAAAGATCATTTACAATTCACAATGTTACGTATTTATACTAATTACAGTAGGGATAGCTTGTACTCCACTATTCCCGTTACAACCGAAACAAACAAAAGCCAAAAACTAAAGATGCAAGTGGTAATTATTCATTCGTCTGACTAGGGTATCGTCTGTTGGTTCTTCAGACGGAACTTCATTCAGATGAAATTGGTCCGGACGAAAGGTTGCTTCATGGTATCGTCATTCATTGTCTACAAACGGAATCATTCATTCAGAAGGTGTCTTCGGACGAAGCATTCCAAGCATCGATTAACGCGTCCTCGGATGAAGCTTCGGATCGAATGCTCGGACGAACAGATTATTCGGACGGGTACCCAACTTACGCTCCTATATTCACATGATACACGTCACCTCTCCAAAACGAGGTTCCGATGTTTCGTGCGTGGTTGGTTATGAGAGTCTCGTTGGTGGGTGACTTCGGTTGTATCATCGTCTATGAGTATAGTCCGTACGCAGTATCGTGCGTCGTGGTCGTAGTCTATCCATGGGTTTCATCGTCCATGGTACCCATCTCTCCAATGAGTATTGTCTGTCCATGGGTATCGTCTGCCCATCAGTATCGTCTGTCCATGGGTTTCGTCTGTCCATTAGTATCGTCTGTCCATGGGTTTCGTCTGTCCATCAATATCGTCTATCCATGGGTTTCGTCTGTCCATCAATATCGTCTGTCCATGGGTTTAATCATCCGTTTTCAAGATCGACGAAACTAACATTCATCGATCGGCAGGCCTTGAAGAGTGCACCTTCACTATCGACGAAACCTGTTTCCATCACCCCTTAGCATATAAGCCTTTACTTTCGGCCTTGTTTGATGCTCAATTTATTAGAGAGTAATGTTGAAGAGTTTGTTGAGCTTTTGGAGATGGTCCTCCATCAAACCCTCCTTCTTGTGGCCAACTTGTCCTCAAGTGGCCTTAGGTCCTTACCTACAATAATAATCCACCAGGATAAAAAATTAAACAAACTCTATCAAGTTTTATATTTAATATCAAAGTATATTTACAACTCATTTTATTAACACAATCATGAGAATATAGGAAAGCATGTAAATGATGTTTCTCGGCTTGGTAGAATTTCCAAATGCTCCCTTGTTTCTCATTAAGGTGTGGTGATTTTTGTTCTCCAGGAATTGTGGAGATTTTTGATGTACCCTCCTTCTTAGATTTTTCCAATACCCTGAAATATTCATCCTTATGAAAACAATGGTTAATAGGTACAATCAAAATTTCTAGATTTCCATACTCGGGGAATTGTCCGAGGCTTAAAGCCACAAGACTCTAGGCTATAATATGAAATTTCATCTTTATTAGAAATGACAGGATTAGTAAGTGATAAGGAAATTTCCTCAAAAGGTAATGCAAATTCTAAAGGTATTTCCTTTTCATGTTCATAATTATTCCAAGGCTCATTTGTACACAACTCTTGATTAGAAATCAAATCAAAAGGAAGTTTATAAAGATGGTCACATGCATCTTTAATTGAAGTATTAAGTTCATTCCTTCCAACTTCTTCACACAAGAGATGATCAATTTGCTCTTTGGAATCTTCTATTGGCACAACACCTACAACATCCTCAAAAAAGAATCAAAATTGTCAAATGACGGGTTAGTAGAATCAAGTAAAGAATCATTTTTCTCTTTTATTTGTTTTTCCAGCAACTCTATTTCCTTAATTTCTTTTTCTAGTAATTCTTTTTCTCTCAATTCCTTGATCATTCTCTCTTTCTCTCTTCTCCAATACGCATCAAAATTCTTTCTTTTCTTTCCTTCTCTCCGCTTAGTTTCTTTTTCTCTCATACTCTTTCTTTTTAGCCTCATATTCAACTCTATGGCTCACTCTTTCACTTCCACTCCTTCTATGAACTTCGCTTCTCCTTTCATGCTCTTCTCTTTCCTTTCTCTCATGGTTTTCTCTCAAGGCTTTCTCTTTCCTCCTATAATGTTCACGGGTTCTACTAGCCTCCTCAAGGGTTCTCTTATCATGCTCCTTTCTCAACCTCCTTTCCTCCTTTTCTCTCCTTCTTTGGTCGAATCTCTCTTCCAAAGTGTGTGAATCATAGTACTCATCAATCCCACCATCTTTCTTTCTTTAGATGAGAGATCATTCCATACACTAGGAGAAATTTCCATGACTGCACAAAGAAAGGTTAGATAACAAGTACAAGCATATAAAAGATCCTTGCCACTCTCTAAGTGTTTCACTCTAGTAGCACTCGTGTATCACACTTTTAAGACTCTTTCTCTAATGTTCTCTCTTGTCTTTTCCACTCAATTCCCTACCAAAGTTTCTAATTGAACCTCTAATCAATTATAGAGAAATTTCCTCAGAAAGAGGTACAATTCTCGGGTAAGCTCAAGAATTCCAAGGGAATAAAACTTCTAAGACAAAACCAAGATTCCAAAAGAGACAAGCAATAAAAGCTAAAATGAAGGAATAAGCTACTCAAACGCAAGGAATGAAATGCGATGTGACAATGGCACAAACTGGACAGCAAAGAATTGGAGAATATGCTGGTTCAATCACTAACCAAGACAAGCAAATAGTCAAATACAAACTCAAATTTTTGATCACTTTGAGACCGGTTTTGAGCACATTAAAATTGCAAGCTATTAATGCACTAATTTGAAACCAATAAAATGAAGTAAGTGCAGTAATATATTGCTGGACAAGTATAAAATACAGCAGTTTCAATTATGCAAAAATTTGAGTCAAAAACAAGCTAGTCACAAGTACACACTACTAGGCTTAATTTCCAAGCTACTAGTAATTTTACTAGGTGAATGAGTGTGCTATGTCTTAGCTCTAAGTCTAATTTGTCTTGCTCAAATTTTCTTAACACTTTGATAGCTTGCTGGACAGTATTTACAAGTCCACTAATTTTCACTTCAAGTACTCAATTTCTCGTACTTTCAGAACTCTTTTTCTAGCTTTCTTTTGAATTTTCTCACTTGTTTTCTTCTTGTTTTTGATTTGTATCACTTGATTTCTTTTCTTTTCTTTTGTCTAAACTACTGGACAGAGATATATTTTGCCTAAACAAGCACTCCAAGCTCAATAATTACTAGTGCTAATGCTACTACAAGGTGTAATAGGGATTTAGACCTATAGTAAGCACTCTACTAGCATGTAATGATGTTGATTCCTCAATTTTGCATGCATGAACTTGAATGTACAGATTTATAGGCTCAAGTGCAGTACCTGCAACAGAGGAAACAGGGCATACAATAATAGATAACTCACGGTACACCAAATTTCACAAGAATTAGAAGCAAAATTGGTACTAGCACATGGAAACAATTGCTCTGATGGACGAGTAATTCAAGGAATTGAAAAATTACTACTTAATTAACTCAAATTGACTGAACAATTTAAGAACACATGATATACTTTCCAGTTTTCAAATCAAAACACAAGATGACACATAGATCTACAAGTTACACCGATTGAAACCTCTAAGACAACTCAAAGAACTCAACGATGAACAAGAACATGACTCAAAGACGAATAAAATTCAAAAGAAAATTCCGATCTAGAAATTTAAACTCACAGATACGAAATTCTACTTGAAGAAGGAACAAGCTCTGAATACCACTTGATGTAAGTCTTCCATGGAAGACTCACGAATTTGCCCTATCTTCACTTCAACAAGCATGAACTTCACGGTTCTACTGGAGAATTGGCGGAAACGATTATCAAAGAAGAAGAAAGGTATAAAACGGAATAGATTTAGAAGATGAAGGCGCCATTCAAAAACAATAAGCCAAAGGGAGAATCGCCACAAGGACCATGGATCCTTGATAAGATTCGAGAATCGCCACAAGGAATAGTTTCCCTGATAAGATTCAAGGTTCACGAAGAAACCTTAGAGAGAATCCACTCTCAAAGAATTAGCACTTGCTAAATTCAATTTCATTAAAAATTCATCAAAAGATCCTTTACAATTCACAATGTTACGTATTTATACTAATTACAGTAGGGATAGCTTGTACTCCACTATTCCCGTTACAACCGAAACAAACAAAAGCCAAAAACTAAAGATGCAAGTGGTAATTATTCATTCGTCCGACTAGTGGTATCGCTCGTTGGTTCTTCGACGAAACTTCATTCAGATGAAATTGGTCCGGATTTAAAGGTTGCTTCATGGTATCGTCATTCATTGCCTACAAACAGTAATCATTCATTCAAGGTGTCTTCGAGACGAAGCATTCCAAGCATCGATTTAACGCGTCTCGATGAAGCTTCAGGCCGAATGCTCGACGGAATGCATTATTCGACGAGAAACGGTACCCAACTTACGCTCCTATATTCACATGATACACGTCACCTCTCCAAAAACGAGGTTCGATGTTTCGTCGTGGTTGGTTATGAGAGTCTCGTTGGTGGGTGACTTCGGTTGTATCATCTCGCTCGTGAGTATACCTGCATTGAGTATCGTCGCCTTGCAGGGTCGAGTCTATCCATGGGTTTCATCTGTCCATGGTACCCATCTCTCCAATGAGTATTGTCTGTCCATGGGTATCGTTTGCCCATTAGTATCGTCTGTCCATGGGTTTCGTCTGTCCATTAGTATCGTCTGTCCATGGGTTTCGTCTGTCCATCAATATCGTCTATCCATGGGTTTCGTCTGTCCATGGGTTTCGTCTGTCCGCTGTCTTCAGCATCAGACGAAACGAACATTCATCAGACGCAAGAGTGCACCTTCAGCGTCAGACGAAACCTGTTTCCATCACCCCTTAGCATATAAGCCTTTACTTTCTCGGCCTTGTTTGATGCTCAATTTATTAGAGAGTAATGTTGAAGAGTTTGTTGAGCTTTTGGAGATAGTCCTCCATCAATGCCTCTCTTCAAATCGCACTTGCATTAAAATAAATGAATCAATTACATGCAATTTTAAATGGGCCTAAGCTAAGTCTTCTCACTGGATTTTTCTAGCAGTAATCGAGTGTCACTTTAAAGCCCAATTTCATCTCAGATGTAGTCCGAATTAGTTCTCGATGTCTTGTAGCTTTTGTAGCTCTGAGTCCTCTTTAAAATGACATAAAATGGAGCTCAAACAAAATTTTGTAGCAAAAGTTAATGCTTGATTTACTGAACCTGGTCAAAACCGAAAATTGTAGCAAATTAATACAAAAATATGCACTTTAGGTCCAATTGAGTCCAAACTCATAAATGCACTTAAACATGTTAATTGACTATTAATAATGCTCTAATATGATGATATAAATGTAGAGAAATTGATCAAAATAATAATATATTGAATTCCCCCACACTTATCATTTTGCACTATTAGGCAAAACTAGGCTTTTATAAGAAATTGGATGCAAAATTTCATCTGGTATAAGTTAATTCATACTCTCCAAAATAATCATCAATGCATCAGAATTGAACATAGCAATCAGAGCACAATCAATCTAAAGATTACATATTACAGTGTTAAACAATTTCTGCTTTAGATAGGATCAATTAGATAGTGAATCAATCTTGCAAGTCAATCATAAGTAATGGTTTCACTAGAAGCGTATTACTCAAACACTCAAGTGTATCAGACAAGTGTTTACTCTCAAACCATTAAAGTGAACATCATTTTACCATAGGCTTGCAATCATTCTAGTTCTCTACTACTAGAGGACTTGCAAAGGATGTAATGGGGCCAAAGACAACAGTTTGATAATTTTGGTCAAGTGACTACTATTCAACAGATGTTGAAAAAAGCATCAACAAATTACAAATTATATCAGAATTACGTAATAAAACTGCAAAGTTTCCATTTCAACAACTGTTCAAGTACTCAACTTATTTTCCACACTTATTCAGGTCAAAATTTGCTATTTTCTCTTTTTCTTTTCATTTTCCATATATAATTTTTTAAAATTTTTTTTAATACCAATTTTTGGTATTTATTTTCTTTTTCACCTGCATCAGACTCAAATAGCATTCAGATAACATTTATACATTGTGATGATCAAAATTTAACCAAATTGTATTAGTTGCACAACTCAAACCCAAATCATATTAAATCCAATATTTCACCCCTACACTTATTTTGTTGCATGTCCAGAGTAGACACCCCCACACTTATTTGCTACACATAACCAAAAGATAAACAATACTCATTCAATATCTCTAGAATCAGGAAAAAAATTGTTTTACTCTTAAGGCTTGTAATGCAGGTAGTGAAAGAAAAGGTTTCAGGCACAAATAGGTTAGCAAGGGATAAAATGCAAGGTAGACTATCTAGTCAAGTAGGGAAACATAAATGAATGCCTCAATCATGATCATGCACTATGTGATAAAATGCAGCTTTGAAAAGAATAAAAGCAAGTTCTGAAAAATAACATGCACTAATGGCATAAATCACACTAAAAGAAAGAGAATGACATACAGATGAATCCATTCAAAACATACCCAATAACTCACAAGTTCAAATTGCCAATTTCATATCAGAGACAATATATAAACAATTCATACAAACTAATCCATAATCTATCAGAGGAATGTATCAACACCACTAAATAATCCAAAAATTATCTCAGCTAATATTCTAGTTTAGATTCTCAACATATCAACCATATTAAGGATGTACTAATAATCAAACAAAAATCACAAAATCTCTAAGTATGAAAATCAAATGCAAGTAAGTATGAAAATCCTAAGTAGTCTTAATTACAGAAGGTGGACAGATAGGAAGTGAATGAAAACAAAATGGAAAATAGTTTAAGGAGAAAAGAAAACTTCCTCGGACGCTCAAAGTGGCAATACATCTGCAAGTGTAACGATCTCCTGCTTTGCGGCCTGCTCAATGATGCGTTCATGATAATGTTTTAAACACTACCTATTGACCATGAATGTATTCCCCATCCGATTATCTCTAAGCTCAATTGCACCAAAGGAAAAAACATTAGCAACCACAATGGACCATCCCACCTAGATTTAAGTTTACTAGGCATAACCTTGAGGCGGGAATTAAAGAGAAGAACTTCTTGTCCAACAGAAAACTCCCTATGAAGAATCTGTCGATCATGGAAGGCTTTAGTCTTCTCTTTGTATATTCTTGAGCTCTCATTGGCCTCCATTCTCAACTCCTCTAGCTCTTAGAGTTGTAGTTTCCTCTCAGCCCCAGACTGGTCCAAGTCTATATTGCACCGTTTGACCGCCCAATATGCACAGTGCTCTAGCTCCATAGGAAGGTGGCAGACCTTACCATAAACCAACGGTTTGGTGTAATCCCAGTCAGGGTCTTTTAAGTAGTCTGGTAGGCCCATAAAGCGTCATCCAAACTCTTGCTCTAATCCTTTCTTTTGGAACTCACTATCTTCTGTAGAATCATCTTGATCTATCTGTTAGAGATCTCAACCCGCCCATTAGTTTGTGGATGGTAAGTGGTGGCAACCTTATGGAGCACTCCATATTTTCTGAGTAGAAGGTTCATGCTCTGGTTTCTGAGAATACCAAACCTGCAAAAGATCTAGGAACAAACAATATGCATTACAATAGAATAATCATCAGTTCTAGTGGCTTTCGCCTCTACCCACTTTGAAACATAATCCACAACAAACAGGATATAATTAAACCCAAATGAAACAGGAAATGGTCGCATAAAATTAATGCCCCAAACATCAAAAACATCACAAAACAATATAGGTTGCTGAGGCATCTCATATCTACGAGAAATATTTCCTTTTGTCTAACACTTATTATTGGACTTAAAGCTTGAAGATGCTTGGAGTTGCTTTCTTGTTGTTTTGATTTTGATGCTATGTAATTTTGGTTTTCTTAGGTGAATTGTATTAGGCATTTTCCATATATTGGATGTTTAGCTTAGGCTTGTTTGTGTGCTTGTTCTAGGTTGATATGTCATGGTAAGCTAAGCTCTTTACTTGTGATTTCTCATGATTCAAATTGTTGAAGTTTCGTCTTGTTTTTCAAAACAAAGATAAAGTAATTGTTGGACTTGAAGCTGAAAAAGTCGTCTCTTGTTTTTTAGTTTTGATCTACTTATACTCTTGAATTTAATGATAGATTGTAAATAGGAGCTTAATTGTATTGATTGTTCTAGAATAGGCTTTGAGTGTGGTTTCTATTCAATCTCACTTCACAGAGAAGTTGAATCTACTCTGAGAATCAAGCTAGAGTAAGTTTGGGAACCCTATTCTTTTGATTTGACAAGTTGAAAACTGTTTTTAAAAATGTTTTTAAGCTTAAGTAATCGATTACCATATATCAGTAATCGACTACCAACAGTTTGAGAAATCAGGGAATCCTAAAACTCTCTGGAGTAATCGATTACCACATCCTAGTAATCGATTACCCCGTGTTTGAGATAACAGAGGAGCCTAAAACTCTCTGGAGTAATCGATTACCACATTCTAGTAATCGATTACCCACACCAGATTCATCTCATAAAGTTTTTAAACTGCTTTAAATTGAAACCTCTTAGAATTGATTTTCAAAAAGAGAAATCTTTGAGTTTTTTTCAAGAAGAAAGGAAGAGCGAAAAACTGAGTTTACAAAGAACACAAGTTCTAAGAGTTCTCTTCAAGATTTCAAAAGATTTTCTCTAGAGATGAAGAGTGTGTGAAGGATTGAATACTTGTTTATAATCTTGATCAGATCATACACATCAGGTGTAATCTTTACTGATCTTTATCTTGTTTTGTATTTGTTTTTGTTCAAAACTCTTAAGAGAAAGTTGTTCTCTAGAAGAAGAGTTAAGGAATTTGATAGAGGTGCTCTCAAAGGTGATTCTTGAAGGATTCAAGAATTAGAGAGATATGTTCTTAGGAGAAGAACATGTGTTTTGGTTATTTTGATTTTGTTTGTGTTTGTGCAGTGTGTTTGTATTAGACACAAGAAATCATTATAGTGGAAACTGATCGCAACAGTTGTTGGGTTGGGACTGGACGTAGGCCGAACGTCGAACCAGGATAAATCTTTGTCCAAACTTTCTCTCTACCTTATCTCTTATCTTTGTCTGAATCTACAATTGCATTTACTGATTCATTCTTAAAGAGTTTTTGAAAAGGTGTATCAATTTCTTTCTATGTCCGCTGCTATCTCTCTGAACTGGTTATTCTTAACATAGATAAAATTGAATTGGGAAAGAAATTGACAAAGGCTAAAATTGAACATCGGGAACTTGAATTTATTCACCCTCCCTCTAGATTCAACATAGGGACCAACAATTGGTATCAAGAGCTAAAACTAGTAAATCAATCTAGTAATCCTACATAGTTCCCTGTGATGGCTTGTAATCTTTTACCCTTCGCTGAAGGAGATTCTATAAATAGACCTCCATTGTTCTACGGTGATAACTATCCATTCTGAAAGTTCGCATGAAAATCTTTATGGGATCTATTCACAGAAGCATCTGGCAGGATGTGGTAAATGAGTACAGAGTTCCAATGAAAATAGAAAATGGAAATGAAATAGAAAAACCATTTGAGGATTGGGATATAGATGAGATTAAGAGGGCTGAAAACGATGCTAAAGCTTTAAACATTATACACTCTTCCCTGAATTCTGATGAGTTTTTTAGAATTTTCACTCGTACTACAAAGAAAAGAGGCATGAGAGCTCATCATGGTAACACATGAAGGTACCGTAAGTCGAGAGCGTAAAGAATACACTCATTCAAGAATATGAAACATTCAGAATGTCCCAAGGAGAATCAATAATGGAAATGCAGAAGAGATTCACACACATCATCAACCATCTCAAAGAACATGGCAAGAACTTCATTAAAGAAGAAGTGAATGTCAAGATTCTGAAATCTTTGAATAGAAAGTGGCAACCTACTGTGACAACCATAACTGAATCAAAGAACCTTGCTGCTATTACCAGTGCTGAACTGTTTGGCAAACTTAGAGAGTATGAGATGGATATGACTCGCATGGCAGATGAGAAACAGAAAGACAAAAGAGCCAAAGGAATTGCTCTCAAGATGGAGCATACTGAAACAGAATCTGAATCCTCTGAAGATGGAAATGACTCACAGGAAGATCAAGTGAATTTGGTGGTGAAGAAGTTCAGAAAATTCATGAAGAACAATTCTAAAAAGAAATTTGGTCAACCAAGAAAAGGAGTCAACAAGCAAGACAATACTTCAGTCAAAGTAACATGCTATGAATGTGGGAAGATTGGGCACTATAGATCAGATTGTCCAAGTCTGAAAAGAAGCAACAACACTAAAGTAAGAAAATTTGAAAGCGAAAGAAATTTCAGAAAAGAAAAGAAGAAAAAGAAAGCCTACATAGCTTGGGATGAAGGCTACACCTCCTCAACATCTGAAAGTGAAAATGAGGAAGCAAACTTGTGCTTGATGGTCAAATCATCCAGTGAGGTAAGTGATACAAACTCTACCATGGATGAGTATGATGAACTACATTCTGCTTTTTGTGAGCTTTACAATCAAGCTGAAACATTTGAAAAAGAAAACATAGTTTTGAAAAAGTAAATATCCTTGTTAAACCAGAAAATATGCGATATAGAAAATGATATTTCAAAACTAAGAAAGGAACTCAACACCCCTATAAGCTGTGTTCACATAAGAAGGCATGATAACATGAAATCTGGAAACTCTAAGCATGCTAACCTCACTTGTACCTCCTGCATGAAAACATGACATAAATCTTTTAATTGCATGATTAGAAAGAAAGGAATTTCCAGTTGTAAGTATAGATGGGTTAAGAAAGAAAACTGTAGCACTAACTTGCATGGACCCAAGAGAAGCTGGGTACCAATAAGTTCTTTTTCTCTTGCAGGAAAGCCTAAATAGCAGAAACTCAATATGGTACTTAGACAGTGGCTGTTCAAGGCATATGACAGGTGATAGAAGGAATCTTAGCACCTTCACACCAAGAGAAACTGGATCAGTTGTATATGGAGACAACAACAAAGGAAAAATACTAGGCTATGGTACAGTTGGATACAAAGCTAATACAGTGATAGGGGATGTATTGCTGGTTGATGGATTGAAGTTCAACTTGCTGAGTATTAGTCAACTGTGTGACAAGAACTACAGAATTGCATTTGATGATGAGCATTGTCTTATCAGTAACAAAGACTCAGATGAACTTCTCATGGTTGGCAAAAGGTTAAACAACATCTACATATTGGAAGTAGATCACTCATCTCCTTACTCTACATGCTTAACTTCTAATAATAATCTGTCTTGGCTATGGCATAGGAGAATAGCACATATTGACATATTACATTTGAATAAACTTGTATCTAAAGAGCTAGTTTTTGGTCTACCTAAACTGAAGTTTTCCAAAGAAGGACTTTGTGAGGCTTGTCAAAAGTCTAAGCAGGCAAAAATATCTTTCAAAAATATTAAACATGTTTCTACAACTCAGCCGCTTGAACTCTTGCATTTAGACTTATTTGGTCCATCTAGGATAGCTAGTTTCGGTGGAAATCTGTATGGGCTAGTCGTTGTAGATGACTACTCAAGATTTAATTGGGTTTTGTTTATCAAGAAAAAGGATCAAGCCTTTGGAGTTTTTATGGTACTTGCCAAGAAAATTCAAAACAAAAAGGATTTAAAAATCAAAGCTTTGAGAAGTGACAATGGTACTGAATTTAAAAATAGTTATTTTGAAAAATTTTGTGAAAAACATGGGATATCACACTACTTTTCAGCTCCTAGAACTCCTCAGCAAAATGGAGTAGTGGAGAGAAAAAATAGGTCACTTATAAAACTAGGGAGAACTATGTTTAATGAGCACAGGATGCCTAAACATTTTTGGGCTGATGCTGTGAACACTGCATGTTATATTCTCAACAAAGTTTCTATAAGACCCATTTTGTTGAAAACCCCTTATGAGCTTTTCTATGGCAGAAAACCAAATATTTCGTACTTTAAAGTTTTTGGATGCAAATGCTATGTTTTAAACAATGGCAAGGACCCTATTGGAAAATTTGATACAAAGGCTGATGAAGCCATTTTCATTGGTTATTCAAATACAAGTAAAGCATATAGGATCTTTAATAAAAGAACAATGTGCATTGAAGAATCTGTACATATTAGATTTGATGAAACTAACACTTTCCAAAAGAAAGCTTGCTACGTAATGATGATGAAACAGGTGAAGAAAGCATAGAAGTTGATCATATGCATCAGTAAAATCAAACATCCCCAGTGTCTGATCAAGCAAAAGAATGGAGGACACCTAGGAACCTATCACTTGACAATGTCATTGGTGACATTCACAAGGGGGTAACTACCAGATCCTCATAGAATCTATTTTGTTATAATACTGCTTTTGTATCACAAGTTGAACCCTCCAGCATAGAAGAAGCCTTGAGCAATGAATTTTGGATCATGGCTATGCAAGAAGAACTTAACCAGTTCAGAAGAAATGGAGTATGGGAACTTGTTCCAGACAAAGGCAACATGAATATAATTGGAAAAAAATGGGTATTCAAGAATAAACTGAGTGAAGATGGAGTTGTGGTCAGAAACAAAGCAAGACTTGTGGCAAAAGGCTACAATCAACAGGAAGGAATTGACTTTGAGGAAACCTTTTCCCCTATTGCAAGACTTGAAGAAGTAAGACTACTCCTAGCCTATGCATGTATCAACAACTTCAAGTTATTCCAAATGGATGTAAAGAGTGCATTCCTAAATGGGTACATAAATGAAGAAGTCTATGCAGCACAACCACCAGGTTTCACAGACGCTACTTGGCCTACACATGTTTTCAAACTTTATAAAGCCTTATATGGGTTGAAGCAAGCCCCCAGGCAATGGTATGATAGATTGAGTAAATTTCTCATATCAAAAGGATTCCACATAGGTAAAGTAGATAAGACTTTGTTTATTAAGAACAAATCTAACTACATTCTATTGGTTCAAGTTTATGTTGATGGCATTATCTTTGGATCATCTAACCAACAACTTTGTGAAGAGTTTGTGAGCAATATGCAGGAAGAATTTGACATGTCCATGATAGGAGAACTAAGCTTCTTTCTAGGACTCCAAATCAAACAAATGGATGGTGGCACTTTTATTCACCAGGCTAAGTACACTAAAGAATTACTCAGGAAATATGATATGATAAACTGTAAAGTGTCAAATATACCTATTTCAACTAACACGTATCTTGAGACTGATGAAGCAGGTCATGAAGTTGATACTACCTTATACAGAGGTGTTATAGGATTTCTACTATATCTTACAGCCAGTAGACCTGATATTATGTATGTTGTATGTTTATGTGCTAGATTTCAATCTACACCTAAGCAATCTCATTGGCTAATAGTAAAGAAGATTCTTAAATACCTAAAAGGGACTATAAGTTGTGGTTTGTAGTATCCAAAAGGAACCTCACCATTACTTGTTGGTTTCAGTGACTCTGATTTTGCATGTAGCAAACCAGATAGGAAGTGCACTAGTGGCACATGTCACATTTTTGGAGAATGCTTAATATCTTGGCATAGCAAGAAACAAGCTTGTGTAGCATCAATCCAAAGAAGAAATTTAATATGTAACAGGGAAGTGTTTGTGCTCAAACAATATGGTTGAAGCATCAACTAGAAGATTTCAGGCTAAAGATAGATCATATTCCCTTGAAATGCGACAACACAAGCGCTATAAGTATCACAAGAAATCCTGTATTGCACTCAAGAATAAAACACATTGAAGTCAGACATCATTTTATCAGAGACCACGTCAAAAAAGGAGATTGTGACATCGAATTCATAGATACAGAAAATCGGTTAGCAGACATTTTTACCAAAGCATTACCAAAAGAAAGGTTTTACAAACTTAGATCAAACCTCGGCATTTTGAGTGAGGAACATCTAAACTAAACCCTTCTACTTGATTACACTTATCCATAAAATTGTTTTTGTGAAAAATTTTCAAAGAAAATCTTTTTCTGATAGAAATAATCGATTACCAAAAAAATGTAATCGATTACTTCGAATCAATTTTCATTCTTAGAAAGATTGGCACTGTAGTAGTCGATTACCACGATCCCGTAATCGATTACCACAGAAACCAGGTTGTGAAGATTTTTGCAAATCCCTCTGGAGTAATCGATTACCAGAAAAGGTTAATCGATTACCACGACTGTTTTTCTTGATTTCCTTCTTCTCTCTATATAAGGAACTGAGATAATCGATTTCCAATTGTTGATAATCTATTACCTCGTTCTTGGACTAATTTCTTGGGCTTTTTCTCTCTTATAAGAAGTGCAGGTGAAACCCAACAAGTTCACTATTCATCTTCTTCCTCCAAAACCCTAAGAAATCACTCTCTCTCAGCAACCATGGAAAACCAAGGAAAGGGAAAACGAATCAAGATGAGAGCCAACAGATACACTCAAGAGGAGATAAAAGGTAAAAAGAAGGTAGGAGAATCCTCCAAAAGGAAGAAACCTACTTCACCGGTTCAACTAGAAAGAGCTCAAACTCCTCCACCTAAATCTGCTGTCAACCAATGGTTCACTACCAAAGGACAAGAAACGAGATTCAATCTGGATTTCGCAAACAAAGGTCTTGTTCCGCCAAAGATTCTAGACCTACGATGGCTAGATGACCAGAGTTTTACCTTCCAAACCTACCTGAGGCAACAACATTTGGAGAGATTTGTGGGATTAAAAGGTTTTATCTACCCAGATTTGGTTCGAGTCTTCTATTCAAATCTCAAACCAAACATGGAACGAATGACTGTAAGTTCTGAAGTTAAGGGTATTAAAATGATTTTAACCCCTACACATTTTCTTCAAATTGCTGGTATCAGGAAAGAAGGAATCATTGCACATGTAGACAAACTCCGAGAGAAAGGTTTTGATCTGCAAAAGGACACATTCTATATGAGCATGCTGAGGAACCCACAAAATTGGGAAGATGAAAAGAATTCAAGGAGATCACAAGGCAAAAAGGTGACATACAACATAGGAGGCCTAAATGCTGATGATAGGCTACTTCATTACACCATTTACTGGATCCTAGCCGCAAGAGGAGCAAACCATGCACAAATCAGTGAAGATGACATGATACTCATGGCAGCACTGAAGAATGGGATTCAAGTGGATTGGACTCACGTCATAATGGACAATATGCTGAAGACTAGAAGACTTTTAGATAATAAATGTCCATATTCTCTTTTTATTTCTAGACTAATTGAAATTTTTCAGATTGATACAACTGATGAATCTAGAGAATTAGTCAAGGATGTCCACATGATCGGTGAGAGAGCCTTGTAGATGATGAGGCTGATCAAAACTGATGCAGGATGGATCACCAGAGAAGAACAACAAGCTAATCCACTAGAAGAACCAGAAGAAGGAGCACAGAACGAAGATGAAGATGAAGACAATCTAGCATCTAGAGAGTACATTCCAAGATCTCAATTTGAATCCATCATGATTGACATAATGGACGAATTAGAAGAGACTGTCAACAAAAGGATAGATGATCTAGGAAAACGTCAACACTTACACTTCCTACAGATGAAAGATTTGATGGAGGCAATAATGGAAAGACTCAACCAGGATGACACAGATTAGTAACTTCAACTCTACTATCATAATCTTATTTGATATACCAAATAGGGGGAGTAGTAGAAGTGTAGTTATTATATGTTTTCATTTATATTTTCGTTTGATATTTTTTTTGAATGTTATTTGAATTATCTTTGAACAATTTGAATCTGTAAATTCTTAAGTATTTTACTTAGGGGGAGCATATCAAAATTTGAACAATTATGGATTACTGTAATAGCATTAGATTTAATTTCTTTGCAATTGATTACTTAGACGCCATAATATTACTGTTAATTGAAAAATGATATGAATTGTATATTACTTGAAAGCTGTATGCAAAAGGATACTAACATTTCAGGACACATCAAAGCCTTTTTCATTAGATCCTCGACTACACTATGATTTGGTACATCAAAACCAAAAAGGGGGAGATTGTTGGACTTGAAGCTGAAGAAGTCGTCTCTTGTTTTTTAGTTTTGATCTACTTGTACTCTTGAATTTAATGATAGATTGTAAATAGAAGCTTAATTGTATTGATTGTTCTAAAATAGGCTTTGAGTGTGGTTTCTATTCAATCTCACTTCATAGAGAAGTTGAATCTACTCTGAGAATCAAGCTAGAGTAAGTTTGGGAACCCTATTTTTTTGATTTGACAAGTTAAAAACTGTTTTTAAAAATGTTTTTAAGCTGAAGTAATCGATTACCATATATCAGCAATCGACTACCAACAGTTTGAGAAATCAGGGAATCCTAAAACTCTCTGGAGTAATCGATTACCACATCCTAGTAGTCGATTACCCCGTGCTTGAGATAACAGAGGAGCCTAAAACTCTCTGGAGTAATCGATTACCACATTCTAGTAATCGATTACCCACACCAGAATTCATCTCAAAAAGTTTTTAAACTGCTTTAAATTGAAACCTCTTAGAATTGATTTTCAACAAGAGAAATCTTTGAGTTTTTTTCAAGAAGAAAGGAAGAGCGAAAAACTGAGTTTACAAAGAACACAAGTTCTAAGAGTTCTCTTCAAGATTTCAAAAGATTTTCTCTAGAGATGAAGAGTATGTGAAGGATTGAATACTTGGTTATAATCTTGATCAGATCATACACATCAGCTGTAATCTTTACTGATCTTTATCTTGTTTTGTATTTGATTTTATTTAAAACTCTTAAGAGAAAGTTGTTCTCTAGAAGAAGAGTTAAGGAATTTGAGAGAGGTGCTCTCAAAGGTGATTCTTGAAGGATTCAAGAATTAGAGAGATATGTTCTTAGGAGAAGAACATGTGTTTTGGTTATTTTGATTTTGTTTGTGTTTGTGCAGTGTGTTTGTATTAGACACAAGAAATCATTATAGTGGAAACCGATCACAACAGTTGTTGGGTTGAGACTGGACGTAGGCCGAACGCCGAACCAGGATAAATCTTTGTCCAATCTTTCTCTCTACCTTATCTCTTATCTTTATCTGAATCTACAATTGCATTTACTGATTCATTCTTAAAGAGTTTTTGAAAAGGTGTATCAATTTCTTTCTATGTCCGCTGTTATCTCTCTGAACTGTTATTCTTAACATAGATAAAATTGAATTGGGAAAGAAATTGACAAAGGCTAAAATTGAATATCGGGAACTTGAATCTATTCACCCCCCTCTAGATTCAACATAGGGGGGTGTTGGACTTGAAGCTGAAGAAGTCGCCTCTTGTTTTAGTTTTGATATACTTGTAATTTTGATCTTTATGATAGATTGTAAATAGGAGCTTAATTGTATTGATTGTTTTAGTATAGGCTTTGTGTGTGGTTTTTATTCAATCTTTTTCATAGAGAATTTGAATCTACTCTGATGATTTGAGCTAGAGAAGTTTTGGAACCCCATTCTGTTTTGGAAAAGTCAAAAACTTTGGTTTAAAAAGGTTTTAAGCTGAAGTAATCGATTACCATATAACTGTAATCGATTACCAACAGACTCAGAAAACAGGGGAACTCAAATTGTTCTAGAGTAATCGATTACCACTCCATAGTAATCGATTACTTCGTGCTTGAAGAAACAGAGAAGGCAAATCTCTCTGGAGTAATCGATTACCTCTATCCAGTAATCGATTACCACACCAGAATTCATCTCAAATAGCTTTGAAACTGCTTTAAATAGAAACCTCTTTGAATTGTTTCAAAGAACACTAGTGCAATATGGGCATACAACGTCATGTCAACAACGTCGGGTGAAAGGTAAACCGCTGTCATTTATCTTTCAACGTCGGGTTGCAAAATAACCGCCGTCAAAAAAATTGATTTTAAATCACTTTCCCCTTTCGCCCTATTCACCCTTTCGCAATAGCATCTCTTCTTCTCTGGCTCCCTCCTCAGTTTCCCACATTCTCCTCCCCATCTTGCACATTCTCCTCCTCATCTTCGTTATTTTCCCCCTTCGCCCTCCTCACGCGCCCGTCGTCTCAGTATCATCCTCCCACCGTTATTGGAGGTGGCGGTTCTATCGTCGTGGTAAACCCTATTCGTACACTTCTCTTATGCCCAAGGTTAGTATTGCATCTGCATTTCAGCTCTGCATACGGTTCTCTCTTTTTTACCTTGTTTAAGTGTTAATTTTGGCTGATTAATGAGCCCCATCTGCATGTTGTGGGATTTGGTTAATTTTAGCTGATTAATCCTCTTTGGCTTTTTGGGATAATAAGTTAAATTATAGAGTTGAATGAGTTCTTATTAAGCAGAGTCAAGCTAATTTATCATATTTAGGAATTACTAAAAATAAATTTTATATTCAATGTGATGCGTTGATGATTACTGTCCATAAGATTGTGCTTTGGAGAATCATCTATCAAGTCCACTCCTTAAAACATGGAGTACAAGAGTTAGAATCCCTAAAAACATACCCCAAACCCAAGTCCACTCCTTACAAGTCCTTCTTGTGTGTTTGCAGTGACCATTTCTTTCGCAACATGCTTCATCTGAATGCCAACCACTTCTATCTCCCATAAGTCCTGTTTCTCCAATCTTTTATTGTCTTAAGATCTCTCAATCTTTTACTGTCTTAAGATCTCTCAATCACCTTTAACATTGCCACGGGAAGGTCAAATTCATCCCCTGTTTTTAGATGGTGTATTACACAAAACAAGGTCAGTAGTTTTTTGCATGTATATCCCGAAGTTAGATTTGATGAATGTCCAGTGGCTGACAAGAGAAGTTAGATTTGATGAATGTCCAATATTTAATACAAAAGCTCAGCTCATTGAGACCTCACTCCTTATCATAACTATGCAGTTTAGGGAATTATTTTGTGCAGCTGAGGGAATTATTTTGTGTTTGTGTTGGTTGTTATGTATTCTGTTTTGATCACTTATTTGCCAGTGACTGTTTTGAGGGAATTGTTTTGAACAATCTTACTAGTTTCCTGGAAAAGAAACCAATTCTTTATTTAAGTCTAGAAAGAGTATTCTTACAAAATTTTATTAAACTATTCTTTTATGCTATTGTATCACATTCTTGTTGGACTTAAAGCTTGAAGATGTGTTTGTTCTCCTTTTAGTGTTTTGATTTTGATGTTATGGAATTGTGGTTTGTTTTTTAGATGAAATGTATTTAGGATCTTTCTATGTATTGATTATTGAGCTTAGGCATGTTTGTGTTTGATTCTTTGTTTGGATAACTCAGGGAGTGTTGTTATCTTGAGTGTGATTACTCACTTGACAAATGGTTGATTTCCTTTTCTTAAAAACAAGTCTTGAAAAACCTTTGGAAACCAATTGAGGTAATAGATTACCAACAAGAAGTAATCAAATACCAAACAAGAGGTAACAAAGTGTGGAAATCCATTTGTTCACTGGAGTAATCGATTACCAACAATAGGTAATCGATTACCATGCTCAAAAATCACTCAAGACTGCTTTCTGCACTGAGGTAATCGATTACACCATTATGGTAATCGATTACCAAGTCCTCCTCCTCTGGAGTAATCGATTACCCTTCCCTGGTAATCGATTACCTGAGTTCTCCTCTCTGGAATAATCGATTACCCTCTTATGGTAATCGATTACCACGTTTCTCCTCTCTGGAGTAATCGATTACCCTCTTATGGTAATCGATTACCACGTTTCTCCTGTCTGGAGTAATCGATTACCCTCCCCTGGTAATCGATTACCATGTTTGAAAATGCACCCAAAAATGCTATAACAACTATTTTAATCGATTACCCACTTAGTGTAATCGTATATCTTGACCAGCTGTTATTCAAAATTTTAACCAAGGTTTGTACTCATCTTCACATACACTTTAGAATGATTCTACAACTTGATTTGCTATCTCACTCCACTTCACTACACTTGATTTGTTGTCTCCACATCACTCCACTTCACTACACTTGATGATGGTATATATCACCACTTCACTTGATTATTTATAACTACATTTCAGAATTTAATTACAGCTTTCAATAAATGATATCTTCTGGTTTATCGTTCAATACCCACTTAATAGCGAACAACACTTAATAATCTAGTCAAGATATAAAATGCATCATCCCGATTTTTTTTTTTTGAATTATAATAGGAATTCATGGATCGGAGTTGGATGAGTAAAAGTCGTCTTAGTGACGAATATAGTAATGGTATTGATGCATTTTTAAGATTTGCTGAGTCAAACGGAGCTGGCAACAATGGCAAATATTTTTGCCCTTGTGTTCGTTGTTCGAATCGGCTTCGACAAGAGCCAAAAGACATACGCGAGCACTTAATTATGTATGGAATTTGTATCAATTACAAAGTATGGACATGGCATGGGGAACTATTACACACTCGACCAAGTGTGCAACAGAATGAGGATGAAGACATGGAAGATCGATTAGAGGAAATGCTTGGTCATGTTGAACAAGAATCTCAGAGGCCACATGTTTTTGATTCTTTGAAGCGTGATTCAGAAGAACGATTGTATCTTGGATGCACCAAGTTTACTCGATTGTCAGCGGTGTTAAGATTGCTTAATGTAAAGGCAAGAAATGGATGGACAGATAAAAGCTTCACTGAATTGTTGGAGTTGTTGAAGGAGATGCTTCCGGAAGGAAACACGTTGCCTAATCGTAATTATGAGGCAAAAAAGATTTTATGTCCAATTGGTCTGGATTATAAGAAGATACATGCTTGTCCTAATGATTGTATTTTATATAGAAATGAGTTTGCAACATTGACTGTGTGTCCTAAGTGTGGGGTATCTCGCTTCAAAGAATGTTATCTAACTGAATATTATCAATGTAGTGTAATAAACAAGTTGGGTCATTTGAATGTGGCTATTATGTCATGTATTGGATGAAGGTCATTTTGACTGTCCCTGTCAAGCATTATTGGTGTGAGGTAATATACATAATAATATATTCATATAAATATTAAAAAAAGGTTTCTATAAAAAAATTATTAACTAAGACATTTTCATTAAATATTACAGATGTTTCAAACTGCTGACCCATTGCATGATGATGACATTCAAAACATTCGAAAAGAATGGGGAGCACATCTAATTCAAATTTCCAAAGTTTGATAATATTGACATCCTAAGAAAGAGGTAATTTCTTAAATCATGCAGGTATATATAGTATGATTTTTGAAATTTTCTTGTTGATTTGTACAGGTTCCTGCAAAGAAAAAGCTAGAAGTTGCTCTAGCCACTGCTTGTGTGGGTGCATTTGATTAAATTAGAAGATCTAGTGCATTTGCTTCAGGGTGTGGGTGTTGTAACTGGAAGATACATTATTTAAATATGGAAGGTTTTCATTATTTTTTCCATTGCCAGCTTTAGTATTCTTAAATTGTTTAGAATTTATTATTTAGTATTGGATTGTATTGGTAATGGACAAGTTTTCTTTGAATCTTTGCTACTGAGAAGTTTGGGGTCTCAATTTTGGTCTTTTATAAACATGTTACTTTTTGTTTTTGTATGAGTTTGCTGGTAGCTGGAAGTATTATGGAGAATTTGATGGTAGAATGAAAAAATTGGTTGCTGGAAGTATTATGGACAAAGTCATTTATTTTTTTGAAATATTAGTTGGTATTGAACTGTATAGGTATTGGACTGTATTGGTATTGAACAGGATTGATATAAGACTGTATTAACATTTTTGGTTCGTATATAAATTAAAAGAAATTATTTTTAAAAAAATATTACATTTAACGGCAGTTACCAAAAATCCGACGTCAATACACTACAGATATATCACATTTAACGGCGGTTCATAAAACACCGACGTTAAAAGTAAACTATTAACGGCGGTTCAAATTGTTTTCCAACCGACGTTAAAAATCACTTTTAACGTCAGACCTCTTTAACGTCGGTTAAAAACCGACGTTAAATGTCACTTTTAACCGACGTTAAAAGTGAATTTTGCACTAGTGGAAGAGAGATCTTTTGAGTTTTTCAGAAAGAAAGGAAGAGCAAAAAACCAGTTTTACACAAGAATTCTCTTCAAAGTTTTTAAAGATTTTTTCTTGAGATGAAGACAGTGTGAATGATTGAATTCATTGGATGCTATCTTGATCAGTGCATACACAACAGGTGTACTCTTATCTGATCTTTATCTTTTTGTATTCGTTTTTTGTTTAAGACTCTAAAGAGAAACGTGTTCTCTAGAAGAGTTGAAGAGTTTTTGAGAGAGGTACTCTCAAGGTTGGTTCTTGAAGGGATCAAGAATCAAGATATGTTCTTAGGTGAAGAACATATGTTTTGAATATTTTGATTTGTTTTGTGTTTGTGCAGCGTGATTGTATTGGACACAAAGAATCATTGTAGTTGAAAAACTGATCGCAACAGATTGTTGGGTTGGGAGTGGATGTAGGCCGAAAGCCGAACCAGGATAAATCTCTGTCTAAACTCTTTTCTCTACCTTATCTCTTATACTTCATTGTTTTTCTCGCTTTACATTCTCGCTATTATCCGCTGTAATATATCTGACACGTTACTTGTAACTAAGATAAAATTGAATCGGGAAAGAAAGTGAGAGAAGAAAAAAAGTTGATATAGGGAACAAGAATCTATTCACCCCTCCTCTAGATTCATATTGGGACCAACAATTGGTATCAAGAGCTTTAACTAGTAAATCAATCTAGTAATCCTACATAGTTCCCTGTAATGGCTGGTAATTTTTTACCCTTCGCTGAAGGAGCTTCTATAAATAGACCTCCATTGTTCTGCTGTGATAACTATCCATTCTGGAAAGTTCACATGAAGATCTTTATGGAATCTATTCACAGAAGCATCTGACAGGCTGTGGTAAATGACTACAAAGTTCCAATGAAAATAGAAAATGGAAATGAGATAGAAAAACCATTTGAGGATTGGGACATAGATGAGATTAGGAGGGCTGAAAATGATGCTAAGGCCTTGAACATTATATACTCTACCTTGAATTCTGATGAGTTTTTCAGGATATCTGCATGTACAACAGCAAAAGAAGCATGGGAGCTCATCATGGTAACCCATGAAGGTACTGCTGAAGTCAGAAGAGCTAGAAAGAACAAACTCATTCAAGAGTATGAGACATTCGAAATGTTCCAAGGAGAATCAATAAAGGAAATGCAAAAGAGATTCACACACATCATCAATCATCTCAAAGGACCTGGCAAGAACTTCATTAAAGAAGAAGTGAATGTCAAGATTCTGAAATCGCTGAACAGAAAATGGCAACCTACAATGACAGTCATAACTGAATCAAAGAACCTTGCTGCTATGACCAATGCTGAACTATTTGGGAAACTTAGAGAGTACGAAATGGATATGACTCGAATGGCAGATGAGGAATAGAAGGACAAAAGACCCAAAGGAATTACTCTCAAAATAGACCATACTGAAACAGAATCTGAATCCTCTGAAGACGGAAATGATTCACAAGAAGACCAATTGAACCTGATGGTAAAGAAGTTCAGAAAATTCATAAAGAACAATACTAAGAAGAAATTTGGTCAACCAAGAAAAGGAGTCAAGAAGCAAGACAACACTTCAGTCAAAGTGACATGCTACGAATGTGAAAAGATTGGGCACTACAGATCAGATTGTCCAACCCTGAAAAGAAGCAACAACACTGAAGTGAGAAAATCTGAAAATGAAAGAAACGTCAGAAAAGAAAAAAAGAAAAAGAAAGCATACATAGCTTGGGACGAAGGCTACATATCCTCAACATCTGAAAGTGAAAATGAGGAAGTGAATCTGTGCTTAATGGCCAAATCATCCAGTGAGGTGAGTGATACAAACTCAACTATGGATGAATATGAAGAACTGCATTCTGCTTTTTGTGAGCTTTACAATCAAACTGAAACATTTGAAAAAGAAAACATAGTTTTGAAAAAGCAAGTATCCATGTTAAAACAGAAAGTATGTGAGTTAGAAAATGATGTTTCAAATTTAAGAAAGGAACTCAACACTTCTGCAAATTTTGTTCACATGAAATCTGGAAACACTAAACATGCTAAATTCACTTGTACTTACTGCATGAAATCTGGACATAAATCGTTTAACTGCATGATTAAAAAGAAAGGGATTTCCAGTGGTAAATATAAATGGATTAAGAAAGAAACCTGTAGCACTAACATGCATGGACCCAAGAGGAACTGGGTACCAACCGCAAAATAAGTTCTTTTTCTCTTGCAGAAAGCCCGAACAATGAAGCTCAATTTGGTACTTAGACGGTGGTCGCTCAAGGCATATGACGGGTGATAGAAGGAACCTGAGCACCTTCACACCAAGAGAAACTGGATCAGTTGTATATGGAGACAACAACAAAGGAAAAATACTAGGCTACGGTACTGTTGGATATAAAGCAAATACAGTGATAGAAGATGTTTTGCAAAGGAAAAATACTAGGCTACGGTACTGTTGGATATAAAGCAAATACAATGATAGAAGATGTTTTGCTGGTCGATGGATTAAAGTTCAACCTACTGAGTATTAGTCAACTATGTGACAAGAATTACAGAATTGCTTTTGATGATGAACATTGTCTTATCAGCAACAAAGACTCAGATGAACTTCTCATGATTGGCAAAAGATCAAACAACATCTACATATTGGAAGTAGATCACTCATCCCCTTACTCTACATGTTTAACTTCTAATGATAATTTGTCTTGGCTATGGCATAGGAGAATAGCACATATTGACATACTGCATTTAAATAAACTTATATCTAAAGAGCTAGTTTTTGGTCTCCCCAAACTAAAGTTTTCCAAAGAAGGACTATGTGAGGCTTGTCAAAAGTCCAAGCAGGCAAAATCATCTTTCAAAAACATTACACATGTTTCTACAACTCAGCCGCTTGAACTCTTGCATTTAGACTTATTTGGTCCATCTAGGATAGCTAGTTTCGGTGGAAATCTGTATGGGCTAGTCATTGTAGATTACTACTCACGATTTACTTGGGTTTTGTTTATCAAGAAAAAGGATCAGGCTTTTGGAGTTTTCAAAATACCTGCCAAGAAAATTCAAAACAAAAAGGATTTGAAAATTAAAGCTTTAAAAAGTGATAATGGAACTGAATTCAAGAATAGCTTTTTTGAAAGTTTTTGTGAAAAACATGGGATATCACACTGCTTTTCAGCTCCTAGAACTCCTCAGCAAAATGGAGTAGTGGAGAGGAAAAACAGGTCTCTTATAGAACTTGGAAGAACCATGCTGAATGAGCACATGATGCCTAAACACTTGGGGCGAATCTGTGAACACTGCATGTTATGTTCTCAATAGAGTCTCTATAAGACCCATTTTGAAGAAAACCCCTTATGAGCTTTTCTATGGCAGAAAACCAAACATTTCTTACTTTAAAGTTTTTGGATGAAAATGCTTTGTTTTAAACAATGGCAATGACCCTATTGGAAAGTTTGATACAAAGGCTTATGAAGCCATTTTCCTTGGTTATTCAAATACAAGTAAAGCATATAGGATCTTTAATAAAAGAACAATGTGCATTGAAGAATCTGTCCATATTAGATTTGATGAAACTAACACTTCCCAAAAGGAAAGCTTATTGCGTAATGATGATGAAACAGGTGAAGAAAGCATAGAAGTTGATCATATGCATCAACAAACTCAACCAAACCCAGTGTCAGATCAAGCAAAAGAATGGATGACACCTAGGAACCTATCTCTTGACAATGTCATTGGTGACATTCACAAGGGGGTAACTACCAGATCCTCACAGAATTTGTTTTGCTATAATACTGCTTTTGTATCACAGGTAGAACCCTCCAGCCTAGAAGAAGCCTTGAACAATGAATTTTGGATCATGGCTATGCAAGAAGAACTTAACCAGTTCAAAAGAAATGGAGTTTGGGAACTTGTTCCAGACAAAGGCAACATGAATATAATTGGCACGAAATGGGTATTCAAGAATAAACTGAGTGAAGATGGAGTTGTGGTCAGAAACAAAGCAAGGCTTGTGGCAAAAGGCTACAATCAACAGAAAGGAATTGACTTTGAGGAAACCTCCCTGTTGCAAGACTTGAAGCTGTTAGACTACTCCTAGCTTATGCTTGCATCAACAACTTCAAATTATTCCAAATGGATGTAAAGAGTGCATTCCTAAATGGGTATATAAATGAAGAAGTCTATGTAGCACAACCACCTGGATTCACAGACGCTACTTGGCCTACACATGTTTACAAACTTCATAAAGCCTTATATGGGTTGAAGCAAGCCCCCAGACAATGGTATGATAGATTTAGTAAGTTTCTCATATCAAAAGGATTCCACAGAGGTAAAGTAGACAAGACCTTGTTTATTAAGAACAAGTCTAACTACATTCTATTGGTTCAAATTTATGTTGATGACATTATCTTTGGATCATCTAACCAACAACTTTGTGAAAAGTTTGTGAGCAATATGCAGGAAGAGTTTGACATGTCCATGATAGGAGAACTAAGTTTCTTTTTAAGACTCCAGATCAAACAAATGGAAGGTGGCACATTCATTCACCAGGCTAAGTGATGAAGTTGATACTACCTTATACAGAGGTGTTATAGGATCTTTACTTTATCCTACAGCCAGTAGACCTGATATTATGTACTCTGAACTATAAGTTATGGATTGTGGTATCCAAAAGGAACCTCACCATTACTTGTTGGTTTCAGTGACTCTGGTTTTGCAGGTAGCAAAACAGACAGGAAAAGCACTAGTGGAACATGTCACATCTTTGGAGAATGTTTGATATCTTGGAATAGCAGAAAACAAGCTTGTGTAGCACTATCAACTGCAGAAGCTGAATATATAGCTGCGGGAAGCTGCTGTGCTCAAGCAATTTGGTTGAAGCACCAACTAGAAGACTTTGGGCTAAAGATAGATCACATTCCCTTGAAATGCAACAACATAAGCGCTATAAGTATCACAAGAAATCCTGTACTGCACTCAAGAACAAAACACATTAAAGTCAGACACCACTTCATTAGAGATCACATCGAAAAAGGAGATTGTGACATCGAATTCATTGACACAGAAAATCAACTAGCGGATATTTTTACAAAGGCATTACCAAAAGAAAGGTTTTACAAACTTAGATCAAACCTCGGGATTTTGAGTGAGGAACATCTAAACTAAACCCTTTTACTTGATTACACTCATCCATAAAATTGTTTTTGTGAAATTTTTTTCAATAAAAACCTTCTTCTGATAGAAATAATCGACTACCAAAGAAGAATAATCGATTACTTCGTGTGAATTTCACTCTAGGAAGGATTTTGGTACTGAGATAATCGATTACCATGATCCGTAATCGATTACCACAGAACCAGTTTTCAATGGTTTTAGAAAACCCCTCTGGAGTAATCGATTACCAGATTGCTGTAATCGATTACCACGACTGTTTTTCTTGTTTTTCATCTTCTCTTTATATAAGGAACAAAGATAATCGATTTCCAACTGCTGGTAATCTATTACCTCGTTCTTGGGATAATATCTTGGGCTTTGTTTTCTCTTATAAGAAGTGCAGGTGAAACCCTAAGACTCACCATTCATCTTCTTCCTCTAAAACCCTAGATATCTCTCTTTCTCTCTCAGCCACCATGGAAGAACAAGGAAAAGGCAAAAGAATCAAGATGAGAGCAAACAGATTCTCTCAAGAAGAAATCAAAGGAAAGAAGAAAGTAGGAGAATCCTCCAAGAGGAAGAAACCTACATCACCAGCTCAACAAGAACTCAACCTCCTCCACAAGAATCTGCGGTCAACCGTTGGTTCACCTCCAAGGGACAAGAAACAAGATTCAACTTGGACTTTGCAAACAAAAGTCTTGTTCCACCAAAGATTCTAGACCTCCAATGGCTAGACAGTCAGAGTTTCACATTCCAGACATACCTGAGGCAACAATACTTGGAGAGATTTGTAGGCATGAAAGGTTTTATCTACCCCGATTTGGTTCTAGTCTTCTATTCAAACCTCAAACCAAACATGGAGAGAATGACAGTAAGTTCTGAAATTAAAGGTATTAAGATAACCTTAACCCCTGCACATTTTCTTCAAATTGCTGGTATCAGGAAGGAAGGGATCATAGCGCATGTAGACAAACTCCGAGAGAAAGGATTTGATCTACAAAAAGACACTTTCTACATGAGCCTACTGAGGAACCCACAGAACTGAGAAGAGGAAAGGAATTCTAGAAGAGCACAAGGCAAAAAGGTGACTTACAACATTGGTGGCCTGACAGCTGATGATAGGCTACTGCATTACACCGTTTGCTGGATTTTGGCTACTAGAGGAGCAAATCATGCACAAATCAGTGAAGATGACATGATCCTCATGGCTGCTCTGAAGAATGGAATTCAAGTGGATTGGACGCACATCATTATGGACAATATGCTGAAGACTTCTAGACAATAAGTGTCCATACTCTCTGTTTATATCTAGACTAATTAAAATTTTTCAGATAGATACTACTGATGAAGCAAGAGAATTAGTCAAGGATGTCCACATGATTAATGATAGAGCCTTGAAGATGATGAGGCTGATCAAAACTGATGCGGGCTAGATAACCAGAGAAGAACAGCAAGCAAATCTACAAGAAGAGCAAGGAGAAGCACAACCTGAAGATGAAGATGAAGACAACCTGGCATCTAGAGAGTACATTCTAAGATCGCGCTTTGAATCCATCATGATTGACAGATTGGATGAATTGGAAGCAACTGTCAACAAGAGGATAGATGACCTAGGAAAACGTCAAGATTTGCACTTCCTAGAGATGAAAGACTTGATGGAAACGATCATGGAGAGACTCAACCAAGATGACTCAGATTAGTAACTTCAACTCTACCTCTCACTTTCTTATTTGATATACCAAATAGGGGGAGTAGTAGTGTGTAGTTATTAGTTGTTATTAGTCTTCATAATTTTTTTTGGATTGTTTTTTTTTTTAACTGTTTTTGAATCTGTTTTTTTTCTTAAGTACTTTACTTAGGGGGAGCAGATTAGCAATATTTGAACAATATGGATAACTGTAATAGCTAGATTTAATTTTCTTTGCAAATGATTGCCTTTATATTTCTGTGAATTGAAAATGTGATATGATTTGAATCATCTATAAAGATGTATGAAAAAAAAATGATGAAAATGAAAAAAAAAAGGAAAAAGAAAAATACTAACATTGCAGGACACATCAAAGCCGTCATCTACATTAAGATCTCAACTACACGCTGATTCGGTACATCAAAACCAAAAAGGGGGAGATTGTTGGACTTGAAGCTGAAGAAGTCGCCTCTTGTTTTAGTTTTGATATACTTGTGATTTTGATCTTTATGATAGATTGTAAATAAGAGCTTAATTGTATTGATTGTTTTAGTATAGGCTTTGTGTGTGGTTTTTATTCAATCTTTTTCATAGAGAATTTGAATCTACTCTGATGATTTGAGCTAGAGAAGTTTTGGAACCCCATTCTGTTTTGGAAAAGTCAAAAACTTTGGTTTAAAAAGGTTTTAAGCTGAAGTAATCGATTACCAACAGACTCAGAAAATAGGGGAACCCAAATTGCTCTGGAGTAATCGATTACCACTCCATAGTAATCAATTACTTCGTGCTTGAAGATACAAAGAAGGCAAATCTCTCTGGAGTAATCGATTACCTCTATCCAGTAATCAATTACCACACCAGAATTCATCTCAAATAGCTTTTGAAACTGCTTTAAATAGAAACCTCTTTGAATTGTTTCAAAGAAGAGAGATCTTTTGAGTTTTTCAGAAAGAAAGGAAGTGCAAAAAACTAGTTTTACACAAGAATTCTCTTCAAAGTGTTTAAAGATTTTCTCTTGAGATGAAGGTTGTGTAAATGATTGAATTCATTGGATGCTATCTTGATCAGTGCATACACAACAGGTGTACTCTTATCTGATCTTGTAGAAGATAAACACAAGAAGGGGGGTTGAATTGTGTTAATTAAAATTTTTTATCCCTTTCGTCTGTGGGTTTCAAAACGGTTTAGACGAAACAACGTTTATATTGAAAGATTAATTTTAATAAACAAACGTTAGATTATGATTATCCCCAGTTAGTCAATCAGACGAAACAAGTAAACACAAGTATTTTTATACTGGTTCGTCTATTCAAGACTACGTCCAATTACCCAGCAACAACTGAGTTTTCACTACAAACCGTGAAAAGGTTTACAAGTATTGTTTGAACCCAGCCACTTTTGGCTATTACAAGATATTCTTTGCTCCCAGCCTTCTCAGGCTAAACAACCAAGGTATTCTTTGAACCTAGCCTCCACAAGCTAATACAAAAGGTATTCTTTGAAACACAGCCTCCTCAGGCTAAAGTACCACACAAGTGGATTTGAAATAAGATGTTTGAAAACAAAGATTTTCCTCTTCGCAGAGAGGTTTTACAATAAAGTTCTTAGCACAGAATTGAGCGAATTCTCAGAAGATGGAATGAAAGAAGCGTATTCGCCAACTGATTCTTGATGTTGTGAAGTCCTTTCATAGGCATCTTCTTCAAATAGTTGTTAGACTCATTTGAATGCCGTTGAGAGTCGTTGAGAAATCTTCTTGAAAGCTTTCCAAAAGTTGTCAATTGTACTTGATTGATTGATGAAGAGTTGCAGCGGATATAGCGGACTAGATTGTGCGCAATACTTTTTCTGACTTGTATAAAGATGTGACAAAAGGTGAAGACCTTTTTGACTTTGGTGTGTGAGTTCGAATCCCTATACTAATCTTGGATGCTTCTCATGAGTACTTCTTCAGATTTGAAAGTTTGGCGTGAATGTCTCAACTTGACTTCACTTCTTGGATAGACGATATGTGTCTTCAGTTGTTGTTGTTTCGTCTCATCCTATCGTCTTAAGACTTCACTCTTTGGACAGACGAAGGGCTTTAGCTTGAGTAGTCTTCTTCCGTCTGTGCATGTATCATCTGATGGCTTGGCTTTTGGACAGACGCAGAACTTCACTTTAAAGGGTCATGTTTTGTTTGTGCTGGTTTCGTCTTAGCAAGTCTTGGGTAGCTTAGTTTCGTCTGTCTTGTAATTAATCAAAATCTTGAGACGTTAATCATCCTTGATCTAACAATCTCCCCCTTTTTGATGATTACAGACCATACCAAGAAAATCTGCACAAGACATGGTTAGACAGAAATAAACAGTCTCAAAAAGCCAGATTGACATCAAGACGATGTTTTCTGAATAATACCTCTTTATAAAAGATTGTTACATCAATGCGATGTAATCTTTGTATATTATTACACTGGTATAGACAGAAAACCAATAAAGAATAACCAATAAAGAATTACAATGTATTTCTTATACTAAAAAGAAAAAAAATTGATACATGACTCCCTTATTGTTTAAGACTCCCCCTCAGACGATGCTCCTTGCTTGCTTGCTCTTGGTCGCTCCCCCTCAGACGAAGCTTTATTTGTTCACTTCCCCTCAGACAATGCTTTCCCCTTGTACCTTTCTCCTTTCCCTTGGGATATCTCTTTTCTCTTTGTCTCTCCCTTGGGTTGTGAATCATCAAAACATGATCACGAAGAAGGCTTTGGCTTTTTAAGCAGGGTCATCACAATGTCCTTTAATTGTTGCACTTCAAACGATAGAGAAGCTTGATTTTCTTTAAGTTCTCTGTTCTTTAACTTCAAGTGCTCGCAATCCTCCTCCAAGGCATCATACTTACGCTTCAGAGTCTTATACTCCTCAACTTCTTGAATATCAGCCTCAGCAACCTCAACTGCCTCAGCAACCTCCACGCCTCCAAGAACCTCCACTGCCTCAGCAACCTCCACCACATCATCAATTTGCACTTGTGGTGTTTGAGGTTCTTCCACAATAGGAGTCTTCTTCAGACGCAGTGTGAATAGTGGAAGAAAGAGGTAAGCTGTGAAGTTTTGTTCCCATTGCCATGTGTAGTTCTTTGTTGGAACAGAGACTTCAAGATCCGGATGTTCCTCAGAAGGATGTGTATAAGCAAAAGCTTCACCAGGAAACACCCTACCACAGACGGAGGAATCCTCATCAAAAGAGGTTCCAGAACAAAACTTGGATGTGGCTTCATGATCTTCTATCATCCTTTGTATCTTTGGATTGATAGGGCTTGAGGCTTGAGCTTGTATTGCCTTGAGGTGCGCATAAGCAGCATTTGGAAGACGCTTGGGGATGTGCCTTGTAAATTTGAAGGTTCTGGGGACAGACGGTACTTTCTTCTCTTTACCCTTAGCCAAAAACTTGACCAAGCATGGTCGTTTTTGGTCTAAGACGATTGTGTACTTTGTTTTGTCTGACACCAGCGAAGAGAACTGTGAAGCCACCATGAAGGGGCAGTATCTCTTATCCTTCTTAGCTTGACGATCAATGTGATAGAAGGAAACTTCTCTTTCCTTGGCTTCCCTTCTATATGCACCAGCTATCAACTTGAATGTCAAGTTGTAGTCTTCCGGAAGGGCGTGAGCGAATTCCTCAGGGTCTTCATATTCGTTGAGGAGGATGGAGTAACGAGGGTTGATCCTGGAGCAGTGGGGTCTCGTCCATGGGAGCACAATTCCTAGAGAGTGTCCTAGACCGACATACTCTGTTTTATTGAGTGGAATTGTGAAAGGCATTGGATCATGGCGATCTATGGCGTCAAGATGCCAATGTGTGCAATCTTTCGGCTCATAGTTGGTAGAGTCTGCATCTACATATCTACAATGATGGAATACAGGCGCATTTACCTCATACCAAACCTTCCACTTTGTGTTTTCTTTGTGTGGGATGTGAGGTTCATAGCCAAGTGCTGGTCCTTCAATCACAGACGTAGCAAGATGATCCTTATATGCTTGAATATCTTCTAAGCCCTTGATGTCTAGGTTGGACAGTGTGTCCCAGGGCAGACGCTTTAGCCAATTGCGTTGCTCCTCTAGGGTGTAGATGGTGTCTTCATTGAAATTCACCGGCTTCAAGGATTTATTGTATAGAATGGGATTTACAAATCTCCCTAGTTGAAAACCCTTTTTCCTTCTGTACTGATATGGGTTCTTCAACTCTATGTAAGGAGTATCCCTTATGTATAGGTCTTCATTGTCTGCCAAGATGTCTGTTGCAGACTCAGACGATTCAGCTTCAATGGAGAATTCTTCAATCTTCTCTCCAATGATCCAGTCAGGTTTGACCGGTTTCTCAGCACAGGTGCTCACAGCGAAGCTCCTCATGACTAATTCGTTTAGAAACAAATAGTCCACCTTGTGCTTTGGGGGTAAGTCTTCTGGATTGATCACCTCAGCATGTGATCTTTCCCATGTGGCATCCACCTTGATAACTTCAAGTTGTTCTTCATCAGACGAAGAATCAACTTCTTCAATAAGCACATAGTGTTCAGACAGAATCTCCTTCTTCTGGTGGTGGGATGCTTCCTCAGACGCAGCAGGTAGCGTCCGTTCAAGGAATGCGTTCAGCGGAGACGCAACAATAGGGGTTGCCCTATGTTCGTCTTGGAGTAAAGGTGATGGAGAGACCTCCATTGTGGAGACTTCCTCACACAACATTGTTTCCAACTCCTCCGCAAGCTGGGCATTATCTTTTTGGATCTGGGCAGTTTCTTCACTGTTCATGCCCTCTGAAGTTGCTTGAGCAGATGCACCTTCAGACGATCCAATGCCCCTTAAGCTTTCGAGATAGATCCTTTCTCTTTCAGCGTGAAGCAGCATAAAGACCCTCTTAGCCTCTTTTAATTATTTTTGTTCGTCTGTCTCGCCAATTACCACAGACGCAAGCTTCTGCTTCATCTTTTCCTTGCCTTTAGCAGCCTTTTCAAGAGCAAGTTTTCCAGCTCTTGCCTTTTCCTCAGCTGCTATTCTCTGATTTTCTTCGTCTGTGAATATTTTCACAGACGAAACATCCTCAGATGGTATAGTGGCCCCTTCATCTTCACTTAGGGATACCGTCTTAGCATGCGTCATAGCAGCGACATGCTTTATTCTGATAGTCCTCTTCTTCTTCTTGAGCGGTTCCTCAAGAACGTCCTCGAAGGGGACTTCACAGACTATCATTGGTGGAGGAGGAGGTGGAAGTGTTTGGGTTTGTGTTTGGGGTTCTGTTTGGGATGGTGTTTGGGTTGATGTTTGGGCTTGTGTTTGAGGTTTAGCACGCTTGATGCGAGCTCTGTGTGAAGGGTCTTTGGTGATGGGTGAGAGGGGTACATCCTCTTTTTGTGAGTGGAGGAGGAAGCCTGGCGTCAGATGCATCTTCGCAAAGGTGCTGGCTTTAACTTCCTTTCCCTCTTGGTGATAAACTACACAGCAGTATCAAACCCTTGGTTGATGATGATCTTTGTGAAGAGGGTGGCGTAGGGAATGCTGCTCTTCCTACGAATGTTGCGGTTCTTCAACGCACTCATCCAGTGGTCAAGGATAATGTGCGGAAGGCTCATCCTTGCTTTCCTCAGACAGTAATAAATGCAGAATCTGTCTCGAGTACTCACATTGTCCCTCGAACCAGTCCTCGGCGTGAAGACATTGTAGAGGAGATTATGGATGACTCTGGCAGTTGGACAGAGGTTCCCTGACCTGAAGAACTTGGAGTCTTCAGTGTCGCGTTTCTTCCTGTAGATAATCTTGTCTACGTGCTCCTCAGTTTCATTCTTCATCCAGTTAGGACTGTAGAAAAGCCCCTCGGCCTTGCAGTTGCCGGCCTCAGCAATAGAGTCCACCGTGATAATGTACTCTTTGTTGTCAATGGTACCCACGATACCATCATCGAACTCCTTCGCGTCGCTCCAGAATTCGGCATAGGCCTCCATCAGCTATGGGCCTCTCATCTCAGCAAAACCCATCCCATCCATCCAGTGTGGTCTAAGATCCTCACTATTCTATCAGAGATGCTTTCAACAGTCTCCCTTGAGATCCACTTGCTCAGCAAGAACAAGTCTTGAGCGAAGAAAGTGGCTTCAGCAGCTTTGGTAGCTTTGGTGTTCTTGGCGGCCATTGTTGATATTTGAAAAAGAGAGAATAAGAACATAGTGAGTATTAGGTTTGGAAAGTTCAAAAGATTGTAAATTGCGGTAAAGAGTAAAAGAGTGAACTTTCAAGAGTATTTATAGGCATTGATAAAAACTGTTGTGATTCATCAAACGAAAGAGATTTCGAAAACCGCCCCTGATTTGACGTGTCCACATCATTGCCTTTTCAATGATTGATTTGACCTCTGTAATTCACGACGCGTGTCTATCAATGTCCTAGAATAGTGCAATAAATGACAGACACATTTATTGCTTCTTTTAATTTGTCCCTGCACACTTGAGATAAACTTGTTAAACAAGAATATGATTGTCGTTGAATTTTACCACAGTAACTATTCAACTTGATCAGACGCAATGTTTCGTCTTAACACGAAATAATGTACAGACGGAACAAAAAAAATAACTAGCTCAGACGGAACAATTTTCAATCTTTTAAAGAAATAATTCCAAGATTTTCTTTAATGAAATTGAACCGTGTTTCGTCTAATGCTTTGGTAAATATATCTGCCCACTGAAAATTAGTTTGTACAAACTGTATATCGAAAATACCTTTTTGTACATAATCTCTTATAAAATGAAAACGAATTTCAATATGTTTAGCTTTCGAATGTTGAATAGGATTTTTGCTAAGATTAATTGCACTAGTGTTATCACAAAATACTGGTATATGATTTTCAAACATGGAGTAATCTTCAAGTTGATGTTTTATCCACAATAATTGTGAGCAACACCCTGCCGCAGCAATATACTCTGCTTCAGTTGTTGAGAGTGCAATGGAGTTTTGTTTCTTGCTTGACCAAGATATTAGTGATGATCCAAGGAATTGGCATCCACTACTTGTGCTTTTTCTCTCCACTTTGTCTCCAGCATAATCTGCATCACAAAAGCCTCTTAAACTGAAATCACTATTTTTCAAACTCATCCTGCATTAGCTGTAAAAAATCCTTGCACAGAGAATCATTAGTAGCTCCAAAGACTATATCGTCTACATAAATTTGGACTATAATAAAGTCTTTTGAAACACTTTTCTTGAAGAGAGTTGTATCAACCTTTCCTCTTGAGAAATCATTTTTAAGAAGAAAAGAACTGAGTCTATCATACCAAGCTCTGGGAGCTTGTTTAAGACCATACAGTGTTTTCTTAAGTTTGAAAACATGATCAGGTTGAGATAAACTTTCAAAACCGGGAGGTTGTTTTACATACACTTCTTCTTCAATGAAACCATTTAGAAAAGCACTTTTTACATCCACTTGATATAGGACGATATTCTTGTAAGCAGCAAAAGCAAGTAATATTCTGATTGCTTCTAATCTCGCTACAGGTGCAAAAGTTTCTGTAAAATCAATACCTTCTTGTTGATTATACCCTTGTGCTACTAACCTCGCTTTGTTTCTTACCACTTTTCCAGCTTCATCAAGCTTGTTTCTGAACACCATCTGGTCCCAATGATGCTTTTGTTCTTTGGTTTTTCAACTAGGGTCCATACATCATTCCTTGTGAACTGATTAAGTTCTTCTTCCATAGCCAAGATCCAATCGTTATCTTAAAGAGCATCTTCAACATTCTTTGGCTCTATGTTTGATACAAGAGCATATCTAGACGATTCCTTAGCTTCGATCTAGTTAGAACACCTTGATTCCTATCTCCAATGATAAGATCTTCAGTGTGGTTAGACGCAAACTTCCATGATCTTGCAGGGGCTTGATCTCTTTGTTGATGAGAATCAGACGAAGAGGGTTCGTCTGTGCTTCTATCGTCTGCTCTTGTTTCATCTGACCCTTGTTTATCATTTTGACCAGAAGGGTTAATCTGCAAATTATCAAACAAGTTTTCTAGGTCTGATATTTCTTTATCAGCCTTTGAGTTATCTTGGAACTTTACATGAATTGATTCCTCTACAACTTGCGTCTTAGAGTTAAAAACTCTATAGGCCTTAGATGTGTTGGAATATCCAAGAAAAATTCCTTTTACCACCTTTGAATCAAACTTGCCAAGTTGATCTTTGGTGTTTAAGATAAAGCATTCGCATCCAAAAGGATGGAAATAAGAAATGTTGGGTCTTCTTCCTTTCCATAGTTCATATGGAGTCTTATTCAATATTGGTCTTATCAATATTCTGTTTTGAATATAACAGGAAGTATTAACTGCTTCTGTCCAATAATATTTAGGGAGAGAGCTTTCATGCAACATAGTTCTAGCCATTTCTTGTAAAGTACGATTTTTCCTTTCCACAACTCCATTTTGTTGAGGAGTTCTTGGAGACGAAAAATTGTGAAATATACCATTTTCAAAACAAAAGGCTTTGAACTCAGAATTTTCAAATTCTGTTCCATGATCGCTCCTTACAGACGCAATACATATTCCTTTTTCTTTTTGAACACGTTTACAGAATATTTCAAAAACCTTGAATGACTCATGTTTATGGGCTAGGAAGTATACCCATGTGAATCTAGTATAGTCATCTACAATGACAAGTCCATATCTCTTCCCTCCAAGACTTTCAGTCTGAGTGGGCCCAAAGAGATCAATGTGTAACAGTTCTAGCGGTCTTGTCGTGGAAACAACATTTTTTGATTTGAAAGAAGCTTTGAGTTGTTTCCCATGCTGACAAGATTCACACAGACGATTGGTTTTCCAAGATATTTTTGGCAAACCTTTTACTAGATCCTTTTTAGAAATTTTTGAAATATACTTGAGACTTAAATGTCCAAGCTTTTTGTGCCAAATATCTCGTTCATCGTCTGCTAAAATCAAACATGTTACATTCTGATCACTCAGGTCAGAAAGACAAACCTCATAAAGGTTATTCTTTCTTTTCCCAATAAAAAGAATGGATTTATCTTTGTTTTTGACTATACACTCATCAGAGTTAAAAGCTACTTCATATCCACTATCACAAAATTGACTTATGCTAAGTAGATTGAAGTTAAGGCCTTTAACATATGATACGTTCTGGATAAGTGTATTGGGTGTCTTACCAATAGTCCTAATGCCAAGAATTTTACCTTTTCCAGAACCGTAGGAGACAGACCCTTTACTTGGTCTGAGGTCTTGGAACATAGACAGGTTTCCCGTCATGTGTCGTGAGCAACCACTGCCCAGGTACCAGCTTGAAGTCTTGTCTCTTCCCATTAAGGATATCTGCAACAGGAACAATAAGTGACTTTGGTACCCAAATCTTTTTGGGTCCTTTCTTGTTAGTTACAGAAAACTTCTTTTTGTTTTTAGCCTTTTTGAAGTTATTAGGAACTTTGTTGTGATTCCTCTTCTTTTGAGCAGACGAAACAGGTTTGTTTTTCTTTTTGTCTGTCTCCTTAACATAACCGAGTCCACTTTTATCATTAGGTGATCTCCTATACTTTAAAATATTTTCAAGAATGGAGGATCCCCTTGTAAACTTGGTTAAGTCATTAAGTAAGGACTCATTTTCTTTCTTTAATCTTTTGATTTCAAGAATGAAAATGTCCTTTTCAGACTCAGACGAAACATCATTTGATACTTTCTTGTCTAGTAACTCAATTTCAGATTTCAAAACCGCATTCTCTTCCAAGGCTTGTCTCAGCTTGGTTTTGCAAGTTTTGTATTGCTGAGCAATAAAGTGAGAGTGAGCTAGAAGTGTATCATATGACATTTCTTCTGATTCTGACTCAGACTCAGAAGAAAAGGATGAAAAAGTTTCATTGTAATTTACCTCTGTTGAAACATGGTCTCCAGCCATGAGGCAGATGTTTGTTGTTTCTTCTTCTTCAGAGGATTCCTCTGAGCTTTCACTGTTAAGGTCTTCCCAAGTCAGTAAGCTCTTCTTTCCTTTATCTTTTCTAGAGCTCCATCTCTTTTTCAGTCTGGGACATTCTGACCTCATATGTCCCGGTTTTCTACATTCATAGCACACAACCTCTGTGCTTTCTTCTTTGGTTGATGACTTCTCATGGAGCTTCTTCTTCTTTTACTTGAAGAAGCGTTGGCCTCTGCCTTTCTTCATCATCATTCTTTTGAATCGTCTTGCCATGAGGGAGACTTCGTCTTTAGACGAACCATCAGACGATTCTGATTCGGTTGAATCAGCCTTCAGAATCTTTATTTTCTTTTTACTGTCCTTCTTGACAGAATCTTCTTTAGGGATGTTATTGACGGATGGAAGAGCTATAGGTTCTTGAACCTTGATCTTCTCCCTTTTACATAAGAGTACCTCATGTACCCTTAGAGCTCCAATTAACTTGTCTAGAGTTAATGTCTTCGTATCTCTTCCCAAGGAGGTGGGAGACTGTCCAAGATCTTCATGTTGTTCTGGGCCTTTGTAAAGGTGATTCCCAGAGCAGTGAGTCCATTCAATATTGTTTGGAATCTTCTAAACATCATATCGATTGACTCTCCTTTCTTCATAGAGAACATTTCATATTCTCTTTGAAGAGTAGCGGTCTTCCTCATTTTGACATCTTCAGTGCCTTCATATGAGATTTTGAGACCATCCCATAGTTCTTTAGCAGTTTTGTAGGCACAGAATCTGTTGTACTCAGTTCTGGAGAGAGCACACAAAAGAGCATATCTTGCTTTGTTGTTCAGCTCCATCATAGAGTATTCTTCGTTTCCCCATTCTCCTTCAGGCTTTACAATGGGGGTATCTCCTGTGGTGATTATATTCCATAATCTGTATTGGGTTGACTTGATGTACATCTCCATCCTGTCATCCCAGTATGGATAATCATCTCCAGAGCATGCTGGAGGTTTGTTCATTGAAGCTCCTCCGGATAGAAAAGATGGTCCTTGTGAGTTCATGTTGGATCTTTTCCTCTAGCAGCTGTTAAGCGCTCAACCCTTAGAGGCTGAGCTCTGATACCAAACTGTAGAAGATAAACACAAGAAGGGGGGTTGAATTGTGTTAATTAAAATTTTTTATCCCTTTCGTCTGTGGGTTTCAAAACGGTTCAGACGAAACAACGTTTATATTGAAAGATTGATTTTAATAAACAAACGTTAGATTATGATTATCCCCAGTTAGTCAATCAGACGAAACAAGTAAACACAAGTATTTTTATACTGGTTCGTCTATTCAAGACTACGTCCGTTACCAAACAACAACTCGAGTTTTCACTACAAACCGTGAAAAGGTTTACAAGTATTGTTTGAACCAGCCACTTCTCGGCTATTACAAGATATTATTTGCTCCCAGCCTTCTCAGGCTAAACAACCAAGGTATTCTTTGAACCCAACCTCCACAGGCTAATACAAAAGGTATTCTTTGAAACACAACCTCCTCAGGCTAAAGTACCACACAAGTGGATTTGAAATAAGATGTTTGAAAACAAAGATTTTCCTCTTCGCAAAGAGGTTTCACAATAAAGTTCTTAGCACAGAATTGAGCGAATTCTCAGAAGATGGAATGAGAGAAGCGTATTCGCCAACTGATTCTTGATGCTGTGAAGTCCTTTTATAGTTATCTTCTTCAAATAGCCGTTAGACTCATTTGAATACCGTTGAGAGTCGTTGAGAAATCTTCTTGAGAGCTTTCCAAAAGTTGTCAGTTGTACTTGATTGATTGATGAAGAGTTGCGGTGGATATAACGGACTAGATTGTGCGCAGTACTTTTTCTGACTTGTACAGAGATGTGACAAAAGGTGAAAACCTTTTTGACTTTGGTGTGTAAGCTCGAATCCCTATACTGATCTTGGATGCTTCTCATGAGTACTTCTTCAGATTTGAAAGTTTGGCGCGAATGTCTCAACTTGACTTCACTTCTTGGATAGACGATATCTGTCTTCAATTGTTGTTGTTTCATCTCATCCTATCGTCTTAAGACTTCACTCTTTGGACAGACGAATGGCTTTAGCTTGAGTAGTCTTTTTCAGTCTGTGCATGTATCATCTGATGGCTTGGCTTTTGGACAGACGCAAAACTTCACTTTGAAGGGTCATGTTTTGTTTGTGCTGGTTTCGTCTTAGCAAGTCTTGGGTAGCTTGGTTTCGTCTGTCTTGTAATTAATCAAAATCTTGAGACGTTAATCATCCTTGATCTAACAGATCTTTATCTTTTTGTATTCGTTTTTGGTTTAAGACTCTAAAGAGAAAGGTGTTCTCTGGAAGAGTTGAAGAGTTTTTGAGAGAGGTACTCTCAAGGTTGGTTCTTGAAGGGATCAAGAATCAAGATATGTTCTTAGGTGAAGAACATATGTTTTGAGTATTTTGATTTGTTTTGTGTTTGTGCAGCGTGATTGTATTGGACACAAAGAATCATTGTAGTTGAAAAATCGATCGCAACAGATTGTTGGGTTGGGACTGGATGTAGGCCGAAAGCCGAACCAGGATAAATCTCTGTCTAAACTCTTTTCTCTACCTTATCTCTTATACTTCATTGTTTTTCTCGCTTTACATTCTCGCTTTTATCCGCTGTAATATCTCTGACACGTTACTTGTAACTAAGATAAAATTGAATCGGGAAAGAAAGTGAGAGAAGAAAAAAAGTTGATATAGGGAACAAGAATTTATTCACTCCCCCCTCTAGATTCATATAGGGACCAACAGGGGGGACCAACAGTAATCAATTACCAACTAAGGTAATAGATTAAATCAGCTTTTCAAGTAGCTAATTGAAGTAATAGATTACCTGAAAGTGGTAATCAACTACCAAAGTGGGTAATAAAGTGGGAATTCACATTTGTCTCTGAGGTAATCGATTACCACCACAGGTTAATCAATTATCATGGCTTGAGATCACTTAGATTGAGTTTTTCTCACTGGGATAATCGATTACCCTCTGTTGTAATCGATTACCCTCATCAGAAAATCAATTAGATTGCCTAAAATGAGTTGTTGTTTTCAACTATAAATAACCCCTCTTTTTAAATATTTTCATAACTTGGAAAATCACGGAAAAAGGATTACTCTAACATTTCCAAGAAATCATTTAAAGAACTTCATTGTTCTTCAAGAAAAGATTTATCAAAGGGTAATCTTGATTGATGTTTTGATTGTTTAACATTGTTAGTGCTTATCTTTGATCAAATTCTACACATTCAAGTGTTTTATATAACTGATCTTTTGCTGAGTTTCGTTTTGGGTTGATTACTTTGAGAGAGAGGTCTCTCTCAGAAAGAGTAAGTCTCTTTAAGAAAGGTTTCTCAAAGGTTTGATTCTTGGAGGTGTCAAGATCAAGGAGAACAGTTCTTTGGATTAAAGAACTAGTTGTATTGAGTGTTTTTTATTTCATTTTTTGTTGCTTGTGCAGTTTGCTTGTAAGGACACAAAGGGATCATAGTGAAATACCAATTGCAACAATTATTGGATTGGGACTGGATGTAGGCCGGAAGTTGAATCAGTATAAATCACCTTTGCATTCTTCTTCTCCCTTACACTTTTATCTTTTGCCTATACGCTTAACGGTAACTAGTTTAAACACTGTTTTCATTAGGTAATTAATTAGGTAATCAACTAAAATCTGGAACTATTAAATATTAATATTGGTTTATCAAGTATATTGATTACTAACATGTTTCTTTGAATTTTTCGCTGTCATCGCTTAATCTATCTTGTACTAACACTTTATTCGCTTTTTGGCTGTATATCTTGATATCGTCTTTAAGGTGTTTATAGTTAAACAATATTAGTTTTTGTTTTAAATAAAAGAAAGTATATACGACGCAAATTTGGGCTAACTAGGAACTATAATCTATTCATGTAACACCCTCAAAAATTAATTTATGTAAATAACTACGTATATTAAAAACATAGTTGAAATGTTTACTAAAATTTCCAAAAAAAATGTGCATCTTAACTAGTTACTGTTATAATTTAATTAGGAAGAAAAAAAAACGTAATTCAAACCAGTTTGTTATCTTATAACAATAATGTTATGTAATTTGAGAAAAACCACGATTACGTTTCTAAATAAAAACGTAGTAGAAAAATACTTTTACTGTTTGATGTTTTTATTACTATTTGACATTTTGAACGTTATTAAATATTTCTGATTGACTGTAAATTCACTATTTTAATTATATTATCATCTGTAGACAATTTTGTTTTGTATTTAGTATGAGAAATCTATTAAGAATTAATATATAAAAACTATATATTGTTACACATGAGAATTTACTTATTCTAAAAATATACAGTTTTTGGAAAAAATTAATTATTTTCTAAACTGCGGTTGTACACGCAGTACAAGTTGAAAAATTAAAACAACATGGAAATCAAAGGGAATATGACCCATAATATGTAAAATTAGGAGTAAGATAAATAAATATACAGGTTGGAATGAAACATTGTATAACAAATTTTATGTAAATTAAATACAGAAAACATCTAGAAAATTTATATAAAACAATCTGTGAACCATAAAATTAGGGAAAAATAATTTTTAGAATCTTTATAATTTTGTCTTAAATTTGGTATAATCGAATGTGATAAGTCTTCTAAAAGCAAGTAGAAAAGTCCAAGTCAAGGAAAGAATAATCCAAGTCAAGATTTTTGTCTAATGCATTTACTACTTAGTTACTTTTAAAGTAACTAAAAGTTAAAGAAACTAAATTATGCTAATCAACTAGTTACATCTTATTTTATTATTTTATTTCACTTATAAATACAGACAACTATGGACAGTTTTGAGACATCTTGAACCGTAACACACATGCACACGAAATCACCAAAATTTATTTGTTTCCATTTTGCAAAACCGTGAACTTCCTTTGGCACAATTTCAAAAGTTTTCCAACTTTTCTTCACTTCTCTCTCTAACCTTCTTCACGTGAGTTTAAGAGGAGAGTGATACCAAGTCTTTTCAACCTTCAAAATCTTTCTCAAAGTTTTCCAAAAAGTAGCCAAAAGAAATCAAGGTAAGGGAAGTTTTCAAATTCTTTAGGTTTTCAAAGTTTCTAAAGGTTCTAAATTACTAAACTTTGTGAAATTTTGTGTTTTAAAGCTTCTAAACACTTTTCTATTTTAATCTTTATATGAAAACTTATTTTTGAATAAAATTATAAGATTCTAACTAGGAGGCTCTGCCACCTTACTTGAAACTTATAAGTTTATTACTTATTTCAAATTTTCTTGGGGGGTATTATATACATGCATAACTTTGAATTCATGTGTTATATCATAATAATGTTATAAGGTACTCTATTATATGTAAAAGAAAATTTGAATTGTCTGATCAAATAATTTTTAGTTCAAGCTTTCCCTAAAAACTCTCTAATGTTATGAAGATTTTTAACGGTTTTAAAGAGTAACTTGAAAACTTATTTCTAAAGGATGTTTAACATGGTTTTCAGTTGTTTTGAACCTTAAAACCTTTTGGCCAAGGTGTATCAATTACTAAAATAGAATGGGCAGCAACTAAAAGTAATTAAAAGTCACCTAATAATTAAAAACGTTAAAATTCTAAATTTATAACGGTAAATTTTCTTATGCTTTGAACTATGATGTTTTGTGTTGTGGAATTTGATGATGATTTGAATAGTGTTTGAATATATTTTCTTTGAACTTGGATGATCTATTCTATGGTTTTGGATGAAGTTTGAGATAATAAACTTAATCCGTGCGTCTAGGCGTGATGCTAGACTTGGGGGATTTTTATGGTGAGAATTCATTTAATTCATGATGATCACATGTTTGTTTATGAGATTCTGTGCACCACTGTGGAATCCCAACTGGTCGGTAAGTTCTACGATGATGATGTCGTATTATCTGATATGGTACCACATTGCATATTTTGGGAGTTGAGGTTGGAACATGCATCATATAGAAATTTCATTTAGTCATAATTCATTATTTATTTATGTGAGTATAATATGTATTATTATTGATATTTTTATATGTTATGTATTGTTATTTAGATTTTGGAACTTACCCTTGCGTGTTTGTGTCTGTGGTTTGACACCTGTGATGATCCTAAATTTTATTTAGGGGACCAGATTAACAGGATTATTCTATTTGGAGATGTGAAGGAAGGATAGCTAACATGAGGATTTTTATGAATAATGTGTATATTATAATTTTCACAATATTACATACTTTTGTAACGTTTTGTGAATAATCTTTGATGTATGTTTATGTTATGACATATGTGATGTGCTCTTAATGATGGTGACGTTTTCTTTGGAAATATAAAGTGTTTTGAAATTTTCATTCAAAGAAATCTAAAGAAAGGAAACCTTTTCAAAACAAATAAATAAATAAAAGAAGACAGTTGAAAGTATTTTAGTGACGACAAGACGGGGTGTCACAATTCACCCTCTCTAGATTAACCCGTAGGGACTAACAATTGGTATCAGAGCTCTATCTAACAGGTTATTCTTGATTTGATCTGTAGTTTCTTAGAATGGTCGGTAATCAATTAACATTCGCTGATGGTGCATTTATCAACAGACTTCCACTATTTTGTGGTGATAACTATCCTTTCTAGAAAGTTAGAATGAGAATTTTCATGGAGTATGTACATAGAAGCATCTGGCAAGCAGTGGTTACTGATTTCAAATTCCTACATGCATAGAGAATGATAGTGAGGTTGAAAAACCATATGAGAGTTGGGAACAAGATGAAATTAGGAGGGCTAAGAATGACGCAAATGCTTTGAATATTATTCATTCTGCTTTGAATTCTAATGAAAATTGATCTTAATTCATAATATTTTGTGATAGGACTTATTGATGGTTTGTTTTAGTGTTCCAGGGATAAAAATAGCCAAAAGCTGAAAGAAACAGTGCAGAAAAACGCAACTCGCGCAAGCTGGCTTATATCTCACGAACAACTCGCGTGGGCTGGCATATATCTTGCATACAACTTGCGTGGGCTGGCACATATCTCGCATACGAGCTCGCGCGAGCTGACATATATCTCGCATAAAACTCACGCAAGCTAGCCTATATCTCGCATACGAGCTTGCACGAGCTAGCTTATATCTCACGCGAGTTGGGCTTGTAACAGGCCCAAGTCCACTAAGAAGGTTATATATTCACAAGTTACTATCAGCAAAGCATTCGCTTCTTGACCTAATCAATCTGAGGTGAGAGGAGTAAGTGCCATAGTAAGCATCAATGGTTAATGTTTACCCGTTAAACAAATTCCTATCCAATGCAACACAAATAGATGTCTTAGGAAGCAATATAAGGTAGAGTTAGGCCCAACATGGTACAAGAGACATCAGGATTGTTCAAAATTTAATAGAATTATGCCTTTCATAGTTATTGATAATTCACGAAAGTGAGCTATTTTTATGCTCTTTTTATTACAGAAAATGTATTTTAAACACTCTAAAGCAACCTAAACTAACACTAATCGCTCTTAATTTATAATAATTTGTATTAGGACTTGTTGATGTTTATTTGAGTGTTTCAGGATTAGAAATAGCCAAAACCAGGAGAAAAAGGTACTAAGGAAGGCATCTCTTGCGAGTTGGAACTCAACTCAAACGAATTAGAGCACTAGTGAAGAATCAGTGCTTTTTGTAACCTTAACTCGCGCAAAGTATTACTTATCTCGTGTGAGTTACATGACTTGCACAACATGTTTATTCTCTAGAACATGAACTTATCTCGCAGCAGTCCCATGTCCAAATGCTGAAGGCTATAAATATAATTCGTTTCACTGTCAGCCGACGTTTTCCGTTTTTAACCTAGTTTTAGTCACTTTTCAACTCCGACCTATATGGCAGTCATTCTCTGATCTAAAGCACTCCGGTTCATGGAAGACATTAATCTATCCCACAAGCAAAGGAGAAGGAGACGATAGGAGCATTCGACTTCCATTAGAATCAATCATCCTATGTATTCTCTTTCGAATTACTTTTGAGTTGTTTTCTTTTCCGTTATGAACTAACTCCCTCTTTGATTGGGAGAATGATGTATCCCTAATTTATCCCTTTGTATAACTCTCGATGTTATTCAGTATATGTTTGAGTGTTTGTTCTTTTGCACTTAATGTTATTTGTTAATTGATGACTAACAAATTGATAAGTAAATATAGGGAAACTCTGACAAAGTAAGCCTAAGTAGTACCAAAGAATTGAACTATTATTAGGCTAGAGTCCTAGAGAAAAGGGTAAGTGATAGTGTTGACGCACTTAAGTTTGCCCCTGGATTCACAGATCTAAATCCCTAGTTAACTTAGTATTAATTTAGAAGCTTAATTAATCTAGTTAACCTAGGCGGCGTGAATTATCCTAAGAGGGACAGTCACGAGGGTAGGAATCTGATCCAACCATGATTATATTCGAATAACAAAAGAGGAGAATATAAGGGGGAGATTAGTGGTGAAATTGGGATCTTAATCGCTTTTCATCTTAATTATTTTCCTCAATTTATTATTGCTCTATTTGTCTACAGTAATTACTTCTTCCAAACAAATCACTCTTTTCATGCTCTTTGGAAAATAGTATCATTAAATAAAAATACTGTCCCAAATTGCTTATCCTCGTGCATGGGTACGACAACCCCTGTTTTTAATACTTATTACTTGACAACTGTGGTATACTTGTCATAGCCAAGTGTTGGGTTGCGAATTAAATATCGCACGTTGAACGCACATCAGTTATTACTTTGAGAATCATTACTAAAAGGTGAGAAGAACTATGGTTTGAAAGAAGGATCTTCAAAGAAGATCATAGGGTAGTGAACCTACTTAGAGTATATAGTGTGGTTACTAAGACATTATGTATCATCCCATTACATTTGTCTTGTTTTAGGAATTTTGGCACAAAATACTACAAGCATGGAAATTTCAATTTTTGGATCATAAAGGGAGCTAATATATGTCATAGTTTGCAAATCGGGAATTTAAAACTTGTAAAAGACACTAAGTGCCATGATGATACGTGTGTGTACGTGTGCTTCTATATGTACTAAATCTTTGGTTTTCAAATTAGAAACCCTGTAAATATTTGTATTCAAATTTTAAATAGATCGTAATATGAATATAAATAAATTTATTTTAATTTTGTTTTTATTTTTAATTAATTACAAGATTTTAATTTTTAATTTATTTTTCGTTTTAAATAATTTTACATGAAACAATGAAAAATAGTCACATTGTTTTAACTTTATTTTCTATTTTCAAATGTTTGTAGCGAAAATGGTCACTTTGCTTTAATTTTATTTTCTGTTTTAAAATTTTGTATGGAAAATGGAGAAACCATTGCTTTTATTCTCTTTTTCATATACAAATGTTTAAATGAAAATAAAAATATGATAATAAAGTGATAAATTTTTTTACTATTCTTGTAAAAATGTTTTTAAAAATTATTAACCTGGAAATAATAATATTGTAATCAATCAAAAATTAAAAAATCCTTCATTTTTAAATTTTTTTGATTATATTGTTGTTTAATCCAGATAATCTAAAATTATTTTAATTTTGGTGATCTTAATTTTTTTGTTGGTCCTTTTAGATTTTAGTCCCTATAATTTTTTTCTCAATTTCTTTTGTATTTTTTCTTTCGTGTTTTTGTGAGATTTGACCATTAACCCTAGTGGGAGAGGCCAAGATAGAAATTTGATAACATAAAGTTCAAAAGAAAAATAAAAAAAAAAGACTTAACTCAAAACATCTCTTTGTCATAAGGAGTATAAAACTATTCAATCCCGACTAAAACAACATCAAATAACTTATCAAAATGACGAGTAGTAATCAACTTTATACTATTGTTAAAAATCAAGTTGAAATAGTTGGTACAAGTTATTAGATGAGTCTTTCTTATAGACTAGAAGTCTCTTGAATAAGCTTTCTAGTTAGTTTTCCTTAATGTAACTCCTTTAACTTTATATTACTATCACTCTTTGCCACGTGATGAGAAAATAAAGCGAACTTCACATTAAAGAAAGATAACTAAGGAAATGAACCGACTATCTCACAAACTAATTAACTAATAAGGGGAAGATACATTAATAATTTCACATTAAATCTATGTCATATATCGTTGTCGAGTACTTTTTATGTCAAATAAATGTAGAAATATCTCAAAGCTCCCGTACGTAACTTGCTTTCATATATAGATTCTAGAGTCAAAATTTCACCATCATTAATCTTGAGAGACCCTAGTTTGGGGTAACAGATAGACATTCGAACAAGGTAACCTTTTTCATTACCTTTCCTTTCCAGTTCCATATTTTGGCGTTGAAGTGCATAAAATCTTTCCATCCTAAGATAACAAAAAAAAAAAAAACACAAGTTCAAAATAATTACATTACAAAATTTGACTTCTTACAATGATAAAAAATTAATTTAAGAATGACCACTTAAAAATAGGCTAAAGGTCATTTGTAGTCCTTAAAGTTTGGATATTTTTTACTTTTGGTCCATTAAGTTTATATAGTCTAAATTTGGTTTTTTTTTTTCGATGTGTCATATTTTGTTTCTTTTAAGTAATTTTCTATTAAAAATGAGTCATTTTGGTCCTTTATGTTTTAAACATGTATCATTTTTCCACTCTTGAACACACATAATAATGTCCAAAACCCATCATAATTTTAAATTAATGTTTATAATATAAATCATAACAATGCTAATATAAATTTGATATTCTTTTCATAGAAAATTACTTAAAGGATCTAAATATGACACTTTGAAAACATAATCAAATTGAGACTTTCTAAACACAAATGACCTAAACGAAAAAATCTCTAAACTTAAATGGACTAAAAATGACATTGAGTCCTTGAGATTATTTGAAACTCTTCAAGTTTAATAAACTTGATCGTTAAAGAATCATAAAAATTGTATAAGAGTGACGATATATATTGAATATCACCTGCCCATATAAAGTTGCGTTGATAGCACCTGTATGCATATGAGCGGTGCCATAGATAAGGTAACTACCTTTATTTATTGGGATGTTTGCCTTCAGTTCTTCGGATAGTATACTCTACCTATAAAAAGTTAAAAAATATGTTTCTCAGTTCCTCACATATATTTAGTAGGCCAACAATTATTATAGTTAGGAACTTAGTTAATATTGAAAAACCTACACATCATTTATAAAATATTGTGTCTTGTATTTCATACTTACCTAACAATTATGAAGTATTGTAGAACCATTTGATTTCACACGATCAGTTGAATCAAGTACATAAAACTTAAGTGGCACTTGATGTTCATCCCAATCAACCCACCTTATTTTATATCTTAGGAAAAGTTTTCTCCTTGGGCCATCAAAACCCTTTCTTAATTTGCATTGGAAGTTATTTTCACAACAAAGTAGATCTCCTTTATAATTTGGGGGTAGTGGCTGACCATTCATGTCCTTTGTTACATTCTAAAAGTTCTCTGGGAGATTTAAAAGATTACATCTACATTTTGTGCAACCTTTTCTATCATGTATACCACGTGTATCAATAGCCAAGATATTGAACAACCATTTTTCTTTAAATCCATCTGAAATTGTTATAGGGTTACCTAATTCTATTCACTAGTGCAAAAAGAGGATTCAACGTCGGTTAAAATAGGCTTACGACATTGGTTAAAAACTGACGTTAATGGGGCATGACGTTAAAAGTCTGGACTTTTAACGTCAGTTCTGTAACCGACGTTAAAGGACATATTCACCCACGTTAATTGTAGCTTTGAATGTCGGTTTTTTCAAACAACCGACGTTAAAAATACCTAAAAAATAAAAAAAAATGTTTTTTTTTTTTTTTTACATCAGTTTATGTTATTAACTACATAAATTTTTGTTCTACCTTTAGTCTCCCTTGCAGAAGTGAACCAATGTCTGTAGAAGGCTAGAGTGGAGACAACAGACCAAAATCCTCAAAAACACCAAACATACTCAATGATGAACCCGACAATATAACACATATATGGTCTCACAGTAAATAAGAGAATTAAAAAAATGGACTAAGATTAAATGACAAGAAACTTACAAAATATTAAAGGATTGGAGAAGACCCAAACAAACATACAAATGCAGATCTAACCACCAGAACCAAACAAAAATAATTCAACATAACTAAAATAATAATATTGTTTCAATGTGTTAAAAAAATTCACGGCAGGAGCACCAGTCTGGAAATGCTCATTTTGCATTGCCATGGAGTTCAATTTCAGCATCAATTGACTCATCTTCCAAGTCAATCACATCCATCTTCTCTCTGATACATTGAAGTGTAGCTTCAGTACACAAAGCAACTAGATCAGCACCAATCCTGAATATGTAAGAGTATAAAACTATCATAATAATAGTCCTATTTTTGAACTAAAAAGGAAATAAAAGAAAAAATAAAAAGATGGTTACTTTAAGATCACTTCACTATCTTGTCCAGGTGCTTGACCAGTGCTAGAACCATCATAATTCCATTTGCGAAGCTTTGAAGGGTAATTAACTGGTTGTGAGAGAGTCTATATCCAAAATCATTTTATATATGCATTAGTTACCACCCAAATAAATAAAGCTGAAATTAATACATAATGTTCTTGTACTTTTCTAAGTTTTGTAAATAGTTTCTTATAATATATCTAAATGATAAATAAGTCCTACACAGTTTAAAATAAATTACAAAAAAAATGTAAATGTAAAAAGCACAAAATTAGAATAACTAACTAGGAGTAGTTTCGTATTTTAAAAACAAATTTTAGTTAAAAATTTGAAATATATATATAAAAACAACATTTGAGGTGAGTTAGGTACTCCACTGAAAAATTTCTGTGGTTACAAAAAGATAAAGTTAACTTGTTAAGTACCCTTGCTTTGCTCCTCACATCCATGCCAGATCCACCAACCCTATAGTAATGAAAACAAAAAGGGTATAAGTGTTAATTAATGGTGAGATAAAAACTGAAAAAGAAAAATAGAAATATGTCAGCATGGCTAGGAAAAGAAAAATCTCACATTATAGAAGCATAAAACAAAGGCAACAGAGTAGTAGAGAAACTTGTAGAGAGCATACAGTGATTGATAAAATGTGAGTGTGTGGGAAAAACGAAGGGAAGAACTAACTATATGTACTCAGCGATCACTTTCTCAGGGTTGTGGGAGAGGTTAAGGTTGATGAGATCAGAGAGTAACGACATCTTCAAACAACAGTCATATAGTTTCTCACAAAACATCAAATCCTTATTATTGTCCCTTCAATTCATAATAGTTACACACATTGCATTAAAACAAAGATTATAGTAAAATTTTTATGTAAGACTGAGCATTTGTATCTTAAACATGCAAGATTGAACCAAGTGAAATATTAGAACATCCATCTCAAGTAAGTTATGATAGAAAAGCTCCTCCATCCAACACTTAAGCCCCCTTACGAGCAAGATATTTGGTTTCATATAGTTGCCCGCTTTCATCTTCTAGAACAATGGTAGCACCAACATTGGACAGAATTTGGTGGGAAGACCCGACATTAAATAACATGGTGAATAATAATAATAAAAAATTAATAATAGTAATGTTTGGGATGAAGAGACTAAAACAATAGAATATGAAATTGCTAATGATAAATTAAGTTATATTTGAATAAATAACTTCAATGCTTATTTAATAGGCTTACGTGAAAGTTTAAGACTTGCTTTTAAAAGTTTATGCAAATTTGGTTTGATATGTAGAATAAAATTTGAATAGAATATAAGTAGAATAAATCATAATTTATGCCACTTTGAGATTATAAGTGGAATAAATCGTAAATTGATATGGAGACCTTTTAACCACGCAGCTGCAAGTGGAATAAATTAATCATAATTTGTGCCATTTGAGATTAAATATTTAACACTTTGAGATTATTCCAGGATAAATACCTTTTCTGGTGCAACCTTATCTAAGAAGCGAGAAATTGGTTTTCAAACACTCACAGGGTAGTAAGCTTGCAATTCAACCAAAATCCATTAAAAAAATTAAAATATATTGCATTTACCTTTCCAACAAATGTTAATAAACAATACATCAAATTGGTGCTAATTCAGAAATGCTAATTCAATCAGAAAGAAAGTCACCTGCAAAAATTGAAAGAGAAGATTTGAAGGAAGATTTTCGTAATATTGGTAATGGAGATTAGCATCTCTTACCCAACAAGTCTTTCAGAACCCGCTCCTACCCAACTGAGTCTCTGAAACTCACCCTAACCATGAGTCACATCAGACAAAAAAATTAATTAAATGAGGAAGAATTTTTTTTTTCAAATGACTATTAGATACCTCAGGATCATAACCCTTGGCAGCAATAAACAACCCACACACACGAACCAAAGGAAGACAATATTTTGCTGGAAACACAACAAGAAGCAAACATTAAAGCAGTGACAAGTCACAAGGTATTAAAGCAATAATCAATTAAACGAGAAAGTCATCAATATTACCTATTATTCTCATTTCTTCAACTGTCTTGGCCACTGCTTCGTCAAATTGCTCTCAGAAGCAAGGATCCTGCCCTAAACTCTGCCCTATCTACAAAATAAGACATATTTTCAAGCAGAAAAAGATATTCAACCAAGATTCGGACCCCATTTGGCAAAAAGGGAAGCTCTAGTTGAGCAAAACCACGAGAGAGTGAGAACAAAAAGGGGAATCGAGGCGAGAGAGTGAGAACGGTCACCTCCAACGACGGTGGAAGTGAAGAACTGTGGCGGTGAGACCTAAGGTAGCAGCGGACACATCCAACGACCATGACGGGAGCACAGAGGAAAAAGAAAGGGATCGAAAATGTGAAATAGAACTAAGGGTGAAGAAAAGAACCTAAGGGGAAGAGAAGAGCACGCGGAAGAGAAGAGTTAGCCACGAGAAAATGCAAAGGGAAATTAAGGGTTAGAGATTAAAACTTAACTTTTCAACAAATGACGTCGGTTATACTTATAACCGATGTTATTGAAGTGACTTTGTATCCTCTTTTTCCACTAGTGATTGCAAAAGGATTTGGAAGCTTCGAGGATGCTCGTCGGGATTCACCTCCCAAGCCCCAATATTGTGGAAGAAAAATGTTTTGGCATACACCTTCATTTCTCTTATAGATTTTACCTCTATTAGGATCATGGTATTGATCATTGTTATGTGACATAGAAACATTTTCAAAGTATTTTATTGCAAACCAATGATGAAAATAATTTTCATACAAAGGAATGGGATTCATGTCTTCATCAACTAGTTCAACATCAAAACTCTTCACTTCAATATGACTTCTTGGAAACTTGATATCAAAGAATGTTTTTGTTACAACATTTCCATGCCCTACTTCAAAACTCTCATATACAAAAGTAGTTGACTTGATAGGAATTTCATACTTTAGTAAAGTAGAATATGTTGTACTCGAGAGCAACACTACTATTGATAATGAAAATACCATTACTTTTGAAAGAATCTTCATCTTAACCTACATATATAAACCAATACCATTGCATAATTAGTTATGAAGAATATGTTTGTAATATTCTTCTTTTGGGTAAGAAAATAGGTGAACTATGAAAGAATGAAATCAAACAGCAGAGTATTGGAACTTCAATGATAAAATTGCATACCGTAAAAGAAAATTATAATGGGGTAACCACGACGAAAGTTTGGTTTTTGGTAAAATGTTCAATTACTAAAAATTTTAAATAGTAAATTTATGTGTATACGCAAAGTTTCTACCTTTATATGAAATAGATGACCCAATGATGGTACTGTGTAACTTAGTTCCAAATCAATGCAAACATGGATATGCGAATAAGTGGTTTAAAGTTCCAACTAGAATTAATAAGCATTGACCTGACTTTGTAATTGTGCAAACAATTAGCAAACTCTTGTAGTTATTTCTTGGTGGAATAACAACTTAATATAACAATTTATTTAATTTAAGCAAACTCACCTACATAACAATTTGATTGAAATGTTCTAAATAATTTTTGTTTTGTTTTATTTATTAGTTGTAAAAGAGTAACTTTTAGGGGAAAATGTAAAAAAAAATGATTTTAAAACACAATTTAATTTTTTAAGTTGAATATAAAACTATAACAAGTTATTTTTTAACAAAAAATGTAATCAATTTTAGATTGTTAAAATTTTGATTTTAAAAAAATACACTCATTTTTATAAACTGAATAGCTGGTGGGTAACGACATCAACCCTCCTACAATATTTATAGGTTAATTTATATGGCTGACTTATTTATTTTTTCTTTCTTTTTAAATGGATAGGGAGGCAATTTAGCAATAAATACAATCCAAAGGATATGAAAGAGCGAAATAATTACAAGAAAGATTAAAACTTTTGGTTTCTTCAAAACTTTTTTGTAAATATTTCTGAAATCATGTTAATAAATAATCTTGTTTAGAAAAACTTTTTAAAAAGAAGTTGACCAAAAATTCAAAACATGGTTGAAAGATCTGCTCAAAAGGTAAATGAAAGTAAAGGAGACAAGAATAACGTAAAAGTTTATGCTAGTTCACTCAACTGAAATTCATTGAGTACCTTCAAGATAGTTGAAGGATTTCCACTAACCATACACTGGTCACACTCAATTATTCTTTCATACAAAGCCACCTCTGAGTCTAACCTAGTAAGCTCACAACTTAAGCTTGCTCAATTGAGTATTCTTTCTCACTAAGGCACTCTTAACTTTCACAAACAATAAAGGTTTAAGAGATACTATCATCCTATAATGAGAAAATATCAAATAAAGACTAGAGTGCATAACTTTTCTAAGTAAAGAATTTAATATAAAAATATTACGCTCTAAGAAAATATGAAATTGAAAGTTTGGACTAGAGGCATTCTTTTCTTCTCATTTTCTTTTCCCTTTTTTTACTCGAACTTACTTCCTTGATGTTGATACGTTGACTCCCTTTCATATCCGAGGATAGATAACTGTTTCATTGTTTGAGTTGTACATGGTGAAAACTACTCGACGAAAGCTTATGAAATAACACTTTAGCGTAATGTCAGTTCCCCCATGCTTTTTGGCTGACATACGCCATCCTTTTTAGAGCCTGAATCACTGTTATGTTGTCCTTTTATGCTATTTTCTTATCAAAGGGTGTAATCGTTTAAGAAATGAAATTTTTGGATTGATAATCTCAATAAATGCAATAGCTTGTAAAGATATAAACCATATAAATAGTAGTAGAGATCAGAAACAAACAAAAATAGTAAGTTGTATTTTGAAAATTTGAAGTCAACGTTGGATGTCGGAAAATAAATTTGAGTAAGTATACATTCTTATTTGGATGTTGGACGAAGCTTTTGTAGCATCTATGCTGGACGTAGGAAAATCAGTATTTAGTTGCTTTCTATTTTCATTTTATACTTATATTTAGCATATTACTCCTTTTCCCTTATACCAAAAATCTATCTTAAATATAATTACTGAAATACTTGTTATCATTACAAATTTTAATCCATAAAGGATTTAGACTTGACGGCTTAGGTTCGTACAGTCTCCCTTTTTTTTTTATGATTACAAAAACTTTCTAATTTTGATTAATGATTAATCATACCATAAAGACATAAACAAGTTTAAATATCATGATTTATATATTTTTTTTCATGTTATTTGGAAGCTTGTGCTTAATTGTTTTATAAGAGCAGACAAGCACGAAGATTGTTAGTTGTTAGACGATTAGAAATAAAACAAACTTGTAGTTTTCTTTAACCAGATAATGCCAGATCGCTTTTTTGGTAGAAAGCTCGACCAGCAAGAAACAGTGTTTGGCCGAGGTTGACCCACTTCATTCGCTTGGCGAATGATCTTCGCTTCGCGGGAACAACAAAAACAATCATCTCACTCTTTCCTTTCTTCGGTGCTACCTTTTTCTTTCCAAGGGATAGAGTTGGTATTTTTAATAACCTTTCTTTTGAGGATGCCCAGGAACCACTCCTAGGTAAATTAAGGATCAAAAATGTTGGAACCTCATGGGTAAGGATAAGGTAATGGAATTGATAGAGAAATTCATAGACCTAGGTAGGATAGGAGAATGGATAAAGGGAATAGAGATGATGATAACAGCCGTGGTGCATGTCATAAAATAAACTTAAATTAGGAGGATTGTTTTGCTATTGTCGTTTGGTATTCCCAGATTAGCATTAATAGGTTTTTTTGCATGAGTTAATAGAATCAATAATAAGGTGTGGTGGGAATATTTATTAGGACTCTTGATCTATCTTTGGTATTCGAAGAGGCAAACTTTTTGCCTATATAAACCATGTAAGTTTGTATGGAACAGATATGCACATATATACAGAGAGAGAGATCAGAGAAATATTGCTTTGAAAAAACTTGCCTTCTTGTTGCCAACAAATTGGCATCAGAGTTATATGCAAGGTGAGCGTGAGAACTGACCTGCTGCGAGAAAGAGTGTCGCGGTGTGCGCAGACCGAGAGCTGTGTGAGTTGAGTGTAACCATTTGAGAGATATGGCAGGTCTAACTAATGGCATCCCGCTACCCAAATTAACGAAAGGTGTCATCTACGACTCCTGGACGGTGCAAATGAAGGCTCTTTTCGGCTCCCAAGATAACTGGGACGTGGTCGAGAATGGGTATGACGAACCGGAAAACACCGATGGGTATTCAAATGCCCAGCTGAATGCATTGAAGACTGTTCGAGCAAAAGACAAGGCGGCTCTGTATTTATTATACCGAGTTGTCGACAAATCCGGATTTGAGAAGATTTCCAACGCCATATCTTCAAAGGAGGCATGGGATATCCTAGAAAAAGCAAACAAAGGAGATGAGCGTGTGAAGCAAGTACGACTTCAAACCCTCAGGGGTGAGCGGGAAAATATGCAGATGAAGGAATCAGAAGGCATATCCGAGTTCATTACTCGAGTAGAGACCGTGGTAAACAAGCTAAGTCAGAATGGTGAGAGTCTCTCATCAAACCGAGTAGTTGAAAAGATCTTGAGGTCACTGACAGATAACTTTGAAAACATTGTGTGTGCAATCGAGGAGTCAAAGGACCTGTCAACGCTCACTGTCGAAGAGCTTGCAGGGTCTTTGGAGGCGTATGAGCAGAGAAGGAAGAAAAAGAAGGGAGAGTCCCTGGAACAAGCTCTCCAGGCAAAGGCAACTATCAGAGATGAAAAGGTGTTCTATGCTCAGAACACCAGAGGGTGAGGAAGAGGCAGAGGGCAAAGAGGAAGAGGAAGAGGAATGTATGAAATCGAACAACCCAACCAACAAAACTGGCGAGGGCAAGGACGAACTCAGGGAAGAGGAAGTCGGACAAATACAAACAACGATATTGAATGCTATAACTGTGGGAAGTGTGGGCATGTTGCCAAGAATTGTTATTCAATAAAATGCTACAACTGTGGAAAACTGGGTCACATTTCTAAGAATTGTAGGTCTGAGAAGAAAAAAGAGGAACCAACAAATTTCCTCGCCGAGGAGGAAGATGAAGGATTACTGATGGTGACCAACATTCCAGAAATCGAGATCAAACCAAACTATTCCGATAACTCGGTTTGGTACTTGGACACCGGTGCAAGTAACCACATGTGTGGTGACGAGCGTTTTTTTAAAATACTTACAAATGAGGAGTCGGGATCCGTCTCTTTTGGTGAAGCTTCGAAAGTAGCCGTCAAAGGCCGAGGAACGATCTGGTATCAACAGAGAAATGGGCGAGTTGGCGAAATTAGAAATGTCTACTATGTACCTGATCTTAAAAGCAACATATTGAGCATGGGACAATTAATGGAGAATGGATACTCAGTTTTGATGAAAGACCGAGAACTACTGTTGAAGGATAAACTCGGGAGGCTCATGGCTCGAGTAGAGATGAAGAAGAACCGCATTTACAAACTTGAGTTGAAGATAATTCAAGATAAATGCATGCAACTTGATGTGGAGGACGAGGCCATGAAGTGGCATTTTCGTTTTGGTCATCTTCATTTTGGTGGGTTAACCAAATTGGTAGAAAAGGAGATGGTGCTTGGACTGCCTAAAATGGAGTTCGAGAAGAAGTTTTGTGAAGATTGTATAATTGGAAAGCAGGCAAGGACTTCTTTCCCAAGGGGATCCGAGTACCGAGCAAAGGAGCAACTCGGACTGATCCATACCGACCTGTGTGGACCGATAACACCGGAATCATTCAGTGGTAAAAGATACTTCGTCTCTTTCATTGATGATTTCTCAAGGAAGACATGGGTTTATTTCCTAAAAGAGAAGTCCGAGGTTTTTGAAATATTTAAGAAGTTTAGAGTAATGGTGGAGAAGGAGACGAGCAGGGCGATCAAAGCAGTCCGATCCGACGCCAGAGGGAGGCGAGTTTACTTCTACCGAGTTCAACAAATCCGTGAGGAATATGGGGTCGGGCGATTCTTAATCGCTCCATATTCTCCGCAATGTGAATGGTGTGGCGGAACGGAAGAACCGAACTGTTCTTGACATGGTTCGATCTATGCTAAAAGGGAAGAATCTGCCGAAAAGGTTCTGGGCAGAAGCGGTGCAGTGCGCAGTCTATGTGCAAAATAGATTTCCACATGCAAAGCAAGGAGAAAAGACGCCACAAGAGATCTGGAGTGGTAAGAAGCCGAGTGTCTCTCATCTGAAGGTATTCGGTAGCGTTGCCTTATGGGTCTTGAACGACCTGAGAACAAAATTTGGAGGATCGGAGCAGAAAATACATCTTTGTTGGGTATGATGAGAAATCCAAAGCTTACAAACTTTTCGATCCTGTTAACAATAAAGTAGTGGTGAGCCGAGATGTTCATGTGGAAGAAACAAAGGCATGGAGTTGGGGCGACTTGACCGAAGAAGGAACCAGTTCGGAGGTTGTTGCACCACCAACATCAATAATCACTGAATCCTCAGATGAAGAAGCCGAGCCCCAACAACCAAGGACGAGAAGTCTACAGGAGATATACGACACTACAAATGAAATTCATGTTGTATGTTTCTTGGCTGACTCTGAAGACATGAGTTTTGAGAAAGCTGTCCAAGATGAGAAGTGGAGAACAGCTATGGATGAGGAGATCGAAGTGATTGAACGAAACAAAACATGGAAGCTGATCGACCTTCCTGAAAGAGCTCGACCTATTGGGGTGAAATGGGTGTACAAAAAGAAGATGAATGCTGAGGGAGAAGTTGAGCGTTACAAAGCTCGACTGGTGGTGAAAGGTTACAAGCAGAAGGAGGGGATTGACTACGATGAAGTCTTTGCACCGGTTACAAGAATGGAGTCAATCCGACTTCTGATCTCAATGGCCGCTCAGAACCAATGGCCGATTCTGCAGATGGATGTGAAGTCGGCTTTCTTAAATGGAGAGCTGAAAGAGGAGGTGTATGTCGAACTACCGCTCGGGTATATGAAAAAAGGAGATGAGAAGAAAGTTCTAAGGTTGAAGAAAGCCCTTTACGGGCTAAAACAGGCTCCTCGTGCCTGGAATGAGAGAATTGATAGGTATTTCAAGAGGAACGGGTACGAGCAGTGTCCATACGAGCATGCGTTATACACAAAGAAGTCAGAAAAGGATATGATGGTTGTTGCTCTTTATGTCGACGACCTCATATTCATCGGGAGCAATGCAAGACTAATCAAGGAGTTCAAGGAGATAATGCAGAAGGAGTTCAAGATGACTGATTTGGGACTGATGAAGTATTTTCTCGGCATAGAGGTGAAGCAGTCGGAGGATGGGATCTTCATATCTCAAGAAAGATATGCTTTGGAAATCTTAAAGAAATTCAAGATGGTGGATTGCAACCCAGTCTCAACTCCAATGGAACCAGGCACAAAACTTTCAAAATTTGATAATGGAGAACGAGCTAATCCCGGGAGATATCGGAGCCTAATTGGAAGTTTGAGGTATCTTACAAGTACCAGACCCGACTTAATGCTAAGTGTTGGAATTGCAAGCAGATTCATGGATGATCCGAGCTATACACACTGGAAAGCATTGAAGAGAATTTTGAGGTATATTCGAGGAACCTTATCACTTGGTCTCTTTTATACAAGGACGGATGACTACCGACTAGTGGGTTACTCGGATAGCGACTGGTGTGGGGATGTAGATGATCGGAAGAGTACGTCGGGCTATGTGTTCCTACTCGGGAACACAGCTTTCACTTGGTTGTCAAAAAAGCAACCCATTGTAACTCTATCGACCTGCGAGGCCGAGTATGTGGCAGCCTCTTGGAGCGTGTGTCATGCAGTCTGGCTTTCAAATCTGCTAAGACATTTGGGAGTAATCAGAAAAGAAGGGACTGTGATTCAAGTTGACAACAAGTCGGCGATCGAGTTGGCAAAAAACCCGGTCAATCACGGAAGAAGTAAGCACATTGACGTCCGTTTTCATTTCATCCGAGAACAAGTCAGAGAAGGGAAAGTCAAGCTGGAGCATGTGGAAAGTCGTGCCCAAGCTGCGGACATGTTCACAAAGCCACTGCCAACCACATTCCTTGGAGAATTGTAAAAAGCGATTGGAATGAGAGATGGAAAAAGTATTTAAGTTTAAGGGGGAGATTTGTCATAAAATAAACTTAAATTAGGAGGATTGTTTTGCTATTGTCGTTTGGTATTCCTAGATTAACATTAATAGTTTTTTTTGCATGAGTTAATAGAATCAATAATAAGGTGTGGTGGGACTATTTATTAGGACTCTTGATCTATCTTTGGTATTCGAAGAGGCAAACTTTTTGCCTATATAAACCATATAAGTTTGTATGGAACAGATATGCACATATATACACAGAGAGAGATCAGAGAAATATTGCTTTGAAAAAACTTGCCTTCTTGTTGCCAACAGTGCATTGTCGGAGGACGTGTTCTTCTAAAGGTTGAGTTTGGGTTTGAGATGAAGGGTGAGGGTGTGTTTCAGGGTTGATTATGGGTGAAGGTGATGATGGTGGAATGGTATCTAGGATGGAAGATTGTGAGGTGGGATGAGGTTTAGGAAAGAGAATGGAAATATGTTGGAGCTCAGGTGGAGGTAGAGCCAATATAGGAGGAGAAGAATGAATAGGTTGAAAAACCTGGAGATCATCGTCCTATACATCTTCAACCATGACCTTAATATCTGCAAGGTCTTCTTGAGTGGACAGTCCATCTTCAGTGATTGGTTAAATCAACAATAGAGTACTCTAGTTATCCATATACAAAATTAGTGAATTCAACAATAGAGAACTGTCGGAAGGCACGACAAATGTAGTACTCTAGCCCCATGTAGTCATCAGACACTGGTCTAAAAACATAACCAAAATGTCTAAGTGATGATACATAGAACTAGAGTGATCGTCACCCCTTTAGCCATAGATATCTCCACATTCTCTTTGTCCATAAGGCCACTGAAGTTGGTACTTGCTCCACAATTGCCCAAGTGATGCTTCTACACAAAATTTCTACATGGTCTTTGTTATATATTTCTTGTTTAGCAGGCCCAAGGATCTCATTAAAGTCTACCTCTCTAGCTGAAGCGAGATCTTCTTCTTGCTAGACATGCACTTGGCACCAAAAATATGTTGTCCTTTCTACTTATTTCGTGATGCATAGGGCCAAAAGATCCTAAGCATCAAAGGAGAATGTGTTAAGCAAGAGAGACCTTTAAGGGTTGAAAGGGCTAGATCTAGATTTTAAATAAAAATAATTGACAGCGTTAACGTAGTAAAATTATTAAATGTGTTGCATCATGATATCATCTGTTATCAAAATATTTTCCATAAAAACTCAAAATACATGTTACGATGATATATATAACGTGACAGAACACCATCTCAATAGGTATTATAATAAATTTTTTATTACTACAAATTATTAATATTTTTAATTAATAATTTGAATAGTTTTTTCTAATTTTTAACAAGTTCTACCTCTACCCATACTCAACCCATTGTACTACCACGATAAAACCTAGTTAATCATGATAACAATTTCAAGGATATATGTCTATTAATCACAACCACAATTTATTCATTATGCAATACAGGATGGTGGATAGGAGCCGAATCGTGCAGCGGGAGATTTTTATATTGAATAGTTGATGCGGTGCCATTTTGCATATCTTAAATAGTCAATCACCTGCGTTTTACTCGGGAGTGCCCTCTTTTGCTAAAAGAGCTCAATTCTGGAGTTTGAAAAGTGGTTGAGTCTGGGTAAAGAAATATATGCTTAAAAAATTAGCATTTAACAGAATGGGTAAGTAAATCAAAAAAGAGATATCCTTTAGTAGCAGGTTTAAAACCAAGAAATAAGCAGTTTCTACCTCGACTATCTAGCTTTGTATGATGATGACAAATAGCACAAGTATATGCAAAACATCCCAAGACTTCCAAGTCTAAAAAGGTAGAAGGACTATTATTTGGCATTTCAAAAGGGGGTTTATTTTAAGAACAAAAGTAGGTAAACCATAAAGGTAACCGAAAATAAACATTGGGTAAGTTGGAATGAAACAAATGAGCTCGAGTAACTTGTAAAAGGTGTGTATGTTTCCTTTCGACTTTAGAATTTTGTTGAGGGGTCTCAACACCTGATGTTTGATGTATTATTCCATGACTATCATAAAATTTTGCATGTTAAATTCTTGCCCATTCTCGGTTCTAATCATATTGAGTAAAAACGAATTGTATAAATTTCATGATATTCGATCAAGAGTCAGCTTTTGATTTGAGAAGGTATAGCCAAGTGTGTTTGCTATAATCATCCATCAGGGTAAGAAAATATTGGTAAACTTGAAAAGAGGGAACTGGGATCCCAAATATCCTTATGAACTAAATCAAAAGGTGTAGTTAATTTTTTTGTATAACTGTTGGGAAAGGGAGCTTGGTTTGCTTTGCTATGTGACAAAAATCACATCAATTTTTTATTTACTTAGATGTAAGGAAATTAAGTAAGAAGATGTTTAAGAACCTGAGTAGAAGGATGCACATGCCTAAGGTGCCATACATCGGAGGAGCTAGCATGGAAACTATCATTAGAAACATTGTTGTGATTGGTAACATAGGAATGTGTTAAAAGGTAAAGACAGTTTGAAACTTTAACAATTCTAATCATCCTCTTGGAATGAAGATCCTGTATTATACATTTATCATGGGGAAGTGTTAAGCAGGCATTGCAAAGTAGTTAAAGTATGCATGAAAATCAAACAAGGAGTAAATTCGGGGACATGTAATACATCTTTTAACATCCAAAAGAGTGATAGAGTCAGAAATAATGATATTTCCAGAATGAGTAGCAAGAATTCGGTGTCCATTATGCAAGTTAATGGTAATAGGAGAAATAGGATGATAACTACGAAACAGAAATCTATGTGAATAAATGTGTAAAGTAAATCCAGTAGCAAAAATCCATTGAACTGGATAGAGAGATTGTTTACCAGACTCCGTAACGAGTGAATTGTGTGCTTTGCTGGTGCATCATTTGTCACAATTACCCGCTTTCTAGTTGGTGGTTGCCTACAAATTTAAGTCATAACACATGTAACTACATAAGACTAATGTAAACCAACTAATTGCTAAATGAGTTATTTTTCAACTCTAATAATTCGTGTCCAATAAGCAGGTTGAGTGTAGTTAATTTCTTTGACTTGTTTGGTTTATTTTAAAATTTATCCAGAAATAATATTCTTATAAAAGTACTTTTTGACCTGTCAAAAACAAATTTCTTGAGAATATAATAATACACCTCAAAATAAACACTTGATTAATGTAAAGAGCCGGAAAGACGGGTGTGTTTTACACTAGCTAAGAAAACAGCAATAATTACCTAAAAGAATCATGATAATGACTTTGTGTATGAATGAGGCCGAAACACATAAAAACATGTTACAAGACAAAATCAATGAATGAACGATGAAAGGGAGAAAAAGAAAAAGTTGGAGAAATTTTGTAGGTAAAGGGTGCATTACATATTTTTCTCCTTTTGTTTTTGTTTGCTTGCTTTGGCAATCTTTAACATTAGTTATTGTTTATATGTCATAGTTGGAGATGAATGTGATTGTATGGAAGAGCTCATATATTGTTTTACTCATGCAACTATCACTCTCACGGGTTGTTTCTTGTATTGCTTCGACCAGCAAAATTTCATGCAATATAAAATATATTTTCTAGAATCAAGCTCAGTTTTAACCTTACAAGTGTCCATAAATTTATCTTTATCAACACAACCATCAATTTCTATAATATCTAATTTTAGGTCAAATTTATTTTTATCTAATTGGGAATAATAAAAAATATCAAAATACACAGTGCTTGGATTCATTATTTTATCTTTGTGGCCAACATAACCTCTTTTATGATGCTTTATGCCAACAGCTACATACTTCCACTTTTATGATACTTTACTATTCATGTCGATGGAACAATAGGCCTCATAGTGTTTCGGCAATGGAAATAACACTAAAATCAAATGCTTCCATAAAGAGCATTTACATTATGTCTAGATAAATTATAGCTACCAAGATCTCCATAGAACAAAAACATTATATTATTATCAATCTAATCCCCTAAACATCAAAATCTTTTCTCATATTAATAGTAAGGAGATGAAAACCATTAATTATGTCCATTTTATTACAAAACTGCCACTGCATCAATTTTAACTAACGTCCCATTGAAATTTATCAATTAAAAAAAAAATTATTATGTTTTTAATATAAAAAATTTCAAAATTGTTTCATATATAAATGTTAAGGAGTTAAAAATATAATACATAATTTTCATTTTAAATTAAAATTTTTCTTAAACTTTACTGTAAGTCTTGTTAATTAATTTTTAGGCGGAGAATATCGCAGTGGATGTTCCCAGGCATGATTTTTGTTTGATGGTGATTAATAATATTTTTCTAATGGTCTATGGTTTATATACCTTTTTCTAATTTTCCATTATTGGCTTTTATATTAGTTTATCTAAAAAGTTAATGTTTAATTGATATACATAAAAACTCATTTTAGGTTATAAAAAAGTTCATTTAACTTAAATTTTCATTTTCTTTTATCTTGCATGCTTATGAAAAAGTTTGATCAAACAGCCCCAGTCTGGAGTCTCTTTTCTCATACTAAATTTATTTTTGAGAAGTTTTATGGCCCAGTTGATTTTAGGTCTCGATCATTTCAAGTTATTTATCAACCTTTTCTAAAGTGTTTATGATATTATATATATGTCTGCCTAAAATTCTCATGGAGGTAATTCTGCTAATAAAACATGTACCATTGACATAAAAGACCGGTAAATTAGTAGACAAGCCTTTTAAATATGCTAGGCAGTTATCTATGTATATCTTATCTCAAGTCTTTACTTCTTTCTTTTTTATATATAAAGATTTCTGATTTACTTTATATTTCCCAGTTTTTGTCTTTAAGAGATGGTATTTTTTAATCAAATAACAATGATTAATAGTTATTATTAGTAACTGTCTAAAATTTAGTTTAATAAACAATAAAGTATCATATATTCTATAAAATTTCTAATTTTAATTACTTTTCATGATATATATAAGAAACGAGGCTTACCAATAATGAATTATTTTTCAGTCATCAGAATTATGATATTCTTTAATTTATTTATTTATTTTATGACATTTTTCCATAATTTCTTATGTAGTAAATGTTATCGTGATAATTTTGAAATATAAAAATTAAAATATTTAGAAAAAATCATATATATCTTTCCATCTTATAGAAAAGCTTAATTCACCAAATTTCATATATAAATCTTTAATTTTAAAACAAATTTATATCTGATAAAACTAAAGCAATGTTTAGGAGAAAAGAGTCAAACTAAAAATTGCTGTAAAGTAATATATTTATAATGAAGAAAATTCACTGCAAGATAAAAAAGATGGAGTATATATTTAAAAATGAGTATAAATTTATAATAATAATTGAATCTTACCTCATCATATGCACAATCATTTCTATGCTTTTCAAGAATAGTTAAGCAGTGAAGAATTTCCAGTGAAAATTATACTTGATTCTAAATGCTGCAGATCCTCCTCATACAGCCAACGGTACCCACAAGCTTTAACCTCGAGGGTGCTTAACATTGCATGCGAATTTCATTTGATCAAGATCACGCATTCCATTTGAATATTTACTAACATAATGAATGAGTAATTCTCGATTGAAAAACATCATTAGTAAGTGATCCAATTCAACTGTAACCAAATCTGTGTTCAAAATTATTGGAGCAACCCAATAGCACCAAAGACCCATGTCATTCTGAATTCCATACACAACACTACCAGAAATCTTTGTATTATTATTAGCAGGATGATCATGTGATACAAATACTGAACAACAAGCAACGCCTATCCAATTTGTGTCTTCCATAACAGTAGCAAGGTCCATCATGCTTATTGAATCACCCATACTTCGTTTAGTGAACCACCTTGGAATTTCACTTCCAGGAATAACAATACCAGTAGCACCCGAGAAAAGTGGGAATTTCACTTCCAAGAATACCTGATACCAGAAAAATTCAGTTATATTATCTATAATTGGTGTACACAGAACATCAAGTCTCTGCATCATCCAAGAAAAAACCATGTTATAATTGTGTTCCGTCAAATTCTCACTCAATTTGGGGCAATCAAAAATGAATAATTCCGGCATTTGTTTAAACAGCCCGAAAGATGTAGCTCCTGAAGAGAATTTAGTCCCAAAATAATATTAGGATCGAGGACACTGAGTCTCTTAAGATGTGGGGATCCTCTTAAGTCGGGAATCTTAATAAGATATTTGGAATCACTGAGATTTAGATCTCTCAAATTAGGCGGACACCGCAAGAGAAACAAAAATAAAAAAAATTACTCACAATTAATTTCTATTTCGGTTAATTGCAGGAGGCAAAATTAATGAAGTATGTTGTTCTTCCTCTGAAATTTAAAAAATTTGTTTTTAATTCCATTAATTTTTTTTTTTTTGTTTTAAACTTTCTAATTTAAAAATTATATAATTAACAAATGGTATCTAAACTAGTACGTGAAAAAAAAACAGATATTTTCCCCAAAAAGTGTGATATAATTTAGTTTTTTTTATTGTCTCGTATAAAGACAACTAAGTTGAAAAAAAAAAAAAAAAAACAATATCATACCTTGTTGTCTTCCCATAATTTTTTGATATTGCTACGAAGCAAGATCAGTACGGCTAGTTCTTGCGGACGAAAACTTGATGGCAAACACGTGAAAGGATATTCATTCCACTTTAGATATCTTAATTGATTAGAAAGATATGACTATCTCTGGAGATTATGATGATTCTACTCCCTGCACCAATATATTTTGGATGCAAACCCAATTTCTCCAATTGTTCAACGAGCGTCTTTAAACCCAATTTCGAACCATTTCCAAATCATTTTTGTACCTTTGTTCATGTTGTGGCCTAAACAATCAAATCAGAAAACAAAACAAAATGATAACTAAGAATTAGGACTTTCAAAAACAAAATCACGTGTGTGTATATCATAAAAAAGTATGGCTAAGTACTTACTTATTCCGTAAATCCCAGCCACAACGATTGGTGATTGATTTCAAAGCCTCCCTCCAAGTTTGAACCATTTCCAAATCATTTTTGTACCTTTGTTCATGGTCAACAAAAGCTTCTCCAAACAACCCAGTTTGTTTTCGGACCTCAGAAGGAGTGACATCATAGAAAACAGGGAGCACAGTTCGACCTGTTTGTTGAACCAAATCAAGAATTTTTGTGAGTTCTTTCAAACACCAAGTGGAAGATGCATAGTCCTTTGAGAAGACAACAATGAAAACACGTGATCCTTCGATTGCCTGGAAGAGCTCAGATTCCAAGAGTTCCCCTTTGTTGATTGTTTGGTTATCTCTGAAGGCAACAACACCTTTCCTCTAAAGCTTACAAACACATCAAAATCTTTAGTGCGTGATGATGAGCTAACACAAGCCATCCAAGAAGATCTAAGATCACTCGCAGATGATGTTCAATGTTTAAAGTCAAGGTAGAAGTCAGAATTGAGGACACAAGTCTTCAATGTTCAATTTAGTTTATTTTATCATTTTATCTATCTAATTACTGAAGCCAACATTAACCTGATATTAAAAAGTATTATATTAATATGTAATTATTATTAGCACATGGACGAAAAAAAATCATCAAATTGTAGAGATTTAAAATATTCACATAGCTAAGGAATGTTTGATTGAGTTTCTACATCACATGAAGATTTGATAAGAGAAAAAAAAATGAATTTACACATAAATTAATTTTAACTCATGAAATTAGCATCATTTTCTTCTTCATTTCTCTCCTGAGACTTTAAGAAAAAATTTAACTAACAAATCAAATTAATTTTCAACTGCATGATAATAGGTAGGATATTAATCATAAAGATTCTATAATTGATACATGTTGTGCAAAAGAACGAGAAATACTTTCACATGATTACGAGTTAAGTAATAAGTATAAAAATATGAGTTATTGTTTCCAAGAAAACATGTAAATCAAATTGTATAATTTTATAAATTGAGTGTATATTAGGTTTAGATTGTGATTTATAGTAAACAAATTGTAAAGTTGGAATTTAATTCAAATTAATAAAAGTGATTTAGATTTCAATTTCACCACTAATCCTTCTAACATCCTTTTCTGATTATTCAATTGATGTAATTGGATCAATCAGATTTCTACTCTTGTACATGTTCCTCTCAAGATCAAATATGTCACCTAACTTGATCCGATTAATTAATCTCTTAAGTTAAATTAAGTTAATTAGGGTTTATGCTTCTTGAATTTCGAATAACTATGAGATTACGTATTCACACCACCTTGTACTCTTATGTATAGGACATAGCTAAGTGATGGTTATTTTTCAGTATCACCTAAGTTTCTTTTCTCAAAGTTCCTTTAGGTTTAGGTTCAATTCATTAGTGGTCAATTAATAAAACACGTGAAGTTTAAAAGAAAGAATTCGCAATCACATTACTATATAACATCATGAATTTTATTAGAATAGATTACGGTTACATTATCTCCCAATCAATCGAAGATTTAACTCATGACATCTGGGGTCATGATACTAGAATAACCAAATAGAAAAGAATATGTAGACGATGGACTTCTGTTAGGAGAGGTAAATAATTTGTGTCTTCCACTTTCTGTTCTTCTCTCTCTTATTCCCGGTGCCTTTCTTTTGATTTCACTCCTTATCTTTGTGTATCCTTTTTCTCCAATTAGGTTTTTCTTTTATAACTAAGTTTGTTGGGTTTGGGTTAGACTCATCTTACACGAGATGAAGTGGTAGAGAGGATATGAGCTTCACTGTAACCTTGTCTCGCATGAGATGAAGTGGCTTCACTGTAATTTTTAAACAAATTAACAATGATTAATATTTATTATTAATGATTGTCTAAAATTTAGTTTAATAAAAAATAAAGTATTGTTAGATCAAGATTTGTTAAATCAATAATGTCCCTAAGTTTTGATAAATTACAGCACAGACGAAATCAAGCAATCAAGACTTGCTCAGACGAAACCAGCACAAACGGAAGATGGCCCTTCAAAGTTTGAAGTGTTGCGTCTGTCCACAAGCCAAGACATCAGACGATACTGGCACAGACGGAAGAAGACTACTCAAGTTGAAAACCTTCGTCTGTCCAAGAGAAGCTTAAGACGAAAGGATAAGACGAAACAACATCATTGAAGATTCATATCGTCTATCCAAAAAGTGAAGTCAAGTTGAAGTCTCGCGCCAAGATTCAAAATCTAAAGGAGTCATCATGAGAAGAATCCAAGATCTGTATGGGGATCTACGCGTTCACATTCAAAGTCAAAAAGGTCTCTACCTTTTTGTCACATCTCTGTACAAGTCAGTAAAAGGAACTGCGCACGCAATCCAGTCCGAGATATCCGCTGCAACTCTCATCTATCAATCAAGGACAACTGACAATCTTTTGGAAAGTTCTCAAGTAGATCTTCAACGACTCTCAACGGCATTCAAATGAGTCTAACGGCTATTTGAAGAAGATGCCTATAAAAGGACTTTACCACAATCAGAACAAGTTGGCGAATACGCTTATCTCTTTCTAACTCTTAAGGATTCGCTCAATTCTGATATCTGTTCTTCATTGTAAACACCTCTCTGCGTAGAGGAAAACTTTGTTTTTCGAAACATCTTTCAAGTCCACTTGTGTGGCATTTTAGCCTGAGGAGGCTGTGTGTTCAAAGAATACCTGGTTTAGCCTGAGGAGGCTGTGTGTTCAAAGAATACCTGGTTGTTTAGCCTGAGAAGGCTGGGATCAAAGAATATCTGTAATAGCCAGAAGTGGCTGAGTTCAAAGAATACTTGTAACCATTTCACGGTTGGTAGTGAAAACTCGTTGTTCTTTGAGTAAGCGGACGTAGTCTTGAATAGACGAACCAGTATAAAAATATCTGTACATTTATTTTATCTGCTAGTTAACTAACGGGGATAAATATATTTTAACGTTTATATATTAAAATCAATCTTTCAAGATAAACACTGTTTCGTCTGAACAAACTTTGAACCCACAGACGAAACCCACAGACGAAAGGTACAGACGAAAGAAAATTAATTTTTTTAGATATCACAATTCAACCCCCCTTCTTGTGATTTATCTTTTACAAATATCATGAATTCTATGAAAATTCTAATTTTAATTACTTTTCATGATATAAAAAATAGGCTTACCAATAATGAATTATGTTTCAGCCATCAGAATTATGATGTTCTTTAATTAATTTATTTATATTATGAAATTTTTCCATAATTTCTTATTTAGTAAATGTTCTATCATTTTCAAATATGAAAAATTTAAAATATTTAAAAAAAATCATATATATCTTTCCATTTTATAGCAAAGTTCTCTCTTCACAAGCTTAACTCACCAAATTTCAAATATATAAATCTTTAATTTAAAAACAAATTTATATCTGAGAAAAACTAAAACAATGTTTGAGAGAAAAGGGTGAAACTAAAAACTGTTGTAAAGTAATATATTTATAATGAAGAAAAAGGAGTATATATTTATAAATGAGTATAATAATAATTGAACCTTACCTCATGCACAATCATTTCTATGCTTTTCATGAATAGTTAAGCAGTGAAGAATTTCCAGTGAAAATGATACTTGATTTTAAATGCTGCAGATCCTCTCCTATACCCATCGGTACCCACAAGCTTTCACCTCCAAATCCAAACCTCGAGGGTGCTTAACATTGCATGCGAATTTCATTTTATCAAGATCACGCATTCCATTTGAATATTGACTAACATAATGAATGAGTGATTCTCGACTGAGAAACATCATTTGTAAGTGATCCAATTCAACTGTAACCAAATCTGTGTTCAAAATTATTGGAGCAACCCAATAGCACCCAAAACCCATGTCTTTCTGAATTCCAAAACAAAAGCTACCAGAAATGTCGGTATAATTATTAGTAGGATGATCATGTGACACAAATACTGCACAACAAGCAACACCTATCCAATTTGTGTCTTCCATAACAGTAGCAAGGTCCATCATGCTTATTGAATCACCCATACTTCGTTTAGTGAACCACCTTGGAATTTCACTTCCAGGAATAACACTTTGAGTAATACCCGATAAAAGTGGGGATTTCAAGCATACCTGACACCAGAGAAATTCAGTTATATTATATATAATTGGTGTACACAGAACATCAACATCAGTATAGAGCAATGGAGATGTTACCTCAAGTATATGCATCATCCAAGAAAAAACCATGTTATAATTGTGTTCCGTTAAATTCTCACTCAATTTGGGGCAATCAAAAATGAATAATCCCGGCCAATGTTTGTCAAAAAAAAAATTTCAATTTTTTCCGTCATTGTTGAAAGCTCTGGCAAGTAAATCAGCTGCTTGCAGTGCTGCAAATTCAAATAGTCAAGCTTGGAAAGTTGCTTGATGGTGGTAGGTAGAGTCACAAATTTGTTTCCCCCCAAATCTAAGCTTACTAAAGAATGTAAGTTTCCAATAGCATCAGGGATTTGAAGTAGATTGCAGAAGCTCAGGTCAAGATAATACAAATATTGGAAACAAGGCAAATAAAGTAACACCAAACCGATTGAGTCTTCAGGTATTTGAGAGGAAAGAAGATGGCGAGGCAACATTAGAGCTTTATATGCTGACGAAGTTATCAATTGGATGACACTTCTGTTTTTACCAACTTTCTCCAAATGCTCTGTTTCCGTTGGTTTCTTTAATAGATGATTATTTTGTAATTTTGAACAACCTGAAAGATTTAGCACCTTGAGAGAATTGAGCCCCAAAATAATATTAAGATCCAGGACAAGATTTTCACATCCTTTAAGAATGAGTCTTTTAAGATGTGGGGATCCTCTTAAGTCAGGAATCTCAATAAGATATTTGGAGTCACTGAGATTTAGATCTCTCAAATTAGGCAGACACTGCAAGAGAAACACAAAAAAGAAAAATTACGTCCAATTAATTTTTATTTCGGTTAATTGCAGGAGGCAAAATTAATGACGTAAGTTTTTCTTCCACTGAAATTTAAAAAATTTGTTTTTAATTCCATTAAATTTTTTGGTTTTGTTTTAATCCTTCTAATTTAAAAATTATATAATTAACAAATGGTATCTAAACTAGTACATGAAAAAAAAAACATATTTTTCCCTAAAAAAGTGTGATATAATTTAGTTTTTTTATTGTTTTGTATAAAGACAACTAAGTTGAAAAAAAAAAAAAAAAACAATATCTTACCTTAGTGTCTTCCCATAATTGTTTGATATTGCTACGAAGCAAGATCAGTACGGCTAGTTCTTGCGGACGAAAACTTGATGGCAAACACGTGAAAGGATATTCATACCACTTTAGATATCTTAATTGATTAGAAAGATCATTGATGGTTCCTGAGAATTTAACGTCCTGGAAAATTACAAACTGAAGATTATTCATTTTTGTTAGAGCATCAGCCCGCATTATGGTTTCTTCAAACTCTTTTGGATATTCTGTAATAAAGATGGCTTCAAGATTTTTGGATTCCTAAAGCATAGTAAAAAGGAAAGAAAAATGTTAACTTCGTTAATCATTTTAACATTTTAAAAAAAATGACAGCACATGAAATTTTATATTTATAAAATATTTTACCTTATTTGTTGTCATGACATTATGTAGATCCCTGTAGTCCCATAACCTGCTCCACTTTCTAGGTTCCTTCGGTGATTTTGCTTTAACAATACTTCTACCCAACTCTTTCAACAAGTCATGCATTTTAACTACAGCAAAGTAAGTATCTTCTTTTTCCAAACTTATGAGAGATTTTTCAATAAGAACTTTCATACCAATATCTGGATAAAATCCTCGATAAGCTAGAAGTTTCTTCACTGATTTCTCAGACCGTCCAGAAGAATAAAAACAAGCAATATCTAGAAATATTTCCTTTTCCATTTTTTCCAATCCATCAAAACTCAAACGCAAAACATCCATGATATCTTTGCTTGGATTTTCTCTCAATCTAGCCAATGCACTTCTCCACTCGACTATGTTTCGATCAAACAAATATGAGCCCAACACTTTAATTGCCAACGGAAGACCATTGGCATATCTCAGGAAATCATATGTCAACACTTTATACTCTTCCACAAAATCATCAGATTTAAAAGCTTTTTTGCAGAATAATTGAAGAGCTCTATTCATATTCAGGAGTTCAACATTGTATACATCAGTCACTCCATAATTTCTTAAGATATGACTATCTCTGGAGACTATGATGATTCTACTCCCTGCACCAAGATATTTTGGATGCAAACCCAATTCCTCCAATTGTTCAATTTTATCAACATTATCGAGAACAATAAGCGTCTTAAAATTGCATAGTCTAGTTCTTACCATCGTGGCTCCTTTGTAAAGATTATTTATCACAATATTTCCTTGATTCAGAGCTTGACAGAGAAGTTGTTTTTGTGCACCAATTGGTCCAAAATCCCTATATATTTGGCTTACATCATCAATAAAACAACAAGTATCATACTGGGAAGAGATTTTATGATATAAAGCAGTAGCAATTGTGGTCTTTCCTATTCCACCCATCCCACAAATTCCTACAACTCTAACCATTTTATTCGCACCCAAATCTAGAAGATCTTCCAATTGTTTCACACGAGAGTATATATCAACTAAATCATCCCCGAAACTTGAAATTTGACTATGACCCAATATATTGATTACCTCTTCAACAATTTTTTCAATTTCTTCATGTTGTGGCCTAAACAACCAAATCAGAAAACAAAACAAAATGATCACTAAGAATTAGGACTTTGAAAAACAAAATCACATATGTATATCATAAAAAAAGTATGGCTAAGTACTTACTTATTTTGTACATCCCAGCCACAACGATTGGTAATTAATTCCAAAGCCTCCCTCCAATTTCGAACCATTTCCAAATCATTTTTGTACCTTTGTTCATGGTCAACAAAAGCTTCTCCAAACAATCCAGTTTGTTTTCGGACCTCAGAAGGAGTGACATCATAGAAAACAGGGAGCACAGTTCGACCTGTTTGTTGAACCAAATCAAGAATTTTCTTGAGTTCTTTCAAACACCATGTGGAAGATGCATAGTCCTTTGAGAAGACAACAATGAAAACACGTGATCCTTCGATTGCCTGGAAGAGTTCAGATTCCAAGAGTTTCCCTTTGTTGATTGTTTGGTCATCTCTGAAGGCGACAACACCTTTCCTCTGAAGAGCAGCAAAAAGGTGATCGGTGAAACCGTTACGAGTATCCTCACCTCTAAAGCTTACAAACACATCAAAATCTTTAGTGCGTGATGATGAGCAAGTACAAGCCATCCAAGATGATCTGAGATCACTCGCAGATGATGTTCAATGTTTAAAGTCAAGGTAGAAGTCAGAATTGAGAACACAAGTCTTCTTAAAACAAAGAACAAAAATGTCACTTGGGCAAAAATGTAAATTACCTAAAATATTTATTATTCTATTGCTACTTGACTTATAAAGTCACGTTCAATTTAGTTTATTTATCATTTTATCTATCTAATTATTGAAGCCAACACTAACCTGCTATTAAAAAGTATTATATTAATATGTAATTATTATTAGCATGTATGGACGAAATGAATTGATCAAAATGAAGAGATTTAAAATATTCACATAGTTAAGGAATGTCTGATTGAGTTTCTATATTACGTGAAGATTTGAAAGAGAAAAAAGTAAAAAACAAAAAGTGAATTTAGTATAAATTAATTTTAAATACCTAGGGTCATGGTACACAAGAATAACTAAATAAAAAAGAGTATATAGATCAATTTCCTTCGTAGAGATGAATAATTTGTTTCTTTTATTTTTTGTCTTTCTCTCTTTTACTTATGGTGCCTTGTTTTTGAATTCACTCTTTATCTTTGTGTGTCCTTTTTCTCCAATTAGGTTTTTCTTTTATAATTGAGAGTGTTGAGCTTAGGTTAAGCTCATCTCTTATGAATCCTCTTGCGCGAGATAAGGTGGCACAGAGGCGTGAAGCTTCAATGAAACCTTGTCTCATATGAGATGAAGTGGTAGATGAGTTTCATTGGGACCTTGTCTTGCGCAAGTTGAATTGACAGAGACAATTTGTTCTCTGCTTTGTTTCTATCTTGCGTGAAACATGACATCATTTGCGCAAGTTTCTTTGATTGCTCTAAATTCCTTCTGATTCCAGTGCAATTTGGTTCTAAAATACTCAAACAAACCTTCGAAGATTTCTAAGAATAATAACTAGACAATTTTTCTAAATGAGCATTGTTTCGAGTTCATATCTCTCCGTTCATGGAAATTTGCTTATAAAAATTATGCCCAGAGTATAGAGTTATCAACACCCCCAACTGAAGTTCTTGTTTGTCCTCTGACAAGGAGAAGCTGTGATTCAGTGACTTCCCGGATAAATTATTACCCTAACACCATGAATTCACAAAACTAATTAACCAACCATCTTGACGATTTGTATAATCATAAAAAAAAAATTAAGTTTGTAAATATTAACGGAAAAAAATTATTAATGGAAAATAAAGAATATTTAAATTTTAAGATATAAAAATTACCATTAGAATATGAAGAACAATTAAGAAAAAATTCTGAAAAAAGTGTTTGAAAATAAAAATGAAGATCAGCCAAAAGTTTAGATATATAGAAAAATTTTGTGATAACAATTGGGGGTCGGATGTTTTGGTAAGCTTGTATCGGGTTTTAGATCATGTCATTAACCCAACACAAGTTGATATTGGTGGATGTTTAGTAGTGTTAAAAGGTAAAGACAATTTGAAACTTTAACAATTCTAATCATCTTCTTGGAATGAAGATCCTTTATCATACATATATCATGGGGAAGTGTTAAGCTGGCATTGCAAAGTAGTTAAAGTATGCATGAAAATCAAACAAGGAGTAAATTCGGGGACATGTAATACATCCAAAAGAGAGAGAGTCAGAAATAGTGATATTTCCAGAATGAGTAACAAGAATTGGTGTCCATTAGGCAAGTTAATGGTAATAGGAGAAATAGGATGATAATTATGAAACAAAAATCTATGTGAATAAATGTGCAAGGTAAATCCAGTATCAAGACACCACTGGACAGGATAAAGATATTGTTTACCAGACTCTGTAACATTTGAATTGTGTGCTTTGCTGGTGCATCATTTGTCACAATTACCCGCTTTCTAAGTGGTGGTTGCCTACAAATTTATGTCATAACACAATGTACCTACATAAGAACTAATTGCTAAATGAGTTATTTGTCAACTCTAATAATTCGTGTCCAATAAGCAGGTTTTAAGTGTAGTAAATTTCTTTGACTTGTTTGGTTTATTTTAAAATTTATCCAGAAATAATATTCTTATGAAAGTAATTCTTGAACTGTCAAAAAAAAAAAATCTTGAGAATATAATAATCCACCTCAAAATAAACACTTGATTTATGTAAAGAGTCAGGAAAGAGGGGTGTGTTTTACACTAGCTAAGAAAACAGCAATAATCACCGAAAATATGCAGAGGACAAGCAACGATTAAACAACTCAATCCTTCATGCCAATTCGAAAACAAGTTTGACTTCAAGTAAAAAGGCCAAAACGTGGTAATTGCATAGTAAAAATAGTGTGAGTACAAAAAAGCTAAAACTAGATTTCATTTTCTACATGAGCTGAAGGAAAGGGAATGTTTCTTGGTGTACACTTACATATATGGACCGGGAGATGAGTCAATAATAGCCAAATGCAACATGAATTTGATCAATTGCAAGAGGTTTAAGTTGGAAAAACATGCATAGCTACATGTGTTCAACTACTTTCCAAGCAGTACTTTGGAACAATAGTAGTGATTCAGTAGCCCTTTTAAGGTACAACAACATGCAACCTGTACAATATAATAATGGTTACTCAATAGGATTCTCCTTGCACTCAATAGAATTTTCCAAATTGTGTTGAATTTGTTCTTTGAGCTCATTTTGCTCAGTTCCTTGTTCTGGAACAAGCTGGCCAACCTTTGGATACTTATCTATGAATTTAAATTCCCAATCCTCTAAAACTGCAAGTTCTGACTCGTCTAAACCTTCAAGGTTCCCATTAATATCTGCAGGTTTAAAAGACAGAAGTGCAAGGGCTCTGCTACATTCCTTTCCTGCAAACATTGCATAAGATCCTCCAGGTCCATAAAAATTCCTGTATATGCATCAAGTAAAACCTATCAGTGTCATCTTTTTGGGGATTTTGATGACTTATACCAAGCAAGCACAAAGATGACAAGAAGTAACCAAGACATCTTTTCATTTTTTTTTTTTTAATAATGAATCAATAGTTCAATTCATATATATCATTAGCACAAAATATTTTTGAATAAACAGTCATTTTCATTCTTGAAAGTCTGAGTTAATGTTAGTTTAATCCTTGAAAGTAATAAAATTTAAAAAGAGTCACTAAAAATATAATTAATTTTTCATTTTAATCCCTGAAGGTGTCTACTATTATTTCGGTTCCTGAAATTAATTATTTATTATAATATTAATTCCTGAAAATGTCTATTTATTATTATTTTAATCTTTGAAAGTACATACTTAAACTCCTTGAAAGGATTAAAATAACAATAAATAAGCTATTTGAGAATTAAAATATAACAAATCATCACTTTCAGGACCATAGACACTTTCAGACACTAAATGAGAAACTAATTATACTTTCAGGGACCAAAGCGAAGATTTACTCGATATTCAATAAGATTTGACAACTTTACGGCGTCATTTTATTGATTGATAAGATGTGACAAAAGGGTAAAAATTTTAAACTTGTTAATCAAGTCGTAAAACTTGGCACAAGAGTGAATTCAACTCATACAGGTGCTCCAACCTTGAACTAAGAAACCATTCACAAAAGTATTGCATTTTTAAAATGCTTAGGGCAAGACAAATAGACCGCAGATTGAGAATGCCGCCAATCATCATTGTAATGCAAGTTCAGATCATTTTTACACTCAACAACTAAATTTAATAGGTATTCCCATATAACCTACTGAGTATTAAGGAAAAGTTTGAGGAGTTTTTCTTCAACACTGGCCATATAGATGATCAAATCATACTAATAAAATCAATATTGAATTGTCAAAATTATCCTATTTCACCTCTTATCCTCGTGCTCTATGTATATAAGGAACATAGACCTAGCTGAACAGAACAAAATTTGACCAATCAACCATATAGAAAGTCAAAATTAGATTTACTTAAAAGCAACTCTAACAATTCATGTATCTCGGGACCAACCCACCTAAACTTTTATTCATAGAAATAAAAAATCCTCATTTTAGTCCCTAACTTAAATAGATAATTTCACTTTGTTTATTGAAAATAAAAAAAACTTTGAAAAAAGTCCCTAAATTAAATTTATGGTGGTCACAATAATATTTATGTAGGCAATTGATAATTTTGTAGGTTTATGTTAAATACGGTAATGTAATATATGTTAATTGTCTCGTCATAGATTCAATCAATCATGTATTAATTTATATATTTTATCTTATTTTTTTCTGATAATTTAATCTATTTTATCTATTAATTGTCTAATCTCACGTAAAATAACAACAAAAACCTATAAATTAACGTGACTCGCTTAACATTAGAAATATACCAAATTCAATCCTATAAAAAAAATCAACTACTTGTTCTACTTATAATACGAGGATAGCTCTTTCTTATCTTCAGATGACAAGGATCTCCGACCCATTCCTAAATTTAACTCAATTTAAAGATTATAACTCAATCCTACAAAATTAACCCTACAAAATTATTTCTAATTGCCACGAAATAAACCTACGTGAAACTTTTAAAATGAAGATGTTTAAGGGGACTTAAATAACTATTTCGTTCAATTTCAAATAAATTGACACTAACAACATAGAAAGTAGTCTTCACCAGTAATTAAGATCATAAACTACTTACATGACCATTTCATTTGTTTTTTTTTTTTTTTCAAAAAAGAGTAACAAAAATAGCATTTACTAGAAGCATTCTCAAGTAAAAAGCGAAGGTGTAGGTAAGTACATACCTGCCAGAGGAGACGTCATAGATCTGGCCTTTGATAGCCATCAAGAGGGGTTTATTAGGATCAGACCCATCGTACGCTCGCAATTCCCGGTCCGTTATTTCACCCAACTGAACCGGTTCACGCCGCGGTTCAGGCTCCTCGAACCGGGAACTTGCTCGGGCCGAAACGACAGGGGGTTTGTTGTAGTCTTCGGGGGACACAAACATGGCGCTGACGGTTCTGTAAACGACAACCATCATAGCCAAAACGGTGAAAAACGCCGCCGGAGAAAGCCCAGTGTACAGAGTTATATCTTCCATCACAGTCGCGTATAAACCCATTTTTCAAACCTTCTTCTCTCAAATGATGCCTTTGGTTTGGGTTATGAAAAACAGAGGAAGCAGCTGAAATTGGAATGGAAGCTACCAAACACGCACGCCAGGGTTTAAACAATTTATTTTAATCTTTTAACTGTGGTATATTTGTAGTATACTTTTTAATTTATTAAATTATTTATACTAGTTTTAGAATTTTTTTTATATATTATACCATATATATATATATATATGCGATTTATTATTACACACCTTTTATATTTCCTTAAATGCATTAGCAGATTTAATAGGTTTTAATTTTTTTTGAGATAATAGAAAATGTTTTAAGATAATAAAATAATCATTTTTTATTATCTTAAAATATTTTTCATTATTACTGAAAAAATGAAAGAAATATGAATTTTTAAAAACTTAAAATACTATTCATCATGATATATATTTAAATCTATTTTTAAACAACTATAATATTTTTAAATCTTTAAAAAATTTATAATTAATTTTTTTTATTTCCAAGTTTTTAATACACATTGGTTATGTAGTCCAGGCAACTGAAAAATAAGTATTTCTTTATGTGTCTATTTATATATTTCTTATTAGGAAATCTTATAACCGGCTCTTTTGAATTTTGATGTCTTTTGTCTACTTTTTGAAGACCAATTATTTTTAATTATCTTTCATTTTCTTATCAATACTCTTAACTTCTAATCTACTAGGGAAGGAGATTTTTTTTCCATATAATCCTTTATTATCTCTAATTTTTCTCTTGAAATATAATATCTTTTAGATTAATTTCTACACTAGAGGAGTTGATTTCTGCTTTCTCATTTATAACCACTTAAAAAAAATTATTAAACACAAGATTTTGTTTGATTAATTAAATGTGAATGTATATTAAAATGTCAAATATTGCCTACATTAGTTAAGTAATAATAAAGGTAATGAATAAATATAAATAAAAGAGAGTAATATTGATGTTTGAAATAGTAACATTTTCTTGAAAATAATATTTGGTGAAATGTCCATTTGTTATTATTACTACTTGGTATCAAAAGTTTATGACACAAACATATAACTACCAATATATGCTTCCTGTCAACCAAGTATGACTCTGAATATATGTTTATTTCTTATTTCTAATTCACTGAATTTAATGTAAAGTGATGATTTTGTATATATATTTAAATTTATATTAATTTCAATTTAATATTTATATTTTTTAAATGCTTAATATGTTTCTTAAATATGGTTAAATTTTTGTAAATATCTTTTTTATGTTAAATTTAAATTTAATATATATATATATATATATATATATATATGTATTATTTTCTAGTTTAATGATTATGTATTGTCAGTATAAAATGTCAAATGTTACCAAATTTAGTTAGATAATAATAATAAGAAAAGTATACACATAAGTAAAAAGAGGAATACAAATGTTTGGAATAGTAAAATTTCCTTAAAGCAATGTTTTTTTTAATAAAAAATCTATTTTATTATTATTACTAAACCAAATTATTGCATGTTATGCATGAATAATTACACCTACCTCTAATCTTAGAATCAACGGTATATGACTCCAACGTACAGGATGACTCTCAGAACATGTTTATTCCATGATAAGTATCAATAAAACACCTTTTCACTCAAAATATAACTTTGACTACATTTTTACTTCTTTATTTCACTAAATTTAATGTAAAATGATAATTATATATATATATATATATATATATTAAAATTATATTGATTTTAATTTAATATTTATATTTTTAAAAATACATAATATATATTTCTTTATGTTAAAGTCACATAGCATTTCCCAATTTTAACAATTCATTCAATATGAAATATATCGAGTAGATGCAATAGATCACAAAACAAAAATTGAACATTTGGTGTAAAATAATAAATAAAAAGCAGTATATTGTAAAAAATATATACCTTTAGAAGGGCAATGAAGTTCGGTGAGCGCTGAAATGTAGAGAGCATAAACTCCAAAAGCCGTTTACGAACCTGAAAAGCATACAACGCAACTTATAATACAAAGGTGTATGAAACAATATGTTAGTTCACAAAAGCAAAAATTAAAGGGTGAAATTTATAGCAAAAGCAAAATAGACAGAGGAAAAGGCGCCTGAGGTTACATCCTTGAAGAAATTGGTGTTGGAGAAAAGAAATAAAAAAAAAAGCTCTACAGACGGAAGTAGAAGAGTGCAGACGAAAGAGGGGTACAGACGAAAGAAGTGCACAGACGAAACTGGAGTGTACAGACGGAACTTAAAAAATGCTTCTCCGTATATATTATTATTCTTATTCTTCTCCTCCTCTTTGCTTACACACAAAGTCTTTAGGATCCAGCTACAGGAAAACCGGGAACGGAGAGCCCTCCCCCTTTTTTTTCCGCCCGACTCGGCAGTCTGCTCAGGGTTCCAAACTCAACGTTGGCAACTAAACACGAGGGTTGCGCTCGTTGCGGGACTTAACCCAACACCTTACGGCACGAGCTGACGACAATAGTGGTATCCATAACAAACTAACCACTAACAAACTAACTACTAACAGTCTAACTACTAACAAACTTTTGAATTAGTCAATCTTCAACACTTCCCCCTAATTCAAAATCAAAAAAATCAAAGACAAACAACATTCAGTAGTCTTCTAAGCTCTCTGAATCTGTCAGCTCTCAATGACTTAGTCATTATATCTGCAATTTGTAACTCTGTTTTACAATGCTTCAGTCTGATCTTCCCTTTTCCAACTTGATCTCTCAGAAAGTGATACTTCGTTTCTATGTGCTTGCTCCTTCCATGTGCAACCGGATTCTTAGCTAAATTGATAGCAGATTTGTTATCTATCAACAAGTCAACATAGCCATCAAAGCCAACTTTAAGTTCTTCCAGTAACGATTCTAGCCACAAAGCTTGGCATGCAGCATGACATGCAGCAATATACTCGCTTCAACAGGTTGATAAAGCTATAACAGCCTGCTTCTTGGAACACCACGAGATTGGAGAACCAGAGAGTAAAAACACATAACCCATGGTGCTCTTTCTCTCCAATAAGTCCCCACACCAATCAGAGTCAGAATAGGCTACAAGTTGTAACCCAAATATCTCAGAATACGTTTAGCTGCCATGAAATGCGACTTCTTCGGATTACTCATAAATCGACTTACCAAGCCAACGCTGTATGAAATCTCTGGTCTTGTATGACAAGTAAACCTCAAATAGCCAATCATCTGTCTAAACAAAGTACCATCTACTGCTGATTCCTGTTCACCATTATCAAGTTTCATATTTGCTTCTGCAGGCGTCTCTGCTGTATTGCATTCCAGCATTTTGAATTTCTTTAATACATCATGAATGTATTTCTTTTGGTGCATAAACAGTCCACCTTCAACCTGTTTGAACTCAATGCCAAGGAAGTATGACAACCTTCCTAAATCAGTCATCTCAAATTCAGACTTCAGGCACTGCTTCACAGCTTCAATATCTTCTGTATTACTGTCAGTTATGAGTAGATCGTCTACATAAAGACAAATGAATAGAATACCTCCACCACCCATTGCTTTAATGTACACACCATGCTCTACATTACATTTCTTGAAACCTGAACTTGAAAGGAAATCATTAATCCTTTTATTCCAAGCTCTTGGTGCTTGCCTTAAGCCATACAAAGCTTTTCTCAGTCTGTAGACCTTGTCTTCACTTCCTTCTATATCAAAACCTGGAGGTTGAGTAACATAGACTTCTTCTTCAAGAGGTCCATTTAGGAATGCTGATTTAACATCCAGCTGCCACATATTCCAGTTCTTCAAAGTAGCAAGAGCAACAACCAGTCTAACAGTTTCCAATCTTGCAACTGGCGCAAATACTTCAGAGAAATCAACCCCTTCTGTTTGCATAAATCCTCTAGCTACTAGTCTTGCTTTGTATTTGGCAATAGTGCCATCTGGATTCAACTTAGTTTTGAATACCCATTTCACATCAATAGGCATCTTATTAGCTGGAAGTTTCACCAACTCCCAAGTCTCATTCTTCTTTATCGACTTCAATTCTTCATGCATAGCCTCCTTCCATACTTTGCTTTTTAAAGCTTCATCAATACTGACAGGTTTTGCATTTGCAAGAAGTGCAATATGCTGGAGCAATTCTCCTTCGTCTGTGACAGCATCATCGAATGTAATTTCGCAATCTCTGAGTCTTGCTGGTAGAGTTCTGGATCTGGTGGGTCTTGTTTGAATACATCTCTTAGGTGAATTTGCACCTTGAAACTCAGTGCTGAGTTCGTCTCTATCGAGCGGTAACAAACTCCTTGACTTTGATTCTGGCGTATCAGACGGAGACATAATGTCATGAACAGACGGAAGTGATCTCTCATGATCAGACGGAAGTGATCTCTCATGATCAGACGGAAGTGATCTTGACTCAATGAAATGCACGTCTCTGCTGAATACTACTTGCCGTGTCTTAGGATTGAAGAGCTTGTACGATCCAGTGGAGTTGTAACCAAAGAAGATCAACTGTTCACTTTTGTCATCCAATTTCCTTCTCTTTTGATCTGGAATATGCCTATAGCATAGTGAACCAAAAACTCTGAAGTGCCTGACTGAAGGCTTCTTCCCTGTCCATACCTCTTCTGGGACCTTAAATTCCAGCCTCTTTGTAGGACAATGATTCAACACATAAGTTGCAGTTGCTGCAGCTTCTCCCCAAAATTCGTGTGACAGGTTTTTACTCTTCAGCATACTCCTAACCATGTTTAGGATGGTTCTGTTTCTTCTCTCAGCCACCCCATTATGTTGAGGAGTATAAGGTGCTGTTATCTCATGCACAATCCCATTTTCCATGCAAAAATTATCAAATTCTCTGGAAGTAAATTCACCACCACCATCTGTTCTCAGTATTTTGATGGATTTTTCAGACTGCTTCTCAACTAAGCACTTGAAGGATTTGAAAATGGGAAACACCTCATTTTTAGCCTTAATAAGATAAAGCCACAATTTTCTGCTGAAATCATCTACAAATGTCACAAAATACTTGTTCCCTCCTAAGGATGGAACCTCAAATGGACCACACACATCCGAATATACCATATGCAGTAAACTATTGGCTCTCGAAGCAGTATAATTGCTGAATGATGATCTGGGTTGTTTACTGATTAAGCAACTATCACAAACTTTCTTAGGCACGTGTACAGACAGAAGCCCAAGAACCATTTCTTTGGACTTCATGAGACTAAGATCTTTGAAATTAAGATGACCAAGCCTCATGTGCCACAACCAAGTGTCATCAGATAGAATTTCGGAGTTAAGGCATTGAGTTTCAACAGCATTAAGGTGTAGCTGGAAAGTTCTGTTTGATGCAAGCGGTGCCTTCATGATTTTCTTTTCTTCAGCGTCAAGAACTTCCAAGGATCCGTGCTTCATGGCTATTGAGAAACCTTTCTCCAATAGTTGTCCCAAGCTGATTAGATTGCTACTCATGGTAGGCACAAAGAGCACATCATGCAGCAGCACATTCCCACCATCCTTCCTCTTGATTATCACATCTCCATGCCTTCGGCTTGAATCATTCTATCATCAGCAAACTTTACTTTTCTTTTCTTACTTGAATCAAAGTTTATGAGCCAATCTCTATGGCCTGTCATGTGATTAGAACAGCCAGAGTCTGCATACCAAACTTCTTCACTGCAAATTTCTTGAGTATTTGTCATCTGCAACATTACAGACGCAGACGAAACGGACGGGTCCGAAGCGGACTGGCACAAGTCTTCTTGCACCGTTGTCACCATTAGCAGAACAGGACTTTCATCCCTGTTATCTTTCATTTCTTCTTTTGCCATATGAGCTTCATCATGCTGTTTCCTGCGATGATCAAACTGGCTTGGGGGAGCTTGACATTCGGATGAAAAATGTCCAATTTTATTGCAATTGAAACATTTGATTTTCTTTCTATCTATTTTCTTCTTTCCTCCTTTCCAATTGGATCCTCCCCTCCTTGAGGAAGTTTCTGTTTGATCTTGATCAATCTTCTCTTGTTCTTGATGAGAACTTCTGCCCTTTCCTCTGTAATCTTTCCCCTTTCCTCGGTTTCTTGATCCACCCCTACCATCGTAGCCTCCTTTCTTCGAAGTCTGGGCTTGCAGAACCTGTTCTACAGTTTTCTCAGTGGATCTTTCAATGAGCCTCTGCTCATGTGCCTCGAGGGAGCCCTGAAGATCTTCAACCTTCAGTTCTTCAAGATTCCTTGATTCTTCAATGGCCACAACAATGTGGTCAAAGTTAGGGGTTAGGGTTCGTAGTACCTTCTCAACAATCGCTTGATCAGTTATCATTTCACCACATGCCTTCATTGCATTGGTGAGAGTGAGGATTCGATTAAAGAATTGAGCAATTTTTTCATTTGACTCCATTTGCATCAACTCATACTGGCGTCTCATAGTTTGAAGACGCACCTTCTTCAATTGATCTTCTCCTTGATGACATTTCTCCAGAATTTTCCATGCCTTCTGTGACGTCTTTGCTTCTGCAATCTTCTCAAAGTGTGCATCGTCGACGCTCTGATGAAGAAGACACATCGCTTTGCAGTCTTTCTTTTTGTTTTCCTTGTATGCCACCCTCTGTGCTTCTGTTGCATCTGTAGCAAGTTCTGGGTAGCCATCTTCAACAATCTCCGTAACTTCTTGAAAGCCGAAAATGGCTTTCATCTGAATACTCCATCGATTCCAGTTCTTACCGTCAAGAACAGGAAGATTCGATTGTAAGGTTGCGCTGGTGTGTCCCATTGTAAATCAACCAACAAGAACGTCCCTTGAATCTGAACCACGCTCTGGATACCAGTTTGTTGGAGAAAAGAAATAAAAAGAAAGGCTCTACAGACGGAAGTAGAAGAGTACAGACGAAAGAGGGGTACAGACGAAAGAAGTGCACAGACGAAACTGGAGTGTACAGACGGAACTTAAAAAATGTTTCTCCGTGTATATTATTATTCTTATTCTTCTCCTCCTCTTTGCTTACACACAAAGTCTTTATTTATAGTGGTATCCATAACAAACTAACCACTAACAAACTAACTACTAACAGACTAACTACTAACAAACTTTTGAATTAGTCAATCTTCAACAATTGGCACTAAAAAACATAACCTAACAGATGGCATTCGGATTGGAAAAAGAGAACAGTTAATTATTTGATTGTCCAACTATTTTGCATTTATTCTCCATATAAGTTCAGAACCAAACATAATATTCATGGTAGAAATAAAATGTTACAATGTTCAATTTACATAATTGTACTTTCTGCTCAAAATCCCAAAGGCCAAAAACAATTTTTTATCTGAATATTACCCCCTTTAGTACCACAGTTAGCAATTCAAAAGCTGAACTTTCAGATACTTCTATACTATTATGATATTATCATCAATAAGGTGATAAAATTGCACCTGACCTGAACTATAAAGGTTCTTAAGGCACTAAGAGGTGTTGACCCTGTCTAGATCCTCACCTCCATGTCTAAGACAGGCATTTTGGTGCCTTCAACATTACTAACATCTGATGCCCTTAGCCTATTTTCTTTCCTTTGTTGTTCTGATTAGAAAAAACATGTTATTCAGTTATTCACGTTTCCTTAACTGGTTAAAAAAACTTTTACACTGCAGAGTAGTATGCATAGAGCAAAATAAAGAAAAGTCCATACTAGAATATCTAGAAGATATCTCATAATTTAAGAATAGAAGAAAAGTCCATACTAGAATATCTAGAAGATATCTCATAATTTAAGAATAGATTAGAGTATTTTAAATTATCTCTTACGATTCATTTCCACATGTCCTTATTCATCATGATTTATTTCCTTATTTAATCAGGATTGTGAGTCTACTGTTAACATGAATAAAGGTGAGAGCTTTACGTTCTGTAACATATCCAACACATCACCTCAAAGTGGATATCAGTTTCAGATTATTTAGTATCTATTCTGTCCTTTACCTCTCTCCATATCCCAAAATCCTAATTTCAACTTGGTGTAAGAGCCATGGTATCCACCTAGTGAATAGGTTTATCCCTATGTTATATTGACTTTGTAGAACTAGACTATCACCAAAATCAAATTTTATGGTTTTACTTTTTTATTTTTTTCATCATAGTCGGATCCTGATTTCTCCTTTGTGAGTTTTATCTATTGAGTTCCTTGTTTTGAGCTCTTGTCTTGCCACACATTGCTTCAGTCACTCTACCTTCATTTATGCAAATTGACTCGGTTACATCTTGTCTCTCTGCAGTTAGGCTATTCAGCTGTCTACAGATTGACTCTGTTTCAAGTTTCAATTTTCAATACATATTTCAACATATTTCCATTAATTCTGGCGTGTACTTCCACATGTTTCAACATATTGAAATTGATTTTGGCATGCAGTTCCACATATTGTACTATTTTTATCAATTAAACTTCTTTAACCAACTAACCAACATACTAAACTCTCCTTCTCCTTATATCCAAACAATTTTGTACTATATTACTTTCTATGGATCATCTCAGTTCTAGGTTTAGTCTGGCAATGCACTACTGGTCTCTGTCTTGTACAACCTACCATGTCTATCCCCATCCCTATTCTAGCACCTGCTTTTATGTGCCACACTTGGATTTATTTACTGACCCAAACCATCCTGTCTTTGTTATGGTGCTCACTTTTTACTCATCATCAAGTGATCTTCCTTGAGAATGAGCCATACAGTGATCAAATTAGTACTTAATTGGCTGACATTCAAACTGATCTCCCATTGTGAATAGTTCTGATGACAATTCCTTATGAAGTTTCTTTTCAATCATACAACATTCCAACAGGTTCTCTAGGCTGATGATTGTTCCAAATATCTTGCTGAGTTATCTTTGGAGAAATACTCATCTCCTAAACATCTTCAATGTCCCAGAGTTTCTTTTTTAGCCATGTCTAAAGGATTCATTTTCAACAAGCTTAGAGCTTAATAAGCTTTAGCTTGAGGAGGGGGAGTGATGGAATATATAGAGGATATCTCTTAATATCATATTACTACAGCTTAAGTTTCCAAAAAATTGGAAACTGGAGAGCTTGAAATAGTATACAGAAGCTAATAAGCAGCTGCATGCATTTTCAAATGCCAGATCTCAAAAGCAATCAATTCTAACATGCAATGACATGAGAAGATATAATCAATACCTCATGCAAATATTTCTGGAAATATTGTAGCAAATCTAGGCATAAGCAGGGGAATCAATGCACAAATCAAACCTGAAAATGAATTTTAGAAAACAGGGAAAATCTGTAAACACAGCCAAGTCATTTATATATATATATATGTGAAAGGTAGCCATATAGCGATACCATCATTTTCATCCTTTAAAAGTTCAAGGAAGAAAGGATCAGCTACATCAATTGCACTGCTATCCTCAGATTCAGAATCTCCTCCTCCATCTTCTATTGTTGAACCAGTATATGCCTCATCCATAAGGGCAAGAAGCATCTACGTTGAAAAAGAAAAATAAAAAATTATAAAAAAGTCACTCATACAGTACACTTTCGCAACTGTGGCTAGATTTTAATCAAATTATAATGTATCAAAGATAACCTTAGAGGCAGTATTTTTCTGAATAGAAGCTATGTTGCTCCCAATTAGTGGCCCTGAGCTTTTTTCCACCCTTTCCAATGCTACTACCAAAACTGGCAAAGAAAGGAAGGGAAATGATGATTTAACAAAGTTTTATGAGAGTAGAAGCAATAGATTCTCAGCATATCCTCAAGCTTATTACATGTGTTAAAATTGTAGTTTACTGTTTACGTATTCAGAGCTAGATTTGTTAGGTTTTTGCTTTGCCTGCACTCTCTGTTCTATCACTCAGTCTTCTCTCTCTTTATGTATGTAATGAGCACAAGAAGTGAATTGTATAATAAAATTCAGACTTTTTCAAATATTAAGTTGGTTTGAAGCTCAATTTTAACATTAAAATAGCCCATGAACTTAATTTCCATAATATCTAGTTTTAATAAAATTTATTTCTATCTAATTGTGAGTTTTAACCTTAAAAATGCCAATGAACTTAACTTTATCAACACAACCATCAATTTCCATAATATCTAATTTTAGTCAAATTTATTTCTATCTAATTGTGAGTAATAGAAAATATCAAAATACAGAGTACTTTGATTCGTTATTTTGTCTTTGTAGCTAACGTAACCTCTTTTATGATGCTTTATGCCAACAACAACATACTTAATTGTTACTAGTCAATGGGACAATAGAGTGTTTCGGCAATGGAAATATCACTAGAATCAAAAGCTTGGATGATAAATAGCATTTATAATATTGTAGCTTTTCAGATTTAATTAGGTACTAAATGTCTAGATAAATTATAGTTATCAAAATCTCCATAGAACAAAAACATTATATTATTATCAATCTAATCCACCAACACAAGCATCAAATTAAAATTCTTTCGCATATTAATGGTGAGATAAAAACCATTAATTGTGTCCATTTTATTACAAAACTGGCACTGCATCCATTTTAACAAACGTCCCATTGAAATTTAGCAATACAAAAAATATTATTATATTTTTAAAATAAAATTTTTTAATGATATTTTAAGTCTTGTTAATAAATTTTTAGGCGGAGAAAATCGCAGTGGATGTTCCCAGGCTTGATTTTTGTTTGATGGCTGGTGATTAATAATATTTTTCTAATAGTCTATGGTTTATATATCTTTTTCTAATTTTTCATTATTGAACATCTTGTAACAAGTTGACAGTAATATTAAAAAGCTTTTCAACGTAGTATGACTCGCTTTTATATTAGTTTATCTAAAAAGTTAATGTTTAATTGATATACATGTAAACTCATTTTAGGTTATAAAAAAGTTAATTTAACTTAAATTTTCATTTTCTTTTATCTTGCATGCTTATGAAAAAGTTTGATCAAACAGCCCCAGTCTGGAGTCTCTTTTCTCATACTAAATTTATTTTTGAGAAGTTTTATGGCCCAGTTGATTTTAGGTCTCGATCATTTCAAGTTATTTATCAACCTTTTCTAAAGTGTTTATGATATTATATATATGTCTGCCTAAAATTCTGATGGAGGTAATTCTGCTAATAAAACATGTACCATTGACATAAAAGACTTGTAAATTAGTAGACAAGCCTTTTAAATATGATAGGCAGTTATCTATGTATATCTTATCTCAAGTCTTTACTTCTTTCTTTTTTATATATAAAGATTTCTGATTTACTTTATATTTCCCAGTTTTTGTCTTTAAGAGATGGTATTTTTTAATCAAATAACAATGATTAATAGTTATTATTAGTAACTGTCTAAAATTTAGTTTAATAAAAAATAAAGTATCATATATTCTATGAAAATTCTAATTTTAATTACTTTTCATGATATAAAAAAACGAGGCTTACCAATAATGAATTATTTTTCAGCCATCAGATTTATGATGTTCTTTAATTTATTTATTTATATTATGAAATTTTTCCATAATTTAATTTCTTATTTAGTAAATGTTCTCGTGATCATTTTCAAATATGAACAATTTAAAATATTTTATAAAAATCATATATATCTTTCCATTTTATAGCAAAGTTCTCTCTTCACAAGCTTAACTCACCAAATTTCAAATATATAAATCTTTAATTTAAAAACAAATTTATATCTGAGAAAAATTAAAACAATGTTTGAGAGAAAAGAGTCAAACTAAAAACTGTTGTAAAGTAATACATTTATAATAAAGAAAATTCAGTGCAAGATAAAAAAGATGGAGTATATATTTATAAATGAGTATAAATTTATAATAATAATTGAATCTTACCTCATATGCACAATCATTTCTATGCTTTTCATGAATAGTCAAGCAGTGAAGAATTTCCAGTGAAAATGATACTTGATTCTAAATGCTGCAGATCCTCCTCATATATCCAACGGTACCCACAAGCTTTCACCTCCAAATCCAAAACTCGAGGGCGCCAAACAAAGCATGCCAATTTCATTTTATCAAGATCACGCATTCCATTTGAATAGTGACTTACATAATGAATGAACAATTCTCGACTGAGAAGCATCATTAGTAAGTGATCCAATTCAACTGTAACCAAATCTTTGTTCAAAATTATTGGAGCACGCCAATAGACCCCATGATACATGCCACACTGAATTCCATACTGAAATCTACCAGAAATGTCGGTATTATTATTAGTAGGATGATCATGTGACACAAATACTGCACAACAAGCAACACCTATCCAATTTGTGTCTTCCATAACAGTAGCAAGGTCCATCATGCTTATTGAATCACCCATACTTCGTTTAGTGAACCACCTTGGAATTTCACTTCCAGGAATAACACTTTGAGTAACACCCCAGCAAAGAGGGAATTTCAAGTATACCTGACACCAGAGAAATTCAGTTATATTATATATAATTGGTGTACACAGAACACAGAACATCAGTATAGAGCAATGGAGATGTTACCTCAAGTCTCTGCATCATCCAAGAAAAAACCATGTTATAATTGTGTTCCGTTAAATTCTCACTCAATTTGGGGCAATCAAAAATGAATAATCCCGGCATACGTTTGTCATGACATTATGTAGATCCCTGTAGTCCCATAACCTGCTCCACTTTCTGGGTTCCTTCGGTGATTTTGCTTTAACAATACTTCTACCCAACTCTTTCAACAAGTCATGCATTTTAACTACAGCAAAGTAAGAATCTTCTTTTTCCAAACTTATGAGAGATTTTTCAATAAGAACTTTCATACCAATATCTGGATAAAATCCTCGATAAGCTAGACCTTCCTTCAATGATTTCTCATGCCATCCAGAAGAATAAAAACAAGCAATATCTAGAAATATTTCCTTTTCCATTTCTTCCAATCCATCAAAACTCAAACGCAAAACATCCATGATATCTTTGCTTGGATTTTCTCTCAATCTAGCCAATGCACTTCTCCACTCGACTATGTTTCGATCAAACAAATATGAACCCAACACTTTAATTGCCAACGGAAGACCATTGGCATATCTCAGGAAATCATATGTCAACACTTTATACTCTTCCAAGATCATCAGATTTAAAAGCTTTTTTGCAGAATAATTGAAGAGATCTATTCGTATTCAGGAGTTCAACATTGTATACATCAGTCACTCCATAATTTCTTAAGATATGACTATCTCTGGAGACTATGATGATTCTACTCCCTGCACCAAGATATTTTGGATGCAAAGCCAATTTCTCCAATTGTTCAATTTTATCAACATTATCGAGAATAATGAGCGTCTTTAAATTGCATAGTCTAGTTCTTACCATCGTGGCTCCTTTGCAAAGATTATTTATCTCAATATTTCCTTGATTCAGAGCTTGACAGAGAAGTTGTTTTTGTGCAACAATTGGTCCAAAATCCCTATATATTTGGCTTACATCATCAATAAAACAACAAGCATCATACTGGGAAGATATTTTATGATATAAAGCAGTAGCAATTGTGGTCTTTCCTATTCCACCCATACCACAAATTCCAACAACTCTAACCATTTCATTCGCACCCAAATCTAGACGATCTTCCAATTGTTTCACACGAGAGTATATATCAACTAAATCATCCCCGAAACTTGAAATTTGACTATGACCCAATATATTGATTACCTCTTCAACAATTTTTTCAATTTCTTCATGTTGTGGCCTATACAACCAAATCAGAAACCAAAACAAAATGATAACTAAGAATTAGGACTTTGAAAAACAAAATCACATGTGTATATCATAAAAAAGTATGGCTAAGTACTTACTTATTTTGTACATCCCAGCCACAACGATTGGTGATTAATTTCAAAGCCTCCCTCCAATTTTGAACCATTTCCAAATCATTTTTGTACCTTTGTTCATGGTCAACAAAAGCTTCTCCAAACAATCCAGTTTGTTTTCGGACCTCAGAAGGAGTGACATCATAGAAAACAGGGAGCACAGTTCGACCTGTTTGTTGAACCAAATCAAGAATTTTTGTGAGTTCTTTCAAACACCAAGTGGAAGATGCATAGTCCTTTGAGAAAACACGTGATCCTTGGATTGCCTGGAAGAGCTCGGATTCCAAGAGTTCCCCTTTGTTGATTTTTTGGTCATCTCTAAAGGCGACAACACCTTTCCTCTGAAGAGCAGCAAAAAGGTGATCGGTGAAACCGTTACGAGTATCCTCACCTCTAAAGCTTACAAACACATCAAAATCTTTAGTGCGTGATGATGAGCAAGTACAAGCCATCCAAGATGATCTAAGATCACTCGCAGATGATGTTAGTGTTTAAAGTCAAGGTAGAAGTCAGGATTGAGAACACAAGTCTTCGTAAATCAAACAACAAAAATGTCACTTGGGCAAAAATGTAAATTACCTAAAATATTTATTATTCTATTGCTACTTGACTTTTAAAGTCACGTTCAATTTAGTTTATTTATCATTTTATCTATGTAATTATTGAAGCCAACACTAACCTGCTATTAAAAAGTATTATATTAATATGTAATTATTATTAGCATGTATGGACGAAATGAATTGATCAAAATGAAGAGATTTAAAATATTCACATAGTTAAGGAATGTCTGATTGAGTTTCTATATCACATGAAGATTTGATAAGAGAAAAAAAATAAATAATAAAAGTGAATTTAGCAAAAATTAATTTTAACTCATGAAATTAACATTATTTTCTTTTCCATTCTATTAACTCAAGAAAACTCCAATTCATTTTCAACTACTGATGAGCATATAATGGGTAGGATTTCAATTATAAAGATTTTATAATTGATTTGTGTGTGAACAAATGTTTCCAAGACAAAGTAATCGATTAATAATTAATTTGTAATTTTTGTGATTTGTACATAAATAAAATATTATAAGCGTACTAGAGTGAAAAATATTATGATTATGATAAATATATCATTATCGTTAAGTAATAAATATAAAAATACTAATTATTGTTATTGATGTCAACAGGAAAAAAGTAAATCAAATTGTATCTATAACAGTGATTCAGTAGCCCATTTAAGGTACAATAACATGCAACCTTTACAATACAATAATGGTTACTATTTTGTTTACTCCTTGCATTCAATAGGATTCTCCAAATTGTGTTGAATTTGTTCTTTGAGCTTATTTTGCTCAGTTCCTTGTTCTACTATTTTGAACAACATACATTCTTATCCACTTTACCTGCTATGGCCTCGCGCTCTGCTATATCAAAACCCCAATTTCCATCTTTAGGAGCCACCTCAAGTCTGATTGCATCCCTGCTCATCATTTCTCATAACCCATATTCAACAGCGACCTGCAGTTGTGAAAGTGAGTAAGAATTAAACTTAATAGCTGATATATTATACATCTACCCATGATTTGCAAGTCATGTTAAAATTTTTATAAAAGAGAAATTACAATTCTACTCATGCAGATGAAACTGACTGTGTTAGAATGTGTGTGTATGTATATATGCAGTTTTTACCACTAGGCCAAAGGTTTAAATGTGAACATGTATCCCTAAAACTCAAACATCCCAAATAGACAAATCAAACATAACCATTCTATGCAAGACCAGTTAATGCTTGGCCTTGGTCCACTGCAAGAACCACCTCTGAAAATCCAAGGTTGTTCAGGACTGAATGTTATTATTCTGTTACACTACATTGGTGAAAAACAATTAACAAAGTTCACTTGCAGTTTGCTGATTTCAAATCCGATCACGTTATCCAAGATCATAATCCAAATCATATCCAAGATAGAACTACACACTACTGTATGATTGACTCGGCATTTCAGCTAATATCTAGCTTTTTCAACCAGCTAAAAAGCCGTGTTTGACCACACAAAATTGCCAATATGATTTTTCTATTTTTTCTTTAATGTAGACATGCCAATATTTTAATTAGAAAGCACTGTGAGTAACTTTATTTCATATCATCATCTAATCATAAATTATCCTATATATAACAAAAGATTAATTTCTATGAACTATGAACTATAATTATACAGTGTATTGTAAAATTGATTGACTTCTAAAATTGAAATTATTTGATTTTCTAAAACAAAAATAACTAGAAAAAACTGCAATAACCTAATTTTCTCATCAAGACCATACAATCACCTTAACTAAAAGTTAAAAAACCCAGTGTACAATCATCTGCCTCACAATTTTCAAAATTAAATTTATTATCCTTTACCATCAGCAAGTTCATAACCCACTCCAGTCCGGAACAAGTCTATCAATATAGTATAACTCTGGACTGGTACAAATCAAATCAATATTTAATATTATATGTACTTAATTTTATATAAAATCCAATTAATAAAAAAATATAAATTAAGATTAAAAAATAAATAAAATATATTATCGAAATCATAATTCTATTGACAAAGAACGTAGTGTTATATTATCCAGATTAATATAGTTAGTTAACAAATATTCACAAGTTTTTCTAAAACTATTTTCCATTTATTAACTACTAAAATGAGAGTGACAATGAACCAAAATGTCTGTTGAAAGTTTGAACAAAGTTGGTAAGACGATGATTGTTATTTTCCTATTCCAAATACATTGTTATTTTCGGAGAGAACAGGAACAAAGGTTCCAAAAACTATCAAAGCACACAACAACAAAAAAAGTTGAAGGAAAGGTGAAAAATGATAGTAATTAACTACCACAATTTTCAGCTTTTTGGACGTGACCAAGTGAAGATATAAAAATGGAGATGATGATCATAAAAAAAAAAAAAAAATAAATAAAGAGAAAGAGAAGGTTCCAAGAAGCGAAATATGAAATGAATGAGAAAAGGAAAAGATACTTAGTAATTAAAAAAGATCTTAACTGTTTTCGGAACGTGCTTACGAGGATAAAAGTAGAAAAAAATATATTTAAGGATACTTTTGATCATTTCTAATAAAACTTTAGGACTTACCATCCGGTCACTAAACTTTGTTAGTTTAATTAAAATAAATAATAACTCTAATTCTCTAAATTTGAAATCTTAAAATTTATAAAATTCCATAGTTTAAAATTAAAACTAGATCAACAATATTCTAGGATAAAAAAGGATTTAAATTAATTATTAAGAAATAAATTCTTAGCTTAAACTAAGTTACAATTTTTTTTAATTTAAAGAAATAATTAATTAGTTTTTCTCAAATCATACATATACACAATAGAACACCATACAAAATAATCACACAAATATGACATTAAACAAGAAGGAAAAATTTGGTGTTATAGAATGTGAGGTAAGAGAGATCTCAAAAGGGTTAGGAGGGCTAGGCCTCAAAAGTTAGAGGAGTAAGTGTCAAAATAAACATCCATAATTAAAATTTAGAGGCTAAGCACGTTACTATCGAATGCAATAGGATTAGATGTATTAGAAAATAATATAAAGTAAAGATAGATTCATCACAGTACAAAAGACCTTAGGATTGGTCAAAAGTTAAGAAGATTATTCCTTTAATAGATATAATTTTGAGGATGGACACTTAAAAAAATGAGAGGTGAGAGGAACTAGGAAAATTTGGAGAAAAGATCTTCATAAGAGATCACAGTGAGTCATCCTAAAATCCGTAAGGCACTTATTAAAACATTATGCCTCATCTTATTACATTTCTTCTATTTTTACAAATTAGACAGAAGATTACATTCTCACATCTAGGAGCTTGGAGTTGTTGGACTTGGACCATAAAGAGAGATTATATAGGTCCTAATTTCCTAATTAGGACTTTAAAACCAAGATGATAGAGGTTTGTGTGTATATATTCTTTTATTTATACATGTATTAAGTCATAGATTTTCAAATTAGCAATCAATTTCCACTTTTTTTTTTCTTTTTCAATATTTGTACAAGAAACAATGTAAAATTGTCCGATTATTTTCACTTTATTTTCTATTTCCAAATATTTATAGCAAAAATTGTCACTTTGTTATAATTTTATTTTTTGTTTTAAAAATTTTGTTTCGAAAATGGAGAAAATATTTTTTTAATTCTATTTTTCCTATATAAATCTTTACATGAAGGAAGCAAGATGAAAATAAAGTGAGATTTTTTTACTATTTCTTTTACAAATATTTTCAAAAATGATTAAATTGAAAATAATAGTTTTTTTAGTTAATTGAAATATAAACAAAAATTGAAATAATCAAATGCTTAATTTTTGTAAATTTGATTATATTATTGTTTAATCCATGTGATATAAAATTATTTTCATTTTGGTCCTTTTAATTTTTGTTATTTTTGTGCGGGTCCTTTTAGATTTTAATCCACATATTTTTTTCTCCTTTTCTTTTTAATTTTATTTTGGGACTTTTGTGAGATTTGACCCTCAACCAAAATAAAAAAAATATTATAACATAAAGTTGAAAAAGAAATAAAAAAAATTAAAAAAGACTTAATTCAAAAAATCCTTATATCACTTGAACTAAAAAGTTATTTAATCTCAAATAAAACAATATTAATAAATATAATCAAAGTGATTAGTAATAATCAAGGTGTTATTGTTATTGAAACTAAATTGAAATAATTGGTACAACTTATTTCATAGTCTTTCTTGGTGACTAGAAGGTAACAAATAAACATTCCAATGAGGTAACATTTTTTAGTCCATGTACTTTTGCTCCGATACCACTAAAAGGGTCCGGATATTTATATTGTCATTTATCACAATTTTATTTAAATATTTAGAAAACAAGTTTGTCTTGGTCATGGAAAGATTTAAAACTTTTTTCTAACTTTGATCATTTGCAAAACATAATTTTTAAATGTAATGCTTGATGCATGTAAACGTAAAATATTCGACCTTTTCCTCTAACGAACGACGTCAATGCAAAAAAAAAAAATGCAACTTAACAAACAGGTCAGGTCATGTCAATGTGAGAACTTCAACTTAGGATTAGAGATTTCGAGCATGAAGACTAAATAACAGGTCATGTCAATGTGGGAACTCTAACCTAGGATTAGAGATTTCGAGCATAGAGACTAAATAACGGGTGGTCCAATATCAGCCGACAACAAGCAGCACAATAGTCTCAACATAAAATATAAGTCATGGACTTAACTCAATTCTACAAAATCACTTAATAACTCTTGTTTCTAGGCGATTAGGGATCTCCAAGAAGCCTCTTCGGGGTGAAATAACTTTACTCTATAGCCGACTCCAATACGCAGCTTACTAGTCAACTCACTCACACAACATATACATGTCTTCTTCCACTTTCTACACATTTTATACTAGTCAATAAAGCACCCTCTCACTCAAACTATGACTCTGAATACATGTTTATTTCTTATTTCTAATTCACTGAATTTAATGTAAAGTGATGATTTTGTATATATATTGAAATTTATATTAATTTCAATTTAATATTTATATTTTTTAAATGCTTAATATGTTTCTTAAATATGGTTAAATTTTTGTAAATATCTTTTTTATGTTAAATTTAAATTTAATATATATATATATATATATATATATATTATTTTCTAGTTTAATGATTATGTATTGTCAGTATAAAATGTCAAATGTTACCAAATTTAGTTAGATAATAATAATAAGAAAATGTATACACATAAGTAAAAAGAGGAATACAAATGTTTGGAATAGTAAAATTTCCTTAAAGCAATGTTTTTTTTAATAAAAAATCTATTTTATTATTATTACTAAACCAAATTATTGCATGTTATGCATGAATAATTACACCTACCTCTAATCTTAGAATCAATGGTATATGACTCCAACGTACAGGATGACTCTCAGAACATGTTTATTCCATGATTAGTATCAATAAAACACCTTTTCACTCAAAATATAACTTTGACTACATTTTTACTTCTTTATTTCACTAAATTTAATGTAAAATGATAATTATTTATATATATATATATATATATATATATTAAAATTATATTGATTTTAATTTAATATTTATATTTTTAAAAATACATAATATATATATTTCTTTATGTTAAAGGTAACTCTCAATCAATAAATTTAAATTTAAATGAAAGATTAATTAATTTATCCGAAATGAATGTTTTATCCCGTGACAGAGTCTATTTACAGTTATTTAAGTTGTTTATTAAATATGATTTCTTAAAAAGAAAACTAATTTCTCCCCTAGTTGTACTAACAAATTTATTACTTTAACTTTATCTTTCTACTAGAAATTTATACATTTTACATTTATTAAATTTTTACTCTTTATATTATAAGAAATTTTATTTTATATTATAATATTAATTTTTTGAATTAACTTTTACTGTAATATTCTTTACCTTTAATTTTTAGTAATGATTTCATATAATTTAATACTGCTCGAAAAATTCAAATTTTTTTTTATTACATCAATATCTATACTTAAAATAAGTTATTATAAAATATTTTAATATATTAATAAAATTAACTAAAATGTTAATGTCAATGTGTATTTTTATAACTAATTAATATATAAGCATATTACTTTATTTTTATTTTGCAAAATCTCTGATTAAATTCAAAAATTGATAATTAAAATATATTTTTCATATGATAAGAATGAATTAAATGCACTTAATAATTATGTCATAACTTTAAAAATAAATTAAAATAGGAGATAATACAACATAGAAAAGATACATAGATGCACATTTGGGCGGAGAGATTAATACCACATTTATGAGTTGAAAGAGTAGCATATACCTTTCTTTTATAATAAACCATAATTAATAAATTATTTAAAATAGCCATAAGTGGATCGCAACTCTGGATAATCCCATCAGGAAGGACAAGGGTTTTTGTTTTAGTCCTTAAATAGTTTGAGTGGTCGTGTTTTATTTTATGTGATAATCACTTTTAGGATAAAGGATTTTGTTTTAGTCATCCTAAATAATATAGTCTTGTATCAATGAAGAAGGGACTGTTTTATCGTACGTGGTGTTCTCTTTTTACTGTTTTTAATTTCATATAAATGGTTCTTTTTGTAATAATATGTTTTGTTCTTATATTTTATATTATCTTTGCGCTTAGTCTTTTGTACTAACATGGTGCCTGCTCAAATGACTTAAAGTCGTGCTACATTTATACATATTTCATGTGGTTTAACATAGTTAATAAATCTAATTTTTTCTTTAACTCGTATTATTAATATTTTTTATAATTTTATTGTATATCATAATATATAGATAATTAGCTAAACTTATATATATATATATATATATTGTTAATTTTTTTTTATATTTTATAATAATTTTCTTATTGTTTGTCAATTATTTATCAAATATTCTTTTTAATGACTTATGCTAACTCCCATCATAGTCTGTGTGTCTTTTCCTCAACAATATATTTAATCTGTTTTTAATTTATTGGAAATGTTTGACTAATTTAGTTATCTTTTATGAAGGTTTCCCTTGGCAAGCACTCCTCCATGTTAGAGAATGACAGTATTGGATTATGGAAGAAGTTAACCTAAATAATCTATTAACTTATTTATATATTTGTCTAGGCATTTGATATGTGGTTGAAAACATAGACAAATATTTCTTGATATTTAAGACAATATATTTATTTATTTTACGGTAGAAAAAAATTTCAACTATGAGAATGAATAGACGCGCTAGAACATAATAAAGAAATTGAGTCTGACACTTTATTAGGTTGGTCCATTTATTAGATGGTAAGTTATTTTTTTTTCCTTTTATTCATGATGAAAATAAACAAAATAATAGAATAAAATTTTAATAATTAATTTTTTATGTTATACTATGAATTTTATTTTGATGTCCATGTTAGTTATTAAATTAACTGTTGTTTTATGTGTCTAAAAACCCATAAGCTAATTTAAAATTGTTAGCTATTATTTTTAACTAGTCAAGTTACATGTGCATATTTATAGAAATATTTCATTAAATTCTAGATTAAATGATGATTTATTTTTATATATATATATATATATATATATATATATATATAACAAAATTTATGGATATGTTATTTATACATTTATTTTAGAACGGTTAGTATAAGATTCCACGCACTCATGTGACTTTGAGCTAATGTTAAAAGCACACTAATTAATAAAAAAAAATAAACATAAATATATGTATTCATAGATGGAAAATTACATAATCATTGACATTTTATTTTTAATATTCTGTTAAAAAAATTGATAATAAAATCAAGAGACTCATTTTAATCATAAAATTTATGATTTCAAATAAATTTTAATCAACAATAAAGTACTATAATATTAAAGAAATGTAATTAGTATTTTTCATATTTTTATTTTAAAGTCTTAAATTTTAATTCGCTACATTATTTTATAATTTTCCTCCGTTAAAATAGATGACTGATTTAAGAATGAAGTAACGAATTTAAGTGTGTACATGTTTAACGAATTTATGTGTGTACATGTTTATGACTCTAACTTTTGATTATGCATTACTTTGGGTGTGTCTATATATATATATATATATATATATATATATATATATTAATTTATTTATTTTAATATATTTAGTTAGCACTGTGAAAATTAAAGAAATAAAAAAAAGAAAAAAAATATTTTTATTTGATAAGTAGAAATAGATGATAAAAAAATAAAATTTTTAATTTTATTCTATTTCCTGATAACCCTTTTCAATTTTATATTGATGGATATCTTCTAGAAATCTCCCAAATTCAACGTATCAATACTCAACAAACACATCAAGTGATAGTCCTTCAGAAAATTAAAATAAGAATGACTGAGATGTAAAATTCGTAAATATTATAGTATATACAATAGAAACGGGTTCAGGTTGTTGGTTTTTTTTTTTTTTAACTTCTTCACTTGAATTTGGACTTATTGACCATGGAAAGTGGATGAGACTTAGGCTTAACGTGTAAATAACCAAATCTATATATGATTACATAGAGAATATTTTAAATACACTAATAATATATCTACATTTACTAATATGGAAATTGCATGTCTTAGAAGGCAAGTTTAATAAAAAAATTCAACTTTACAACATATTACATATTGGACACCTAACATCAATCTCCTGAATGTAAGAACCCACACAGATCAGTATGATCTTTAGGAAAATTTTGTTTTGAATTAGGAGCCTAATCTCATGACATACCAATGCGGCATTGTAGATGGCTCAATTTTTCTTTCTAACAGTTTCTAAACTAATAAATGAATTGAGAAAGCATAAGAGGTATATTGATCATAAATTCTTGCAGCTGACCTTTAGACACAACCTTCAGAATTTCAACCAATAGATGTATAACTATATTTCCATCAAGTAAATTATATCACAGATAAATTGATGGAAATTATATCAGATAAATACCGAGAAAGGGTTTTTATCATCAAAAAGCTATGCTGTTAGGAAACACTCCGATAATCCAAAGGTTTTGACGTCAACCACAACCTATAAATATCACAAGGAGTACTTTGTTACCCTCTCTAATGAAACTTTCACCCAAACACTCTCACTCTTCTAACTTGAGCGTTGGAGTATCCTTCCAATTACACCCCTCCACACACAGGTGAAGACCAACTCTACCCTCAAGAGGACTCTTTGACCAAGCTCTCCTAAAGCATCCACAAGAGTTCAGATAAATCATCCTCGTGTGCCCAAAGCTCATTTCTGGTATGAACATTTGGCACTCACCATAGGATTATGGTAAAACTATCCCAGGACCACATATATGGTAAATACCTGAAGCCACAAAACAACATAAAAAATGGATTCAAGCCTTCTTAGCCGCACTAAAAGCCCATATAAATTCAGCAATAGCTAGTGTATGACATCTAAGACTTGGAGAGACTTCGAACACAACATTGTCATGAAAGGCAGTCACTGAGAAACCAACATATGGAACAAATCTTAGCCTTGTGCCAACAAGTTTCCTCGATTCAACATGAGCGAGCTACCCATCACACCCATTAACCCACCTAGCCCCAAGCTGAGCACGAAGCTGAATTATGCTTGGCAATGGAAAAATCTTGTAACAAGCCCAAGTTTTCCACAACAGAATTAGTCCTGAGCCAACCCTAAAGACCGACGTCTAAAGTCGTCCCCGTCACGCAATACAACCCTGCCTTCCACCAATGTCATTCAATGCACTTCAAATGCCACAAGGGGGAGAAATTCAAGTTCTTTCCTCATTTCAGAACTTCACCCCAACATCATGCAAACTTGGCTACCCAAATAGTTAAAGGTGGCCGAGTTTTGAGAAGTATGAGGGAACCTTGGACCCTACCGCTTATGCGAAGGCATATCTAACGCGGGCCAGTTTGGTCTCCGACGACCTCAGGATCTACTGCCGCCTCTTCCCAGCCACCCTGAAAGGGACTGCCTATGAGTGGTATTACTCACCCCACCCTCCTCATTGGACTCCTTCGACACGTTGTGTGCAAGATTCACAATTTGGTTTGTAGATTGTAAGTTGACCGTCAAGGACTCGGCTTCATTGCCACATGTTGTCCAAGGAGACAATGTGACTCTCAGACAATACATGACCTGTTTTGCCAAGGCCACCATGAGTATTCCTAACCTCCATCCTGCAATGGCCATTGACACACGCGTCAAACGTGCGTCAAATAAAACCAAAATTGGCTACTTGTAGTAGTAGTGGATCTGGATCGTTTCTCACAGATTACTCTATTACTTCTCTATAGACGAAATATTAAATGTAATTTTGGGGGTTTTATGCTTAAGGGAAATTAAAACCAATTAAACAACAAACAATTAATGCAACAATAGCAATTAAACAACAATTAAAACACAAGAACAATCAATTAAAGGCATCAATCGGATCTCTGTCGGATCCTAATTTCCCTCATCTATTCAACAAAATAAAAGCACTCATTTATGCAATGTATTAGAACTAAAATCTCTGCATTCCAACACCGAACTAACGCTATAAAATCTTAGAAGATTATCATCGAATACTTGGTGGCCTTTAAGCTCACACAATTACATAGAGCACACAACTCGATTTCAGATCACATAATTAAAAACGGAGAACCTAAGGAAATTAGGGATCCTATTGAGATCGAATTGATTAATGAAATTAGCTATTCATAATCAAAATTAAACAAAGCATGAATCGGAATTCCATAATAGCAATTAAAATTGAAACAAGAAAGATAAAAAACGAAATTGAAATGCTAAACAATGGAGAGGGGAAAATAAGAACAAGTGCTGGAAAACGAAAATGCTGAAACTGAAATTGCAAGTGCTGGAATTAAAAAATGAAATTCAAATTGCGAGTGTGAGGAAATGGAATTACATAATCAGATGAATCAAAATGAAAATTGGAAGACAAATCAAAACCCTAGCAAAGCAAGAAGTAAAGAAGAAGAGAATGTTGAAAACGAAAATCTAAAATTGAATTGCAAAGTGAAGTAAGTGCCTAATCTAAATGTGTTTTGCCAATATATAGAGAGCCTAAGTCATGTGCTAGTCACATGACTTTTAAAGAACCAAGATGCCTCTCTTCGAATCGCACTTGCATTAAAATAAATGAATCAATTACATGCAATTTTAAATGGGCCTAAGCTAAGTCTTCTCGCTGGATTTTTCTAGCAGTAATCGAGTGTCACTTTAAAGCCCAATTTCACCTCAGATGCAGTCTGAATTAGTTCTTGATGTCTTGTAGCTTTTGTAGCTCTGAGTCCTCTTTAAAATGACATAAAATGGAGCTCAAACAAAATTCTGTAGCAAAAGTTAATGCTTGATTTATTGCACCTGGTCAAAACCGAAAATTGTAGCAAATTAATACAAAAATCTGCACTTTAGGTCCAATTGAGTCCAAACTCATAAATGCACTTAAACATGCTAATTGACCATTAATAATGTTCTAATATGATGATATAAATGTAGAGAAATTGATCAAAATAATAATATATTGAATTCCCCCACACTTATCCTTTTGCACTATTGGGCAAAACTAGGCTTTTATAAGAAATTGAATGCAAAATTTCATCTGGTATAAGTTAATTCATACTTTCCAAAATAATCATCAATGCATCAGAATTGAATATAGCAATCAGAGCACAATCAATCTAAAGATTACATATTACAGTGTTAAACAATTTCTGCTTCAGATATGATCAATTAGATAGTGAATCAATCATGCAAGTCAATCATAAGTAATGGTCTCACCAGAAGCGTATTACTCAAACACTCAAGTGTATCAGACAAGTGTTTACTCTCAAACCATTAAAGTGAACATCATTTTACCATAGGCTTGCAATCATTCTAGTTCTCTACTACTAGAGGACTTGCAAAGGATTTAATGGGGGCCAAAACCAACAGTTTGATAATTTTGGTCAAGTGACTACTATTCAACAGATATTGAAAAAAGCATCAACAAATTACAAATTATATCAGAATTACATAATAAAACTGCAAAGTTTCCATTTCAACAACTGTTCAAGTACTCAACTTATTTTTCACACTTATTTAGGTCAAAATTTGCTATTTTCTCCTTTTCTTTTCCTTTTTCTTTTCATTTTCCATATATAATTGTTTTAAAAAAAAAATTTTGAATACCAATTTTTGATATTTATTTTCTTTTTCACCTGCATCAGACTTAAATAGAATTCAGATAACATTTATACATTGTGATGATCAAAATTTAACCAAATTGTATTAGTTGCACAACTCAAACCCAAATCATATTAAATCCAATATTTCACCCCTACACTTATTTTGTTGCACGTCCCGAGTAGACACCCCCACACTTATTTGCTACACATAACCAAAAGATAAACAATACTCATTCAATATCTCTAGAATCAGGAAAAAAATTGTTTTACTCTTAAGGCTTGTAATGCAGGTAGTGAAAGAAAAGGTTTCAGGCACAAATAGGTTAGCAAGGGATAAAATGCAAGGTAAGCTATCTGGTCAAGTAGGGAAACATAAATGAATGCCTCAATCATGATCATGCACTATGTGATAAAATGCAGCTTTGAAAAGAATAAAAGCAAGTTCTAAAAAACAACACGCACTAATGGCATAAATCACACTAAAAGAAAGAGAATGACATACAAATGAATCCATTCAAAACATACCCAATAACTCACAGGTTCAAATTGCCAATTTTATATCAGAGACAATATATAAACAATTCATACAAACTAATCCATAATCTATCAGAGGAATGTATCAACACCACTAAATAATCCAAAAATTATCTCAGCTAAAATTCCAGTTTAGATTCTCAACATATCAACCATATTAAGGATGTACTAATAATCAAACCAAAATCACAAAATCTCTAAGTATGAAAATCAAATGCAAGTAAGTATGAAAATCCTAAGTAGTCTTAATTACAGAAGGTTGACAGATAGGAAGTGAATGAAAACAAAATGGAAAATAGTTGAAGGAGAAAAGAAAACTTCCTCGGCCGCTCAAAGCGGCAATGCATCTGCAAGTGTAACGATCTCCTGCTTTGTGGCCTGCTCAATGATGCGTTCATGATAATGTTTTAAACACTACCTATTGACCATGAATGTATTCCCCATCCGATCATCTCTAAGCTCAGCTGCACCAAAGGAAAAAACATTAGCAACCACAATGGACCATCCCACCTAGATTTAAGTTTACCAGGCATAACCTTGAGGCGGGAATTAAAGAGAAGAACTTCTTGTCCAACACAAAACTCCCTATGAAGAATCTGTCGATCATGGAAGGCTTTAGTCTTCTCTTTGTATATTCTTGAGCTCTCATAGGCCTCCATTCTCAACTCCTCTAGCTCTTAGAGTTGTAGTTTCCTCTCAGCCCCAAACTAGTCCAAGTCTATATTGCACCGCTTGACCGCCCAATATGCACGGTGCTCCAGCTCCATAGGAAGGTGGCAGACCTTACCATAAACCAACGGTTTGGTGTAATCCCAGTCAAGGTCTTTTAAGTAGTCTGGTAGGCCCATAAAGCGTCATCCAAACTCTTGCTCTAATCCTTTCTTTTGGAACTCACTGTCTTCTGTAGAATCATCTTGATCTATCTGTTAGAGATCTCAGCCTGCCCATTAGTTTGTGGATGGTAAGTGGTGGCAACCTTATGGAGCACTCCATATTTTCTGAGTAGAAGGTTCATGCTCCGGTTTCTGAGAATACCAAACCTGCAAAAGATCTAGGAATGAACAATATGCATTACAATAGAATAATCATCAGTTCTAGTGGCTTTCGCCTCTACCCACTTTGAAACATAATCCAGAGCAAGCAGGATATAAGTAAACCCAAATGAAACAGGAAATGGTCCCATAAAATTAATGCCTCAAACATCACAAAACAATATAGGTTGCTGAGGCATCTCATATGTACAAGAAATATTTCCTTTTGTCTAACACTTATTATTGGACTTAAAGCTTGAAGATGCTTGGAGTTGCTCTCTTGTTGTTTTGATTTTGATGCTATGTAATATTGGTTTTCTTAGGTGAATTGTATTAGGCGTTTTCCGTGTATTGGATGTTTAGCTTAGGCTTGTTTGTGTGCTTGTTCTAGGTTGATATGTCATGGTAAGCTAAGCTTTTTACTTGTGATTTCTCATGATTCAAATTGTTGAAGTTCCGTCTTGTTTTTCAAAACAAAGATGAAGTAATCAATTACCAACTAAGGTAATAGATTAAATCAGCTTTTCAAGTAGCTAATTGAAGTAATATATTACCTGAAAGTGGTAATCAACTACCAAAGTAGGTAACAAAGTGGGAATTCACATTTGTCTTTGAGGTAATCGATTACCACCACAGGTTAATCGATTATCATGGCTTGAGATCACTTAGATTGAGTTTTTCTCACTGGGATAATCGATTACCCTCATCAGAAAATCAATTAGATTGCCTAAAATGAGTTGTTGTTTTCAACTATAAATAACCCCTCTTTTTAAATATTTTCATAACTTGGAAAGTCACGGAAAAAGGATTACTCTAACACTTTCATATTCTCTGAAACTGAGTTTTATACTTTCTCCAAGAAATCCTTTAAAGAACTTCATTGTTCTTCAAGAAAAGATTTATCAAAGGGTAATCTTGATTGAAGTTTTGATTGGTTAACATTGCTAGTGCTTATCTTTGATCAAATTCTACACATTCAAGTGTTTTCTATAACTGATCTTTTGCTGAGTTTCGTTTTGGGTTAATTACTCTGAGATAGAGGTCTCTCTCAGAAAGAGTAAGTCTCTTTAAGAAAGGTTTCTCAAAGGTTTGATTCTTGGAGGTGTCAAGATCAAGGAGAACAGTTCTTTGGGTTAAAGAACTAGTTGTATTGGGTGTTTTTTATTTCGTTTTTTGTTGCTTGTGCAATTTGCTTGTAAGGACAGTAAGGGATCATAGTGAAATACCAATTGCAACAGTTATTGGATTGGGACTGGATGTAGGCCGGAAGTTGAATCAGTATAAATCACCTTTGCATTCTTCTTCTCCCTTACACTTTTATCTTTTGCCTATACGCTTAACAATAACTAGTTTAAACACTGTTTTCATTAGGTAATTGATTAGGTAATCAACTAAAATCTGGAACTATTAAATATTAATATTGGTTTATCAAGTATATTGATTACTAACATGTTTCTTTGATATTTCTTTGAAGTTTTCGCTGTCATCGCTTGATCTATCTTGTACTAACACTTTATTCGCTTTTTGGTTGTATATCTTAATTTCGTCTTTAAGGTGTTTATAGTTAAACAATATTAGTTTTTGTTTTAAATAAAAGAAAGTATAAACGACACAAATTTGGGCTAACTAGGAACTATAATCTATTCACCCTCTCTAGATTAACCCGTAGGGACCAACAATTGGTATCATAGCTCTATCTAATAGGTTGTTCTAGATTTGATCTGTAGTTTCTTGGAATGACCGACAATTAATTAACATCCGTTGATGGTGCATTTATCAACAAACTTCCACTATTTTGTGGTGATAACTATCCTTTCTAGAAAGTTAGAATGAGAATTTTCATGGAGTATGTACATAGAAGCATCTGGCAAGCAGTGGTTACTGATTTCAAATTCCTCACATACATAGAGAATGATAGTGAGGTTGAAAAACCATATGAGAGGTGGGAACAAGATGAAATTAGGAGGGCTAAGAATGACGCAAATGCTTTGAATATTATTCATTCTGCTTTGAATTCTAATGAAAATTGATCTTAATTCATAATATTTTGTGATAAGACTTGTTGATTGTTTGTTTTAGTGTTCCAGGGATAAAAATAGCCAAAAGCTGAAAGAAACAGTGCAGAAAAATGCAACTCGCGCAAGCTGGCTTATATCTCACGAACAACTCGCGTGGGCTGGCATATATCTTGCATACAACTCGCGTGGGCTAGCACATATCTCGCATCGAGCTGCAAAGGAGTGACATATATCTCGCATAAAACTCACGCAAGCTAGCCTATATCTCGCATACGAGCTTGCACGAGCTAGCTTATATCTCACGCGAGTTGGGCTTGCAACAGACCCAAGTCCACTAAGAAGATTATATATTCAAGAGTTACTATCAGCAAAGCATTCGCTTCTTGACCTAATCAATCTGAGGTGAGAGGAGTAAGTGTCATAGTAAGCATCAATGGTTAATATTTACCCGTTAAACAAATTCCTATCCAATGCAACACAAATAAATGTCTTAGGAAGCAATATAAGGTAGAGTTAGGCCCAACATGGTACAAGAGACATCAGGATTGTTCAAAAGTTAATAGAATTATGCCTTTCATAGTTATTGATAATTGACGAAAGTGAGCTATTTTTATGCTCTTTTTATTATAGAAAATGTATTTTAAACACTCTAAAGCAACCTAAACTAGCACTAATCGCTCTTAATTCATAATAATTTGTATTAGGACTTGTTGATGTTTGTTTGAGTGTTTCAGGGTTAGAAATAGCCAAAACCAGGAGAAAAACGTACTAAGGAAGGCATCTTTCGCGAGTTGGAACTCAACTCAAACGAATTGGAGCACTAGTGAAGAATCAGTGTTCTTTGTAACCTTAACTCGAGCGAAGTATTACTTATCTCGCGTGAGTTACATGACTTGCACAACACGTTTACTCTCTAGAACATGAACTTATCTCGCAGCAAGCCCAAGTCCAAATGCTGAAGGCTATAAATATAATTCGTTTCACTATCAACCGACGTTTTCCGTTTTTAACCTAGTTTTAGTCACTTTTCAACTCCGACCTAGATGGCAGTCATTCTCTGATCTAAAGCACTCCGGTTCATAGAAGACATTGATCTACCCCACAAGCAAAGGAGAAGGAGACAATAGGAGCATTCGACTTCCATTAGAATCAATCATCCTATGTATTCTCTTTCGAATTACTTTTGAGTTGTTTTCTTTTCCATTATGAACTAACTCCCTCTTTGATTGAGAGAATGATGTATCCCTAATTTATCCCTTTATATAACTCTTGATGTTATTCAGTATATGTTTGAGTGTTTGTTCTTTTGCACTTAATGCTATTTGTTAATTGACGACTAACAAATTGATAAGTAAATATAGGGAAACTCTGACAAAGTAAGCCTAAGTAGTACCAAAGAATTGAACTATTATTACGCTAGAGTCCTAGAGATAAGAGTAAGTGATAGTGTTGATGCACTTAAGTTTGCCCCTGGATTCACAGATCTAAATCCCTAGTTAACTTAGTATTAATTTAGAAGCTTAATTAATCTAGTTAACCTAGGCGGCGTGAATTATCCTGAGAGGGACAGTCACGAGGGTAGGAATCTGATCCAACCATGATTATATTCGAATAACAAAAGAGGGGAATATAAGGGGGAGATTAGTGGTGAAATTGGGATCTCAATCGCTTTTCATCTTAATTATTTTCCTCAATTTATTATTTCTCTATTTGTCTACAGTAATTACTTCTTCCAAACAAATCACTCTTTTCATGCTCTTTGGAAAATAGTATCATTAAATAAAAATACAGTCTCAAATTGCTTATCCTCGTGCATGGGTACGACAACCCCTGTTTTTAATACTTATTACTTGACAACTGTGGTATACTTGTCATAGCCAAGTGTTGGGTTGCGAATTAAATATCGCACGCTGAACGCACATCAGATATTACTTTGAGAATCGTTACTAAAAGGTGAGAAGAACTATGGCTTGAAAGAAGGATCTTCAAAGAAGATCATAAGGTAGTGAACCTACCTAGAGTATATAGTGTCGTTACTAAGACATTATGTATCATCCCATTACATTTGTCTTGTTTTAGGAATTTTGGCACAAAATACTACATTCTCATCTAGAGCATGGAAATTTCAATTTTTGGATCATAAAGGGAGCTAATATATGTCATAGTTTGCTAATTGGGAATTTAAAACTTGTAAAAGACACTAAGTGCCATGATGATATGTGCGTGTACGTGTGCTTCTGTTTATATATGTACTAAATCTTTGGTTTTCAAATTAGAAACCCTGCAAATATTTGTATTCAAATTTTAAATAGATCGTAATATGAATATAAATAAATTTATTTTAATTTTATTTTTATATTTAATTAATTACAAGATTATAATTTTTAATTTATTTTTCGTTTTAAATAATTTTACATGAAACAATGAAAAATAGTCACATTGTTTTAACTTTATTTTCTATTTTCAAATGTTTGTAGCAAAATGGTCACTTTGCTTTAATTTTATTTTCTGTTTTAAAATTTTGTATGGAAAATGGAGAAACCATTGTTTTTATTCTCTTTTTCATATACAAATGTTTAAATGAAAATAAAAATATGATAATAAAGTGATAATTTTTTTACTATTCTTGTAAAAATGTTTTTAAAAATTATTAACCTGGAAATAATAATATTGTAATCAATCAAAAATTAAAAAATCCTTAATTTTTAAATTTTTTTGATTATATTTTTGTTTAATCTAGATAATTTAAAATTATTTTAATTTTGGTGATCTTAATTTTTTTTTGGTCCTTTTAGATTTTAGTCCCTATAATTTTTTTCTCAATTTGTTGTGTATTTTTTCTTTCGTGTTTTTGTGAGATTTGACCATTAACCTTAGTGGGAGAGGCCAAGATAGAAATTTGATAACATCAAGTTCAAAAGAAAAATAAAAAAAAGACTTAACTCAAAACATCTCTCTGTGATAAGGAGTATAAAACTATTCAATCCCGACTAAAACAACATCAAATAACTTATCAAAATGACGAGTAGTAATCAACTTTATACTATTGTAAAAAATCAAATTGAAATAGTTGGTACGAGTTATTCGATGAGTCTTTCTTATAGACTATAAGTTTCTTGAATAAGCTTTCTAGTTAATTTTCCTTAATGTAACTCCTTTAACTTTATATTACTATCACTCTTTGCCACGTGATGAGAAAATAAAGCGAACTTCACATTAAAGAAAGATAACTAAGGAAATGAACCGATTATCTCACAAACTAATTAACTAATAAGGGGAAGATACATTAATATTTTCACATTAAATCTATGTCATATAACGTTGTTAAGTACTTTTTATGTCAAATAAATGTAGAAATATCTCAAAGCTCCCGTACGTAACTTGCTTTCATATATAGATTCTAGAGTCAAAATTTCACCATCATTAATCTTGAGAGACCCTAGTTTGGGGTAACAGATAGACATTCCAACAAGGTAACCTTTTTCATTACCTTTCCTTTCCAGTTCCATATTTTGGCGTTGAAGTGCATAAAATCTTTACATCATAAGATAACAAAAAAAAAAAAAAAACACAAGTTCAAAATATTTACATTACAAAATTTGACTTCTTACAATGATAAAAAATTAATTTAAGAATGACCACTTTAAAATAGGCTAAAGGTCATTTGTAGTCCTTAAAGTTTGGATATTTTTACTTTTGGTCCATTAAGTTTATATAGTCTAAATTTGGTCTATTTTGTTTTCGAAGTGTCATATTTTGTTTCTTTAAGTAATTTTCCATTAAAAATGAGTCATTTTGGTCCTTTATGTTTTAAACATGTATCATTTTTTCACTCTTGAACACACATAATAATGTCCAAAACCCATCATAATTTTAAATTAATGTTTAAAATATAAATCATAACAATGCTAATATAAATTTGATATTCTTTTCGTAGAAAATTACTTAAAGGATCTAAATATGACACTTTGAAAACATAATCAAATTGAGACTTTCTAAACACAAATGACCTAAACGAAAAAATCTCTAAACTTAAATGGACTAAAAATGACATTGAGTTCTTAAGATTATTTGAAACACTTCAAGTTTAATAAACTTGATCGTTAAATAATCATAAAAATTGTATAAGAGTGACGATATATATTGAATATCACCTGCCCATATAGAGTTGCGTTGATAGCACCTGTATGCATATGAACGGTGCCATAGATAAGGTAACTCCCTTTATTTATTGGGATGTTTGCCTTCAGTTCTTCGGATAGTATACTCTACCTATAAAAAGTTAAAAAATATGTTTCTCAGTTCCTCACAAATATTTAGTAGGCCAGCAATTATTATAGTTAGGAACTTAGTTAATATTGAAAAACCTACACATCATTTATAAAATATTGTGTCTTGTATTTCATACTTACCTGACAATTATGAAGTATTGTAGAACCATTTGATTTCACATGATCAGTTGAATCAAGTACGTAAAACTTAAGTGGCACTTGATGTTCATCCCAATCAACCCACCTTATTTTATATCTTAGGAAAAGTTTTCTCCTTGGGCCATCAAAACCCTTTCTTAATTTGCATTGGAAGTTATTTTCACAACAAAGTAGATCTCCTTTATAATTTGGGGATAGTGGCTGACCATTCATGTCCTTTGTTACATTCTAAAAGTTCTCTGGGAAATTTAAAAGATTACATCTACATTTTGTGCAACCTTTTCTATCATGTATACCACGTGTATCAATAGCCAAGATATTGAACATCCATTTTTCTTTAAATCCATCTGAAATTGTTATAGGGTTACCTAATTCTATTCACTAGTGCAAAAAGAGGATTCAACGTTAGTTAAAATAGGCTTACGACATTGGTTAAAAACTGACATTAATGGGGCATGACGTTAAAAGTCTGGACTTTTAACGTCAGTTCTGTAACCGACGTTAAAGGACATTTTCACCCACGTTACTTGTAGCTTTGAATGTCGTTGTTTTCTAACAACTGACGTTAAAAATACCTAAAAGAATAAAAAAATAAAAATGATTTTTTTACATCAATTTATGTTATTAACTACATAAATGTTTGTTCTGACTTTAGTCTCCCTTGCAGAAGTGAACCAATGTCTATAGAAGGCTAGAGTGGAGACAACATACCAAAATCCTCAAAAACACCAAACATCCTCAATGATGAACCCGACAATATAACACATATATGGTCTCATAGTAAATAAGAGAATTAAAAAAATGGACTAAGATTAAATGACAAGAAACTTACAAAATATTAAAGGATTGGAGAAGACCCAAACAAACATACAAATGCAGATCTAACCACCAGAACCAAACAAAAATAATTCAACATAACTAAAATAATAATATTGTTTCAATGTGTTAAAAAAATTTACGACAGGAGCACCAGTCTGGAAATGCTCATTTTACATTGCCATGGAGTTCAATTTCAGCATCAATTGATTCATCTTCCAAGTCAATCTGATACATTGAAGTGTAGCTTCAGTACACAAAGCAACTAGATCAGCACCAATCCTGAATATGTAAGAGTATAAAACTATCATAATAATAGTCCTATTGTTGAACTAAAAAGGAAATAAAAGAAAAAATAAAAAGAGGGTTACTTTAAGATCACTTCACTATCTTGTCCAGGTGCTTGACTAGTGCTGGAACCATCATAATTCCATGTGCGAAGCTTTGAAGGGTAATTAACTGGTTGTGAGAGAGTCTATATCCAAAATCATTTTATATATGCATTAGTTACCACCCAAATAAATAAAGCTGAAATTAATACATAATGTTCTTGTACTTTTCTAAGTTTTGTAAATAGTTTCTTATAATATATCTAAATGATAAATAAGTCCTACACAGTTTAAAATAAAATACAAAAAAATGTAAATGTAAAAAGCACAAAATTAGAATAACTAACTAGGAGTAGTTTCGTATTTTAAAAACAAATTTTAGTTAAAAATTTGAAATATATATATAAAATCAAAATTTGAGGTGAGTTAGGTACTCCACTTGAAAAATTTCGTGGTTACAAAAAGATGAAGTTAACTTGTTAAGTACCCTTGCTTTGCTCCTCACATCCATGCCAGATCCACCAACCCTATAGTAATGAAAACAAAAAGGGTATAAGTGCTAATTAATGGTGAGATAAAAAATGAAAAAGAAAAATAGAAATATGTCAGCATGGCTAGGAAAAGAAAAACCTCACATTATAGAAGCATAAAACAAAGGCAACAGAGTAGTAGAGAAACTTGTAGAGAGCATACAGTGATCGATAAAATGTGAGTGTGTGGGAAAAACGAAGGGATGAACTAACTATATGTACTCAGCGATCACTTTCTCGGGGTTGTGGGAGAGGTTAAGGTTGATGAGATCAGAGAGTAACGACATCTTCAAACAACGATCATATAGTTTCTCACAAAACATCAAATCCTTATTATTGTCCCTTCAATTCATAATAGTTACACAGATTGCATTAAAACAAAGATTATAGTAAATTTTTTATGTAAGACTGAGCATTTGTATCTTAAACATGCAAGATTGAACCAAGTGAAATATTAAAACATCCATCTCAAGTAAGCTATGATCTATAGAAAAGCTCCTCCATCCAACACTTAAGCCCCCTTACGAGCAAGATATTTGGTTTCATATAGTTGCCCGCTTTCATCTTCTAGAACAATGGTAGCACCAACATTGGACAGAATTTGGTGGGAAGACCCGACATTAAATAACATGGTGAATAATAATAATAAAAAATTAATAATAGTAATGTTTGGGATGAAGAGACTAAAACAATAGAATATGAAATTGCTAATGATAAATTAAGTTATATTTGAATAAATAACTTCAATGCTTATTTAATAGGCTTACGTGAAAGTTTAAGACTTGCTTTTAAAAGCAAAATTGGTTTGATATGTAGAATAAAATTTGAATAGAATATAAGTAGAATAAATCATAATTTATGCCACTTTGAGATTATAAGTGGAATAAATCGTAATTTGATATGGAGACCTTTTAACCACGCAACTGCAAGTGGAATAAATTAATCATAATTTGTGCCATTTGAGATTAAATACTTAACACTTTGAGATTATTCCAGGATAAATACCTTTTCTGGTGCAACCTTCTCTAAGAAGCGAGAAATTGGTTTTCAAACACTCACAGGGTAGTAAGCTTGCAATTCAACCAAAATCCATTAAAAAAATTAAAATATATTGCATTTACCTTTCCAACAAATGTTAATAAACAATACAGCAAATTGATGCTAATTCAGAAATGCTAATTCAATTAGAAAGAAAGTCACCTGCAAAAATTGAAAGAGAAGATTTGAAAGAAGATTTTCGTAATATTGGTAATGGAGGATAGCATCTCTTACCCAACAAGTCTTTCAGAACCCGCTCCTACCCAATGAGTCTCTGAAACTCACCCTAGCCATGTGTCACATCAGACAAAAAAATTAATTAAACGAGGAAGAATTTTTTTTTTCAAATGACTATTAGATACCTCAGGATCATAACCCTTGGCAGCAATAAACAACCCACACACACGAACCAAAGGAAGACAATATTTTGCTGGAAACACAACAAGAAGAAAACATTGAAGCAGTGACAAGTCACAAGGTATTAAAGCAATAATCAATTAAACGAGAAAGTCCTCAATATTACCTATTATTCTCATTTCTTCAACTGTCTTGGCCACTGCTTCGTCAAATTGCTCTCAGAAGCAAGGATCCTGCCCTAAACTCTGCCCTATCTACAGAATAAGACATATTTTCAAGCAGAAGAAGATATTCAACCAAGATTCGGACCCCATTTGGCAAAAAGGGAAGCTCTAGTTGAGCGAAACCATGAGAGAGTGAGAACAAAAAGGGGAATCGGGGCGAGAGAGTGAGAACGGTCACCTCCAACGACGGTGGAAGTGAAGAACTGTGGCGGTGAGACCTAAGGTGGCATCGGACACATTCAACGAACATGACGGGAGCACAAAGGAAAAAGAAAGGGATCAAAAATGTGAAATAGAACTAAGGGAGAAGAAAAGAACCTAAGGGGAAGAGAAGAACACGCGGAAGAGAAGAGTTAGCCACGAGAAAATGCAAAGGGAAATTAAGGGTTAGAGATTAAAACTTAACTTTTCAACAAATGACGTCGGTTATACTTATAACCGACGTTATTGAAGTGACGTTGTATCCTCTTTTTCCACTAGTGATTGCAAAAGGATTTGGAAGCTTCGAGGATGCTCGTCGGGATTCACCTCCCAAGCCCCAATATTGTGGAAGAAAAAAGTTTTGGCATACACCTTCATTTCTCTTATAGATTTTACCTCTATTAGGTTCATGGTATTGATCACTGTTGTGTGACATAGAAACATTTTCAAAGTATTTTATTGCAAACCAATGATGAAAATAAGTTTCATACAAAGGAATGGGATTCATGTCTTCATCAACTAGTTCAACATCAAAACTCTTCACTTCAATATGACTTCTTGGAAACTTGATATCAAAGAATGTTTTTGTTACATGATTTCCATGACCTACTTCAAAACTGTCAGATACAAAAGTAGTTGACTTGATAGGATTTTTATACTTTAGTAAAGTAGAATATGTTGTACTCGAGAGCAACACGACTATTGATAATGAAAATACCATTACTTTTGAAAGAATCTTCATCTTAACCTACATATATAAACCAATAGCATTGCATAATTAGTTATGAAGAATATGTTTGTAATATTCTTCTTTTGGGTAAGAAAATAGGTGAACTATGAAAGAATGAAATCAAACAGCAGAGTATTGGAACTTCAATGATAAAATTGCATACCGTAAAAGAAAATTATAATGGGGTAACCACGACAAAAGTTTGGTTTTTGGTAAAATGTTTAATTACTAAAATTTTAAATAATAAATTTATGTGTATAAGCGAAGTTTCTACCTTTATATGAAATAGATGACCCAATGATGGTACTGGTGTAACTTAGTTCCAAATCAATGCAAACATGGATATGCGAATAAGTGGTTTAAAGTTCCAACTAGAATTAATAAGCATTGACCTGACTTTGTAATTGTGCAAACAATTAGCAAACTCTTGTAGTTATTTTTTGGTGGAATAACAACTTAATATAACAATTTATTTAATTTAAGCAAACTCACCTACATAACAATTTGATTGAAATGTTCTAAATAATTTTTGTTTTGTTTTATTTATTAGTTGTAAAAGAGTAACTTTTAGGGGAAAATGTAAAACAAAATGATTTTAAAACACAATTTAATTTTTTAAGTTCAATATAAAACTATAACAAGTTATTTATAAAAAAAAAATGTAATCAATTTTAGATTGTTAAAATTTTGATTTTGAAAAAATACACTCATTTTTATAAACTGAATAGCTGGTGGGTAACGACATCAACCCTCCTACAATATTTATAGGTTAATTTATATGGCTAACTTATTTAATTTTTCTTTCTTTTTAAATGGATAGGGAGACAATTTAGCAATAAATACAATCCAAAGGATGTGAAAGAGCGAAATAATTACAAGAAAGATTAAGACTTTTGGTTTCTTCAAAACTTTTTTGTAAATATTTCTGAAATCATGTTAATAAATAATCTTGTTTAGAAAAACTTTTTAAAAAGAAGTTGACCAAAAATTCAAAACAAAGTTGAAAGATCTGCTCAAAAGGTAAATGAAAGTAAAGGAGACAAGAAGAACGCAAAAGTTTATGCTAGTTCACTCAACTGAAATTCTTTGAGTACCTTCAAGATAGTTGAAGGATTTCCACTAACCATACACTGGTCACACTCAATTATTCTTTCATACAAAGCCACCTCTGACTCTAACCTAGTAAGCTCACTACTTAAGCTTGCTCAATTGAGTATTCTTTCTTACTAAGGCACTCTTAACTTTCACAAACAATAAAGGTTTAAGAGATACTATCATCCTATAATGAGAAAATATCAAATAAAGACCAGAGTGCATAACTTTTCTAAGTAAAGAATTTAACATAAAAAGATTACGCTCTAAGAAAATATGAAATTGAAAGTTTGGACCAGAGGTATTCTCTTCTTCTCATTTTCTTTTCCCTTTTTTTTCTCGAACTTACTTCCTTGATGTTGATACGTTGACTCCTTTTCATATCCGAGGATAGATAACTGTTTCATTGCTTGAGTTGTACATGGTGAAAACTACTCGACGAAAGCTTATGAAATAACACTTTAGCATAATGTCAGTTCCCCTATGCTTTTTGGCTGACATACGCCATCCTTTTTAGAGCCTGAATCATATGTTATGTTGTCTTTTTATCTTTGTTTTCTTATCAAAGGGTGTAATCGTTTAAGAAATGAAATTTTTGGATTGATAATCTCAATAAATGCAATAGCTTGTAAGGATATAAACCATATAAATAGTAGTAGAGATCAGAAACAAACAAAAATAGTAAGTTGTATTTGAAAATTTGAAGTCAATTGATGTCGGAAAATAAATTTAAGTATACATTCTTATTTGGATGTTGGACGAAGCTTTTGTAGCATCTATGCTGGACGTAGGAAAATCAGTATTTAGTTGCTTTCTATTTTCATTTTATACTTATATTTAGCATATTACTCCTTTTCCCTTATACCAAAAATCTATCTTAAATATAATTACTGAAATACTTGTTATCATTGAAAATTTTAATCCATAAAGGATTTAGAGTTGACGGCTTAGGTTCGTACAGTCTCCCTGTTTTTTTTTATGATTACAAAAACTTTCTAATTTTGATTAATGATTAATCATACCATAAAGACATAAACAAGTTTAAATATCATGATTTATATATTTTTTTCATGTTATTTGGAAGCTTGTGCTTAATTGTTTTATAAGAGCAGACAAGCACGAAGATTGTTAGTTGTTAGACGATTAGAAATAAAACAAACTTGTATTTTTCTTTAACCAGATAATGCCAGATCGCTTTTTTGGTAGAAATCTCGACCAACGAGAAACAGTGTTTGGCCGAAGCCAAAAAGAGGTTGACCCACTTCATTCGCTTGGCGAATGATCTTCGCTTCGCGGGAACAACAAAAACAACCATCTCACTCTTTCCTTTCTTCGGTGCTACCTTTTTCTTTCCAAGGGATAGAGTTGGTATTTTTAATAACCTTTCTTTTGAGGATGCCCGGGAACCACTCCTAGGTAAATTAAGGATAAAAAATGTTGGAACCTCATGGGTAAGGATAAGGTAATGGAATTGATAGAGAAATTCATAGACCTAGGTAGGGTAGGAGAATGGATAAAGGGAATGGAGAATGGACAAATTAAAACGTACAATCACCATCACTGAAACATTTCAACAAGCAATTTGTGTGCCAAAAAAAAATAAAACACAACTCACCGAAACCAAAACTCCACCTAAACCATACTCAGACCAAATTAAACCACTCCATACAACCCAAAACGCAAACAAACAAACACCATTCCTCCAAATCATATCACAAAAACAAAACTCAAAAATTGAAACACCCAACCATACAACACAAAATCTGAAATTCAAACAAGCAAAGTACCTTTTAGAAGCGAGGCGTACGGAATGGTTTGCGCTGGTGATAGAGGGATTGCGCCGGTGATAGGGGGATTGCGCCGGTGATAGGAGGCTGACTGATTGAGGGAGGGAGAAGTGCGGCGCGAGGGTTTCTTCGCAGTGCAAAATGAGGGAGAAACAGAGAAGTGTGTTCCAGGGGGAGGTTTCGCAAAGAAGAAGCATTGTATGTAGCAGACTACGACGGTTCTTATTTGAACCGTCTTAGTCTGTATGCAAACTTACAGACTACGACGGTTCAAATTTAAACCGTCTTAGTCTGCACCAATGTTTTACACACTACGACGGTTATACCTAGAACCGTCGTAGTCTGTACCCCTTTTAATTACGAAAATGCCACCGCGTGCACACTACAACGGTTATAATGGAACCGTAGTAGTGTGCGCGTCTTAAAATGATATTTTTGTACTAGTGTAGGTAGGATAGGAGAATGGATAAAGGGAATAGAGATGATGATAACAGCCGTGGTGCATTGCCTGAGGACGTGTTCTTCTAAAGGTTGAGTTTGGGTTTGAGATGAAGGGTGAGGGTGTGTTTCAGGGTTGATTATGGGTGAAGGTGATGATGGTGGAATGGTATCTAGGATGGAAGATTGTGAGGTGGGATGAGGTTTAGGAAAGAGAATGGAAATATGTTGGAGCTCAGGTGGAGGTAGAGCCAATATAGGAGGAGAAGAATGAATAGGTTGAAAAACCTGGAAATCATCGTCCTATACATCTTCAACCATGACCTTAATATCTGCAAGGTCTTCTTGAGTGGACAGTCCATCTTCAGTGATTGGTTAAATCAACAATAGAGTACTCTAGTTATCCATATACAAAATTAGTGAATTCAACAATAGAGAACTGTCGGAAGGCACGACAAATGTAGTACTCTAGCCCCATGTAGTCATCAGACACTGGTCTAAAAACATAACCAAAATGTCTAAGTGATGATACATAGAACTAGAGTGATCGTCACCCCTTTAGCCATAGATATCTCCACATTCTCTTTGTCCATAAGGCCACTGAAATCGGTACTTGCTCCACAATTGCCCAAGTGATGCTTCTACACAAAATTTCTACATGGTCTTTGTTATATATTTCTTGTTTAGCAGGCCCAAGGATCTCATTAAAGTCTACCTCTCTAACTGAAGCGAGATCTTCTTCTTGCTAGACATGCACTTGACACCAAAAATATGTTGTCCTTTCTACTTATTTCGTGATGCATAGGGCCAAAAGATCCTAAACATTAGAGGAGAATGTGTTAAGCAAGAGAGACCTTTAAGGGTTGAGAGGGTTAGACCGGATTTTAGATAAAAATATTCACTGCATTGTTAGCGTAGTAAAATTATTAAATGTGTTGTATCATGATATCATCTGTTATCAAACGAAAAAAACCAACAGGACAAAGGCTTTCCTATGGCGTATAGATAATATATATTATAATTTTTTCAATTAATAAAGAATTATTAATAACTTTATACATGGATATTTACACATTATATTTTTACATGTAAGTGGTCTCAGCACATGGCGGTTGTCAATTTTCCATCTAATGTATTTAGATTATTTATATTACAAATTTATTTAGATTATTTTAGATACATTACAAATAAATAAGATTTACTTATGTATTTCATATTTTAATAATTTCATTTATCGCTATTATTTAACAATAAGTAACTTAATAAATTTTGAGTTTTGTACTATCACACATGCATCTGTATCACTAATATGTTTTGTAATTATGGAATATAGGGTCATGATATAGTTTGGATTGAGAGAACATATTCTATAAAATTTGTCAAATTTAGATTATGTTCATAACATTAATACGGGGCGAATCCAACGTATTCTAGCCTGATCATCACTAAAAGATGATTTGTCAATGGAATAATTGGAATGAACATGTTATTCAATGTCATCATGATCAAAATATTTTCCATAAAAACTCAAAATACATGTTACGATGATATATATAACGTGACAGAACACCATCTCAATAGGTATTATAATAAATTTTTTATTACTACAAATTATTAATATTTTTAATTAATAATTTGAATAGTTTTTTCTAATTTTTAACAAGTTCTACCTCTACCCATACTCAACCCATTGTACTACCACGATAAAACCTAGTTAATCATGATAACAATTTCAAGGATATATGTCTATTAATCACAACCACAATTTATTCATTATGCAATACAGGATGGTGGATAGGAGCCGAATCGTGCAGCGGGAGATTTTTATATTGAATAGTTGATGCGGTGCCATTTTGCATATCTTAAATAGTCAATCACCTGCGTTTTACTCGGGAGTGCCCTCTTTTGCTAAAAGAGCTCAATTCTGGAGTTTGAAAAGTGGTTGAGTCTGGGTAAAGAAATATATGCTTAAAAAATTAGCATTTAACAGAATGGGTAAGTAAATCAAAAAAGAGATATCCTTTAGTAGCAGGTTTAAAACCAAGAAATAAGCAGTTTCTACCTCGACTATCTAGCTTTGTATGATGATGACAAATAGCACAAGTATATGCAAAACATCCCAAGACTTCCAAGTCTAAAAAGGTAGAAGGACTATTATTTGGCATTTCAAAAGGGGGTTTATTTTAAGAACAAAAGTAGGTAAACCATAAAGGTAACCGAAAATAAACATTGGGTAAGTTGGAATGAAACAAATGAGCTCGAGTAACTTGTAAAAGGTGTGTATGTTTCCTTTCGACTTTAGAATTTTGTTGAGGGGTCTCAACACCTGATGTTTGATGTATTATTCCATGACTATCATAAAATTTTGCATGTTAAATTCTTGCCCATTCTCGGTTCTAATCATATTGAGTAAAAACGAATTGTATAAATTTCATGATATTCGATCAAGAGTCAGCTTTTGATTTGAGAAGGTATAGCCAAGTGTGTTTGCTATAATCATCCATCAGGGTAAGAAAATATTGGTAAACTTGAAAAGAGGGAACTGGGATCCCAAATATCCTTATGAACTAAATCAAAAGGTGTAGTTAATTTTTTTGTATAACTGTTGGGAAAGGGAGCTTGGTTTGCTTTGCTATGTGACAAAAATCACATCAATTTTTTATTTACTTAGATGTAAGGAAATTAAGTAAGAAGATGTTTAAGAACCTGAGTAGAAGGATGCACATGCCTAAGGTGCCATACATCGGAGGAGCTAGCATGGAAACTATCATTAGAAACATTGTTGTGATTGGTAACATAGGAATGTGTTAAAAGGTAAAGACAGTTTGAAACTTTAACAATTCTAATCATCCTCTTGGAATGAAGATCCTGTATTATACATTTATCATGGGGAAGTGTTAAGCTGGCATTGCAAAGTAGTTAAAGTATGCATGAAAATCAAACAAGGAGTAAATTCGGGGACATGTAATACATCTTTTAACATCCAAAAGAGTGATAGAGTCAGAAATAATGATATTTCCAGAATGAGTAGCAAGAATTCGGTGTCCATTATGCAAGTTAATGGTAATAGGAGAAATAGGATGATAACTACGAAACAGAAATCTATGTGAATAAATGTGTAAAGTAAATCCAGTAGCAAAAATCCATTGAACTGGATAGAGAGATTGTTTACCAGACTCCGTAACGAGTGAATTGTGTGCTTTGCTGGTGCATCATTTGTCACAATTACCCGCTTTCTAGTTGGTGGTTGCCTACAAATTTAAGTCATAACACATGTAACTACATAAGACTAATGTAAACCAACTAATTGCTAAATGAGTTATTTTTCAACTCTAATAATTCGTGTCCAATAAGCAGGTTGAGTGTAGTTAATTTCTTTGACTTGTTTGGTTTATTTTAAAATTTATCCAGAAATAATATTCTTATAAAAGTACTTTTTGACCTGTCAAAAACAAATTTCTTGACAATATAATAATACACCTCAAAATAAACACTTGATTAATGTAAAGAGCCGGAAAGACGGGTGTGTTTTACACTAGCTAAGAAAACAGCAATAATTACCTAAAAGAATCATGATAATGACTTTGTGTATGAATGAGGCCGAAACACATAAAAACATGTTACAAGACAAAATCAATGAATGAACGATGAAAGGGAGAAAAAGAAGATAAAGTTGGAGAAATTTTGTAGGTAAAGGGTGCATTACATATTTTTCTCCTTTTGTTTTTGTTTGCTTGCTTTGGCAATCTTTAACATTAGTTATTGTTTATATGTCATAGTTGGAGATGAATGTGATTGTATGGAAGAGCTCATATATTGTTTTACTCATGCAACTATCACTCTCACGGGTTGTTTCTTGTATTGCTTCGACCAGCAAAATTTCATGCAATATAAAATATATTTTCTAGAATCAAGTTCAGTTTTAACCTTACAAGTGTCCATAAATTTATCTTTATCAACACAACCATCAATTTCTATAATATCTAATTTTAGGTCAAATTTATTTTTATCTAATTGGGAATAATAAAAAATATCAAAATACACAGTGCTTGGATTCATTATTTTATCTTTGTGGCCAACATAACCTCTTTTATGATGCTTTATGCCAACAGCTACATACTTCCACTTTTATGATACTTTACTATTCATGTCGATGGAACAATAGGCCTCATAGTGTTTCGGCAATGGAAATAACACTAAAATCAAATGCTTCCATAAAGAGCATTTACATTATGTCTAGATAAATTATAGCTACCAAGATCTCCATAGAACAAAAACATTATATTATTATCAATCTAATCCCCTAAACATCAAAATCTTTTCTCATATTAATAGAAAGGAGATGAAAACCATTAATTATGTCCATTTTATTACAAAACTGCCACTGCATCAATTTTAACTAACGTCCCATTGAAATTTATCAATTAAAAAAAAATTATTATGTTTTTAATATAAAAAATTTAAAATTTGTTTCATATATAAATGTTAAGGAGTTAAAAATATAATACATAATTTTCATTTTAAATTAAAAATTTTCTTAAACTTTACTGTAAGTCTTGTTAATTAATTTTTAGGCGGAAAATATCGCAGTGGATGTTCCCAGGCATGATTTTTGTTTGATGGTGATTAATAATATTTTTCTAGTAGTCTATGGTTTATATACCTTTTTCTAATTTTCCATTATTGGCTTTTATATTAGTTTATCTAAAAAGTTAATGTTTAATTGATATACATGTAAACTCATTTTAGGTTATAAAAAAGTTCATTTAACTTAAATTTTCATTTTCTTTTACCTTGCATGCTTATGAAAAACTTTAATCAAACATCGCCAGTCTGGAGTCTATTTTTTCCTAAAAAATTTACTTAGAAGTTTTATAGCCCAATTGATTTTAGGTGTCGATCATTTCAAGTTATTTATCAACCTTTTTTAAATTGTTTATGATATTATATATATGTCTGCCTAAAATTCTGTTGAAGGTAATTCTGCTAATTAAACATGTACCATTGACATAAAAGACTTGTAAATCAGTAGACAAGCCTTTTAAATATGATAGGCAGTTATCTGTGTATCTTATCTCTGGTCTTTACATCTTAATTTCTTTTTTATATATGAAGATTTCTGATTTACTTTACATTTCCTAGTTTTTGTCTTAAGAGATGGTAATTTTTAATCAAATTAACAATGATCAATATTTATTATTAATAATTGTCTAAAATTTAGTTTAATGAAAAATAAAGTATCATATATTCTATAAAAATTCTAATTTTAATTACTTTTCATGATATATATATAAGAAACGAGGCTTACCAATAATGAATTATTTTTCAGTCATCAGAATTATGATATTCTTTAATTTATTTATTTATTTTATGTTTTCCATAATTTCTTATGTAGTAAATGTTATCGTGATAATTTTGAAATATAAAAAAATTAAAATATTTATAAAAAATCATATATATCTTTCCATTTTATAGAAAAGCTTAATTCACCAAATTTCATATATAAATCTTTAATTTTAAAACAAATTTATATCTGATAAAACTAAAGCAATGTTTAGGAGAAAAGAGTCAAACTAAAAACTGCTGTAAATTAATATATTTATAATGAAGAAAATTCAGTGCAAGATAAAAAAGATGGAGTATATATTTAAAAATGAGTATAAATTTATAATAATAATTGAATCTTACCTCATCATATGCACAATCATTTCTATGCTTTTCAAGAATAGTTAAGCAGTGAAGAATTTCCAGTGAAAATGATACTTGATTCTAAATGCTGCAGATCCTCCTCATACAGCCAGTGGTACCCACAAGCTTTAACCTCGAGGGTGCTTAACATTGCATGCGAATTTCATTTGATCAAGATCACGCATTCCATTTGAATATTTACTTACATAATGAATGAGTAATTCTCGATTGAAAAACATCATTAGTAAGTGATCCAATTCAACTGTAACCAAATCTGTGTTCAAAATTATTGGAGCAACCCAATAGCATCAAAGACCCATGTCATTCTGAATTCCATACACAACACTACCAGAAATCTTTGTATTATTATTAGCAGGATGATCATGTGACACAAATACTGAACAACAAGCAACGCCTATCCAATTTGTGTCTTCCATAACAGTAGCAAGGTCCATCATGCTTATTGAATCACCCATACTTCGTTTAGTGAACCACCTTGGAATTTCACTTCCAGGAATAACAATACCAGTAGTGTTCTCACTGGATTCTGAGGTGGTCCGAGCTCAGCTCGATCCTGAGAATTCCGGCGGCGTGAGGGGTGTGAACCCTCGTTTATTGTGTGAATAATTTAAGTATTATTTCGTCTCTATGTCTTGAATCCTCTATCGGTATTTGTAGGGATCAAGATTAGGGTTCCATATTCGTGGATTTCATGGGGAAAATTGTTTCAAGGCCCAAGATCCTGATAAATCAGGGAAAAGATATATGTCCATATTTGTCCAGATATGTTTGATTCGTGTTGAGCTCAGCCCGGTCAGTGGGGTGAGCCCGAGTCCGGGGGATGAGCTCGGTGCTCATCCTCAGCCCGGTACATCAGCCCGCCAAGCTCAGGTCAAGCGATCAAGTGGCATGAGTTTAAGTCATGAGCTCAGTCTTCCGATGTCTAATGGCGGGAAACTGCCGAAACGGTTGGCGTTCCTTCGTTTAATTTTATTAATTTTTTCATTTAATTTTACGTTAATGGGCTTAAATGTGGGAAATGGGTCGTTAAGGGCCTTGCGGTTACTCTTTGTGTAACGGCTCCTTTCCTCCATTAAAATACCTTGGGCCCTTCATTATTTCATTTTCCCCTTTCGTTTGTCCTTCATCTTCTCTCGCTGTCGTTCCTTCTCTCATTCTCAGAGCTTCCCCTCTCACTCCCAGAGTTTCCTCCTCTCCTTCTCAGAGTCTCTTGTTCGCAACCCTCTCTCGCGTCCGTCGTCTTAGGTATGTCTTCTTCACACTCTACCGCCACTCGTAGTATAGAGAGCATGGTAGCTAGTTCTGTCTCGGGTTCAGAGCCCAAATCTGTAGAGATTGCATCCTCCTCGCACGAGGTATCCACGGCGGAGGTGGGCCCTGAGTCTGGCTTCGCTTCCGCCGCCACTAAGGCCCTCCCTGTTGGGGCCGAGGTGATGTCGGTTGAAGGTGTCAGGGGAGTTTCCAGTGGTGGAAGAGCTTCCCCCGATGCGGTTAGGGAAGGGGTAACGAGTGAGCCCGAGGAGGCCGATCTCGTCATCCCTGTGCCTGCTCGGGAGCCCGACTTTTCTTGGCTCTTAAACGAGGTCTTCGACCATGTCTCCCTCTACGACGATCGCGATAAGGTGCAGAGCATCATAGACGAGTACGAAGTCGTAAGGCCCCGGTATAGTGAGGAGGTCAGTTTCAGGCCGTGCCGGCCTCACCAAAGGGTGCACACTCGCGCCCTTGTGGACGGCCGGTATACCATTTCGGTCTACGAGTACATGTTTAAGGAGTATGGCATAGTCTTTCCTATGACCCGCTGTCAGACCGAGGTCCTGTCCTTCCTTAACGTTTCCCCAAGCCAGCTTCATCCGAACAGTTGGGGCTTTCTCAAGGCCTTTGAAATCTTGTGTCACTTCTTGGGCCTTAGGCCGAGTTCCCGCGTCTTCCTTGACCATTTCCAACTTAAGCACGGGTCGAAGGTGGGTTGGGCTTCCTTAAGTAACTCACGTGCCGGGGGCGGCCTGCTCGTCGCCTACGCGCAATCCTATAAGAGGTTCAAAAACCGATACTTTAGGATGTCTCCCGTTAACAATAGGGCTGTCAAAGCCTTCTTCCTGAAGGAGGACCTGGAGCTGAGGTATCCCCTACATTGGTGCCTCCCTCGCAAGTACACAAAGTTTCCCCAGGCCGACCTTACCCGGGGCGACAAGAATGTCATTCAAGTTTTGCATAGTCTTCCCCTGCCTATTAGTAGTCGGGCCTTAATACTCTCTGCCCGGGAGGACGACCCTTTGGCGCATTTTTTAGGTAATTATTTTGCTATTTTTGGGCCGAGTTATGAATTGCTCTCCTAACCTGTTGTCTTCCTTGTTTTGCTTGCAGAGCTGATGTCTGGGAACTTCGACCTCGTGGCCGCGCTGAAGGCTCGCAGGCCGGGTTCCTCGTCCTCTCCCCTCTCCTCACTCTCCAAGCCCCGCCAAGAGACCAAGGGAAGAGGGCACTGATGTTCGGCCGACGGGCACGGAAACTCCCTTCAAGAAGCCGAGGCAGGAGGAAGGTGCTGCAAACCCGGCTCCCCTGGCACCCGGGCAGAGGTAGTGGTGTCCCCGCCTGCTCTAGAAGGCGGGGGCGCGGTCTTCCCCTTCGTGAAGACCTCCACCAAACTTCCCCTCGGTGCATCATGGTTCAGCAAGGAGGGATCTGAACCCTTCATCGAGCAGATGACGGCCGATGTCCTTCCTGGCCAATCCTTGTGGGACTCGGCCATCCGAGGTGAACACATCAAGCTCGGTGACCCCTTTCCCAGCTCCTACGACAATGCCCTGCTGGATGTTGTGGGAGTGGAGGAGAACTTTGATGGGGCTGAGGTCTTACTCGCTCGGATGACGGCCATAGTCAGGCATGGGAAGAGGTGGGCTAACCGAACGGCCGGTCTCTCTGTCCGAGTAGCTGAGTTGGAGGCCGCCTCCACTCGCCGTGAGCAGGAGTTTGCGACCCGGGTGGCGACCTGGGAGATCGAGGTTACCAAGCTGAAGTTGGAAAAGGAGGAGGTCGAGCGAGAGCTCGTTGCTGCTAAGGCCGCCCAAGAGGAGCTAGAGGGTAAGGTGGCTTCGTCAGGAGACCGAGCCACGAGGTCTGAGCTGAAGGTCTTGGAGCTGACGGAGAAGCTCGAGGCTGCCGAGATAGTCACAGTTAAGGCCGATCCGAGGATGAGATCCACTCTGTCTGTACTGACGGAGTGGATCTCATCTGGGAGCCATTGTGTCCACACCGCACATGGCCATGAAGTTCCCGGAGGAGAGGGGAAAGATAGTCACAGTTAAGGCCGACCCGAGGACGGCCCGGGTATGCTACGTCCGGAGTCTGAAGGTCGCACCATACTCCATCAAGAAAGAAGATGGGAGGCCGACTTCGAACATCTGCTCTGTCCACAGCGGCACCGACGAAATGTTGGATATGGATCCCCGGGCGGAATTTGAAGAGGAACGCCCCTCCTTCGCCGAGCCTCTTGAGCCGCTGCAGCTCGGCCCAGAAACGGGTCAAGTCACCAAGGTAGGCACTTCCATGCCGACCTCCTCCCATCAGGAAGTGATAGCGACATCAGGAAGTGTCAGGCATTGTCCCTAATTTGATGTGCCATAAGTTATCCCTGCTTCCTCACGCCCGGCCAGTGGCACAACGAAAAAGAATGCTAGGCGAGAAGCGCCGTCTAGTGGTTCAGAAGGAGGTCGGCAAGCTTCTGGAGGCTCGTTTCATTAGAGAAATAATATACACCACCTGGTTGGCCAATGTCGTAATGGTCAAGAAGGCAAACGGGAAATGGAGGATGTGCACGGACTACACCGACTTGAATAAAGCTTGTCCCAAGGACACCTACCCCTTGCCTAACATTGATTGGTTAGTGGACAGCACAGCAAGGTACGAGGCATTCAGTTTCTTGGACGCCTATTCCGGTTACAACCAGATACCGATGTATCCCCCCGACGAGCCGAAGACTGCGTTTATGTCAGCCACAACCAACTATTGCTATCAAGTAATGCCCTTCGGTCTCAAGAATGCAGGGGCCACCTATCAACGACTAATGGACAAGGTCTTTAGTGCCCAGATCGGACGTAAAATGGAAGTTTACGTTGATGACATGGTGGTGAAGTCAAAAACTTATGCTCAACACGTTGCCGATCTAAGGGAAATATTCGCAGAAATACGCCGACATCAAATCCGGCTGAATCCGAAAAAGTGTGCCTTCGGCGTAGGAGGGGGTAAATTCCTCGGCTTTATGATCTCCCAGAGAGGAATAGAGGCCAAACCGGACAAGTGTACGGCCATCACTAACATGCCTAGCCCGACCTGCTTGAAAGACTTACAGAAACTTAATGGACGCCTGGCCGCCCTATCTCGGTTTCTGGCCACACTGGCTGAACAAAGTAAGCCCCTGTTCGCGTTATTGAAAAGCTCAGTTCGTTTCGAATGGAACGAGGAATATGCCTCCGCATTCAACAATTTAAAGACATAGATCGCCTCTTTACCAACCCTGACTAGCCCCTCTCCAGAGCTGCCTCTGTATGTTTACTTAGCAGTTTCCGAGGTCGCCATCAGCTCGGTCCTGGTTAAGGAAATCGATAGAGCTCAGACCCCGGTGTACTTTGTGAGCCGCACACTCCAACCCGCGGAGACTAGGTATCAAACCATAGAAAGGCTAGTGCTCGCCCTCGTCTTCGCTGCTCGCCGGTTAAGACACTACTTCCGTAGCCATGACATAATTGTAAGGTCGGACTATCCAATTAGACAGATATTGCAGCGGCCCGACCTTGCTGGTCGCATGACAGCCTGGGCTGTAGAGTTGTCCGAGTTCGGGCTTCAATTTGAACCACGAGGCCCCATGAAGGCTCAGTTCCTGGCCGAGTTCCTCACCGAGTTACCCGAGCTCGGCGAGCGTGAGCTAGGCTGGATGCTGAGGGTTGATGGCTCTTCTAACAAAAAAGGGAGTGGGGCAGGAGTGATACTGGAGGGACCACACGATCTCGTATTGGAACAGGCTATACGCTTCTCCTTTGCAGCCTCCAACAATCAGGCTGAGTACGAGGCCCTGCTGGCCGGCCTCAGATTAGCCCGAGACATGAGCATCCGACACTTGAAATGCCTAAGTGACTCCCAACTGGTTACTTCTCAGGTTAGGGATGAATTCCAGGCCAAAGAGCCCCTCCTACAATAATATTATCATAGGGTCAAGAACATGCTTTCTCACTTCGCCAAGTTTGAGATTATCCATGTCCCCCGCGAGCGGAATGACAGAGCCGACATCTTGTCTAAACTGGCGAGCTCCCGTAAAGGGGGACAACACCATTCAATCATCCAGGAAGTCCTCGTCTCCCCGAGCTGGGACAAGGATGAGATCCACTCCGTCAGTACAGATCCGGGCTCGTGGATGACCCCCCCTCATATCGTATTTGCAGGACGACGTCTTACCCGATGACAAGAACGAGGCCAAAAAGGTGCGTCGCCAGGCCCCATACTATGTGCTGAGGGATCGAGAGCTGTTCCGGAGAGGCTTCTCGGCCTCGTTACTGAAATGTTTGACCAAAGACCAAGCTCAGTACGTGATGGACGAGCTCCATACAGGTATCTACAACATGCACTCAGGGGCCAAGAACATGGCGGCCTGGTTAATCCGAGCTGGGTACTACTGGCCCACAATGAAGAAGGATGCCAAGGACTATGTTACGAGCTGTAAAAAGTGTCAGGAGCACGGTTCGCTGCCGGCGGCACCGTCAACCGAACTCCAGCTTATCTCATCACCTTGGCCCTTCGCCTTATGGGGAATGGACATCCTCGGCCCATTCCCACCTGCGCAGAGGCAAACAAAGTTCTTGCTGGTAGCCATCGACTACTTCACCAAGTGGATCGAGGCCGAACCGGTAGCAACGATATCGGCCAAGCAGGTTCAGAAGTTCGTTTAGAGACATATCGTTTGTCGACGTGGCATACCTCACGGCCTGATCACCGACAATGGGTGACAGTTCACAGATGCTACATTTTGCACATTCCTATCCCAGCTCGGTATCCAGCACAAGACGTCATCGGTGGAGCATCCCCAAACAAATGGGCAAGCCAAAGCAGCCAATAAGGTTATCCTCAACGAGTTGAAGAAGAAGCTTGGTCGATTAAAGGGAGACTGGGCGGAGGAAATACCGAGCGTATTATGGGGATACCACTGCACACCCCAATAGTCCACCAACGAAACACCGTTCTGCCTCACTTATGGATTCGATGCTATGATACCAGTTGAGGTCGGTGAACCCTCGTGGAGGAGGTTGACGTACACATCCTCAAGCAACGAGGCTGCCCTCAGGGAGGAGCTCGACCTTATTGAAGAAGTCAGAGAAGAAGCTAGAGTAAGGGAGTTAGCCACCAAGTTGCGAGCAGCTCGTCGTTATAACTCCCGAGTTCGGGAACGGTCTTTCGTCCCAGGTGACCTCGTTTGGAGAAAGACCAGGGAGGCAAGGCGAGACCGAGCTCATGGCAAGCTCGCCGCCAACTGGGACGACCTCTTTCGCATCCTCGAGACCCATCAGAATGGAGCTTACAAGTTACAAGAAATGGGGGGACGTCTAATTCCTAGAACTTGGAATGCCAGTCATCTGAAGCCCTACTTTAGCTAGTGTATTCCCTTTTTAATTTAAGGTTCAATTCGGTAAAATTTAAGCAATTTGTTAGGTTTTTCATTTGTCACAGAGGTGTACTCTTTTTCCTAAGCCCGGGTTTTTCCCTAAGGAGGGTTTTTCCGGGAAAGGTTTTAACGAGGCACCGCGTTAGTATTCAATAAAGGAGAATCTTTACCGTCACACTATGTTTTCACCGAGCTCGGCGGCTACCGAGCTAAAGGAGACATCGCGTCCCTTTACAAGTCTTCTACCGAGCTCGGCGGCTACTGAGGTAAAGGAGACATCGCATCCCTTTACAAACCTTTTACCGTGCTCGGCGGCTACCGAGCTAAAGAAGACATCGCGTCCCTTTACAAGTCTTTTACCGTACTCGGCGGCTACCGAGGTAAAGGAGACATCGCGTCCCTTTACAAACCTTCTACCGAGCTCGGCGGCTACCGAGGTAAAGGAGACATCGCGTCCCTTTACACACCTTCTACTGAGCTCAGCGGCTACCGAGTTAAAGGAGACATCGCGTCCCTTTACGAGTTTTCACCGTGTTCGGCGGTTACCAAGCTAAAGGAGACATCGCGTCCCTTTACAAGTCTTTACCGAGCTCAGAGGCTACCGAGTTAAAGGAGACATCGCGTCCCTTTAAAAACCTTTTACCGAACTCGGTGACTACCGAGCAAAAGGCAAAGTAATTCACCAAGCTCGGACCCGAGACCCGTTAGAGGTCGGTCAGGTGAGCAGCGTAAGCAAAAATCTAAGCAAAACAAGTGCAGAATAAAGTGGCGACATTAAGGTAGAAGAACACGACATGAAGACGAGATAATAATATTGAAGGAAAGAAAAGCGAACATTGTATGGCCCAGAAGACCTTAGTTACAACCCAAAACCGACCTTCAAGGCCGACAACGAAAAAAAAAAGTACACGGTAAATACTTAAAAGCAAGAGGAATAAGGCTGAGGCCTAGTCAGTACGGTCTACCCACTCCCCATCCACGATGTCCTTAACATAGTCAAATGACTCGGGATCTAAGGTCGGGGCCAGGTAGCAAGCTTGGCGAACCGCCCCATCGAAGCCCTTGCAGAAGCTCGTCACCACGGCCTCTTCCATCTCGTCCATGGTGGCTCTTTGCTGCCCCATGGTCTTCTCGGCAGCCTCGAGCTTCTCCGTCAGCTCCAAGACCTTCAGCTCGGACCTCGTGGCTCGGTCTCCTGACAAAGCCACCTTACCCTCTAGCTCCTCTTGGGCAGCCTTAGCAGCAACGAGCTCTCGCTCGACCTCCTCTTTTTCCAACTTCAGCTTGGTGACCTCGATCTCCCAGGTCGCCACCCGGGTCGCAAACTCCTGCTTAAGGCGAGTGGAGGCGGCCTCCAACTCAGCTACTCGGACAGAGAGACCGGCCGTTCGGTTAGCTCACCTCTTCCCATGCCTGACTATGGTCGTCATCCGAGCAAGTAAGACCTCAGCCCCATCAAAGTTCTCCTCCACTCCCACAGCATGCAGTAGGGCGTTGTTGTAGGAGCTGGGAAAGGGGTCACCGAGCTTGATGTGTTCACCTCGGATGGCCGAGTCCCACAAGGATTTGCCGGGAAGAACATCGGCTGTCATCTGCTCGATGCGGGGTTCAGATCCCTCCTTGCTGAACCATGATGCACCGAGGGGAAGTTTGGTTGAGGTCTTCACGAAGGGGAAGACCGCGCCCCCGCCTTCTAGCGTAGGCGGGGACACCACTACCTCTGCCCGGGTGCCAGGGGGAGCCGGGTTTGCAGCACCTTCCTCCTGCCTCGGCTTCTTGGAGGGAGTTTCCGTGCCCGTCGGCCGAGCATCAGTGCCCTCTTCCCTTGGTCTCTTGGCGGGGCTTGGAGAGTGAGGAGAGGGAAGAGGACGAGGAACCGGGCTGGGACCGCCCCGTCCCCTCTACCCGGAGCCCGGCCTGCGAGCCTTCAGCGCGACCATGAGGTCGAAGTTCCCAGACATCAGCTCTACAAGCAAAACAAGGAAGGCAACAGGTTAGGAGAGCAATTCATAACTCGACCCAAAAATAGCAAAATAATTACCTAAAAAATGTGCCAAAGAGTCGTCCTCCCGGACAGAGAGTATTAAGGCCCGACTACTAATAGGCAGGGGAAGACTATGCAAAACTTGAATGGCATTCTTGTCGCCCAGGGTAAGGTCGGCCTGGGGAAACTTTGTGTACTTGCGAGGGAGGCACCAATGTAGGGGATACCTCGGCTCCAGGTCCTCCTTCAGGAAGAAGGCTTTGACAGCCCTATTGTTAACGGGAGACATCCTAAAGTATCAGTTTTTGAACCTCTTATAGGATTGCGCGTAAGCGATGAGCAGGCCGCCCCCGCCACGTGAGTTACTTAAGGAAGCCCAACCCACCTTCGACCCGTGCTTAAGTTGGAAATGGTCAAGGAAGACGCGGGAACTCGGCCTAAGGCCCAAGAAGTGACACAAAATTTCAAAGGCCCTGAGAAAGCCTCAACTGTTCGGATGAAGCTGGCTTGGGGCCACGTTAAGGAAGGACAGGACCTTGTGTTCTCGCTGGATTCTGAGGTGGCCCGAGCTCAGCTCGGCCCTGAGAATTCCGGCGGCGTGAGGGGTGGGAACCCTCGTTGATTTTGTGAATAATTTAGGTATTATTTCGTCTCTATGTCTTGAATCCTCTATCGGTATTTGTAGGGATCAAGATTAGGGTTCCATATTTGTGGATTTCATGGGGAAGATTGCTTCAGGCCCAAGAATCCCGATAAATCAGGGAAAAGATATATGTCCATATTTATCCAGATATGTTCGGTTCGTGTTGAGCTCAGCCCGATCAGTGGGGTGAGCCCGGGTCCAGGGGATGAGCTCGGTGCTCATCCTCAGCCCGGTACAAGTAGCACCCGAGAAAAGTGGGAATTTCACTTCCAAGAATACCTGATACCAGAAAAATTCAGTTATATTATCTATAATTGGTGTACACAGAACATCAAATCTCTGCATCATCCAAGAAAAAACCATGTTATAATTGTGTTCCGTCAAATTCTCACTCAATTTGGGGCAATAAAAAATGAATAATCCCGGCATTTGTTTAAACAGCCCGAAAGATGTAGCTCCTGAAGAGAATTGAGTCCCAAAATAATATTAAGATCGGGGACAAGATTTTCACATCCTTCAAGAATGAGTCTCTCAAGATGTGGGGATCCTCTTAAGTCAGGGATATCAATAAGATATTTGGAGTCACTGAGATTTAGATGTCTCAAATTAGGCGGACACCGCAAGAGAAACAAAAATAAAAAAAAATTACTCACAATTAATTTCTATTACGGTTAATTGCAGGAGGCAAAATTAATGAAGTATGTTGTTCTTCCTCTGAAATTTAAAAAATTTGTTTTTAATTCCATTAATTTTTTTTTTGTTTTAAACTTTCTAATTTAAAAATTATATAATTAACAAATGGTATCTAAACTAGTACGTGAAAAAAAACAGATATTTTCCCCAAAAAGTGTGATATAATTTAGTTTTTTTATTGTCTCGTATAAAGACAACTAAGTTGAAGAAAAAAAAAAACAATATCATACCTTAGTTGTCTTCCCATAATTTTTTGATATTGCTACGAAGCAAGATCAGTACGGCTAGTTCTTGCGGACGAAAACTTGATGGCAAACACGTGAAATGATATTCATTCCACTTTAGATATATTAATTGATTAGAAAGATATGACTATCTCTGGAGATTATGATGATTCTACTCCCTGCACCAATATATTTTGGATGCAAACCCAATTTCTCCAATTGTTCAACGAGCGTCTTTAAATTGCATAGTCTAGTTCTTACCATCGTGGCTCCTTTGTAAAGATTATTTATCTCAATATTTCCTTGATTCAGAGCTTGACAAAGAAGTTGTTTTTGTGCAATAATTGGTCCAAAATCCCTATATATTTTGCTTACATCATCAATAAAACAACAAGCATCATACTAGGAAGAGATTTTATGATATAAAGCGGTAGCAATTGTGGTCTTTCCTATTCCACCCATCCCACAAATTCCTACAACTCTAACCATTTCATTCGCACCCAAATCTAGAAGATCTTCCAATTGTTTCACACGAGAGTATATATCAACTAAATCATCCCCGAAACTTGAAATTTTATTATGACCCAATATATTGATTACCTCTTCAACAAGTTTTTCAATTTCTTCATGTTGTGGCCTAAACAATCAAATCAGAAAACAAAATCACATGTGTGTATATCATAAAAAAGTATGGCTAAGTACTTACTTATTCTGTACATCCCAGCCACAACGATTGGTGATTGATTTCAAGGCCTCTCTCCATTTTTGAACCATTTCCAAATCATTTTTGTACCTTTGTTTATGGTCAACAAAAGCTTCTCCAAACAGCCCAGTTTGATTTCGGACCTCAGAAGGAGTGACATCATAGAAAACAGGGAGCACAGTTCGACCTGTTTGTTGAACCAAATCAAGAATTTTTGTGAGTTCTTTCAAACACCAAGTGGAAGATGCATAGTCCTTTGAGAAGACAACAATGAAAACACGTGATCCTTCGATTGCCTGGAAGAGCTCGGATTCCAAGAGTTCCCCTTTGTTGATATTTTGGTCATCTCTGAAGGCGACAACACCTTTCCTCTGAAGAGCAGCAAAAAGGTGATCGGTGAAACCGTTACGAGTATCCTCACCTCTAAAGCTTACAAACACATCAAAATCTTTAGTGCGTGATGATGAGCAAGTACAAGTCATCCAAGAAGATCTGAGATCACTCGCAGATGATGTTCAATGTTTAAAGTCAAGGTATAAGTCAGAATTGAGAACACAAGTCTTCAATGTTCAATTTAGTTTATTTTATTATTTTATCTATCTAATTACTGAAGCCAACATTAACCTGATATTAAAAAGTATTATATTAATATGTAATTATTATTAGCACATGGACGAAAAAAATTCATCAAATTGAAGAGATTTAAAATATTCACATAGCTAAGGAATGTTTGATTGAGTTTCAACATCACATGAAGATTTGATAAGAGAAAAAAAATGAATTTACGCATAAATTAATTTTAACTCATGAAATTAGCATCATTTTCTTCTTCTTCTCTCCTGAGACTTTAAGAAAAAATTTAACTAACAAATCAAATTAATTTTCAACTGCATGATAATGGGTAGGATATTAATCATAAAGATTCTACATATCGTGCAAAAGAACGAGAAATATTTTCACATGATTACGAGTTAAGTAATAAGTATAAAAATATGAGTTATTGTTTTCAAGAAAACATGTAAATCAAATTGTATAATTTTATAAATTGAGTGTATATTAGGTTTAGATTGTGATTTAAAGTAAACAAATTGTAAAGTTGGGTTTTAATTCAAATTAATAAAAGTGATTTAGATTTCAATTTCACCACTAATCCTTCTAACACCCTTTTCTGATTATTCAATTGATGCAATTGGATCAATCAGATTTCTACTCTTGTATATGTTCCTCTCAAGATCAAATATGTCACCTAAGTTGATCCGATTAATTAATCTCTTAAGTTAAACTAAGTTAATGAGGGTTTATGTTTCTTGAATTTCTAATAACTATGATATTACGTATTCACACCACCTTGTACTCTTATTTATAGGACATAGCTAAGTGATGGTTATTTCTCGGTGTCACCTAAGTTTCTTTTCTCAAAGTTCCTTTAGGTTTAAGTTCAATTCATTAGTGGTCAATTAATAAAACACGTGAAGTTTAAAAGAAAGAATTCGCAATCACATTACTATATAATATCATGAATTTTATTAGAATAGATTACGGTTACATCATCTCCTAATCAATCGAAGATTTAACTCATGACACCTGGGGTCATGGTACAAGAATAACCAAATAGAAAAGAATATGCAGACGATGGATATCCGTTAGGAGAGGTAAATAATTTGTGTCTTCCACTTTCTGTTCTTCTCTTTCTTATTCCCGGTGCCTTTCTTTTGATTTCACTCCTTATCTTTGTGTATCCTTTTTCTCCAATTAGGTTTTTCTTTTATAACTAAGTTTGTTGGGTCTAGGTTAAACTCATCTTACACGAGATGAGGTGGTAGAGAGGATATGAGTTTCACTGTAACCTTGTCTCGCATGAGATGAAGGGGCTTCACTATAATTTTTAAACAAATTAACAATGATTAATATTTATTATTAATGATTGTCTAAAATTTAGTTTAATAAAAAATAAAGTATCATGTATTCTATGAAAATTCTAATTTTAATTACTTTTCATGATATAAAAAATAGGCTCACCAAGAATTATTTTTCAGCCATCAGAATTATGATATTCTTTAATTAATTTATTTATATTATGAAATTTTTCCATAATTTCTTGTTTAGTAAATGTTCTATCATATTCAAATATGAAAAATTTAAAATATTTTTAAAAAAATCATATATATCTTTCCATTTTATAGCAAAGTTCTCTCTTCACAAGCTTAACTCACCAAATTTCAAAAATATAAATCTTTAATTTAAAAACAAATTTATATCTGAGAAAAACTAAAACAATGTTTGAGAGAAAAGGGTGAAACTAAAAACTGTTGTAAAGTAATATATTTATAATGAAGAAAAAGGAGTATATATTTATAAATGAGTATAATAATAATTGAACCTTACCTCATGCACAATCATTTCTATGCTTTTCATGAATAGTTAAGCAGTGAAGAATTTCCAGTGAAAATGATACTTGATTTTAAATGCTGCAGATCCTCCTCATATACCCATCGGTACCCACAAGCTTTCACCTCCAAATCCAAACCTCGAGGGTGCTTAACATTGCATGCGAATTTCATTTTATCAAGATCACGCATTCCATTTGAATATTGACTAACATAATGAATGAGTGATTCTCGACTGAGAAACATCATTTGTAAGTGATCCAATTCAACTGTAACCAAATCTGTGTTCAAAATTATTGGAGCAACCCAATAGCACCCAAAACCCATGTCTTTCTGAATTCCAAAACAAAAGCTACCAGAAATGTCGGTATAATTATTAGTAGGATGATCATGTGACACAAATACTGCACAACAAGCAACACCTATCCAATTTGTGTCTTCCATAACAGTAGCAAGGTCCATCATGCTTATTGAATCACCCATACTTCGTTTAGTGAACCACCTTGGAATTTCACTTCCAGGAATAACACTTTGAGTAACACCCGATAAAAGTGGGGATTTCAAGCATACCTGACACCAGAGAAATTCAGTTATATTATATATAATTGGTGTACACAGAACATCAACATCAGTATAGAGCAATGGAGATGTTACCTCAAGTATATGCATCATCCAAGAAAAAACCATGTTATAATTGTGTTCCGTTAAATTCTCACTCAATTTGGGGCAATCAAAAATGAATAATCCCGGCCAATGTTTGTCAAAAAAAATTTCAATTTTTTCCGTCATTGTTGAAAGCTCTGGCAAGTAAATCAGCTGCTTGCAGTGCTGCAAATTCAAATAGTCAAGCTTGGAAAGTTGCTTGATGGTGGTAGGTAGAGTCACAAATTTGTTTCCCCCCAAATCTAAGCTTACTAAAGAATGTAAGTTTCCAATAGCATCAGGGATTTGAAGTAGATTGCAGAAGCTCAGGTCAAGATAATACAAATATTGGAAACAAGGCAAATAAAGTAACACCAAACCGATTGAGTCTTCAGGTATTTGAGAGGAAAGAAGATGGCGAGGCAACATTAGAGCTTTATATGCTGACGAAGTTATCAATTGGATGACACTTCTGTTTTTACCAACTTTCTCCAAATGCTCTGTTTCCGTTGGTTTCTTTAATAGATGATTATTTTGTAATTTTGAACAACCTGAAAGATTTAGCACCTTGAGAGAATTGAGCCCCAAAATAATATTAAGATCCAGGACAAGATTTTCACATCCTTTAAGAATGAGTCTTTTAAGATGTGGGGATCCTCTTAAGTCAGGAATCTCAATAAGATATTTGGAGTCACTGAGATTTAGATCTCTCAAATTAGGCAGACACTGCAAGAGAAACACAAAAAAGAAAAATTACGTCCAATTAATTTTTATTTCGGTTAATTGCAGGAGGCAAAATTAATGACGTAAGTTTTTCTTCCACTGAAATTTAAAAAATTTGTTTTTAATTCCATTAAATTTTTTGGTTTTGTTTTAATCCTTCTAATTTAAAAATTATATAATTAACAAATGGTATCTAAACTAGTACATGAAAAAAAAAACATATTTTTCCCTAAAAAAGTGTGATATAATTTAGTTTTTTTATTGTTTTGTATAAAGACAACTAAGTTGAAAAAAAAAAAAAAAACAATATCTTACCTTAGTGTCTTCCCATAATTGTTTGATATTGCTACGAAGCAAGATCAGTACGGCTAGTTCTTGCGGACGAAAACTTGATGGCAAACACGTGAAAGGATATTCATACCACTTTAGATATCTTAATTGATTAGAAAGATCATTGATGGTTCCTGAGAATTTAACGTCCTGGAAAATTACAAACTGAAGATTATTCATTTTTGTTAGAGCATCAGCCCGCATTATGGTTTCTTCAAACTCTTTTGGATATTCTGTAATAAAGATGGCTTCAAGATTTTTGGATTCCTAAAGCATAGTAAAAAGGAAAGAAAAATGTTAACTTCGTTAATCATTTTAACATTTTAAAAAAAATGACAGCACATGAAATTTTATATTTATAAAATATTTTACCTTATTTGTTGTCATGACATTATGTAGATCCCTGTAGTCCCATAACCTGCTCCACTTTCTAGGTTCCTCTGGTGATTTTGCTTTAACAATACTTCTACCCAACTCTTTCAACAAGTCATGCATTTTAACTACAGCAAAGTAATAATCTTCCTTTTCCAAACTTATGAGAGATTTTTCAATAAGAACTTTCATACCAATATCTGGATAAAATCCTCGATAAGCTAGACGTTCCTTCAATAAATTCTCAGGCCATCCAGAAGAATAAAAACAAGCAATATCTAGAAATATTTCCTTTTCCATTTCTTCCAATCCATCGAAACTTAAACGCAAAACATCCATGATATCTTTGCTTGGATTTTCTCTCAATCTAACCAATGCACTTCTCCACTCGACTATGTTTCGATCAAACAAATATGAGCCCAACACTTTAATTGCCAACGGAAGACCATTGGCATATCTCAGGAAATCATATGTCAACACTTTATACTCTTCCACAAAATCATCAGATTTAAAAGCTTTTTTGCAGAATAATTGAAGAGCTCTATTCATATTCAGGAGTTCAACATTGTATACATCAGTCACTCCATAATTTCTTAAGATATGACTATCTCTGGAGACTATGATGATTCTACTCCCTGCACCAAGATATTTTGGATGCAAACCCAATTCCTCCAATTGTTCAATTTTATCAACATTATCGAGAACAATAAGCGTCTTAAAATTGCATAGTCTAGTTCTTACCATCGTGGCTCCTTTGTAAAGATTATTTATCACAATATTTCCTTGATTCAGAGCTTGACAGAGAAGTTGTTTTTGTGCACCAATTGGTCCAAAATCCCTATATATTTGGCTTACATCATCAATAAAACAACAAGTATCATACTGGGAAGAGATTTTATGATATAAAGCAGTAGCAATTGTGGTCTTTCCTATTCCACCCATCCCACAAATTCCTACAACTCTAACCATTTTATTCGCACCCAAATCTAGAAGATCTTCCAATTGTTTCACACGAGAGTATATATCAACTAAATCATCCCCGAAACTTGAAATTTGACTATGACCCAATATATTGATTACCTCTTCAACAATTTTTTCAATTTCTTCATGTTGTGGCCTAAACAACCAAATCAGAAAACAAAACAAAATGATCACTAAGAATTAGGACTTTGAAAAACAAAATCACATATGTATATCATAAAAAAAGTATGGCTAAGTACTTACTTATTTTGTACATCCCAGCCACAACGATTGGTAATTAATTCCAAAGCCTCCCTCCAATTTTGAACCATTTCCAAATCATTTTTGTGCCTTTGTTCATGGTCAACAAAAGCTTCTCCAAACAATCCAGTTTGTTTTCGGACCTCAGAAGGAGTGACATCATAGAAAACAGGGAGCACAGTTCGACCTGTTTGTTAAACCAAATCAAGAATTTTTGTGAGTTCTTTCAAACACCATGTGGAAGATGCATAGTCCTTTGAGAAGACAACAATGAAAACACGTGATCCTTCGATTGCCTGGAAGAGCTCGGATTCCAAGAGTTCCCCTTTGTTGATTTTTTGGTCATCTCTGAAGGCGACAACACCTTTCCTCTGAAGAGCAGCAAAAAGGTGATCGGTGAAACCGTTACGAGTATCCTCACCTCTAAAGCTTACAAACACATCAAAATCTTTAGTGCGTGATGATGAGCAAGTACAAGTCATCCAAGAAGATCTGAGATCACTCGCAGATGATGTTCAATGTTTAAAGTCAAGGTAGAAGTCAGAATTGAGAACACAAGTCTTCTTAAAACAAACAACAAAAATGTCACTTGGGCAAAAGTTACCTAAAATATGGTTATTCTATTGCTACTTGACTTTTAAAATCACGTTCAATTTAGTTTATTTTATCATTTTATCTATCTAATTATTGAAGCCAGCACTAACCTGCTATTAAAAAGTATTATATTAATATGTAATTATTATTAGCATGTATGGACGAAATGAATTGATCAAAATGAAGAGATTTAAAATATTCACATAGTTAAGGAATGTCTGATTGAGTTTCTATATCACGTGAAGATTTGATAAGAGAAAAAAAATAAAAAACAAAAGTGAATTTAGTATAAATTAATTTTAAATACCTAGGGTCATGGTACACAATAATAACTAAATAAAAAAGATTATATAGATCAATTTCCTTTATAGAGATTAATAATTTGTGCATTCCACTTTTTGTCTTTCTCTTTTATTTATGGTGCCTTGCTTTTGAATTCACTCCTTATCTTTATGTGTCCTTTTTCTTCAATTAGGTTTTTCTTTTATAACCGAGTGTAGTGAGTTTAGGTTAGACTCATCTCTTATGATAATTTGTTCTATGCTTTGTTCCTATCTCGCGTGAGACATGACTTCATTTGCGCAAGTTTCTTTGATTGCTCTAAATTCCTTCTGATTCTAGTGCAATGTGGTTCTAAAATACTCAATCAAACCATTGAAGATTTCTAAGAATAATAACTAGACAATTTTTCCAAATGAGCATTGTTTCGAGTTCATATCTCTCCGTTCATGGAAATTTGCTTATAAACATTATGCCCAGAGTATAGAGTTATCAACACCCCAACTGAAGTTCTTGTTTGTCCTCTAACAACGAGAAGCTGTGATTCAGTGACTTCCCGGATAAATTATAACCCTAACACCATGAATTCACAAAACTAATTAACCAACCATCTTGACGATTTGTATAACAATAAAAAAAATTAAGTTTGTAAATATTAACGGAAAAAAATTATTAATGGAAAATAAAGAATATTTAAATTTTAAGATATAAAAATTACCATTAGAATATGAAGAACAATTAAGAAAAAATTTCTGAAAAAAGTGTTTGAAAATAAAAATGAAGACCAGCCAAAAGTTTAGATATATAGAAAAATTTTGTGATAACAATTGGGGGTCGGATGTTTTGGTAAGCTTGTATCGGGTTTTAGATCATGTCATTAACCCAACACAAGTTGATATTGGTGGATGTTTAGCAGTGTTAAAAGGTAAAGACAATTTGAAACTTTAACAATTCTAATCATCCTCTTGGAATGAAGATCCTTTATTATACATATATCATGGGGAAGTGCTAAGCTGGCATTGCAAAGTAGTTAAAGTATGCATGAAAATCAAACAAGGAGTAAATTCGGGGACATGTAATACATCCAAAAGAGTGAGAGTCAGAAATAGTGATATTTCCAGAATGAGTAACAAGAATTGGTGTCCATTAGGCAAGTTAATGGTAATAGGAGAAATAGGATGATAATTATGAAACAAAAATCTATGTGAATAAAGAGATTGTTTACCAGACTCTGTAACATTTGAATTGTGCGCTTTGCTGGTGCATCATTTGTCACAATTACCCGCTTTCTAAGTGGTGGTTGCCTACAAATTTATGTCATAACACAATGTACCTACATAAGACTAATGTAAACCAACTAATTGCTAAATGAGTTATTTGTCAACTCTAATAATTCGTGTCCAATAAGCAGGTTTTAAGTGTAGTAAATTTCTTTGACTTGTTTGGTTTATTTTAAAATTTATCCAGAAATAATATTCTTATGAAAGTAATTCTTGAACTGTCAAAAAAAAAATTCTTGAGAATATAATAATCCACCTCAAAATAAACACTTGATTGATGTAAAGAGTCAGGAAAGAGGGGTGTGTTTTACACTAGCTAAGAAAACAGCAATAATCACCGAAAATATGCAGAGGACAAGCAACGATTAAACAACTCAATCCTTCATGCCAATTCGAAAACAAGTTTGACTTCAAGTAAAAAGGCCAAAACGTGGTAATTGCATAGTAAAAATAGTGTGAGTACAAAAAAGCTAAAACTAGATTTCATTTTCTACATGAGCTGAAGGAAAGGGAATGTTTCTTGGTTTACACTTACATATATGGACCGGGAGATGAGTCAATAATAGCCAAATGCAACATGAATTTGATCAATTGCAAGAGGTTTAAGTTGGAAAAACATGCATAGCTACATGTGTTCAACTACTTTCCAAGCAGTACTTTGGAACAATAGTAGTGATTCAGTAGCCCTTTTAAGGTACAACAACATGCAACCTGTACAATATAATAATGGTTACTCAATAGGATTCTCCTTGCACTCAATAGAATTTTCCAAATTGTGTTGAATTTGTTCTTTGAGCTCATTTTGCTCAGTTCCTTGTTCTGGAACAAGCTGGCCAACCTTTGGATACTTATCTATGAATTTAAATTCCCAATCCTCTAAAACTGCAAGTTCTGACTCGTCTAAACCTTCAAGGTTCCCATTAATATCTGCAGGTTTAAAAGACAGAAGTGCAAGGGCTCTGCTACATTCCTTTCCTGCAAACATTGCATAAGATCCTCCAGGTCCATAAAAATTCCTGTATATGCATCAAGTAAAACCTATCAGTGTCATCTTTTTGGGGATTTTGATGACTTATACCAAGCAAGCACAAAGATGACAAGAAGTAACCAAGACATCTTTTCATTTTTTTTTTAATAATGAATCAATAGTTCAATTCATATATATCATTAGCACAAAATATTTTTGAATAAACAGTCATTTTCATTCTTGAAAGTCTGAGTTAATGTTAGTTTAATCCTTGAAAGTAATAAAATTTAAAAAGAGTCACTAAAAATATAATTAATTTTTCATTTTAATCCCTGAAGGTGTCTACTATTATTTCGGTTCCTGAAATTAATTATTTATTATAATATTAATTCCTGAAAATGTCTATTTATTATTATTTTAATCTTTGAAAGTACATACTTAAACTCCTTGAAAGGATTAAAATAACAATAAATAAGCTATTTGAGAATTAAAATATAACAAATCATCACTTTCAGGACCATAGACACTTTCAGACACTAAATGAGAAACTAATTATACTTTCAGGGACCAAAGCGAAGATTTACTCGATATTCAATAAGATTTGACAACTTTACGGCGTCATTTTATTGATTGATAAGATGTGACAAAAGGGTAAAAATTTTAAACTTGTTAATCAAGTCGTAAAACTTGGCACAAGAGTGAATTCAACTCATACAGGTGCTCCAACCTTGAACTAAGAAACCATTCACAAAAGTATTGCATTTTTAAAATGCTTAGGGCAAGACAAATAGACCGCAGATTGAGAATGCCGCCAATCATCATTGTAATGCAAGTTCAGATCATTTTTACACTCAACAACTAAATTTCATCTTTGTAGAGGATAATTCTTTTTTATTTTAATCGTTGTAAACCATTGTTGTGGTGTTTATAGTCTGAGGAGACTAAGTGTTTAAAGAATACCTTGAGTTTTAACCTGAGGATGCTGAGGTCCAAAGAATACTTGTTTTAGCCTTAAATGCATTAGCAGATTTAATAGGTTTTAATTTTTTTTTGAGATAATAGAAAATGTTTTAAGATAATAAAATAATCATTTTTTATTATCTTAAAATATTTTCATTATTACTTAATTTTTTTTATTTCCAAATTTTTAATACACATTGGTTATGTAGTCCAAGCAACTGAAAAATAAGTATTTCTTTATGTATCTATTTATATATTTCTTATTAGGAAATCTTATAACCAATTATTCTTAATTATCTTTCATTTTCTTATCAATACTCTTAACTTCTAATCTACTAGGGAAGGAGATTTTTTTTCCATATAATCCTTTATTATCTCTAATTTTTCTCTAATCTTTTATATTAATTTCTACACTAGAGGAGTTGATTTCCGCTTTCTCATTTATAACCACTTAAAAAAAAATTATTAAACACAAGATTTTGTTTGATTAATTAAATGTGAATGTATATTAAAATGTCAAATATTGCCTACATTAGTTAAGTAATAATAAAGGTAATGAATAAATATAAATAAAAGAGAGTAATATTGATGTTTGAAATAGTAAGATTTTCTTGAAAATAATATTTGGTGAAATGTCCATTTGTTATTATTACTACTTGGTATCAAAAGTTTATGACACAAACATATAACTTCCAATATATGCTTCCTGTCAACAAAGTATGACTATGAATATATGTTTATTTCTTATTTCTAATTCACTGAATTTAATGTAAAGTGATGATTTTGTATATATATTGAAATTTATATTAATTTCAATTTAATATTTATATTTTTTAAATGCTTAATATGTTTCTTAAATATGGTTAAATTTTTGTAAATATCTTTTTTATGTTAAATTTAAATTTAATATATATATATATATATGTATATGTATGTATTATTTCCTAGTTTAATGATTATGTATTGTCAGTATAAAATGTCAAATGTTACCAAATTTAGTTAGATAATAATAATAAGAAAATGTATACACATAAGTAAAAAGAGGAATACAAATGTTTGGAATAGTAAAATTTCCTTAAAGCAATGTTTTTTTTAATAAAAAATCTATTTTATTATTATTACTAAACCAAATTATTGCATGTTATGCATGAATAATTACACCTATCTCTAATCTTAGAATCAATGGTATATGACTCCAACGTACAGGATGACTCTCAGAACATGTTTATTCCATGATTAGTATCAATAAAACACCTTTTCACTCAAAATATAACTTTGACTACATTTTTACTTCTTTATTTCACTAAATTTAATGTAAAATGATAATTATATATATATATATATATATATATATATTAAAATTATATTGATTTTAATTTAATATTTATATTTTTAAAAATACATAATATATATTTCTTTATGTTAAAGGTAACGCTCAATCAATAAATTTGAATTTAGATGAAAGACTAATTAATTTATCCAAAATGAATGTTTCATCCAGAGTCTATTTACAGTTATTTAAGTTGTTTATTAAATATGATTTGTTAAAAAAAAACTAATTTCTCCCCTAGTTGTACTAACAAATTTATTACTTTAACTTTATCTTTTTACTAGAAATTTATACATTTTTTATTTATTTAATTTTTACTCTTTATATTATAAGAAATTTTATTTTATATTATAATATTAATTTTTTGAATTAACTTTTAGTGTAATATTCTTTACCTTTGATCTTTAGGAATGATTTCACGTAATTTAATACTGCTCGGAAAATTTTAAAATTATATTTTTTTACATCAATAACCATGCTTAAAATAAGTTATTATAAAATATTTTAATATATTAATAAAATTAACTAAAATATTAATGTAAATGTGTATTTTTATAACTAATTAATATATAGGTATATTATTTTATTTTTATTTTGCAAAATCTCTTGTTAACTTAAAAATAGATAATTAAAATATATTTTTTATATGATAAGAATGAATTAAATACACTTAATTTTGTCATAACTTTTAAACTAAATTAAATAGGAGATAATACAACATAAAAAATACATAGATACACATTTAGACGGACAGATTAATACCACGTGTATGATCGCAACTCTGGATAATCTAAACCTGATAATCCTATCAGGAAGGACAATGGTTTTCGTTTTAGTCCTTAAATAGTATGAGTGGTCGTGTTTTATTTTCTGTGATAATATTTTTAGGATAAAGGATTTTGTTTTAGTCATTGTAAATAATAGTCTTGTATCAATGAAGAGATGACTGTTTTATTGTATGGGTGTTCTCTTTTTATTGTTTTTAATTTTATATAAATGTTTTTTTAGTTATAATATGTTTTATTCTTATATTTTATATCATTTATCATTCAATTATCTTTGCACTTAATCTTTTGTACTAACATGGTGCCTGCTCAAGTCGTGCTACAATTATACATATTTTATGTGGTTTAACATAGTTAATAAATCTAATTTTTTCTTTAACTCATATTGTTAATATTTTTATAATTTTATTATATAATATAATATGTAGATAATTAGTTCAATTTACTTAATTACAAAATATATATATATATATATATATTATTAATTTTTTTATATTTTATAATTAATTATCGTATCGTTTGTCAATTATTTATTAATATTTTTTTCAATGACATATGCTAACTCCCATCATAGTTTGTGTGTCTTTTCCTCAACAATATATTTAATCTGTTTTTAATTTATTGGAAATGTTTGACTAATTTAGTTATCTTTTATGAAGGTTTCCCTTGGCGAGCACTCCTCCATGTTGGAGTATGACAGTATTGGATTATGGAAGAAGTTAACCTAAATAATCTATTAGCTTATTTATATATTTGTCTAGGCATTTGATATGCGGTTGAAAACAGAAAACTATTTGTTGATATTTAAGACAATATATTTATTTATTTTATGGTAGAAAATAATTTAAACTATGAGAATAAATAGACACGCTAGAACATAATAAAGAAATTGAGTCTGACACTTTATTAGGTTGGTCCATTTATTAGATGGTAAGTTGTTTTTTTTTCCTTTTATTCATACCATAATAAAAATAAACAAAATAATAGAATAAAACTTTTATAATTAATTTTTTATTTTATACTATGAATTTTATTTTGATGTCCATGTTAGTTATTAAATTAACTGTTGGGTTACGTGTCTAAAAAGTCATAAGCTAATTTAAAATTATTAGCTAGGTCAAGTTACATGTGCATATTTATAGAAATATTCCATTAAATCTAGGATATAATGATAATTTTTTTTATGTATATTATATATATATATATATATGTATATATATATATATAACAAAATTTATGGATATGTTATTTATACATTTATTTTAGTACGGTTAGTATAAGATTCCACCCACTCATGTGACTTTGAGCTAATGTTAAAAGCACACTAATTAATAAAAAAAATAAACATAAATACATGTATTCATAGATTGCAAATTACATAATCATTGACATCTTATTTTTAATATTCTGTTAAAAAACTTTGATAATAAAATCAAGAGACTCATTTTAATCATAAAATTTATGATTTCAAACAAATTTTAATCAACAATAAAGTACTATAATATTAAAGAAATGTAATTAATTTGAAATCCTAAATTTTAATTCGCTACATTATTTTATAATTTCCCTCCGTTAAAATAGATGACTGATTTAATAATGAAGTAACGAATTTGCCTGTGTACATGTTTAACGAATTTATGTATGTACATGTTTATGACTCTAACTCTTGATTATGCATTACTTTGTGTATCTATATATATATAATATATATATATATATATATATATATATATATAAATATTAATTAATTTATTTTAATATATTTATTTAGCACTGTAAAAATTAAAGAAATAAAAAAAAGAAAAAAGAATATTTTTATTTGATACGTGGAAATAGATGATAAAAAAATAAAATTTATAATTTTATTTTATTTCCTTCATCATTGATAACCTTTTTCAATTTTATATTGATGGATATCTTCTAAAAATCTCCCAAATTCAACGTATCAATACTCAACAAACACATCAAGTGATAGTCCTTCAGAAAATTAAAATAAAAATGACTGAGAAGTAAAATTCGTAAATATTATTATATATACAATAGAAACGGGTTCTGTATGCATATCCAGTGCAGGTTGTTGGTTTTTTTTTTTTTTTTTAACTTCTTCATTTGAATTTGGACTTATTGACCATGGAAAGTAAATGAGGCTTAGGCTTAACGTGTAAATAACCAAATCTATATATGATTACATAAAGAATATTTTAAATACACTAATAATATGTCTTCACTTACTAATATGGAAATTGCATGTCTTAGTAGGCAAGTTTAATAAAAAATTTCAACTTTTCAGCATATTAAATATTGGACACCTAACATCAATCAATTGAATGTAAGTACCCGCACAGATAATTATGATCTTTCGAAAAATTTTGTTTTGAATTAGGAGCCTAATCTCATGACATACCAATTTTTCTTTCTAACAGTTTCTAGACTAATAAATGAATTGAGAAAGCATAAGAGGTATACTGATAATAAATTCTTGCAGCTGACCTTTATACACAACCTTCAGAATTTCAACCAATAGATATGTATAACTAAATTTTCATCCGGTATGAATTATATCACACATAAATACCGAGAAAGGGTTTTTATCATGAAAAAGTTATGCTGTTATGAAACTACTCCAATAATCCAAAGGAGGCCTCAATACAAAAGAACATCAAATTAGTAAAAGATTGTAGATATAGAGCACTAGTCATTGACCACTTTTCCTTTTAGGCACAGGTGCTATTAGTGGCCCAAAGCCTGAGTGTGCCAACTGATTCTCTACTTGTTCTAGCTTCTCAGCTACAACAAAAGAGCTTTCCAACTCACAAAATATAACGCTAACCATGACAACTACACATGATTTTATAAGAAAAATGCAAAACCATTCTAGCCCACAATCATGTCAACGACAATCAGTAGAACCAAAAACCAAAAATATACTTAAGTAAAAAAGTACCTAATTCAGAGATTTGTCCAACAACATCTCCATTGCCCAAAAGAGGAGAAGATGACAACGTATTCACCCAGTACTTGTTTCAAAACATATATGTACCATCACGGAAAAATACCAAGCATTTTAGACCGCCATTGACCAGTCAAATCACACTGCCGAATCAAGTGGCAATTACCAAATCACTAGTCTACCAACCCATACATGACATGTGTCCACCTACTATCTGCAAACGTCGCACATTCTTTATCATTCTCTGAAGCACGACCTATACACATCAGCTAGTGGAGGGAATTGGCTTATGACAGAGATCATCTTTGTTGTACTCGATTAAGATTGGCGTGTCAACCTATACAAGATTTTAACACCAACCTCAACCTATAAGTACCCCGGAGTACTTCCTTACCCTCTCTCATAGAACTTTCACTTGAACACTCTCACTTACTCACAAATCCTCTCAAAACTCTTACTTTTTTAATTTGAGCATAAGAGTGTCCTTGCAGATACTCCTCCCTACACACACGTGAAACCAACTCTACCCTTCAAAGGACTCTTTGACCAAGCTCTTCTAAAGCATCCACAACATTTCAGCCAAATCATCCATGTGTACCCAAAGCTCATTTTACATAAAAACATTTGGCACCATCATGGGCTATGGTAAAACTATCTCAGGACCACATATATACATATATGATAAATACCCGAAGCCAGACAACGACATCAACTTCACAAATAGAAATAGATTCAACCTTCTTAGACACACTCAAGATCAAGACCAATATAGATTCAGCAGTAGCTGACGTACGACACCAACTCGACCAAGACATGGACTGCATTAAATGCATTGCATCATGATATCAACCATTATTAAACGAAGAAATCCAACAGGACCAAGACTTTCCTATGGATATAGGTAATATACATTATAATTATTTCAATTTATAAAAAAATTATTAATAACTTTATACATGGACATTTAAACACCATATTTTTGCATGTAAGAAATCCAACATGGCCCAATATGGATGAACATATAGCAGGGTCTTTCATCAAACCCAGGAAATCACATGCACGTCTCCATACTCTAGTATCTGAAATTCGTGATCGAGCCACCTGAAAAGGAAATCCTATATTAGGAAGATAATAACATGAATGACCTCTTATGCCTTTTGCCCTGAATCCAAAGAATACCTTACCCAAGGACACTCGTTCTCTCGGTAGTAACTCCTGATGATATGTAGCAAGCTTTGCAATGGCTGTCACAACAAAGCATAAAAGCCTCGACTGTGATGACCTTCTGTAAGTATCCTTGTTAGAACCAAAGTATATATCTCCTGTTTCATGCCCAGACGACTACCAAGTGAACAAATTAGTTCACCACATCAAACAATCACCCAAGAAATCTCTCAGAACTGGAAAAACCAGGTTGTATGCAAAACCATACATTCATACCTTGAGGAAAGGTTTTCATACAGAAGTAACTCTAAACTCTCAAAAAGCTCACGAGCTTCATCTTTGTGACATCCACCACCTCCACCATGCTCTCCAATGGCCCAACATAATTGCAAGGCCAATTCTGTCTAAAGAAATTTCACAAATTTTTAAGCCAAAATTGTTGTATAACTCTCCTGCAAATACTATAAATAGTTGTTGACTAACCTTGTCTGGGCTGTCACAAGCTTCTCCAAGTCTGTCCAATATAGGTTTCTGCAATAAATTCACAAGAGGTTAGATGTAAAACCATTCAGGAGTCTTCAGCTAAAGTCACATAGCATTTCCCAATTTTAACAATTCATTCAATATGAAATATATCGAGTAGATGCAATAGATCACAAAACAAAAATTGAACATTTGGTGTAAAATAATAAATAAAAAGCAGTATATTGTAAAAAATATATACCTTTAGAAGGGCAATGAAGTTCGGTGAGCGCTGAAATGTAGAGAGCATAAACTCCAAAAGCCGTTTACGAACCTGAAAAGCATACAACGCAACTTATAATACAAAGGTGTATGAAACAATATGTTAGTTCACAAAAGCAAAAATTAAAGGGTGAAATTTATAGCAAAAGCAAAATAGACAGAGGAAAAGGCGCCTGAGGTTACATCCTTGAGGAAATTGGCACTAAAAAACATAACCTAACAGATGGCATTCGGATTGGAAAAAGAGAACAGTTAATTATTTGATTGTCCAACTATTTTGCATTTATTCTCCATATAAGTTCAGAACCAAACATAATATTCATGGTAGAAATAAAATGTTACAATGTTCAATTTACATAATTGTACTTTCTGCTCAAAATCCCAAAGGCCAAAAACAATTTTTTATCTGAATATTACCCCCTTTAGCACCACAGTTAGCAATTCAAAAGCTGAACTTTCAGATACTTCTATACTATTATGATATTATCATCAATAAGTTGATAAAATTGCACCTGACCTGAACTATAAAGGTTCTTAAGGCACTAAGAGGTGTTGACCCTGTCTAGATCCTCACCTCCATGTCTAAGACAGGCATTTTGGTGCCTTCAACATTACTAACATCTGATGCCCTTAGCCTATTTTCTTTCCTTTGTTGTTCTGATTAGAAAAAACATGTTATTCAGTTATTCACGTTTCCTTAACTGGTTAAAAAAACTTTTACACTGCAGAGTAGCATGCATAGAGCAAAATAAAGAAATGTCCATACTAGAATATCTAGAAGATATCTCATAATTTAAGAATAGATTAGAGTATTTTAGATTATCTCTTACGATTCATTTCCACATGTCCTTATTCATCATGATTTATTTCCTTATTTAATCAGGATTGTGAGTCTACTGTTAACATGAATAAAGGTGAGAGCTTTACGTTCTGTAACATATCCAACACATCACCTCAAAGTGGATATCAGTTTCAGATTATTTAGTATCTATTCTGTCCTTTACCTCTCTCCATATCCCAAAATCCTAATTTCAACATGGTGTAAGAGCCATGGTATCCACCTAGTGATAGGTTTATCCCTATGTTATATTGACTTTGTAGAACTAGACTATCACCAAAATCAAATTTTATGGTTTTACTTTTTTATTTTTTTCATCATAGTCGGATCCTGATTTCTCCTTTGTGAGTTTTATCTATTGAGTTCCTTGTTTTGAGCTCTTGTCTTGCCACACACTGCTGCAGTCACTCTACCTTCATTTATGCAAATTGACTCGGTTACATCTTGTCTCTCTGCAGTTAGGCTATTCAGCTGTCTACAGATTGACTCTGTTTCAAGTTTCAATTTTCAATACATATTTCAACATATTTCCATTAATTCTGGCCTGTACTTCCACATGTTTCAACATATTGAAATTGATTTTGGCATGCAGTTCCACATATTGTACTATTTTTATCAATTAAACTTCTTTAACCAACTAACCAACATACTAAACTCTCCTTCTCCTTATATCCAAACAATTTTGTACTATATTACTTTCTATGGATCATCTCAGTTCTAGGTTTAGTCTGGCAATGCATTACTGGTCTCTGTCTTGTACAACCTACCATGTCTATCCCCATCCCTATTCTAGCACCTGCTTTTATGTGCCACACTTGGATTTATTTACTGACCCAAACCATCCTATCTTTGTTATGGTGCTCACTTTTTACTCATCATCAAGTGATCTTCCTTGAAAATGAGCCATACAGTGATCAAATTAGTACTTAATTGGCTGACATTCAAACTGATCTCCCATTGTGAATAGTTCTGATGACAATTCCTTATGAAGTTTCTTTTCAATCATACAACATTCCAACAGGTTCTCTAGGCTGATGATTGTTCCAAATATCTTGCTGAGTTATCTTTGGAGAAATACTCATCTCCTAAACATCTTCAATGTCCCAGAGTTTCTTTTTTAGCCATGTCTAAAGGATTCATTTTCAACAAGCTTAGAGCTTAATAAGCTTTAGCTTGAGGAGGGGGAGTGATGGAATATATAGAGGATATCTCCTAATATCATATTACTACAGCTTAAGTTTCCAAAAAATTGGAAACTGGAGAGCTTGAAATAGTATACAGAAGCTAATAAGCAGCTGCATGCATTTTCAAATGCCAGATCTCAAAAGCAATCAATTCTAACATGCAATGACATGAGAAGATATAATCAATACCTCATGCAAATATTTCTGGAAATATTGTAGCAAATCTAGGCATAAGCAGGGAATCAATGCACAAATCAAACCTGAAAATTATAAAAAAGTCACTCATACAGTACACTTTCGCAACTGTGGCTACATTTTAATCAAATTATAATGTATCAAAGATAACCTTAGAGGCAGTATTTTTCTGAATAGAAGCTATGTTGCTCCCAATTAGTGGCCCTGAGCTTTTTTCCACCCTTTCCAATGCTACTACCAAAACTGGCAAAGAAAGGAAGGAAAATGATGATTTAACAAAGTTTTATCGAGAGTAGAAGCAATAGATTCTCAGCATATCCTCAAGCTTATTACATGTGTTAAAATTGTAGTTTACTGTTTACGTATTCAGAGCTAGATTTGTTAGGTTTTTGCTTTGCCTGCACTCTCTGTTCTATCACTCAGTCTTCTCTCTCTTTATGTATGTAATGAGCACAAGAAGTGAATTGTATAATAAAATTCAGACTTTTTCAAATATTAAGTTGGTTTGAAGCTCAGTTTTAACATTAAAATAGCCCATGAACTTAATTTCCATAATATCTACTTTTAATAAAATTTATTTCCATCTAATTGTGAGTTTTAACCTTAAAAATGCCAATGAACTTAACTTTATCAACACAACCATCAATTTCCATAATATCTAATTTTAGTCAAATTTATTTCTATCTAATTGTGAGTAATAGAAAATATCAAAATACAGAGTACTTTGATTCGTTATTTTGTCTTTGTAGCTAACATAACCTCTTTTATGATGCTTTATTTGTTACTAGTCAATGGGACAATAGAGTGTTTCGTCAATGGAAATATCACTAGAATCAAAAGCTTCGATGATAAATAGCATTTATAATATTGTAGCTTTTCAGATTTAATTAGGTACTAAATGTCTAGATAAATTATAGTTATCAAAATCTCCATAGAACAAAAACATTATATTATTATCAATCTAATACACCAACACAAGCATCAAATTAAAATTCTTTCGCATATTAAGGGTGAGATAAAAACCATTAATTGTGTCCATTTTATTACAAAACTGGCACTGCATCCATTTTAAACGAACGTCCCATTGAAATTTAGCAATACAAAAAATATTATTATATTTTTAAAATAAAAATTTTTAATGATATTTTAAGTCTTGTTAATAAATTTTACGCGGAGAAAATCGCAGTGGATGTTCCCAGGCTTGATTTTTGTTTAATGGCTGGTGATTAATAATATTTTTCTAATAGTCTATAGTTTATATATCTTTTTCTAATTTTTCATTATTGAACATCTTGTAACAAGTTGACAGTAATATTAGAAAGCTTTTCAACGTAGTATGACTCGCTTTTATATTAGTTTATCTAAAAAGTTAATATTTAATTGATATACATGTAAACTCATTTTAGGTTATAAAAAAGTTAATTTAACTTAAATTTTCATTTTCTTTTATCTTGCATGCTTATGAAAAAGTTTGATCAAACAGCCCCAGTCTGGAGTCTCTTTTCTCATACTAAATTTATTTTTGAGAAGTTTTATGGCCCAGTTGATTTTAGGTCTCGATCATTTCAAGTTATTTATCAACCTTTTCTAAAGTCTGCCTAAAATTCTCTTGGAGGTAATTCTGCTAATAAAACATGTACCATTGACATAAAAGACTTGTAAATTAGTAGACAAGCCTTTTAAATATGATAGGCAGTTATCTATGTATATCTTATCTCAAGTCTTTACTTCTTTCTTTTTTATATATAAAGATTTCTGATTTACTTTATATTTCTCAGTTTTTGTCTTTAAAAGATGGTATTTTTTAATCAAATAACAATGATTAATAGTTATTATTAGTAACTGTCTAAAATTTAGTTTAATAAAAAATAAAGTATCATATATTCTATGAAAATTCTAATTTTAATTACTTTTCATGATATAAAAAAACGAGGCTTACCAATAATGAATTATTTTTCAGCCATCAGATTTATGATGTTCTTTAATTTATTTATTTATATTATGAAATTTTTCCATAATTTCTTATTTAGTAAATGTTCTCGTGATCATTTTCAAATATGAACAATTTAAAATATTTTAAAAAAATCATATATATCTTTCCATTTTATAGCAAAGTTCTCTCTTCACAAGCTTAACTCACCAAATTTCAAATATATAAATCTTTAATTTAAAAACAAATTTATATCTGAGAAAAACTAAAACAATGTTTGAGAGAAAAGGGTGAAACTAAAAACTGTTGTAAAGTAATATATTTATAATGAAGAAAAAGGAGTATATATTTATAAATGAGTATAAATGTATAATAATAATTGAACCTTACCTCATATGCACAATCATTTCTATGCTTTTCATGAATAGTTAAGCAGTGAAGAATTTCCAGTGAAAATGATACTTGATTCTAAATGCTGCAGATCCTCCTCATATACCCATCGGTACCCACAAGCTTTCACCTCCAAATACAAACCTCGAGGGTGCTTAACATTGCATGCGAATTTCATTTTATCAAGATCACGCATTCCATTTGAACATTGACTTACATAATGAATGAGTGATTCTCGACTGAGAAACATCATTAGTAAGTGATCCAATTCAACTGTAACCAAATCTGTGTTCAAAATTATTGGAGTAAGCCAATAGCACCCAGAACCCATGTCTTTCTGAATTCCAAAACAAAAGCTACCAGAAATGTCGGCATAATTATTAGTAGGATGATCATGTGACACAAATACTGCACAACAAGCAACACCTATCCAATTTGTGTCTTCCATAACAGTAGCAAGGTCCATCATGCTTATTGAATCACCCATACTTCGTTTAGTGAACCACCTTGGAATTTCACTTCCAGCAATAACACTTTGAGTAACACCCGAGAAAAGTGGGGATTTCAAGTATACCTGACAGCAGAGAAATTCAGTTATATTATATATAATTGGTGTACACAGAACATCAGTATAGAGCAATGGAGATGTTACCTCAAGTCTCTGCATCATCCAAGAAAAAACCATGTTATAATTGTGTTCCGTTAAATTCTCACTCAATTTGGGGCAATCAAAAATGAATAATCCCGGCCAATGTTTGTCAAAAAAAAATTCAATTTTTTCATTCATTGTTGAAAGATCTGGCAAGTAAATCAGCTGCTTGCAGTGCTGCAAATTCAAATAGTGAAGCTTGGAAAGTTGCTTGATGGTGGTAGGTAGAGTCATAAATTTGTTTCCCCCCAAATTTAAGCTTACTAAAGAATGTAAGTTTCCAATAGCATCAGGGATTTGAAGTAGATTGCAGAAGCTCAGGTCAAGATGACACAAATATTGGAAACAATGCAAATAAAGTAACACCAAACCGATTGAGTCTTTAGGTTTTTGAAAGGAAAGAAGATGGCGAGGCAACATTAGAGCTTTATATGCAGACGAAGTTATCAATTGGATGACACTTCTGTTTTTACCAACTTTCTCCAAATGCTCTGTTTCCGTTGGTTTCTTTAACAGATGATTATTTTGTAATTTTGAACAACCTGAAAGATTTAGCACCTCGAGAGAATTGAGCCCCAAAATAATATTAAGATTCAGGACAAGATTTTCACATCCTTTAAGAATGAGTCTTTTAAGATGTGGGGATCCTCTTAAGTCAGGAATCTTAATAAGATATTTGGAGTCACTGAGATTTAGATGTCTCAAATTAGGCAGACACTGCAAGAGAAACAAAAATAAGAAATTTTTTTATTTCGGTTAATTGCCTGAGGCAAAATTAATGAAGTATTCTGTTCTTCCTCTGAGAATTAAAAAAATTGTTTTTAATTCCATTATTTTTTTTTAGTTTTAATCCTTCTAATTTAAAAATTATATAATTAACAAATGGTATCTAAACTAGTACATGAAAAAAAAAAAAAGTATTTTTCCCCCAAAAAAAAAAACGTATTTTTCCCCCAAAAAAAAAACAGTGTCATACCTTGGTGTCTTCCCATAATTGTTTGATATTGCTACGAAGCAATATCAGTGCGGCTAGTTCTTGAGGACGAAAACTTGATGGCAAACACGTGAAAGGATATTCATTCCACTTTAGATATCTTAATTTATTAGAAAGATGATTGAGGGTTCCTGAGAATTTAATTTGCTCGAATATGACAAACTGAAGATTATTCATTTTTGTTAGAGCATCCGCCCGCATTATGGTTTCTTGAAACTCTTTTGTACATCCTCTGATAACGATGGCTTCAAGATTTTTGGATTCCTAAAGCATAGTAAAAAGGAAAGAAAAATGTTAAATTCGTTAATAATTTAAACATTTTAAAAAATTGACAGCACATGAAATTTTATATTTATAAAATATTTTACCTTATTTGTTGTCATGACATTATGTAGATCCCTGTAGTCCCATAACCTGCTCCACTTTCTAGGTTCCTCTGGTGATTTTGCTTTAACAATACTTCTACCCAACTCTTTCAACAAGTCATGCATTTTAACTACAGCAAAGTAATAATCTTCCTTTTCCAAACTTATGAGAGATTTTTCAATAAGAACTTTCATACCAATATCTGGATAAAATCCTCGATAAGCTAGACGTTCCTTCAATAAATTCTCAGGCCATCCAGAAGAATAAAAACAAGCAATATCTAGAAATATTTCCTTTTCCATTTCTTCCAATCCATCGAAACTTAAACGCAAAACATCCATGATATCTTTGCTTGGATTTTCTCTCAATCTAACCAATGCACTTCTCCACTCGACTATGTTTCGATCAAACAAATATGAGCCCAACACTTTAATTGCCAACGGAAGACCATTGGCATATCTCAGGAAATCATATGTCAACACTTTATACTCTTCCACAATATCATCAGATTTAAAAGCTTTTTTGCAGAATAATTGAAGAGCTCTATTCATATTCAGGAGTTCAACATTGTATACATCAGTCACTCCATAATTTCTTAAGATATGACTATCTCTGGAGACTATGATGATTCTACTCCCTGCACCAAGATATTTTGGATGCAAAGCCAATTTCTCCAATTGTTCAATTTTATCAACATTATCGAGAATAATGAGCGTCTTTAAATTGCATAGTCTAGTTCTTACCATCGTGGCTCCTTTGCAAAGATTATTTATCTCAATATTTCCTTGATTCAGAGCTTGACAGAGAAGTTGTTTTTGTGCACCAATTGGTCCAAAATCCCTATATATTTGGCTTACATCATCAATAAAACAACAAGCATCAAACTGGGAAGAGATTTTATGATATAAAGCAGTAGCAATCGTGGTCTTTCCTATTCCACCCATCCCACAAATTCCTACAACTCTAACCATTTTATTCGCACCCAAATCTAGAAGATCTTCCAATTGTTTCACACGAGAGTATATATCAACTAAATCATCCCCGAAACTTGAAATTTGACTATGACCCAATATATTGATTACCTCTTCAACAATTTTTTCAATTTCTTCATGTTCTGACCTAAACAACCAAATCAGAAAACAAAACAAAATGATCACTAAGAATTAGGACTTTGAAAAACAAAATCACATATGTATATCATAAAAAAAGTATGGCTAAGTACTTACTTATTTTGTACATCCCAGCCACAACGATTGGTAATTAATTCCAAAGCCTCCCTCCAATTTTGAACCATTTCCAAATCATTTTTGTGCCTTTGTTCATGGTCAACAAAAGCTTCTCCAAACAATCCAGTTTGTTTTCGGACCTCAGAAGGAGTGACATCATAGAAAACAGGGAGCACAGTTCGACCTGTTTGTTGAACCAAATCAAGAATTTTTGTGAGTTCTTTCAAACACCAAGTGGAAGATGCATAGTCCTTTGAGAAGACAACAATGAAAACACGTGATCCTTCGATTGCCTGGAAGAGCTCGGATTCCAAGAGTTCCCCTTTGTTGATTTTTTGGTCATCTCTGAAGGCGACAACACCTTTCCTCTGAAGAGCAGCAAAAAGGTGATCGGTGAAACCGTTACGAGTATCCTCACCTCTAAAGCTTACAAACACATCAAAATCTTTAGTGCGTGATGATGAGCAAGTACAAGCCATCCAAGAAGATCTGAGATCACTCGCAGATGATGTTCAATGTTTAAAGTCAAGGTAGAAGTCAGAATTGAGAACACAAGTCTTCTTAAAACAAACAACAAAAATGTCACTTGGGCAAAAGTTACCTAAAATATGGTTATTCTATTGCTACTTGACTTTTAAAATCACGTTCAATTTAGTTTATTTTATCATTTTATCTATCTAATTATTGAAGCCAGCACTAACCTGCTATTAAAAAGTATTATATTAATATGTAATTATTATTAGCATGTATGGACGAAATGAATTGATCAAAATGAAGAGATTTAAAATATTCACATAGTTAAGGAATGTCTGATTGAGTTTCTATATCACGTGAAGATTTGATAAGAGAAAAAAAATAAAAAACAAAAGTGAATTTAGTATAAATTAATTTTAAATACCTAGGGTCATGGTACACAATAATAACTAAATAAAAAAGATTATATAGATCAATTTCCTTTATAGAGATTAATAATTTGTATTCTACTTTTTGTCTTTCTCTTTTATTTATGGTGCCTTGCTTTTGAATTCACTCCTTATCTTTGTGTGTCCTTTTTCTTCAATTAGGTTTTTCTTTTATAACCGAGTGTAGTGGGCTTGGGTTAGGCTCATCTCTTATAACAATTTGTTCTATGCTTTGCTCCTATCTCGCGTGAGACATGACTTCATTTGTGCAAGTTTCTTTGATTGCTCTAAATTCCTTCTGATTCTAGTGCAATGTGGTTCTAAAATACTCAAACAAACCATTGAAGATTTCTAAGAACAATAACTAGACAATTTTTCCAAATGAGCATTGTTTCGAGTTCATATCTCTCCGTTCATGGAAATTTGCTTATAAACATTATGCCCAGAGTATAGAGTTATCAACACCCCAACTGAAGTTCTTGTTTGTCCTCTAACAACGAGAAGCTGTGATTCAGTGACTTCCCGGATAAATTATAACCCTAACACCATGAATTCACAAAACTAATTAACCAACCATCTTGACGATTTGTATAACAATAAAAAAAATTAAGTTTGTAAATATTAACGGAAAAAAATTATTAATGGAAAATAAAGAATATTTAAATTTTAAGATATAAAAATTACCATTAGAATATGAAGAACAATTAAGAAAAAATTTCTGAAAAAAAGTGTTTGAAAATAAAAATGAAGACCAGCCAAAAGTTTAGATATATAGAAAAATTTTGTGATAACAATTGGGGGTCGGATGTTTTGGTAAGCTTGTATCGGGTTTTAGATCATGTCATTAACCCAACACAAGTTGATATTGGTGGATGTTTAGCAGTGTTAAAAGGTAAAGACAATTTGAAACTTTAACAATTCTAATCATCCTCTTGGAATGAAGATCCTTTATTATACATATATCATGGGGAAGTGTTAAGCTGGCATTGCAAAGTAGTTAAAGTATGCATGAAAATCAAACAAGGAGTAAATTCGGGGACATGTAATACATCCAAAAGAGTGAGAGTCAGAAATAGTGATATTTCCAGAATGAGTAACAAGAATTGGTGTCCATTAGGCAAGTTAATGGTAATAGGAGAAATAGGATGATAATTATGAAACAAAAATCTATGTGAATAAAGAGATTGTTTACCAGACTCTGTAACATTTGAATTGTGCGCTTTGCTGGTGCATCATTTGTCACAATTACCCGCTTTCTAAGTGGTGGTTGCCTACAAATTTATGTCATAACACAATGTACCTACATAAGACTAATGTAAACCAACTAATTGCTAAATGAGTTATTTGTCAACTCTAATAATTCGTGTCCAATAAGCAGGTTTTAAGTGTAGTAAATTTCTTTGACTTGTTTGGTTTATTTTAAAATTTATCCAGAAATAATATTCTTATGAAAGTAATTCTTGAACTGTCAAAAAAAAAAATTCTTGAGAATATAATAATCCACCTCAAAATAAACACTTGATTGATGTAAAGAGTCAGGAAAGAGGGGTGTGTTTTACACTAGCTAAGAAAACAGCAATAATCACCGAAAATATGCAGAGGACAAGCAACGATTAAACAACTCAATCCTTCATGCCAATTCGAAAACAAGTTTGACTTCAAGTAAAAAGGCCAAAACGTGGTAATTGCATAGTAAAAATAGTGTGAGTACAAAAAAGCTAAAACTAGATTTCATTTTCTACATGAGCTGAAGGAAAGGGAATGTTTCTTGGTTTACACTTACATATATGGACCGGGAGATGAGTCAATAATAGCCAAATGCAACATGAATTTGATCAATTGCAAGAGGTTTATGTTGGAAAAACATGCATAGCTACATGTGTTCAACTACTTTCCAAGCAGTACTTTGGAACAATAGTAGTGATTCAGTAGCCCTTTTAAGGTACAACAACATGCAACCTGTACAATATAATAATGGTTACTCAATAGGATTCTCCTTGCACTCAATAGAATTTTCCAAATTGTGTTGAATTTGTTCTTTGAGCTCATTTTGCTCAGTTCCTTGTTCTGGAACAAGCTGGCCAACCTTTGGATACTTATCTATGAATTTAAATTCCCAATCCTCTAAAACTGCAAGTTCTGACTCGTCTAAACCTTCAAGGTTCCCATTAATATCTGCAGGTTTAAAAGACAGAAGTGCAAGGGCTCTGCTACATTCCTTTCCTGCAAACATTGCATAAAATCCTCCAGGTCCATAAAAATTCCTGTATATGCATCAAGTAAAACCTATCAGTGTCATCTTTTTGGGGATTTTGATGACTTATACCAAGCAAGCACAAAGATGACAAGAAGTAACCAAGACATCTTTTCATTTTTTTTTTAATAATGAATCAATAGTTCAATTCATATATATCATTAGCACAAAATATTTTTGAATAAACAGTCATTTTCATTCTTGAAAGTCTGAGTTAATGTTAGTTTAATCCTTGAAAGTAATAAAATTTAAAAAGAGTCACTAAAAATATAATTAATTTTTCATTTTAATCCCTGAAGGTGTCTACTATTATTTCGGTTCCTGAAATTAATTATTTATTATAATTTTAATTCCTGAAAATGTCTATTTATTATTATTTTAATCTTTGAAAGTACATACTTAAACTCCTTGAAAGGATTAAAATAACAATAAATAAGCTATTTGAGAATTAAAATATAACAAATCATCACTTTCAGGACCATAGACACTTTCAGACACTAAATGAGAAACTAATTATACTTTCAGGGACCAAAGCGAAGATTTACTTGATATTCAATAAGATTTGACAACTTTACGGCGTCATTTTATTGATTGATAAGATGTGACAAAAGGGTAAAAATTTTAAACTTGTTAATCAAGTCGTAAAACTTGGCACAAGAGTGAATTCAACTCATACAGGTGCTCCAACTTGAACTAAGAAACCATTCACAAAAGTATTGCATTTTTAAAATGCTTAGGGCAAGACAAATAGACCGCAGATTGAGAATGCCGCCAATCATCATTGTAATGCAAGTTCAGATCATTTTTACACTCAACAACTAAATTTCATCTTTGTAGAGGATAATTCTTTTTTATTTTAATCGTTGTAAACCATTGTTGTGGTGTTTATAGTCTGAGGAGACTAAGTGTTTAAAGAATACCTTGAGTTTTAACCTGAGGATGCTGAGGTCCAAAGAATACTTGTTTTAGCCTGAGGAGGCTAAGTGTTGAAAGAAAACTTTGTTTAGCCAATGGAGGTTGTGTCCAAAGAATACCTTGGTTAGCCTGCGGAGGCTAGGTCCATAGAATATCAGTTTATCTTGAGAAAGTTTTATCCAAAGAATATCTGTAATTAGCTAGGTGTGGCTGGGTTCAAAGAATAATCTTAGTGAAAAATTAGCGTGTTGCTAAGTAACTGGATGTAGTCCTTGACAGACGAACCAGTATAAAAATACTATTGTCTTATATGCCTGCTTATTAACTAACCTGGAATAATTACTTGAACAAAAGTTTTCCTTAAAATCAATCTTTTAAGAGAAAACACATTTTGTGTCTGCTCAAAGTTTTATATAACAAACACAAAATGCATCGTCTGAAACGATTTCAATTAATTAACACAATTCAATCCCCCTTCTTGTGTGTTTATATTTTACACATTTACTCAATCTTGTTGACTTATACAGGAAGTGACCATTATAAAGATGATTCGCAAAGCTGAAGTTAGAGATGACCTCTATGCAATGATTTTTACTCACACAACCACCATTGACCCTTTATTCCTTGTAAGTTCTGATCATAGTACTATTATTTATGAAATACCTCCAAGTGTGGTAGATATTTGGCATTCTAGACTTAGTCATCCCACTTTCCCTTGTTATGCTTCTATTCAGCAAATGTTTTCTAACATACCAAATATTACTTGTACAATTTGTGATGCATGTCATTTTTCCAAACAAAGAAAGAAACCTTTCTCATTGAGTACTAATATGTCTACTGATATCTTTGAACTTCTTCATGTAGACATTTAGGGTCCCTACGAGATTTCTTCTATCACCGGTGTTAAGTTTTTTCTCACAATAGTATATGATAAGTCAAGATATACTTGGATCAAACTTATGAAATCTAAGTCAGAAACCAAACATCACCTTATTAATCAATTAAAGAAACAATTCCCAAATTTTCTTTAATGAAATTAAAGCGAGTTTCGTCTAAAGCCTTTGTAAAAATATCTGCCCATTGAAAATCAATTTGAATAAACTGTATATCAAAAATACCTTTTTGGACATAATCTCTTATAAAATGAAACTCGATTTCAATATGTTTAGCTTTTGAATGCTGAATGAGGTTTTTGCTGAGATTAATTGCACTTGTATTATCACAAAATACTAGTATTTGGGTTTCAAACCTGGAGTAATCCTCAAGTTGATGTTTTACCCAAAGTAATTGTGAACAACACCCAGCTGTAGCGATGTACTCCGCTTAAGTGGTTGAGAGTGCAATGGAGTTTTGCTTCTTGCTTGACCCAGATGAGTGATGTACCCAGAAATTGGCATCCACCACTAGTGCTCTTTCTCTCAACTTTATCTTCAGCATAATCAGCATCACAATAGCCACTTAAATTGAAATCACTATTTTTCTTATAAAACAGAGAGATTAGTAGACAAGCCTTTTAAATATGATAGGCAGTTATCTATGTATATCTTATCTCAAGTCTTTACTTCTTTCTTTTTTATATATAAAGATTTCTGATTTACTTTATATTTCCCAGTTTTTGTCTTTAAAAGATGGTATTTTTTAATCAAATAACAATGATTAATAGTTATTATTAGTAACTGTCTAAAATTTAGTTTAATAAAAAATAAAGTATCATATATTCTATGAAAATTCTAATTTTAATTACTTTTCATGATATAAAAAAACGAGGCTTACCAATAATGAATTATTTTTCAGCCATCAGATTTATGATGTTCTTTAATTTATTTATTTATATTATGAAATTTTTCCATAATTTCTTATTTAGTAAATGTTCTCGTGATCATTTTCAAATATGAACAATTTAAAATATTTTAAAAAAATCATATATATCTTTCCATATTATAGCAAAGTTCTCTCTTCACAAGCTTAACTCACCAAATTTCAAATATATAAATCTTTAATTTAAAAACAAATTTATATCTGAGAAAAATTAAAACAATGTTTGAGAGAAAAGAGTCAAACTAAAAACTGTTGTAAAGTAATACATTTATAATGAAGAAAATTCAGTGCAAGATAAAAAAGATGGAGTATATATTTAAAAATGAGTATAAATTTATAATAATAATTGAATCTTACCTCATCATATGCACAATCATTTATATGCTTTTCAAGAATAGTTAAGCAGTGAAGAATTTCCAGTGAAAATGATACTTGATTCTAAATGCTGCAGATCCTCCTCATACAGCCAACGGTACCCACAAGCTTTCACCTCCAAATCCAAACCTCGAGGGCGCCAAACAAAGCATGCGAATTTCATTTTATCAAGATCACGCATTCCATTTGAATAGTGACTTACATAATGAATGAACAATTCTCGACTGAGAAGCATCATTAGTAAGTGATCCAATTCAACTGTAACCAAATCTTTGTTCAAAATTATTGGAGCAACCCAATAGACCCCAAGATACATGCCACACTGAATTCCATACACAACACCACCAGAAATGTCGGCATTATTATCAGTAGGATGATCATGTGACACAAATACTGCACAACAAGCAACACCTATCCAATTTGTGTCTTCCATAACAGTAGCAAGGTCCATCATGCTTATTGAATCACCCATACTTCGTTTAGTGAACCACCTTGGAATTTCACTTCCAGGAATAACACACTGAGTATCACCCGAGAAAAGTGGGGATTTGAAGTATACCTGACACCAGAAAAATTCAGTTATATTATATATAATTGGTGTACACAGAACATCAGTAAAAGAAATGATGGAGCTGTCACCTCAAGTCTCTGCATCATCCAAGAAAAAACTATGTTATAATTCTGTTCCGTTAAATTCTCACTCAATTTGGGACAATCAAAAATGAATAATCCCGGCACACGTTCGTCAAAAAAATTTTCAATTTTTTCATTCATTGTTGAAAGCTCTGGCACTTAAATCAGCTGCTTGCAGTGCTGTAAATTCAAATAGTGAAGCTTGGAAAGTTGCTTGATGGTGGTAGGTAGAGTCACAAATTTGTTTCCCCCCAAATCTAAGCTTACTAAAGAATGTAAGTTTCCAATAGCATCAGGGATTTGAAGTAGATTGCAGAAGCTCAGGTCAAGATCATACAAATATTGGAAACAAGGCAAATAAAGTAACACCAAACCGATTGAGTCTTCAGGTTTTTGAGAGGAAAGAAGATGGCGAGGCAACATTAGAGCTTTATATGCAGACGAAGTTATCAATTGGATGACACTTCTGTTTTTACCAACTTTCTCCAAATGCTCTGTTTCCGTTGGTTTCTTTAATAGATGATTATTTTGAAATTTTGAACAGCCTGAAAGATTTAGCATCTCAAGAGAATTGAGCCCCAAAATAATATTAAGATCCAGGACAACATTTTCACATCCTTTAAGAATGAGTCTTTTAAGATGTGGGGATCCTCTTAAGTCAGGAATCTCAATAAGATATTTGGAGTCACTGAGATTTAGATGTCTCAAATTAGGCAGACACTGCAAGAGAAACAAAAATAAGAAAAATTTTTATTTCGGTTAATTGCCTGAGGCAAAATTAATGAAGTATTCTGTTCTTCCTCTGAGAATTAAAAAAATTGTTTTTAATTCCATTATTTTTTTTTTTTGTTTTAATCCTTCTAATTTAAAAATTATATAATTAACAAATGGTATCTTAACTAGTACATGAAAAAAAAAAAAAAACGTATTTTTCCCCCAAAAAAAAAAAAAAAAAAAACAATGTCATACCTTGGTGTCTTCCCATAATTGTTTGATATTGCTACGAAGCAATATCAGTGCGGCTAGTTCTTGAGGACGAAACTTAAAATTTGACTATAACCCAATATATTGATTACCTCTTCAACAATTTTTTCAATTTCTTCATGTTGTGGCCTGTACAACCAAGTCAGAAACCAAAACAAAATGATAACTAAGAATTAGGACTTTGAAAAACAAAATCACATGTGTATATCATAAAAAAAGTATGGCTAAGTACTTACTTATTTTGTACATCCCAGCCACAACGATTGGTGATTAATTTCAAAGCCTCCCTCCAATTTTGAACCATTTCCAAATCATTTTTGTACCTTTGTTCATGGTCAACAAAAGCTTCTCCAAACAATCCAGTTTGTTTTCGGACCTCAGAAGGAGTGACATCATAGAAAACAGGGAGCACAGTTCGACCTGTTTGTTAAACCAAATCAAGAATTTTTGTGAGTTCTTTCAAACACCATGTGGAAGATGCATAGTCCTTTGAGAAGACAACAATGAAAACACGTGATCCTTCGATTGCCTGGAAGAGCTCGGATTCCAAGAGTTCCCCTTTGTTGATTTTTTGGTCATCTCTGAAGGCGACAACACCTTTCCTCTGAAGAGCAGCAAAAAGGTGATCGGTGAAACCGTTACGAGTATTCTCACCTCTAAAGCTTACAAACACATCAAAATCTTTAGTGCGTGATGATGAGCAAGTACAAGCCATCCAAGAAGATCTGAGATCACTCGCAAATGATGTTCAATGTTTAAAGTCAAGGTAGAAGTCAGAATTGAGAACACAAGTCTTCTTAAAACAAACAACAAAAATGTCACTTGGGCAAAAATGTAAATTACCTAAAATATGGTTATTCTATTGCTACTTGACTTTTAAAATCACGTTCAATTTAGTTTATTTTATCATTTTATCTATCTAATTACTGAAACCAACACTAACCTGCTATTAAAAAGTATTATATTAATATATAATTATTATTAGCATGTATTGACGAAATGAATTGATAAATCACTATCGTTAAATATAAAAATACGAGTTATCGATTCCACGAGAGAATAATAATGGTTACTATTTTGTTTTCTCCTTGCACTCTCCAAATTGTGTTGAATTTGTTCTTTGAGCTTATTTTCTCAGTTCCTTGTTCTGGAACAAGCTGGCCAACCTTTGGGTACTTATCTATGAATTTAAATTCCCAATCCTCTAAAACTGCAAGCTCTGACTCATTAATATCTGCAGGTTTAAAAGACAGAAGTGCAAGGGCCCTGCTACATTCCTTTCCTGCAAACATTGCATAAGATCCTCCAGGTCCATAAAAATTCCTGTATATGCATCAAGTAAAATCTATCAGTGTCATCTTTTTGGGGATTTTGATCACTTATACCAAGCAAGCACAAAGATGACAAGAAGTAACCAAAACATCTTTTCATTTATCTACTAATGAATCAATAGTTCAATTCATAAATATTTCGAAGACACTTTCAGACACTAAATGAAAAACTAATTATACTTTCAGAGACCAAAGCGATGATTTACCCCATATTCAATAAGATTTGGTAACTTTACCGCCTCATTTTATTGATAAATAAGATGTGACGAAAGGGTAAAAATTTTAACCTGTAATCTTGTAACCTTGACCTTCCATGTATAAACTTAGTAACCTCTAACCTGTAATCTCACTAGCACTCAGTCTCTTCTTTGTTGCCATGAACACAGAGTAAATAATCAATTTAATTTCTATACAATTTTCCTCTCTCTTAAATAGTACTTAAAGAGACCAAGTTATATAAATAGTCCGTAAAATACTGGGTTTTCAATTTATATAATCATTCGAGTATTCAAAAATCCTTCAAATTTGTCCTATAATATTATGACGTGGAGACTAAATTAAAGGGTTACTAAATAAGAGAAAAGAGCATCCAATCACAGAATGGCTCGAATTTGTTGACTTTTAGATATAATTTTAAGAGTAAATCCTCAATTTACCCCAATTTAAATAGATATTTTCAATTTGGCTATTGGAAAAAAAAAAAAACTTCAGAAAAAGTCCCTCAATTAAATTTATGGTGGTCACAATAATATTTCTGTAGGCAATTGATAATTTTGTAGGTTTATGCTAAATATGGCAATGTGATATGTTAATCAATCACGTATTAATTTATATATTTTATCTTTTTTCCTGATAATTTAATCAATTTTATCTATTAATTTGTCTAATCTCACGTAAAATAAGATAAAATTATAACAAAAAAAATTATAAATTAATTTGACTAACTTAATATTAACTCAACCCTATAAAATCAACTTGTAGGATGAAGATTACTCCTTACTTTTTATTTATATATATATATATATATATAACATAATATAAACAGGACAGGTCATGTCAATGTGAGAACTTCAACTTAGGATTAGAGATTTTGAGCATGGAGACTAAATAACAGGTCATGTCAATGTGGGAACTCCAACCTAGGATTAGAGATTTCGAACATAGAGACTAAATAACGAGTGGTCCAATATCAACCGACAACAAGCAACACAATAGTCTCAACATAAAATGTAAGTCATGGACTTAACTCAATTCTACAAAATCACTTAATAACTCATGTTTCTAGGTGATTAAGGATCTCTAAGAAGCCTCTTCGGGGTGAAATAACTTTGCTCTATAGCCGACTCCAATATGCAGCTAACTAGCCAACTCACTCACACAACATATACATGTATTCTTCTTCTTTCTACACATTTTATACTAGTCAACAAAGCACCTTCTCACTCAAACTATGACTCTAAACATATGTTTATTTCTTATTTCTAATTCACTGAATTTAATGTAAAGTGATGATTTTGTATATATATTGAAATTTATATTAATTTCAATTTAATATTTATATTTTTTAAATGCTTAATATGTTTCTTAAATATGGTTAAATTTTTGTAAATATCTTTTTTATGTTAAATTTAAATTTAATATATATATATATATATATATATATATATATATTATTTTCTAGTTTAATGATTATGTATTGTCAGTATAAAATGTCAAATGTTACCAAATTTAGTTAGATAATAATAATAAGAAAATGTATACACATAAGTAAAAAGAGGAATACAAATGTTTGGAATAGTAAAATTTCCTTAAAGCAATGTTTTTTTTAATAAAAAATCTATTTTATTATTATTACTAAACCAAATTATTGCATGTTATGCATGAATAATTACACCTACCTCTAATCTTAGAATCAATGGTATATGACTCCAACGTACAGGATGACTCTCAGAACATGTTTATTCCATGATTAGTATCAATAAAACACCTTTTCACTCAAAATATAACTTTGACTACATTTTTACTTCTTTATTTCACTAAATTTAATGTAAAATGATAATTATTTATATATATATATATATATATATATATATTAAAATTATATTGATTTTAATTTAATATTTATATTTTTAAAAATACATAATATATATATTTCTTTATGTTAAAGGTAACTCTCAATCAATAAATTTAAATTTAAATGAAAGATTAATTAATTTATCCGAAATGAATGTTTTATCCCGTGACAGAGTCTATTTACAGTTATTTAAGTTGTTTATTAAATATGATTTCTTAAAAAGAAAACTAATTTCTCCCCTAGTTGTACTAACAAATTTATTACTTTAACTTTATCTTTCTACTAGAAATTTATACATTTTACATTTATTAAATTTTTACTCTTTATATTATAAGAAATTTTATTTTATATTATAATATTAATTTTTTGAATTAACTTTTACTGTAATATTCTTTACCTTTAATTTTTAGTAATGATTTCATATAATTTAATACTGCTCGAAAAATTCAAATTTTTTTTTATTACATCAATATCTATACTTAAAATAAGTTATTATAAAATATTTTAATATATTAATAAAATTAACTAAAATGTTAATGTCAATGTGTATTTTTATAACTAATTAATATATAAGCATATTACTTTATTTTTATTTTGCAAAATCTCTGATTAAATTCAAAAATAGATAATTAAAATATATTTTTCATATGATAAGAATGAATTAAATGCACTTAATAATTATGTCATAACTTTAAAAATAAATTAAAATAGGAGATAATACAACATAGAAAAGATACATAGATGCACATTTGGGCGGAGAGATTAATACCACATTTATGAGTTGAAAGAGTAGCATATACCTTTCTTTTATAATAAACCATAATTAATAAATTATTTAAAATGAGCCATAAGTGGATCGCAACTCTGGATAATCCCATCAGGAAGGACAAGGGTTTTTGTTTTAGTCCTTAAATAGTTTGAGTGGTCGTGTTTTATTTTATGTGATAATCACTTTTAGGATAAAGGATTTTGTTTTAGTCATCCTAAATAATATAGTCTTGTATCAATGAAGAAGGGACTGTTTTATCGTATGTGGTGTTCTCTTTTTACTGTTTTTAATTTCATATAAATGGTTCTTTTTGTAATAATATGTTTTGTTCTTATATTTTATATTATCTTTGCGCTTAGTCTTTTGTACTAACATGGTGCCTGCTCAAATGACTTAAAGTCGTGCTACATTTATACATATTTCATGTGGTTTAACATAGTTAATAAATCTAATTTTTTCTTTAACTCGTATTATTAATATTTTTTATAATTTTATTGTATATCATAATATATAGATAATTAGCTAAACTAATATATATATATATATATATTATTAATTTTTTTTATTTTATAATAATTATCTTATTGTTTGTCAATTATTTATCAAATATTCTTTTTAATGACTTATGCTAACTCCCATCATAGTCTGTGGGTCTTTTCCTCAACAATATATTTAATCTGTTTTTAATTTATTGGAAATGTTTGACTAATTTAGTTATCTTTTATGAAGGTTTCCCTTGGCAAGCACTCCTCCATGTTAGAGAATGACAGTATTGGATTATGGAAGAAGTTAACCTAAATAATCTATTAACTTATTTATATATTTGTCTAGGCATTTGATATGTGGTTGAAAACATAGACAAATATTTCTTGATATTTAAGACAATATATTTATTTATTTTACGGTAGAAAAAAATTTCAACTATGAGAATGAATAGACGCGCTAGAACATAATAAAGAAATTGAGTCTGACACTTTATTAGGTTGGTCCATTTATTAGATGGTAAGTTATTTTTTTTTCCCTTTTATTCATGATAAAAATAAACAAAATAATAGAATAAAATTTTAATAATTAATTTTTTATGTTATACTATGAATTTTATTTTGATGTCCATGTTAGTTATTAAATTAACTGTTGTGTTATGTGTCTAAAAACCCATAAGCTAATTTAAAATTGTTAGCTATTATTTTTAACTAGTCAAGTTACATGTGCATATTTATAGAAATATTTCATTAAATTATAGATTAAATGATGATTTTTATATATATATATATATATATATTATATATAACAAAATTCATGGATATGTTATTTATACATTTATTTTAGAACGGTTAGTATAAGATTCCACGCACTCATGTGACTTTGAGCTAATGTTAAAAGCACACTAATTAATAAAAAAAAATAAACATAAATATATGTATTCATAGATGGCAAATTACATAATCATTGACATTTTATTTTTAATATTCTGTTAAAAAAAATTGATAATAAAATCAAGAGACTCATTTTAATCATAAAATTTATGATTTCAAATAAATTTTAATCAACAATAAAGTACTATAATATTAAAGAAATGTAATTAGTATTTTTCATATTTTTATTTTAAAATCTTAAATTTTAATTCGCTACATTATTTTATAATATCCCTCCGTTAAAATAGATGACTGATTTAAGAATGAAGTAACGAATTTAAGTGTGTACATGTTTAACGAATTTGTGTATGTACATGTTTATGACTCTAACTTTTGATTATGCATTACTTTGGGTCTATATATATATATATATATATATATTAATTTATTTATTTTAATATATTTAGTTAGAACTGTGAAAATTAAAGAAATAAAAAAAAGAAAAAAAATATTTTTATTTGATAAGTAGAAATAGATGATAAAAAAATAAAATTTATAATTTTATTCTATTTCCTGATAACCCTTTTCAATTTTATATTGATGGATATCTTCTAGAAATCTCCCAAATTCAACGTATCAATACTCAACAAACACATCAAGTGATAGTCCTTGAGAAAATTAAAATAAGAATGATGAGATGTAAAATTCGTAAATATTATAGTATATACAATAGAAACGGGTTCTGTATGCTTATTCAGTGCAGGTTGTTGGTTTTTTTTTTTTTAACTTCTTCACTTGAATTTGGACTTATTGACCATGGAAAGTGGATGAGACTTAGGCTTAACGTGTAAATAACCAAATCTATATATGATTACATAGAGAATATTTTAAATACACTAATAATATATCTACATTTACTAATATGGAAATTGCATGTCTTAGAAGGCAAGTTTAATAAAAAAATTCAACTTTACAGCATATTACATATTGGACACCTAACATCAATCTCCTGAATGTAAGAACCCACACATATCAGTATGATCTTTAGGAAAATTTTGTTTTGAATTAGGAGCCTAATCTCATGACATACCAATGCGGCATTGTAGATGGCTCAATTTTTCTTTCTAACAGTTTCTAAACTAATAAATGAATTGAGAAAGCATAAGAGGTATATTGATCATAAATTCTTGCAGCTGACCTTTAGACACAACCTTCAGAATTTCAACCAATAGATGTATAACTAAATTTCCATCAAGTAAATTATATCACAGATAAATTGATGGAAATTATATCAGATAAATACCGAGAAAAGGTTTTTATCATCAAAAAGCTATGCTGTTAGGAAACACTCCGATAATCCAAAGGAGGCCTCAATACAAAAGCAAAAGAACATCAAATTAGTAAAATATTGTAAAACTATAGAGCACTAGTCACTGACCACTTTTCCTTTTAGGCATAGGTGCTATTAGTGGCCCAAAGCCTGAGTGTGCCAACTGATTCTCTACTTGTTCGAGCTTCTCAGCTGCAACAAAAAAGGTTTTCCAACTCGCAAAATATAACACTAACCATAACAACTACACATGATTTACCAAATCACACCACCAAATCAAGCGGTGTTTACCAAATCACTGGCCGACCAATTCGGGCACAACATATGTCTACTTATTATTTATAAATGCCGCACACTCTTTATCATTTTCTGAAGCACGAAATTGTCGTATAACAAAGATAATCTTTGTCGTACTCGGTTAAGGTTGGTCTGTCAACCTATACAAGGTTTTGACGTCAACCACAACCTATAAATATCACAAGGAGTACTTCGTTACCCTCTCTAATGAAACTTTCACCCAAACACTCTCACTCTTCTAACTTGAGCGTTGGAGTATCCTTCCAATTACACCCCTCCACACACAGGTGAAGACCAACTCTCCCCTCAAGAGGACTCTTTGACCAAGCTCTCCTAAAGCATCCACAAGAGTTCAGATAAATCATCCTCGTGTGCCCAAAGCTCATTTCTGGTATGAACATTTGGCACTCACCATAGGACTATGGTAAAACTATCCCAGGACCACATATATGGTAAATACCTGAAGCCACAAAACAACATAAAAAATGGATTCAAGCCTTCTTAGCCGCACTAAAAGCCCATATAGATTCAGCAATAGCTAGTGTATGACATCTAAGACTTGGAGAGACTTCGAACACAACATTGTCACGAAAGGCAGTCACTGAGAAACCAACATATGGAACAAATCTTAGCCTTGTGCCAACAAGTTTCCTCGATTCAACATGAGCGAGCTACCCATCACACCCATTAACCCACCTAGCCCCAAGCTGAGCACGAAGCTGAATTATGCTTGGCAATGGAAAAATCTTGCAACAAGCCCAAGTTTTCCACAACAGAATTAGTCCTGAGCCAACCCTAAAGACCGACGTCTAAAGTCGTCCCCGTCACGCAATACAACCCTGCCTTCCACCAATGTCATTCAATGCACTTCAAATGCCACAAGGGGGAGAAATTCAAGTTCTTTCCTCATTTCAGAACTTCACCCCAACATCATGCAAACTTGGCTACCCAATAGTTAAAGGTGGCCGAGTTTTGAGAAGTATGAGGGAACCTTGGACCCTACCGCTTATGCGAAGGCATATCTAACACGGGCCAGTCTGGTCTCCGACGACCTCAGGATCTACTGCCGCCTCTTTGACCACCCCGAAAGGGCGCCTATGAGTGGTATTACTCACCCCACCCTCCTCATTGGACTCCTTCGACACGTTGTGTGCAAGATTCACAATTTGGTTTGTAGATTGTAAGTTGACCGTCAAGGACTCGGCTTCATTGCCACATGTTGTCCAAGGAGACAATGTGACTCTCAGACAATACATGACCTGTTTTGCCAAGGCCACCATGAGTATTCCTAACCTCCATCCTGCAATGGCCATTGACACACGCGTCAAACGTGCGTCAAATAAAACCAAAATTGGCTACTTGTAGTAGTAGTGGATCGGATCGTTTCTCACATTACTCTATTACTTCTCTATAGACGAAATATTAAATGTAATTTTGGGGGTTTTATGCTTAAGGGAAATTAAAACCAATTAAACAACAAACAATTAATGCAACAATAGCAATTAAACAACAATTAAAACACAAGAGCAGTCAATTAAAGGCATCAATCGGATCTCTGTCGGATCCTAATTTCCCTCATCTATTCAACAAAATAAAAGCACTCATCTATACAATGTATTAGAACCAAAATCTCTGCATTCCAACACCGAACTAACGCTATAAAATCTTAGAAGATTATCATCGAATACTTGGTGGCCTTTAAGCTCACACAATTACATAGAGCACACAACTCGATTTCAGATCACATAATTAGTTCTTTGTATTCCTTATCAATCAACAACGACAAAATAACCATAATGAGTATTCATGCAATTAAAAACGGAGAACCTAAGAAAATTAGGGATCCTATTGAGATCGAATTGATTAATGAAATTAGCTATTCATAATCAAAATTAAACAAAGCATGAATCGGAATTCCATAATAGCAATTAAAATTGAAACAAGAAAGATCAAAAACGAAATTGAAATGCTAAACAATGGAGAGGGGAAAATAAGAACAAGTGCTGGAAAACGAAAATGCTGAAATTGAAATTGCAAGTGCTGGAATTAAAAAATGAAATTCAAATTGCAAGTGTGAGGAAATGGAATTACATAATCAGATGAATCAAAATGAAAATTGGAAGACAAATCAAAACCCTAGCAAAGCAAGAAGTAAAGAAGAAGAGAATGTTGAAAACGAAAATCTAAAATTGAATTGCAAAGTGAAGTAAGTGCCTAATCTGAATGTGTTTTGCCAATATATAGAGAGCCTAAGTCATGTGCTAGTCACATGACTTTTAAAGAACCAAGATGCCTCTCTTCGAATCGCACTTGCATTAAAATAAATGAATCAATTACATGCAATTTTAAATGGGCCTAAGCTAAGTCTTCTCGCTTGGATTTTTCTAGCGTAATCGAGTGTCACTTTAAAGCCCAATTTCACCTCAGATGCAGTCCGAATTAGTTCTTGATGTCTTGTAGCTTTTGTAGCTCTGAGTCCTCTTTAAAATGACATAAAATGGAGCTCAAACAAAATTCTGTAGCAAAAGTTAATGCTTGATTTACTGCACCTGGTCAAAACCGAAAATTGTAGCAAATTAATACAAAAATCTGCACTTTAGGTCCAATTGAGTCCAAACTCATAAATGCACTTAAACATGCTAATTGACCATTAATAATGTTCTAATATGATGATATAAATGTAGAGAAATTGATCAAAATAATAATATATTGAATTCCCCCACACTTATCCTTTTGCACTATTGGGCAAAACTAGGCTTTTATAAGAAATTGAATGCAAAATTTCATCTGGTATAAGTTAATTCATACTTTCCAAAATAATCATCAATGCATCAGAATTGAATATAGCAATCAGAGCACAATCAATCTAAAGATTACATATTACAGTGTTAAACAATTTCTGCTTCAGATATGATCAATTAGATAGTGAATCAATCATGCAAGTCAATCATAAGTAATGGTCTCACCAGAAGCGTATTACTCAAACACTCAAGTGTATCAGACAAGTGTTTACTCTCAAACCATTAAAGTGAACATCATTTTACCATAGGCTTGCAATCATTCTAGTTCTCTACTACTAGAGGACTTGCAAAGGATTTAATGGGGGCCAAAGACAACAGTTTGATAATTTTGGTCAAGTGACTACTATTCAACAGATATTGAAAAAGCATCAACAAATTACAAATTATATCAGAATTACATAATAAAACTGCAAAGTTTCCATTTCAACAACTGTTCAAGTACTCAACTTATTTTTCACACTTATTTAGGTCAAAATTTGCTATTTTCTCCTTTTCTTTTCCTTTTTCTTTTCATTTTCCATATATAATTTTTTTTAAAAAAAATTTTGAATACCAATTTTTGATATTTATTTTCTTTTTCACCTGCATCAGACTTAAATAGAATTCAGATAACATTTATACATTGTGATGATCAAAATTTAACCAAATTGTATTAGTTGCATAACTCAAACCCAAATCATATTAAATCCAATATTTCACCCCTACACTTATTTTGTTGCACGTCCCGAGTAGACACCCCCACACTTATTTGCTACACATAACCAAAAGATAAACAATACTCATTCAATATCTCTAGAATCAGGAAAAAAATTGTTTTACTCTTAAGGCTTGTAATGCAGGTAGTGAAAGAAAAGGTTTCAGGCACAAATAGGTTAGCAAGGGATAAAATGCAAGGTAAGCTATCTGGTCAAGTAGGGAAACATAAATGAATGCCTCAATCATGATCATGCACTATGTGATAAAATGCAACTTTGAAAAGAATAAAAGCAAGTTCTAAAAAACAACACGCACTAATGGCATAAATCACACTAAAAGAAAGAGAATGACATACAAATGAATCCATTCAAAACATACCCAATAACTCACAGGTTCAAATTGCCAATTTTATATCAGAGACAATATATAAACAATTCATACAAACTAATCCATAATCTATCAGAGGAATGTATCAACACCACTAAATAATCCAAAAATTATCTCAGCTAAAATTCCAGTTTAGATTCTCAACATATCAACCATATTAAGGATGTACTAATAATCAAACCAAAATCACAAAATCTCTAAGTATGAAAATCAAATGCAAGTAAGTATGAAAATCCTAAGTAGTCTTAATTACGAGAAGGTTGTGAGATAGGAAGTGAATGAAAACAAAATGGAAAATAGTTGAAGGAGAAAAGAAAACTTCCTCGCCGCTCAAAGCGCAATGCATCTGCAAGTGTAACGATCTCTCGCTTTGCGGCACCGCTCAATGATGATGCGTTCATGATAATGTTTTAAACACTACCTATTGACCATGAATGTATTCCCCATCCGATCATCTCTAAGCTCAGCTGCACCAAAGGAAAAAACATTAGCAACCACAATGGACCATCCCACCTAGATTTAAGTTTACCAGTCATAACCTTGAGGCGGGAATTAAAGAGAAGAACTTCTTGTCCAACACAAAACTCCCTATGAAGAATCTGTCGATCATGGAAGGCTTTAGTCTTCTCTTTGTATATTCTTGAGCTCTCATAGGCCTCCATTCTCAACTCCTCTAGCTCTTAGAGTTGTAGTTTCCTCTCAGCCCCAAACTAGTCCAAGTCTATATTGCACCGCTTGACCGCCCAATATGCACGGTGCTCCAGCTCCATAGGAAGGTGGCAGACCTTACCATAAACCAATGGTTTGGTGTAATCCCAGTCAAGGTCTTTTAAGTAGTCTGGTAGGCCCATAAAGCGTCATCCAAACTCTTGCTCTAATCCTTTCTTTTGGAACTCACTGTCTTCTGTAGAATCATCTTGATCTATCTGTTAGAGATCTTAGCCTGCCCATTAGTTTGTGGATGGTAAGTGGTGGCAACCTTATGGAGCACTCCATATTTTCTGAGTAGAAGGTTCATGCTCCGGTTTCTGAGAATACCAAACCTGCAAAAGATCTAGGAATGAACAATATGCATTACAATAGAATAATCATCAGTTCTAGTGGCTTTCGCCTCTACCCACTTTGAAACATAATCCAGAACAAGCAGGATATAAGTAAACCCAAATGAAACAGGAAATGGTCCCATAAAATTAATGCCTCAAACATCAAAAACATCACAAAACAATATAGGTTGCTGAGGCATCTCATATGTACAAGAAATATTTCCTTTTGTCTAACACTTATTATTGGACTTAAAGCTTGAAGATGCTTGGAGTTGCTCTCTTGTTGTTTTGATTTTGATGCTATGTAATATTGGTTTTCTTAGGTGAATTGTATTAGGCGTTTTCCGTGTATTGGATGTTTAGCTTAGGCTTGTTTGTGTGCTTGTTCTAGGTTGATATGTCATGGTAAGCTAAGCTTTTTACTTGTGATTTCTCATGATTCAAATTGTTGAAGTTCCGTCTTGTTTTTCAAAACAAAGATGAAGTAATCAATTACCAACTAAGGTAATAGATTAAATCAGCTTTTCAAGTAGCTAATTGAAGTAATATATTACCTGAAAGTGGTAATCAACTACCAAAGTAGGTAACAAAGTGGGAATTCACATTTGTCTTTGAGGTAATCGATTACCACCACAGGTTAATCGATTATCATGGCTTGAGATCACTTAGATTGAGTTTTTCTCACTGGGATAATCGATTACCCTCTGCTGTAATCGATTACCCTCATCAGAAAATCAATTAGATTGCCTAAAATGAGTTGTTGTTTTCAACTATAAATAACCCCTCTTTTTAAATATTTTAATAACTTGGAAAATCACGGAAAAAGGATTACTCTAACACTTTCATATTCTCTGAAACTGAGTTTTATACTTTCTCCAAGAAATCCTTTAAAGAACTTCATTTTTCTTCAAGAAAAGATTTATCAAAGGGTAATCTTGATTGAAGTTTTGATTGGTTAACATTGCTAGTGCTTATCTTTGATCAAATTCTACACATTCAAGTGTTTTCTATAACTGATCTTTTGCTGAGTTTCGTTTTGGGTTGATTACTCTAAGAGAGAGGTCTCTCTCAGAAAGAGTAAGTCTCTTTAAGAAAGGTTTCTCAAAGGTTTGATTCTTGGAGGTGTCAAGATCAAGGAGAACAGTTCTTTGGGTTAAAGAACTAGTTGTATTGGGTGTTTTTTATTTCGTTTTTTGTTGCTTGTGCAGTTTGCTTGTAAGGACACAAAGGGATCATAGTGAAATACCAATTGCAACAGTTATTGGATTGGGACTGGATGTAGGCCGGAAGTTGAATCAGTATAAATCACCTTTGCATTCTTCTTCTCCCTTACACTTTTATCTTTTGCCTATACGCTTAACGGTAACTAGTTTAAACACTGTTTTCATTAGGTAATTGATTAGGTAATCAACTAAAATCTGGAACTATTAAATATTAATATTGGTTTATCAAGTATATTGATTACTAACATGTTTCTTTGATATTTCTTTGAAGTTTTCGCTGTCATCGCTTGATCTATCTTGTACTAACACTTTATTCGCTTTTTGGTTGTATATCTTAATATCGTCTTTAAGGTGTTTATAGTTAAACAATATTAGTTTTTGTTTTAAATAAAAGAAAGTATAAACGACGCAAATTTAGGCTAACTAGGAACTAGAATCTATTCACCCTCTCTAGATTAACCCGTAGGGACCAACAATTGGTATCAGAGCTCTATCTAATAGGTTGTTCTAGATTTGATCTGTAGTTTCTTGGAATGACCGACAATTAATTAACATTCGTTGATGGTGCATTTATCAACAGACTTCCACTATTTTGTGGTGATAACTATCCTTTCTAGAAAGTTAGAATGAGAATTTTCATGGAGTATGTACGTAGAAGCATCTGGCAAGCAGTGGTTACTGATTTCAAATTCCTCACATACATAGAGAATGATAGTGAGGTTGAAAAACCATATGAGAGGTGGGAACAAGATGAAATTAGGAGGGCTAAGAATGACGCAAATGCTTTGAATATTATTCATTCTGCTTTGAATTCTAATGAAAATTGATCTTAATTCATAATATTTTGTGATAGGACTTGTTGATGGTTTGTTTTAGTGTTCCAGGGATAAAAATAGCCAAAAGCTGAAAGAAACAGTGCAGAAAAATGCAACTCGCGCAAGCTGGCTTATATCTCACGAACAACTCGCGTGGGCTGGCATATATCTTGCATACAACTCGCGTGGGCTAGCACATATCTCGCATACGAGCTCGCGCGAGCTGACATATATCTCGCATAAAACTCACGCAAGCTAGCCTATATCTCGCATACGAGCTTGCACGAGCTAGCTTATATCTCACGCGAGTTGGGCTTGCAACAGGCCCAAGTCCACTAAGAAGGTTATATATTCAAGAGTTATTATCAGCAAAGCATTCGCTTCTTGACCTAATCAATCTGAGGTGAGAGGAGTAAGTGTCATAGTAAGCATCAATGGTTAATATTTACCCGTTAAACAAATTCCTATCCAATGCAACACAAATAAATGTCTTAGGAAGCAATATAAGGTAGAGTTAGGCCCAACATGGTACAAGAGACATCAGGATTGTTCAAAAGTTAATAGAATTATGCCTTTCATAGTTATTGATAATTCACGAAAGTGAGCTATTTTTATGCTCTTTTTATTATAGAAAATGTATTTTAAACACTCTAAAGCAACCTAAACTAGCACTAATCGCTCTTAATTCATAATAATTTGTATTAGGACTTGTTGATGTTTGTTTGAGTGTTTCAGGGTTAGAAATAGCCAAAACCAGGAGAAAAACGTACTAAGGAAGGCATCTCTCGCGAGTTGGAACTCAACTCAAACGAATTGGAGCACTAGTGAAGAATCAATGTTCTTTGTAACCTTAACTCGAGCGAAGTATTACTTATCTCGCGTGAGTTACATGACTTGCACAACACGTTTACTCTTTAGAACATGAACTTATCTCGCAGCAAGCCCAAGTCCAAATGCTGAAGGCTATAAATATAATTCGTTTCACTATCAGCCAACGTTTTCCGTTTTTAACCTAGTTTTAGTCACTTTTCAACTCCGACCTAGATGGCAGTCATTCTCTGATCTAAAGCACTCCGGTTCATAGAAGACATTGATCTACCCCACAAGCAAAGGAGAAGGAGACAATAGGAGCATTCAACTTCCATTAGAATCAATCATCCTATGTATTCTCTTTCGAATTACTTTTGAGTTGTTTTCTTTTCCATTATGAACTAACTCCCTCTTTGATTGAGAGAATGATGTATCCCTAATTTATCCCTTTATATAACTCTTGATGTTATTCAATATATGTTTGAGTGTTTGTTCTTTTGCACTTAATGTTATTTGTTAATTGACGACTAACAAATTGATAAGTAAATATAGGGAAACTCTGACAAAGTAAGCCTAAGTAGTACCAAAGAATTGAACTATTATTACGCTAGAGTCCTAGAGATAAGAGTAAGTGATAGTGTTGATGCACTTAAGTTTGCCCCTGGATTCACAGATCTAAATCCCTAGTTAACTTAGTATTAATTTAGAAGCTTAATTAATCTAGTTAACCTAGGCGGCGTGAATTATCCTGAGAGGGACAGTCACGAGGGTAGGAATCTGATCCAACCATGATTATATTCGAATAACAAAAGAGGGGAATATAAGGGGGAGATTAGTGGTGAAATTGGGATCTCAATCGCTTTTCATCTTAATTATTTTCCTCAATTTATGATTGCTCTATTTGTCTACAGTAATTACTTCTTCCAAACAAATCACTCTTTTCATGCTCTTTGGAAAATAGTATCATTAAATAAAAATACAGTCTCAAATTGCTTATCCTCGTGCATGGGTACGACAACCCCTGTTTTTAATACTTATTACTTGACAACTGTGGTATACTTGTCATAGCCAAGTGTTAGGTTGCGAATTAAATATCGCACGCTGAACGCACATCAGATATTACTTTGAGAATCGTTACTAAAAGGTGAGAAGAACTATGGTTTGAAAGAAGGATCTTCAAAGAAGATCATAGGGTAGTGAACCTACCTAGAGTATATAGTGTCGTTACTAAGACATTATGTATCATCCCATTACATTTGTCTTGTTTTAGGAATTTTGGCACAAAATACTACATTCTCATCGCTAGAGCATGGAAATTTCAATTTTTGGATCATAAAGGGAGCTAATATATGTCATAGTTTGCTAATTGGGAATTTAAAACTTGTAAAAGACACTAAGTGCCATGATGATACGTGCGTGTATGTGTGCTTCTATTTATATATGTACTAAATCTTTGGTTTTCAAATTAGAAACCCTGCAAATATTTGTATTCAAATTTTAAATAGATCGTAATATGAATATAAATAAATTTATTTTAATTTTATTTTTATGTTTAATTAATTACAAGATTATAATTTTTAATTTATTTTTCGTTTTAAATAATTTTACATGAAACAATGAAAAATAGTCACATTGTTTTAACTTTATTTTCTATTTTCAAATGTTTGTAGCAAAATGGTCACTTTGCTTTAATTTTATTTTCTGTTTTAAAATTTTGTATGGAAAATGGAGAAACCATTGTTTTTATTCTCTTTTTCATATACAAATGTTTAAATGAAAATAAAAATATGATAATAAAGTGATAATTTTTTTACTATTCTTGTAAAAATGTTTTTAAAAATTATTAACCTGGAAATAATAATATTGTAATCAATCAAAAATTAAAAAATCCTTAATTTTTAAATTTTTTTGATTATATTGTCGTTTAATCTAGATAATTTAAAATTATTTTAATTTTGGTGATCTTAATTTTTTTTTGGTCCTTTTAGATTTTAGTCCCTATAATTTTTTTCTCAATTTGTTGTGTATTTTTTCTTTCGTGTTTTTGTGAGATTTGACCATTAACCTTAGTGGGAGAGGCCAAGATAGAAATTTGATAACATCAAGTTCAAAAGAAAAATAAAAAAAAGACTTAACTCAAAACATCTCTCTGTGATAAGGAGTATAAAACTATTCAATCCCGACTAAAACAACATCAAATAACTTATCAAAATGACGAGTAGTAATCAACTTTATACTATTGTAAAAAATCAAATTGAAATAGTTGGTACGAGTTATTCGATGAGTCTTTCTTATAGACTAGAAGTCTCTTGAATAAGCTTTCTAGTTAATTTTCCTTAATGTAACTCCTTTAACTTTATATTACTATCACACTTTGCCACGTGATGAGAAAATAAAGCGAACTTCACATTAAAGAAAGATAACTAAGGAAATGAACCGATTATCTCACAAACTAATTAACTAATAAGGGGAAGATACATTAATATTTTCACATTAAATCTATGTCATATATCGTTGTCAAGTACTTTTTATGTCAAATAAATGTAGAAATATCTCAAAGCTCCCGTACGTAACTTGCTTTCATATATAGATTCTAGAGTCAAAATTTCACCATCATTAGTGAAGAGAAGAGACTCAACCTTGCCATCTTGGAGTTTGAAGGATACGCTTTGGTTTGGTGGAACCAAATACTCATAGACGCAGAACAGAGGAGGAGACCTTCCATTACTTCATGGACACAATTAAAAGATGCTCTGAGAGGAAGGTTTGTTCCTAAATCTTTTGCGGAATGAAATTAATTAAAAAGAAGAAATGTATAAAATGGAATTAGAAGAGAAGATGCGGAGCGCCATGCTTAAAGCAATAAGCTCAAGGTAGAATCGCCACATGGAGAATGCACCATGATAAGACTCGTAAGAGGTTTACTCAAGAAACCTATAAGAGAAAACTTTCTCTCTTAAGCAATATGCTTCTCTATAAAATTTGATCAAAGATCCTTTACAATTCAATGTGATAAGTATTTATACTAGCGGGAATGGAAAGATCTCGCGCGCCTATACTTCAGCTGTAACTAACTTCCAGACGTTGCTCTGTTATTTTCATCTGTGGGTTCCTTAAGTATCGTCTGTGGAGGCCTAAGGCATCGTCTGTGGGTTTAAAGGTTCAGACGAAACATAACACAGCGAACTTCGGACGAGGCAGATCCTTCAGACGAAGAAGCGTCTACAGTATAGACGAGACAATGGTACAGACGGAACAACATCAGTCTTCAGACGGAAGCTTCATTCTCAAGGTTCAGACGAAAGAACTCAGTTTGTACAAGTCCAGACGAAACAAGCTTCAGACGAAGAACTCAGCTGGAGGTATCAGACTAAGGAGCATCAGATGGAACAGTTCCTCATTTGAAGGTACAGACGGATCAATCTTCATCAAGAAGTATCAGACGAAAGAGCGCCTTAGGTATCTTCTGTGGTCGCTTATGATGCTTGACTATGTCAATCGTCTGACTATTATCCGGGACACATTCTAAAGGCTATCGTCTGTGGTGTTTGACTGATTACTCTCCTCGGATCATTCCAATACTACCGTCTGTAGTATTCAAATGTGTATCATCCTGGAAGCATGTCGATGCTATCGTCTGTACGCTAGCGTCCGTGGTATCGTCTGTAACCCTATCGTCTGTAGGTATCATCTGTACGCGAATTTCTCACAAACACTCCTACTTAAGGGCTGCGCATTTATTCACCACGCAAAAGCTCAAATTAAAATGTTCCTAATCTAATTACAAGTTCAGATGATTCTAAGACTATTACAAAGTTTATTAATCAAGAAGGCTTGTTGGTATTCTTCTGGTTGTGGTATCGCCGTCATCTTGGAAGCCGCAACAGACCTTGAATCAATTTGAGCTCCTCCTCTTCTTGCATCCTTCTGAGCATTGACCTTGTAATTCTCCTTGTGATGGATGGACCTCCATCAAACCCTCCTTCTTGAGCACAACTTGTCCCCAAGTTGTCATCTTCCTCGAGACCTACAACAGGTGAAAGATCGCCAACATTAAAAGAGTTACTTCCACCAAATTCCAAAGGAAGGTCAAGTTTATAAGCATTAGCGCCTAATTTCTCAATAATTTTAAAAGGTCCATCTCCTCTAGGGAGTAATTTAGATTTCCTCAAGTTGGGAAATCTTTCTTTCCGTAGATGCAACCACACCAAGTCTCCCACGTTAAAATCGATTGCTTTTCGGTTCTTATTGTGAGCCTTGGCATATTGTGCATTCTTCTTCTCAATCCTTGCTTTAACTTTGGCATGAAGTTCTTGGATCCTCTCGGCGTGATTTACTCCTTGCCTATCATTACTAATCTCAAGAGGCAAACAAGCAAGATCAACAGGTGTTAGTGGATTGATACCATAAACAACTTGAAAAGGAGATAAAGAAGTAGTAGAATGAGCTACTCTCTTGTAGGCAAATTCTACATGTGATAGGCACTCCTCCCAAGTCCTAATGTTATCCTTTACAAAACTCCTAAGCAATTGTCCTAGAGTTCTATTTACTACTTCCGTCTGACCATCCGTCTGAGGGTGACAAGTAGTAGAAAATAAGAGTTTTGTACCCAGCCTTCCCCATAGTGACCTCCAAAAGTGACTAAGGAATTTGGCATCCCTATCACTCACAATACTTTGCGGTACGCCATGAATCCTTACTATCTCTTTGAAAAACAAAGTAGCAATGTGAGAAGCATCATCCGTCTTGTGGCAAGGTATGAAATGTGCCATTTTAGAGAATCTGCATACCACAACAAAGATGGAATCCGAACCTTTCTTGGTTTTAGGCAATCCCAGGACAAAGTCCATGGATATGTCTAACCAAGGTGCAGTTGGTACGGGTAAGGGTGTGTAAAGACCATGATTGGTTAGCCTGGATTTTGCCTTATTGCAAGTGATACACCTTCTCACATACTTGGAAACTTGCACTTTCATTTTTGGCCAAAAGAAGTGCTCATGCAAAATGGCAAAAGTCTTGTCTATTCCAAAATGTCCCATGATTCCACCTCATGTGATTCACATACTAAAAGTTCTCTTAAGGAGCAATTAGGTACACATAAACAAGTTCCTTTAAAAAGATATTCTTTGTACCTATAAAAATCCTTAAAAGCACCTTTATTACATTCTTGATACAAGAGGCCGAAATCACTATCAGTGGTATACAAGGTCTTTACATGTTCAAAACCTATTAATTTAGATTCAAGCATAGAAAGGAGAGTATACCTTCTACTCAAAGCATCAGCTACTATGTTGGTTACCCCTTTCTTGTGCTTGATTATGTAAGGGAAAGTTTCTATGAATTCAACCCACCTAGCATGTCTCTTGTTGAGTTTTCCTTGGCTCTTGAGATATTTCAAGGCTTCATGATCTGAATGTACAATGAAGTCTTTGGGAAGCAAATAATGTTGCCAAGTTTGGAAAGCTCTAACCAATGCATACAGCTCTTTGTCATAGGTGGAATAATTCAACTGAGCTCCTTTCAATTTCTCACTGAAATAAGCAATGGGATGGCCTTCTTGATTGAGGACCGCACCAATTCCTAAATTTGAGGCATCACATTCCAGCTCAAAAGTTAGTGAGAAATTTGGCAAAGACAAGATAGGAGCATTAGAAAGCTTATCCTTAAGTAAATTAAAAGCAAGTTCTTGAGGTTCTCCCCATAGAAAAGGTACTTCCCTCTTGACTAGCTCATTCAATGGAGAAGCAATGGTACTAAAATCTTTGACAAACCGCCTATAGAAGCTTGCTAGACCATGGAAACTTCTCGCTTCTTTGACACATGTAGGGGTCGGCCATTCCTTGATTGCTTTTACCTTTGCTGCATCCACTTGTACACCTAAAGAACTTACAACAAATCCAAGAAACACAACACTGTCTGTGGCAAATGTGCATTTATCTTTGTTAGCATATAGTGTTTGCGTCCTAAGGGCTTCTAAAACATGTCTCAAATGAGTCAAATGTTCATGAAAAGATTTGCTGTATACGAGAATGTCATCAAAATACACTACAACAAATTTTCCAATAAATTCCTTCAAAACATGATTCATTAGTCTCATGAAGGTACTAGGCGCATTTGATAATCCAAAAGGCATCACAAGCCATTCATACAAACCAAATTTTGTTTTAAAAGCTGTTTTCCATTCATCCCCTTCTTTCATCCTAATTTGATGGTATCCACTTTTAAGATCTATCTTACTAAAAATGGCAGAACCATGCAATTCATCTAAAAGATCATCAAGTCTAGGGATGGGATGGCGATACCTAACAGTGATGTTGTTGATTGCTCTGCAGGTCTGTGCACATGCGCCAGGTTCCCTCCTTCTTAGGAACAAGTATAACGGGTGACGCACATGGAGACAAACTTTCCTTCACCCAGCCTTTGCTTAATAGTTCCTGCACTTGTCTCTCAATCTCATGTGTTTCTTGTGGTGAAGTTCTATAAGTTGGCCTATTTGGAAGGGGCGCACCCGGAATAAGGTCAATTTGGTGCTCTATCTCTCTTAAGGGTGGTAGACCGTGAGGTATCTCCTCAGGGAATACGTCTTCAAATTCTTTCAGTAAGGCATCCACAGTACTCTGATCACCTACACATGTGGTTGTCAAAATTAACGGTGAAGGTAAACATAGGTACATAGATTTCCTAGCAAAAAATTCCCTCTTAACCTCTCCTTTCTTAATTAGATAACTCCCCTTTGTTTCTATGCTACTCTTAGCCTTTTCTCTCTTGCTTTTAGGCTTTATGTTGGGGGTAGGAAGCTTTGACGTCCTCTTGGAGCTTTTGTCTGATCCATTAGGACCTGAAGATTCCTTCCGTCTGATGTATACTTCGTCTGATGACGTTCTTTGGTCTGAGGAAGGCTTCGTCTGATGACCCTTTCCGCCTGATCCATTATGAAGGGTGTTAGCTTTGGTGTTCTCGGCCATACCTTTCTTTTCAGTCTCTCGTTTCACCTTCATTTTAACTTGATCTTCAATAACTTCCCTTGGTGTCAATGGTTTGAGATGTACCTTGCGGCCAACATGAGAAAAAACATAAGTATTTGTTACCCCATCATGCAATGCATGTCTATCATATTGCCAAGGTCTACCTAGTAATATATGCGTTGCCTCCATAGGAACTATGTCACACAAAATCTCATCATGATATTTTCCGATATTAAAGGCAATTAGAGCTTATTTATCTACTACTAGTTCTCCTTGTTCACTTAACCATTGTAGTTTATAGGGTTTAGGGTGTGGGGAAGTTTTCATTTCAAGCTTTTCTATTAATCTAGTACTAACGACATTAGTGCAACTACCACTGTCAATTATCAAAGAGCAAACCTTCCCTTGTATGTTACATCTCGTGTGGAAGATATTTTCCCTTTGAGTATCATCAAGTCCATGGTAGGCACTTCCTAGAAGCCTTCTCACCATGAGGAGGTCACCTTCTTCAGCCAACTCTTCACTGGACTGTTCGCTCACTGTTTCGTCTGTATGTTCACTTGAAGAGTGGTTAGATTCTTCACTCGTGACTCCTCCGTCTGCTCTCATCACCATGGTCTTCTTGTTTGGGCATTGAGAAGCAATGTGTCCATTTCCTAAACACTTAAAACACCTGATGTTAGAGGGTTTAGAATTTAGTTTAGGAACATCCTTACCTTTGTCCTCTCGGTTAAATTTGGAAGAAGGTTTGTATGAACCCTCCTTCTTTTGTCCTTCTTTCCAATTTGAAGAACCATTATTATGTGGTTTCTTCATGGTGTACTTTCGTTTCGTCTGAGCTTCTATCTTTTCGGCCTTATGGACAGCTTCTTCCAAGGTTCTATAGCTTTGGAGTTCCAAAATATCTTGGATTTCTCTGTTTAGTCCGTGGGTAAACCTTGCTAACGTAGCTTCCTTCCTTTCTTGGTAACCGGCCCTCATCATAGTAAGCTCAAGATCTCTGTAATATTCTTGCACACTTCTTCCTCCTTGTGTTAACCTCTGGAGTTTGATGTGCATATCCCTCTCATAAGATTTAGGAACAAACCTTCCTCTCAGAGCATCTTTTAATTGTGTCCATGAAGTAATGGAAGGTCTCCTCCTCTGTTCTGCGTCTATGAGTATTTGGTTCCACCAAACCAAAGCGTATCCTTCAAACTCCAAGATGGCAAGGTTGAGTCTCTTCTCTTCACTCAATGTCGGGTTGCAAGAAAACACTTGTTCAACCTTCATGATCCAATCTAACAGGTTCTCAGCTCCCCCTTCTCCTAGGTACTTTGGAAGAGTAATTTTCGTATTGGTCTCCCAACCTCTTTGCTCTTCTTCTCCAAAGTATCGTCTGTGCCGAAAAGGTTGCCTCTTATAGGTACCCCTGTGACTGCCTCTTCTATGGTTCCTTTCATTTTCATAGTCTCGGAAGGCATCACTCACTTCATGATTACTACCCTCATCACTATCTCTAGGTGAGTAGTAGTAGTGTCCTCTTTGGCTTTCTCTTTCACTCCTACTTCCTCTGTTTTCTTTACTTCCTCCTCCATAAATTTCTTTCCCTTTTCCTCCTCGGTCCTTTCTACTTGCCTCATCCCTAACCTTTCTTTCACTTTCTTCTCTCAATACATTCACCTCATTTTGTAGATGATTGAATTTTTCTGTCATGAAGTCCATTATTTTCTTAGTCCGTGGAGACAAATCAGTTCCAACACTAGAGGGACTATCCATAGCTGCAATGAAAAAGGTCAGTGTATACGACAATAATAATCAAGGACCTTACCACTCACTAAGTGTGTCACTCAATTATCAACTCGTGTATGCACTCTTAGTGGCTCTTTCTCTAGTGTTCTCTCTAGCCTTTTACCACTCAATTCTCTTCTTAAGCTTCTTAAGTGAACCTCAACTCAAGCACAAATATGGCTACAAATCCATGTGAGAGAGGAACAACTCTACTTTCAAGCTCCGGAATTCCAAGAAATGGCAAAACTCTAGACAAAACTCAAGATTCCAAAAAGGACAATCAATAAAAGCTAAAATGAAGGAATAAGCTACTCAAACTCAAGGAATGAAATGATATGTGACAATGGCACAAACTGTACAGCAAGAGTCAAGTTTGCTGGATCAATCACTAACCAAGACAAGCAAATAATAAAAGACTAACTCAAGTTTGGTAGTGATCACTTTAAGACCAAAAATGAAGTAAGTACAGGAGTATATGATTGGACAGATATCAAATACAGCAAATTTCACTTATGCAGAAATTTGAGTCAAAACAAGCTAGTCACAAGTACACACTAATAAGCTAATTTCCAAGCTATTAGTAATTGTACTAGGTAATGAGTATGCTTCGTCTTAGCTCTAAATCCAAATTTCTGGCTCAAATTTCTTAACGCTTCTTTATCACGTTGATATCTTGCTGGACTGAGTTTGGCAAGTCCACTAAATTCACTTTTTGTGCTCAAAATTTCTGGTACTTTCAGAACTCTTTTTCTAACTTTCTTTTGAATTTTTCTCACTTGTTTTCTTCTTGTTTTTGATTTGTATCACTTGATTTCTTTTCTTTTCTTTTCTTTTCTTTTCCTTTCGTCTGAGTTACTGGATTGAGATATATTTTGCCTAAAACAAGCACTCCAAGCTCAACTACTAATGCTAATGCTATTACAAGGCGTAATAGGAATTTAGATCTTTAGTAAGCACTCTACTAGCATGTAATGATGTTGACGTCTCAATTTTGCATATGTGAACTTGAATGTACAAATTGATAGGTGTATTTCTAGTACCAAAACAGAACAAAACAGAGTTTATACGGTGTATGACTCACTGATGAATTAAGATTGTTTCACTGTAATTGATAATTTCTATCAATTGACCTCAATTTGACCGAACTGAACTAAGAATACTTGATATATTTTCTAGTTTCAACTCAAAAACACAGTTAATACTCAGATCTACACAATGCACCGAACGAAAATTCAAAACGACTCAAAGAATTCAACGATGAACAAGAACATGACTCAAAGACGAATAAAATTCAAAAGAAAATTCAGATCTAGAAATTTAAACTCACAGATACGAAATTCTACTTGAAGAAGGAACAAGCTCTGAATACCACTTGATGTAAGTCTTACGTAGAAGACTTACGATTTGTCGATCTTCACTTCGTCAATTGTGAATTTCGTAATTTCGGAAATACGAATTGCGGAATGAAATTAATTAAAAAGAAGAAATGTATAAAATGGAATTAGAAGAGAAGATGCGGAGCGCCATGCTTAAAGCAATAAGCTCAAGGTAGAATCGCCACATGGAGAATGCACCATGATAAGACTCGTAAGAGGTTTACTCAAGAAACCTATAAGAGAAAACTTTCTCTCTTAAGCAATATGCTTCTCTATAAAATTTGATCAAAGATCCTTTACAATTCAATGTGATAAGTATTTATACTAGTGGGAATGGAAAGATCTCGCGCGCCTATACTTCAGCTGTAACTAACTTCCAGACGTTGCTCTGTTGTTTTCATCTGTGGGTTCCTTAAGTATCGTCTGTGGAGGCCTAAGGCATCGTCTGTGGGTTTAAAGGTTCAGACGAAACATAACACAGCGAACTTCGGACGAGGCAGATCCTTCAGACGAAGAAGCGTCTACAGTATAGACGAGACAATGGTATGATTTAACAACATCAGTCTTCAGACGGAAGCTTCATTCTCAAGGTTCAGACGAAAGAACTCAGTTTGTACAAGTCCAAACGAAACAAGCTTCAGACGAAGAACTCAGCTGGAGGTATCAGACTAAGGAGCATCAGATGGAACAGTTCCTCATTTGAAGGTACAGACGGATCAATCTTCATCAAGAAGTATCAGACGAAGGAGCACCTTAGGTATCTTCTGTGGTCGCTTATGATGCTTGACTATGTCAATCGTCTGACTATTATTCGGGACACATTCTAAAGGCTATCGTCTGTGGTGTTTGACTGATTACTCTCCTCGGATCATTCCAATACTACCGTCTGTAGTATTCAAATGTGTATCATCCTGGAAGCATGTCGATGCTATCGTCTGTACGCTAGCGTCCGTGGTATCGTCTGTAACCCTATCGTCTGTAGGTATCATCTGTACGCGAATTTCTCACAAACACTCCTACTTAAGGGCTGCGCATTTATTCACCACGCAAAAGCTCAAATTAAAATGTTCCTAATCTAATTACAAGTTCAGATGATTCTAAGACTATTACAAGGTTTATTAATCAAGAAGGCTTGTTGGTATTCTTCTGGTTGTGGTATCGTCTGTACTTGGAAGCCGCAAAGACCTTGAATCAATTTGAGCTCCTCCTCTTCTTGCATCCTTCTGAGCATTGACCTTGTAATTCTCCTTGTGATGGATGGACCTCCATCAGACCCTAGTTTGGGGTAACAGATAGACATTCCAACAAGGTAACCTTTTTCATTACCTTTCCTTTCCAGTTCCATATTTTGGTGTTGAAGTGCATAAAATCTTTACATCATAAGATAACAAAAAAAAAAAAAAACACAAGTTCAAAATATTTACATTACAAAATTTGACTTCTTACAATGATAAAAAATTAATTTAAGAATGACCACTTAAAAATAGGCCAAAGGTCATTTGTAGTCCTTAAAGTTTGGATATTTTTTACTTTTGGTCCATTAAGTTTATATAGTCTAAATTTGGTCTATTTTGTTTTCGAAGTGTCATATTTTGTTTCTTTAAGTAATTTTCCATTAAAAATGAGTCATTTTGGTCCTTTATGTTTTAAACATGTATCATTTTTTCACTCTTGAACACACATAATAATGTCCAAAACCCATCATAATTTTAAATTAATGTTTAAAATATAAATCATAACAATGCTAATATAAATTTGATATTCTTTTCATAGAAAATTACTTAAAGGATCTAAATATGACACTTTGAAAACATAATCAAATTGAGACTTTCTAAACACAAAATGACCTAAACGAAAAAATCTCTAAACTTAAATGGACTAAAAATGACATTGAGTTCTTAAGATTATTTGAAACACTTCAAGTTTAATAAACTTGATCGTTAAAGAATCATAAATATTGTATAAGAGTGACGATATATATTGAATATCACCTGCCCATATAGAGTTGCGTTGATAGCACTGCATATGAGCGGTGCCATAGATAAGGTAACTACCTTTATTTATTGGGATGTTTGCCTTCAGTTCTTCGGATAGTATACTCTACCTATAAAAAGTTAAGAAATATGTTTCTCAGTTCCTCACAAATATTTAGTAGGCCAACAATTATTATAGTTAGGAACTTAGTTAATATTGAAAAACCTACACATCATTTATAAAATATTGTGTCTTGTATTTCATACTTACCTGACAATTATGAAGTATTGTAGAACCATTTGATTTCACACGACCAGTTGAATCAAGTACGTAAAACTTAAGTGGCACTTGATGTTCATCCCAATCAACCCACCTTATTTTATATCTTAGGAAAAGTTTTCTCCTTGGGCCATCAAAACCCTTTCTTAATTTGCATTGGAAGTTATTTTCACAACAAAGTAGATCTCCTTTATAATTTGGGGATAGTGGCTGACCATTCATGTCCTTTGTTACATTCTAAAAGTTCTCTGGGAGATTTAAAAGATTACATCTACATTTTGTGCAACCTTTTCTATCATGTATACCACGTGTATCAATAGCCAAGATATTGAACATCCATTTTTCTTTAAATCCATCTGAAATTGTTATAGGGTTACCTAATTCTATTCACTAGAGCAAAAAGAGGATTCAACGTCGGTTAAAATAGGCTTACGACATTGGTTAAAAACTGACGTTAATGGGGCATGACGTTAAAAGTCTGGACTTTTAACGTCAGTTCTGTAACCGACGTTAAAGGACATTTTCACCCACCTTACTTGTAGCTTTGAATGTCGGTGTTTTCTAACAATTGACGTTAAAAATACCTAAAAGAATAAAAAAATAAAAATAATTTTTTTTTACATCAGTTTATGTTATTAACTACATAAATGTTTGTTCTACCTTTAGTCTCCCTTGCAGAAGTGAACCAATGTCTATAGAAGGCTAGAGTGGAGACAACATACCAAAATCCTCAAAAACACCAAACATCCTCAATGATGAACCCGACAATATAACACATATATGGTCTCATAGTAAATAAGAGAATTAAAAAAATGGACTAAGATTAAATGACAAGAAACTTACAAAATATTAAAGGATTGGAGAAGACCCAAACAAACATACAAATGCAGATCTAACCACCAGAACCAAACAAAAATAATTCAACATAACTAAAATAATAATATTGTTTCAATGTGTTAAAAAAATTTACGACAGGAGCACCAGTCTGGAAATGCTCATTTTACATTGCCATGGAGTTCAATTTCAGCATCAATTAATTCATCTTCCAAGTCAATCTGATACATTGAAGTGTAGCTTCAGTACACAAAGCAACTAGATCAGCACCAATCCTGAATATGTAAGAGTATAAAACTATCATAATAATAGTCCTATTGTTGAACTAAAAAGGAAATAAAAGAAAAAATAAAAAGAGGGTTACTTTAAGATCACTTCACTATCTTGTCCAGGTGCTTGACTAGTGCTGGAACCATCATAATTCCATTTGCGAAGCTTTGAAGGGTAATTAACTGGTTGTGAGAGAGTCTATATCCAAAATCATTTTATATATGCATTAGTTACCACCCAAATAAATAAAGCTGAAATTAATACATAATGTTCTTGTACTTTTCTAAGTTTTGTAAATAGTTTCTTATAATATATCTAAATGATAAATAAGTCCTACACAGTTTAAAATAAAATACAAAAAAATGTAAATGTAAAAAGCACAAAATTAGAATAACTAACTAGGAGTAGTTTCGTATTTTAAAAACAAATTTTAGTTAAAAATTTGAAATATATATATAAAATCAAAATTTGAGGTGAGTTAGGTACTCCACTGAAAAATTTCTGTGGTTACAAAAAGATGAAGTTAACTTGTTAAGTACCCTTGCTTTGCTCCTCACATCCATGCCAGATCCACCAACCCTATAGTAATGAAAACAAAAAGGGTATAAGTGTTAATTAATGGTGAGATAAAAAATGAAAAAGAAAAATAGAAATATGTCAGCATGGCTAGGAAAAGAAAAACCTCACATTATAGAAGCATAAAACAAAGGCAACAGAGTAGTAGAGAAACTTGTAGAGAGCATACAGTGATCGATAAAATGTGAGTGTGTGGGAAAAACGAAGGGATGAACTAACTATATGTACTCAGCGATCACTTTCTCGGGGTTGTGGGAGAGGTTAAGGTTGATGAGATCAGAGAGTAACGACATCTTCAAACAACAGTCATATAGTTTCTCACAAAACATCAAATCCTTATTATTGTCCCTTCAATTCATAATAGTTACACAGATTGCATTAAAACAAAGATTATAGTAAATTTTTTATGTAAGACTGAGCATTTGTATCTTAAACATGCAAGATTGAACCAAGTGAAATATTAAAACATCCATCTCAAGTAAGTTATGATCTATAGAAAAGCTCCTCCATCCAACACTTAAGCCCCCTTACGAGCAAGATATTTGGTTTCATATAGTTGCCCGCTTTCATCTTCTAGAACAATGGTAGCACCAACATTGGACAGAATTTGGTGGGAAGACCCGACATTAAATAACATGGTGAATAATAATAATAAAAAATTAATAATAGTAATGTTTGGGATGAAGAGACTAAAACAATAGAATATGAAATTGCTAATGATAAATTAAGTTATATTTGAATAAATAACTTCAATGCTTATTTAATAGGCTTACGTGAAAGTTTAAGACTTGCTTTTAAAAGCAAAATTGGTTTGATATGTAGAATAAAATTTGAATAGAATATAAGTAGAATAAATCATAATTTATGCCACTTTGAGATTATAAGTGGAATAAATCGTAATTTGATATGGAGACCTTTTAACCACGCAGCTGCAAGTGGAATAAATTAATCATAATTTGTGCCATTTGAGATTAAATACTTAACACTTTGAGATTATTCCAGGATAAATACCTTTTCTGGTGCAACCTTCTCTAAGAAGCGAGAAATTGGTTTTCAAACACTCACAGGGTAGTAAGCTTGCAATTCAACCAAAATCCATTAAAAAAATTAAAATATATTGCATTTACCTTTCCAACAAATGTTAATAAACAATACAGCAAATTGATGCTAATTCAGAAATGCTAATTCAATTAGAAAGAAAGTCACCTGCAAAAATTGAAAGAGAAGATTTGAAAGAAGATTTTCGTAATATTGGTAATGGAGGATAGCATCTCTTACCCAACAAGTCTTTCAGAACCCGCTCCTACCCAAACAATTAGCAAACTCTTGTAGTTATTTCTTGGTGGAATAACAACTTAATATAACAATTTATTTAATTTAAGCAAACTCACCTACATAACAATTTGATTGAAATGTTCTAAATAATTTTTGTTTTGTTTTATTTATTAGTTGTAAAAGAGTAACTTTTAGGGGAAAATGTAAAACAAAATGATTTTAAAACACAATTTAATTTTTTAAGTTCAATATAAAACTATAACAAGTTATTTTTTTAAAAAAAAAAAATGTAATCAATTTTAGATTGTTAAAATTTTGATTTTGAAAAAATACACTCATTTTTATAAACTGAATAGCTGGTGGGTAACGACATCAACCCTCCTACAATATTTATAGGTTAATTTATATGGCTAACTTATTTATTTTTTCTTTCTTTTTAAATGGATAGGGAGACAATTTAGCAATAAATACAATCCAAAGGATGTGAAAGAGCGAAATAATTACAAGAAAGATTAAGACTTTTGGTTTCTTCAAAACTTTTTTGTAAATATTTCTGAAATCATGTTAATAAATAATCTTGTTTAGAAAAACTTTTTAAAAAGAAGTTGACCAAAAATTCAAAACAAAGTTGAAAGATCTGCTCAAAAGGTAAATGAAAGTAAAGGAGACAAGAAGAACGCAAAAGTTTATGCTAGTTCACTCAACTGAAATTCTTTGAGTACCTTCAAGATAGTTAAAGGATTTCCACTAACCATACACTGGTCACACTCAATTATTCTTTCATACAAAGCCACCTCTGACTCTAACCTAGTAAGCTCACTACTTAAGCTTGCTCAATTGAGTATTCTTTCTTACTAAGGCACTCTTAACTTTCACAAACAATAAAGGTTTAAGAGATACTATCATCCTATAATGAGAAAATATCAAATAAAGACCAGAGTGCATAACTTTTCTAAGTAAAGAATTTAACATAAAAAGATTACGCTCTAAGAAAATATGAAATTGAAAGTTTGGACCAGAGGTATTCTCTTCTTCTCATTTTCTTTTCCCTTTTTTTTCTCGAACTTACTTCCTTGATGTTGATACGTTGACTCCCTTTCATATCCGAGGATAGATAACTGTTTCATTGCTTGAGTTGTACATGGTGAAAACTACTCGACGAAAGCTTATGAAATAACACTTTAGCGTAATGTCAGTTCCCCTATGCTTTTTGGCTGACATACGCCATCCTTTTTAGAGCCTGAATCACTGTTATGTTGTCTTTTTATGCTGTTTTCTTATCAAAGGGTGTAATCGTTTAAGAAATGAAATTTTTGGATTGATAATCTCAATAAATGCAATAGCTTGTAAGGATATAAACCATATAAATAGTAGTAGAGATCAGAAACAAACAAAAATAGTAAGTTGTATTTGAAAATTTGAAGTCAATTGGATGTCGAAAAATAAATTTAAGTATACATTCTTATTTGGACGTTGGACGAAGCTTTTGTAGCATCTATACTGGATGTAGGAAAATCAGTATTTAGTTGCTTTCTATTTTCATTTTATACTTATATTTAGCATATTACTCCTTTTCCCTTATACCAAAAATCTATCTTAAATATAATTACTGAAATACTTGTTATCATTGAAAATTTTAATCCATAAAGGATTTAGAGTTGACGGCTTAGGTTCGTACAGTCTCCCTGTTTTTTTTTATGATTACAAAAACTTTCTAATTTTGATTAATGATTAATCATACCATAAAGACATAAACAAGTTTAAATATCATGATTTATATATTTTTTTCATGTTATTTGGAAGCTTGTGCTTAATTGTTTTATAAGAGCAGACAAGCACGAAGATTGTTAGTTGTTAGACGATTAGAAATAAAACAAACTTGTATTTTTCTTTAACCAGATAATGCCAGATCGCTTTTTTGGTAGAAAGCTCGACCAGCGAGAAACAGTGTTTGGCCGAAGCCAAAAAGAGGTTGACCCACTTCATTCGCTTGGCGAATGATCTTCGCTTCGCGGGAACAACAAAAACAACCATCTCACTCTTTCCTTTCTTCGGTGCTACCTTTTTCTTTCCAAGGGATAGAGTTGGTATTTTTAATAACCTTTCTTTTGAGGATGCCCGGGAACCACTCCTAGGTAAATTAAGGATAAAAAATGTTGGAACCTCATGGGTAAGGATAAGGTAATGGAATTGATAGAGAAATTCATAGACCTAGGTAGGATAGGAGAATGGATAAAGGGAATAGAGATGATGATAACAGCCGTGGTGCATTGCCTGAGGACGTGTTCTTCTAAAGGTTGAGTTTGGGTTTGAGATGAAGGGTGAGGGTGTGTTTCAGGGTTGATTATGGGTGAAGGTGATGATGGTGGAATGGTATCTAGGATGGAAGATTGTGAGGTGGGATGAGGTTTAGGAAAGAGAATGGAAATATGTTTGAGCTCAGGTGGAGGTAGAGCCAATATAGGAGGAGAAGAATGAATAGGTTGAAAAACCTGGAGATCATCGTCCTATACATCTTCAACCATGATCTTAATATCTGCAAGGTCTTCTTGAGTGGACAGTCCATCTTCAGTGATTAGTTAAATCAACAATAGAGTACTCTAGTTATCCATATACAAAATTAGTGAATTCAACAATAGAGAACTGTCGGAAGGCACGACAAATGTAGTACTCTAGCCCCATGTAGTCATCAAAGACACTGGTCTAAAAACATAACCAAAATGTCTAAGTGATGATACATAGAACTTGAGTGATCGTCACCCCTTTAGCCATAGATATCTCCACATTCTCTTTGTCCATAAGGCCACTGAAGTTGGTACTTGCTCCACAATTGCCCAAGTGATGCTTCTACACAAAATTTCTACATGGTCTTTGTTATATATTTCTTGTTTAGCAGGCCCAAGGATCTCATTAAAGTCTACCTCTCTAGCTGAAGCGAGATCTTCTTCTTGCTAGACATGCACTTGGCACCAAAAATATGTTGTCCTTTCTACTTATTTCGTGATGCATAGGGCCAAAAGATCCTAAGAATTAGAGGAGAATGTGTTAAGCAAGAGAGACCTTTAAGTGTTGAGAGGGCTAGACCCAGATTTTAAATAAAAATAATTGATTGCGTATTACAGTTGTTAGCGTAATAAAATTATTAAATGTGTTGCATCATGATATCATATGTTATCAAATGAAGAAAACCAACAGGACAAAGGCTTTCCTATGACGTATAGATAATATATATTATAATTATTTCAATTAATAAAGAATTATTAATAACTTTATACATGGATATTTACACATTATATTTTTGCATGTAAGTGGTCTCAGCACATGGCAGTTGTCAATTTTCCATCTAATGTATTTAGATTATTTATATTACAAATTTATTTAGATTATTTTAGATACATTACAAATAAATAAGATTTACTTATGTATTTCATATTTTAATAATTTCATTTATCGCTATTATTTAACAATAAGTAACTTAATAAATTTTGAGTTTTGTACTATCACACATGCATCTGTATCACTAATATGTTTTGTAATTATGGAATATAGGGTCATGATATAGTTTGGATTGAGAGAACATATTCTATAAAATTTGTCAAATTTAGATTATGTTCATAACATTAATACGGGGCGAATCCAACGTATTCTAGCCTGATCATCACTAAAAGATGATTTGTCAATGGAATAATTGGAATGAACATGTTATTCAATGTCATCATGATCAAAATATTTTCCATAAAAACTCAAAATACATGTTACGATGATATATATAACGTGCAAGAACACCATCTCAATAGGTATTATAATAAATTTTTTATTACTACAAATTATTAATATTTTTAATTAATAATTTGAATAGTTTTTTCTAATTTTTAACAAGTTCTACCTCTACCCATATTCAACCCATTGTACTACCACGATAAAACCTAGTTAATCATGATAACAATTTCAAGGATATATGTCTATTAATCACAACCACAATTTATTCATTATACAATGCGATATTATAGAAATATGCCTAGATTGAGTCAACAAAATTGTCAACACATAGGGTTCTCTTCGTAACACACCACTGCCACTGAGAGAATACTATCATGTTCAAATGCCAATTTGAATGAGTAATATGGATGATGAAAGTGGTACTAGTAATAACAAGTTGAACGTTCTAAATCGAAAGAGGCCAAATTAATCAAGTAGCACAGGAAGAAAGACGCGACGTATAACTAAAAAGACCTCATGGTGGGACATCATTCCACGGGTGAGTGTTTTTTTTTTTAAAAAAAAATAAAATTATGTACTTATATTTTTAATATTGAAGTTATTTTTTATTTTATTTTTTTCATCATTTTAATATTTTTATTGAAATTTTAATTATTAAATAATGTATGTTAAATTTAAATATTACAATATATAATTTTGTTAAATAATAAATATTGAAATTAACTATATAATTATAATAATTATATTTTACTTTTTAGAGTAATTAGATTATTTTAGGCCGACGACGGTTTTTTATAAAAGTTTGCAATGTAAATCGCATATGCTTTAAATCTTGGGCCACGAAAATGGCAGCTTCGTAACGTTTTGTGGATTGGAAATACAGGATGGTGGATAGGAGCCGAATCGTGCAGCGGAAGATTTTTATATTGAATAGTTGATGCGGTGCCATTTTGCATATCTTAAATAGTCAATCACCTGCGTCGTTTTTACTCGGGAGTGCCCTCTTTTGCTAAAAGATCTCAATTCTGGAGTTTGAAAAGTGGTTGAGTCTGGGTAAAGAAATATATGCTTAAAAAATTAGCATTTAACAGAATGGGTAAGTAAATCAAAAAAGAGATATCCTTTAGTAGCAGTTTCTTCCTCCAAGACTTCCAAGTCTAAAAAGGTAGAAGGACTATTATTTGGCATTTCAAAAGGGGGTTTATTTTAAGAACAAAAGTAGGTAAACCATAAAGGTAACCGAAAATAAACATTGGGTAAGTTGGAATGAAACAAAAGAGCTCGAGTAACTTGTAAAAGGTGTGTATGTTTCCTTTCGACTTTAGAATTTTGTTGAGGGGTCTCAACACCTGATGTTTGATGTATTATTCCATGACTATCATAAAATTTTGTATGTTAAATTCTTGCCCATTCTCGGTTCTAATCATATTGAGTAAAAACGAATTGTATAAATTTCATGATATTCGATCAAGAGTCAGCTTTTGATTTGAGAAGGTATAGCCAAGTGTGTTTGCTATAATCATCCATCAGGGTAAGAAAATATTGGTAAACTTGAAAAGAGGGAACTGGGATCCCAAATATCCTTATGAACTAAATCAAAAGGTGTAGTTAATTTTTTTGTATAACTGTTGGGAAAGGGAGCTTGGTTTGCTTTGCTATGTGACAAAAATCACATCAATTTTTTATTTACTTAGATGTAAGGAAATTAAGTAAGAAGATGTTTAAGAACCTGAGTAGAAGGATGCACATGCCTAAGGTGCCATACATCGGAGGAGCTAGCATGGAAACTATCATTAGAAACATTGTTGTGATTGGTAACATAGGAATGTGTTAATAGGTAAAGACAGTTTGAAACTTTAACAATTCTAATCATCCTCTTGGAATGAAGATCCTGTATTATACATTTATCATGGGGAAGTGTTAAGCTGACATTGCAAAGTAGTTAAAGTATGCATGAAAATCAAACAAGGAGTAAATTCGGGGACATGTAATACATCTTTTAACATCCAAAAGAGTGATAGAGTCAGAAATAGTGATATTTCCAGAATGAGTAGCAAGAATTCGGTGTCCATTATGCAAGTTAATGGTAATAGGAGAAATAGGATGATAATTATGAAACAGAAATCTATGTGAATAAATGTGTAAAGTAAATCCAGTAGCAAAAATCCATTGAACAGGATAAAGAGATTGTTTACCAGACTCTGTAACGAGTGAATTGTGTGCTTTGCTGGTGCATCATTTGTCACAATTACCCGCTTTCTAGTTGGTGGTTGCCTACAAATTTAAGTCATAACACAATGTAACTACATAAGACTAATGTAAACCAACTAATTGCTAAATAAGTTATTTTTCAACTCTAATAATTCGTGTCCAATAAGCAGGTTGAGTGTAGTTAATTTCTTTGACTTGTTTGGTTTATTTTAAAATTTATCCAGAAATAATATTCTTATGAAAGTACTTTTTGACCTGTCAAAAACAAATTTCTTGAGAATATAATAATACACCTCAAAATAAACACTTGATTAATGTAAAGAGCCGGAAAGACGGGTGTGTTTTACACTAAGGAAACAGCAATAATCACCTAAAAGAATCGTGATAATGTGTATGAATGAGGCCGAAACACATAAAAACATGTTACAAGACAAAATCAATGAATGAACGATGAAAGGGAGAAAAAGAAGATAAAGTTGGAGAAATTTTGTAGGTAAAGGGTGCATTACATATTTTTCTCCTTTTGTTTTTGTTTGCTTGCTTTGGCAATCTTTAACATTAGTTATTGTTTATATGTCATAGTTGGAGATGAATGTGATTGTATGGAAGAGCTCATATATTGTTTTACTCATGCAACTATCACTCTCACGGGTTTTTTCTTGTATTGCTTCGACCAGCAAAATTTCATGCAATATAAAATATATTTTCTAGAATCAAGCTCAATTTTAACCTTACAAGTGTCCATAAACTTATCTTTATCAACACAACCATCAATTTCCATAATATCTAATTTTAGGTCAAATTTATTTTTATCTAATTGGGAATAATAAAAAATATCAAAATACACAGTGCTTTGATTCATTATTTTATCTTTGTGGCCAACATAACCTCTTTTATGATGCTTTATGCCAACAGCTACATACTTCCACTTTTATGATACTTTACTATTCATGTCGATGGAACAATAGGCCTCTTAGTGTTTCGGCAATGGAAATAACACTAAAATCAAATGCTTCCATAAAGAGCATTTACATTATGTCTACATAAATTATAGCTACCAAGATCTCCATAGAACAAAAACATTATATTATTATCAATCTAATCCCCTAAACATCAAAATCTTTTCTCATATTAATAGTAAGGAGATGAAAACCATTAATTATGTCCATTTTATTACAAAACTGCCACTGCATCAATTTTAACTAACGTCCCATTGAAATTTATAAATTAAAAAAAAAATTATTGTTTTTAATATAAAAAATTTCAAAATTGTTTCAAATATAAATGTTAAGGAGTTAAAAATATAATACATAATTTTCATTTTAAATTAAAAATTTTCTTAAACTTTACTGTAAGTCTTGTTAATTAATTTTTAGGCGGAGAATATCGCAGTGGATGTTCCCAGGAATGATTTTTGTTTGATGGTGATTAATAATATTTTTCTAATAGTCTATGGTTTATGTACCTTTTTCCTAATTTTCCATTATTGGCTTTTATATTAGTTTATCTAAAAAGTTAATGTTTAATTGATATACATGTAAACTCATTTTAGGTTATAAAAAAGTTCATTTAACTTAAATTTTCATTTTCTTTTATCTTGCATGCTTATGAAAATCTTTAATCAAACATCACCAGTCTGGAGTCTATTTTTTCCTAAAAAATTTACTTAGAAATTAGTAGACAAGCCTTTTAAATATGATAGGCAGTTATGTATGTATATCTTATCTCAAGTCTTTACTTCTTTCTTTTTTATATATAAAGATTTCTGATTTACTTTATATTTCCCAGTTTTTGTCTTTAAGAGATGGTATTTTTTAATCAAATAACAATGATTAATAGTTATTATTAGTAACTGTCTAAAATTTAGTTTAATAAACAATAAAGTATCATATATTCTATAAAAATTCTAATTTTAATTACTTTTCATGATATATATAAGAAACGAGGCTTACCAATAATGAATTATTTTTCAGTCATCAGAATTATGATATTCTTTAATTTATTTATTTATTTTATGACATTTTTCCATAATTTCTTATGTAGTAAATGTTATCGTGATAATTTTGAAATATAAAAAAATTAAAATATTTAGAAAAAATCATATATATCTTTCCATTTTATAGAAAAGCTTAATTCACCAAATTTCATATATAAATCTTTAATTTTAAAACAAATTTATATCTGATAAAACTAAAGCAATGTTTAAGAGAAAAGAGCCAAACTAAAAACTGCTGTAAAGTAATATATTTATAATGAAGAAAAATCACTGCAAGATAAAAAAGATGGAGTATATATTTAAAAATGAGTATAAATTTATAATAATAATTGAATCTTACCTCATATGCACAATCATTTCTATGCTTTTCACGAATAGTTAAGCAGTGAAGAATTTCCAGTGACAATGATACTTGATTCTGAATGCTGCAGATCCTCCTCATATACCCATCGGTACCCACAAGCTTTCACCTCCAAATCCAAACCTAGAGGGTGCTCAACATTGCATGCGAATTTCATTTTATGAAGATCACGCATTCCATTTGAATATTGACTTACATAATGAATGAGTGATTCTCGACTGAGAAACATCATTAGTAAGTGATCCAATTCAACTGTAACCAAATCTGTGTTCAAAATTATTGGAGCAACCCAATAGCACCAAAGACCCATGTCATTCTGAATTCCATACACAACACTACCAGAAATCTTTGTATTATTATTAGCAGGATGATCATGTGACACAAATACTGAACAACAAGCAACGCCTATCCAATTTGTGTCTTCCATAACAGTAGCAAGGTCCACCATACTTCGTTTAGTGAACCACCTTGGAATTTCACTTCCAGGAATAACAATACCAGTAGCACCCGAGAAAAGTGGGAATTTCAAGTATACCTGACACCAGAGAAATTCAGTTATATTATATATAATTGGTGTACACAGAACATCAGTATAGAGCAATGGAGATGTTACCTCAAGTCTCTGCATCATCCAAGAAAAAACCATGTTATAATTGTGTTCCGTTGAATTCTCACTCAATTTGGGGCAATCAAAAATGAATAATCCCGGCCAATGTTTGTCAAAAAAAAATTCAATTTTTTCATTCATTGTTGAAAGCTCTGGCAAATAAATCAGCTGCTTGCAGTGCTGCAAATTCAAATAGTGAAGCTTGGAAAGTTGCTTGATGGTGGTAGGTAGAGTCACAAATTTGTTTCCCCCCAAATCTAAGCTTACTAAAGAATGTAAGTTTCCAATAGCATCAGGGATTTGAAGTAGATTGCAAAAGCTCAGGTCAAGATCATACAAATATTGGAAACAATGCAAATAAAGTAACACCAAATCGATTGAGTCTTCAGGTTTTTGAGAGGAAAGAAGATGGCGAGGCAACATTAGAGCTTTATATGCAGACGAAGTTATCAATTGGATGACACTTCTGTTTTTACCAACTTTCTCCAAATGCTCTGTTTCCGTTGGTTTCTTTAATAGATGATTATTTTGTAATTTTGAACAACCTGAAAGATTTAGCACCTTGAGAGAATTGAGCCCCAAAATAATATTAAGATCCAGGACAAGATTTTCACATCCTTGAAGAATGAGTCTTTCGAGATGTGGGGATCCTCTTAAGTCAGGAATCTCAATAAGATATTTGGACTCACTGAGATTTAGATCTCTTAAATTAGGCAGACACTGCAAGAGAAACACAAAAAAGAAAAATTACGTCCAATTAATTTTTATTTCGGTTAATTGACGGAGGCAAAATTAATGACGTAAGTTTTTCTTCCACTGAAATTTAAAAAATTTGTTTTTAATTCCATTAAATTTTTTGGTTTTGTTTTAATCCTTCTAATTTAAAAATTATATAATTAACAAATGGTATCTAAACTAGTACATGAAAAAAAAACATATTTTTCCCTAAAAGAGTGTGATATAATTTAGTTTTTTTATTGTTTCGTATAAAGACAACTAAGTTGAAAAAAAAAAAAACAATATCTTACCTTAGTGTCTTCCCATAATTGTTTGATATTGCTATGAAGCAAGATCAGTACGGCTAGTTCTTGCGGACGAAAACTTGATGGCAAACACGTGAAAGGATATTCATTCCACATTAGATGTCTTAATTTATTAGAAAGATAATTGAGGGTTCCTGAGAATTTAACGTCCTTGAAAATGACAAACTGAAGATTATTCATTTTTGTTAGAGCATCAGCCCGCATTATGGTTTCTTCAAACTCTTTTGGACATTCTGGAATAACGATGGCTTCAAGATTTTTGGATTCCTAAAGCATAGTAAAAAGGAAAGAAAAATGTTAACTTCTTTAATCATTTTAACATTTTACAAAAAATGACAGCACATGAAATTTTATATTAATAAAATATTTTACCTTATTTGTTGTGATGACATTATGTAGATCCCTGTAGTCCCATAACCTGCTCCACTTTCTAGGTTCCTTCGGTGATTTTGCTTTAACAATACTTCTACCCAACTCTTTCAACAAGTCATGTATTTTAACTACAGTAAAGTAAGAATCTTCTTTTTCCAAACTTATGAGAGATTTTTCCAAAAGAACTTTCATACCAATATCTGGATAAAATCCTCGATAAGTTAAAAGTTCCTTCAATTCTTCCAAAGGCCATCCCCAAGGATAAAAACAAGCAATATCTAGAAATATTTCCTTTTCCATTTCTTCCAATCCATCGAAACTTAAACGCAAAACATCCATGATATCTTTGCTTGGATTTTCTCTCAATCTAGCCAATGCACTTCTCCACTCGACAATGTTTCGATCAAACAAATATGAGCCCAACACTTTAATTGCCAACGGAAGACCATTGGCATATCTCAAGAAATCATATGTCAACACTTTATACTCTTCCACAAAACCATCAGATTTAAAAGCTTTTTTGCAGAATAATTGAAGAGCTCTATTCGTATTCAGGAGTTCAACATTGTATACATCAGTCACTCCATAATTTCTTAAGATATGACTATCTCTGGAGACTATGATGATTCTACTCCCTGCACCAAGATATTTTGGATGCAAAGCCAATTTCTCCAATTGTTCAATTTTATCAACATTATCGAGAATAATGAGCGTCTTTAAATTGCATAGTCTAGTTCTTAACATCGTGGCTCCTTTGCAAAGATTATTTATCTCAATATTTCCTTGATTCAGAGCTTGACAGAGAAGTTGTTTTTGTGCAACAATTGGTCCAAAATCCCTATATATTTGGCTTACATCATCAATAAAACAACAAGCATCATACTGGGAAGAGATTTTATGATATAAAGCAGTAGCAATTGTGGTCTTTCCTATTCCACCCATCCCACAAATTCCTACAACTCTAACCATTTTATTCGCACCCAAATCTAGAAGATCTTCCAATTGTTTCACACGAGAGTATATATCAACTAAATCATCCCCGAAACTTGAAATTTGACTATGACCCAATATATTGATTACCTCTTCAACAATTTTTTCAATTTCTTCATGTTGTGGCCTAAACAACCAAATCAGAAAACAAAACAAAATGATCACTAAGAATTATGAATTTGAAAAACAAAATCACATATGTATATCATAAAAAAAGTATGGCTAAGTACTTACTTATTTTGTACATCCCAGCCACAACGATTGGTAATTAATTCCAAAGCCTCCCTCCAATTTTGAACCATTTCCAAATCATTTTTGTACCTTTGTTCATGGTCAACAAAAGCTTCTCCAAACAATCCAGTTTGTTTTCGGACCTCAGATGGAGTGACATCATAGAAAACAGGGAGCACAGTTCGACCTGTTTGTTGAACCAAATCAAGAATTTTTGTGAGTTCTTTCAAACACCAAGTGGAAGATGCATAGTCCTTTGAGAAGACAACAATGAAAACACGTGATCCTTCGATTGCCTGGAAGAGCTCGGATTCCAAGAGTTCCCCTTTGTTGATTTTTTGGTCATCTCTGAAGGCGACAACACCTTTCCTCTGAAGAGCAGCAAAAAGGTGATCGGTGAAACCGTTACGAGTATCCTCACCTCTAAAGCTTACAAACACATCAAAATCTTTAGTGCGTGATGATGAGCAAGTACAAGTCATCCAAGAAGATCTGAGATCACTCGCAGATGATGTTCAATGTTTAAAGTCAAGGTAGAAGTCAGAATTGAGAACACAAGTCTTCTTAAAACAAACAACAAAAATGTCACTTGGGCAAAAGTTACCTAAAATATGGTTATTCTATTGCTACTTGACTTTTAAAATCACGTTCAATTTAGTTTATTTTATCATTTTATCTATCTAATTATTGAAGCCAGCACTAACCTGCTATTAAAAAGTATTATATTAATATGTAATTATTATTAGCATGTATGGAAATTAATCAAAATGAAGAGATTTAAAATATTCACATAGTTAAGGAATGTCTGATTGAGTTTCTATATCACGTGAAGATTTGATAAAAAAAAAAAGTAAAAAATAAAAGTGAATTTAGCATAAATTAATTTTAAATACCTAGGGTCATGGTTCACAAGAATAACTAAATAAAAAAATTATATAAATCAATTTTCTTTATAGAGATGAATAATTTGTGCCTTCCACTTTTTGTCTTTCTCTCTTTTACTTATGGTGCCTTGCTTTTGAATTCATTCCTTATCTTTGTGTGTCCTTTTTCTTTAATTAGGTTTTTCTTTGTGTGATAGACTTGGGTTAGGTTATCTCTTATGACAATTTGTTCTATACTTTGTTCTTACGTGAGACATGATCTCATTTGCGCAAGTTTCTTTGATTGCTCTAAATTCCTTCTGATTCCAGTGCAATTTGGTTCTAAAATACTCAAACAAACCATCGAAGATTTGTAAGAATAATAACTAGACAATTTTTCCAAATGAGCATTGTTTCGAGTTCATATCTCTCCGTTCATGGAAATTTGCTTATAAAAATTATGCCCAGAGTATAGAGTTATCAACACTCCCAACTGAATTTCTTGTTTGTCCTCTAACAAGGAGAAGCTGTGATTCAGTGACTTCCCGGATAAATTATAACCCTAACACCATGAATTCACAAAACTAATTAACCAACCATCTGGACGATTTGTATAACCATAAAAAAAAATTAAGTTTGTAAATATTAACGGAAAAATAATTATTAATGGAAAATAAAGAATATTTAAATTTTAAGATATAAAAATTACCATTAGAATATGAAGAACAATTAAGAAAAAATTTCTGAAAAAAGTGTTTGAAAATAAAAATGAAGACCAGCCAAAAGTTTAGATATATAGAAAAATTTTGTGATAACAATTGGGGGTTGGATGTTCTGGTAAGCTTGTATCGGGTTTTAGATATGTCATTAACCCAACACAAGTTGATATTGGTGGATGTTTAGTAGTGTTAAAAGGTAAAGACAATTTGAAACTTTAACAATTCTAATCATCCTCTTGGAATGAAGATCCTTTATTATACATATATCATGGGGAAGTGTTAAGCTGGCATTGCAAAGTAGTTAAAGTATGCATGAAAATCAAACAAGGAGTAAATTCGGGGACATGTAATACATCCAAAAGAGAGAGTCAGAAATAGTGATATTTCCAGATTGAGTAACAAGAATTGGTGTCCATTAGGCAAGTTAATGGTAATAGGAGAAATAGGATGATAATTATGAAACAAAAATCTATGTGAATAAATGTCCAAAGTAAATCCAGTATCAAGACTCCACTGGACAGGATAAAGAGATTGTTTACCAGACTCTGTAACATCTGAATTGTGTGCTTTGCTGGTGCATCATTTGTCACAATTACCCGCTTTCTAAGTGGTGGTTACCTACAAATTTATGTCATAACACAATGTACCTACATAAGAACTAATTGCTAAATGAGTTATTTGTCAACTCTAATAATTCGTGTCCAATAAGCAGGTTTTAAGTGTAGTAAATTTCTTTGACTTGTTTGGTTTATTTTAAAATTTATCCAGAAATAATATTCTTATGAAAGTAATTCTTGAACTGTCAAAAAAAAAAAAAATTCTTGAGAATATAATAATCCACCTCAAAATAAACACTTGATTAATGTAAAGAGTCAGGAAAGAGGGGTGTGTTTTACACTAGCTAAGAAAACAGCAATAATCACCGAAAATATGCAGAGGACAAGCAACGATTAAACAACTCAATCCTTCATGCCAATTCGAAAACAAGTTTGACTTCAAGTAAAAAGGCCAAAACGTGGTAATTGCATAGTAAAAATAGTGTGACTACAAAAAAGCTAAAACTAGATTTCATTTTCTACATGAGCTGAAGGAAAGGGAATGTTTCTTGGTTTACACTTACATATATGGACCGGGAGATGAGTCAATAATAGCCAAATGCAACATGAATTTGATCAATTGCAAGAGGTTTATGTTGGAAAAACATGCATAGCTACATGTGTTCAACTACTTTCCAAGCAGTACTTTGGAACAATAGTAGTGATTCAGTAGCCCTTTTAAGGTACAACAACATGCAACCTGTACAATATAATAATGGTTACTCAATAGGATTCTCCTTGCACTCAATAGAATTTTCCAAATTGTGTTGAATTTGTTCTTTGAGCTCATTTTGCTCAGTTCCTTGTTCTGGAACAAGCTGGCCAACCTTTGGATACTTATCTATGAATTTAAATTCCCAATCCTCTAAAACTGCAAGTTCTGACTCGTCTAAACCTTCAAGGTTCCCATTAATATCTGCAGGTTTAAAAGACAGAAGTGCAAGGGCTCTGCTACATTCCTTTCCTGCAAACATTGCATAAGATCCTCCAGGTCCGTAAAAATTCCTGTATATGCATCAAGTAAAACCTATCAGTGTCATCTTTTTGGGGATTTTGATGACTTATACCAAGCAAGCACAAAGATGACAAGAAGTAACCAAGACATCTTTTCATTTTTTTTTTAATAATGAATCAATAGTTCAATTCATATATATCATTAGCACAAAATATTTTTGAATAAACAGTCATTTTCATTCTTGAAAGTCTGAGTTAATGTTAGTTTAATCCTTGAAAGTAATAAAATTTAAAAAGAGTCACTAAAAATATAATTAATTTTTCATTTTAATCCCTGAAGGTGTCTACTATTATTTCGGTTCCTGAAATTAATTATTTATTATAATTTTAATTCCTGAAAATGTCTATTTATTATTATTTTAATCTTTGAAAGTACATACTTATACTCCTTGAAAGGATTAAAATAACAATACATAAGCTATTTGAGAATTAAAATATAACAAATCATCACTTTCAGGACCATAGACACTTTCAGACACTAAATGAGAAACTAATTATACTTTCAGGGACCAAAGCGAAGATTTACTTGATATTCAATAAGATTTGACAACTTTAAAGGCGTCATTTTATTGATTGATAAGATGTGACAAAAGGGTAAAAATTTTAAACTTGTTAATCAAGTCGTAAAACTTGGCACAAGAGTGAATTCAACTCATACAGGTGCTCCAACTTGAACTAAGAAACCATTCACAAAAGTATTGCATTTTTAAAATGCTTAGGGCAAGACAAATAGACCGCAGATTGAGAATGCCGCCAATCATCATTGTAATGCAAGTTCAGATCATTTTTACACTAAACAACTAAATTTAATAGGTATTCCCATATAACCTACTGAGTATTAAGGAAAAGTTTGAGGAGTTATTCTTCAACACTGGCCATATAGATGATCAAATCATACTAATAAAATCAATATTGAATTGTCAAAATTATCCTATTTCACCTCTTATCCTCGTGCTCTATGTATATAAGGAACATAGACCTAGCTGAACAGAACAAATTTTGACCAATCAACCATATAGAAAGTCAAAATTACATTTACTTAAAAGCAACTCTAACAATTCATGTATCTCGGGACCAACCCATCTAAACTTTTATTCATAGAAATAAAAAATCCTCATTTTAGTCCCTAACTTAAATAGATAATTTCACTTTGTTTATTGAAAAAAAAAAAAAAAAACTTTGAAAAAAGTCCCTAAATTAAATTTATGGTGGTCAAAATAATATTTATGTAGGCAATTGATAATTTTGTAGGTTTATGTTAAATACGGTAATGTAATATGTTAATTGTCTCGTCATAGATTCAATCAATCACATATTAATTTATATATTTTATCTTATTTTTTTCTGATAATTTAATCTATTTTATCTATTAATTGTCTAATCTCACGTAAAATAACAACAAAAACCTATAAATTAACGTGACTAGCTTAACATTAGAAATATACCAAATTCAATCCTATAAAAGAAATCAACTACTTGTTCTACTTATAATACGAGGATAGTTCTTTCCTATCTTCAGATGACAAGGATCTCCGACCCATTCCTAAATTTAACTCAATTTAAAGAGTATAACTCAACCTACAAAATTATTTCTAATTGCCACGAAATAAACGAAATTGCCACGAAATAAACCTTCGTGAAACTTTCAGAATGAAGATGTTTAAGGGGACTTAAATAACTATTTCGTTCAATTTCGAATAAATTGACACTAACAACATAGAAAGTAGTCTTCACAGTAATTAAGATCATAAACTAATTACTTGACCATTTCATTTGTTTTTTTTTTTTTTCAAAAAAGAGTAACAAAAATAGCATTTACTAGAAGCATTCTCAAGTAAAAAGCGAAGGTGTAGGTAAGTACATACCTGCCAGAGGAGACGTCATAGATCTGGCCTTTGATAGCCATCAAGAGGGGTTTATTAGGATCAGACCCATCGTACGCTCGCAATTCCCGGTCCGTTATTTCACCCAACTGAACCGGTTCACGCCGCGGTTCAGGCTCCTCGAACCGGGAACTTCCTCGGGCCGAAACGACAGGGGGTTTGTTGTAGTCTTCGGGGGACACAAACATGGCGCTGACGGTTCTGTAAACGACAACCATCATAGCCAAAACGGTAAAAAACGCCGCCGGAGAAAGGCCAGTGTACAGAGTTATATCTTCCATCACAGTCGCGTATAAACCCATTTTCCAAACCTTCTTCTCTCAAATGATGCCTTTGGTTTGGGTTATGAAAAACAGAGAAGTAGGTGAAATTGGAATCGAAGCTACCGAACACGCACGCCAGGGTTCAAACAATTTATTTTAATATTTTTACTAGTGTATATTTGTAGTATATATTTTTAATTTATTGAATTATTTATGCTAGTGTAAGATTTTTTTTTCATTTTATATTATACCATATATATGAGATAATAGAAAATGTTTTAAGATAATAAAATGATCGTTTTTTTATTATCTTAAAATATTTTTCATTATCACTGAAAAAATAAAGAAATATGATTCTTTTAAAACTTAAAAGATTATTTATTCATCATGATATATATTTAAATCTATTTTTAAACAACTATAATATTTTTAAAATAAACTTTAAAAAATTTATAATTAATTTTTTTAATTCCAAGTTTCTAATACACATTGGTAATGTAATCCAAGCACATGAAAAATAAGTATTTCTTTTATGTGTCTATTTCATATTAGGAAATCTTATAATTGCTCTTTTGATTTGATGTATATTGTCTACTTTTTAAGACTATTTATTTTTAACTATCTTTTATTTTCTTATCAATACTCTTAACTCCAAGTCTAACAAGGAAGGAGATTTTTTTAAACATGGATACCCTCATGCATTTCTAAATAGTTACAAACCTAAAAAGGAAAACAACATCGCTTTTACTGAATCGTCTTCTTCTCCTAATGTAGCTAAGTCTGAATCCTCCTTCTTAGATCTTTCAAGAAAGCAACTTCAAGCTCTTTTAGATAAGAATGAATTAAATACACTTAATTATGTCATAACTTTAAAAATAAATTAAATAGAAAATAATACAACATAAAAAATACATAGATACACATTTACGCAGACAGATTAATACCACGTGTATGATACCTTTCTTTTATAATAAACCACAATTAATAAATTATTTAGAATGATCGCAACTCTGGATAATCCTAAACCTGATAATCCTATCAGGAAGGACAATGATTTTCGTTTTAGTCCTTAAATAGTCTGAGTGGTCGTGTTTTATTTTCTGTGATAATATTTTTAGGATAAAGAATTTTGTTTTAGTCATTGTAAATAATAGTCTTGTATCAATGAAGAGATGACTGTTTTATTGTATGGGTGTTCTCTTTTTATTGTTTTTAATTTTATATAAATGATTTTTTAGTTATAATATCACAAGTTCATTATCTTGTCAAGTCACATTTTCTTATGTCACCAGATAATTACAAGATAGACGGATGTGTCACCAGATGCGGGGAAAGAATGATTAGATGGATCATTAATGAGCATAGATAAAAGATGCACCCTCAAACATAAGACACACAAGATGAAATGTTCAAGTCATCAAGCTCCAAAGCAACTACATCAGATAAAGAACCTTCAATATTCAAGACGGAGAGCTCATCTCAACTTCAAGTCAAAGCGCTCAAGTATGAAGATATGAAGATTGAAATTGAAGATGAAGAAGATAAAGAAAGAAGACAAACGAATGAATTCAACATATAACTCATCTTTATTCATTCGTCTATCAAGTTTAATGAAGTTTAGACGCAAAGTAACACGTGTCTTCATTCAAATCGAGCTGTTACTCAGAAGCTTCTCAAGGTGGAAAGAGATTTAAAAGGAAACATTTGCATCATAAAAAGCAGTTGTACCTTTCGGTGCAATATCTGAGCAAATCAGCCAATGTCTGATCTCGCGCTGACTTCCGCTGTGAAATCATTAATTATTCTGATTGTTCATTCTGTCATATGTTGAAGTACCCAAGACAAAGTACAAACATTCAAATATTCAATTTAACAGGTACTTCAAAAAGGTGTCTATAAAAGGACTTCATTGCAACGAGTTGAACTTGGCGAACTACATTGCAAAGATTTTATTAAACTCTCGCTCAAAGCTCTCAAGAAAAGTTCACTCGCCCTGAACTTAGAATAGATTTCATTGTAAAATCCCTCTCTTTGTAGAGGAATATTCTTTTTTATCTTAATTGTTGTAAACCACTGTTATGGTGTTTATAGCCTGATGAGACTAAGTGTTTAAAGAATACCTTGAGTTTTAACCTGAGAATGTTGAGGTCCAAAGAATACTTGTTTTAGCCTGAGGAGGCTAAGTGTTGAAAGAAAACCTTGTTTAGCTTATGGAGGTTGTGTCCAAAGAATACCTTGGTTAGCCTGCGGAGGCTAGGTCCATAGAATATCAGTTTATCTTGAGAAGGTTTTATCCAAAGAATATATGTGATTAGCTAGGTGTGGCTGGGTTCAAAGAATAATCTTAGTGAAAAATTAACGTGTTGCTAAGTAACTGGACGTAGTCCTTAATAGACGAACCAATATAAAAATATTATTGTCTTATATGTCTGCTTATTAACTAACCTGGAATAATTACTTGAACAAAAGTTTTCCTTAAAATCAATCTTCTAAGAGAAAACACATTTTGCGTTTGCTCAAAGTTTTATATAACAAACACGAAACGCATCGTCTGAAACGATTTCAATTAATTAACACAATTCAATCCCCCTTCTTGTGTGTTTATATTTTACACATTTACTCAATCTTGTTGACTTATACAGGAAGTGACCACTATAAAGATGATTTGCAACGCTGAAGTTAGAAATGACCTCTATGCAATGATTTTTACTCACACAACCACCATTGACCCTTTATTCCTTGTAAGTTGTGATCATAGTACTATTGTTTATGAAATACCTCCAAGTGTGGTAGATATTTGGCATTCTAGACTTAGTCATCCCTTTTTCCCTTGTTATGCTTCTATTCAGCAAATGTATTCTAACATACCAAATATTACTTGTACAATTTGTGATGCATGTCATTTTTCCAAACAAAGAAAGAAACCTTTCTCATTGAGTACTAATATGTCTACTGATATCTTTGAACTTCTTCATGTAGACATTTAGGGTCCCTACGAGATTTCTTCTATCACCTGTGCTAAGTTTTTTCTCACAATAGTATATGATAAGTCAAGATATACTTGGATCAAACTTATGAAATCTAAGTTAGAAACCAACCATCACCTTATTAATCAATTAAAGAAACAATTCCCAAATTTTCTTTAATGAAATTAAAGCGAGTTTCGTCTAAAGCCTTTGTAAAAATATCTGCCCATTGAAAATCAGTTTGAACAAACTGCATATCAAAAATACCTTTTTGGACATATTCTCTTATAAAATGAAACTTGATTTTAATATGTTTAGCTTTTGAATGCTGAATAAGGTTTTTGCTTAGATTAATTGCACTTGTATTTTCACAAAATACTGGTATTTGGGTTTCAAACTTGGAGTAATCCTCAAGTTGATGTTTTACCCAAAGTAATTGTGAACAACACCCAGCTGTAGCGATGTACTCCGCTTCAGTGGTTGAGAGTGCAATGGAGTTTTGCTTCTTACTTGACCCAGATGAGTGATGTACCCAGAAATTGGCATCCACCACTAGTGCTCTTTCTCTCAACTTTATCTTCAACATAATCAGCATCACAATAGCCTTTTAAATTGAAATCATTATTTTTCTTATAAAACAGAGAGATTAGTGGTTCTAAAAAGATATCTAAGAATGCGTTTTACAGCTTGTAAGTGTGATTCTCTAGGATTAGATTGAAAGTGTGCACATAGACAGACACTAAACATAATGTCAGGTCTATTTGCAGTTAAATACAGAAGTGAACCAATCATACCTTGGTATATAGTCTGATCAACGGTCTTACATGATTCATCTTTGTTGAGACAAGCACCGGACGAATGCATTTTAAACTTCTTTAGAAGCTCCTTGTTGTACTTCTGTTGATGGATGAAGATTCCTTGTTTCGTCTATTTGATTTGAAGTCTTAGGAAGAACTTTAATTCTCCCATCATACTCATCTCAAACTCATCTTGCATTAACTTAGAGAAATCCTTGCACAAGGATTCGTTAGTGGTTCCAAAGACTATATCGTCTACATATATTTGAACAATGATAAAGTCTTTTGAAACACTTTTCTTGAAGAGAATTGTATTAACTTTTCCTCTTGAAAAACCATTTTTAAGAAGAAAAGAACTCAGTCTGTCATACCAAGCTCTAGGAGCTTGTTTAAGACCATAAAGCACTTTCTTCAATTTAAAAACATGATATGGTTGAGATTGACTCTCAAAGCTAGGAGGTTGTTTGGCATACACTTCTTCTTCAATAAAACCATTCAGAAATGCACTTTTAACATCCATTTAATATAAGACGATATTCATATGAGCAACAAAAGCAAGTAAAATTCTAATTGCTTCTAATCTAGCTACTGGAGCAGAGGTTTCAGTGAAGTCAATACCTTCTTGTTGGTTATAGCCTTGAGCTACTAACCTTACCTTGTTTCTTACCACTTTACCAACTTCATCTAGCTTGTTTCTGAACACCCACCTTGTTCCTATGATGTTTTTGTTCCTTGGTCTTTCAACTAGCGTCCATACATCGTTCCTTGTGAACTGATTTAGCTCTTCTTCCATAGCTAAAATCCAGTCATTCTCTTGTAGAGCTTTTCCAATAACCTTGGGCTTTATATCATGATGGTCCCTACGGGTGAATCTAGAAGGGGTGAATAGATTCTAGTTCCTAGGTAGCCCAATTTCGTGCGTTTCTACTTTCTTTTAAATTAACCAATTACTAGTCTTGATTAACTATCTAGCCTTAAGACAGAGAAACAAGATAGATCAAAGATGCACAACGAATAGCACAAAAGAAAGATAAAAAAACACGTTAGTGATCAATAGGCATGTGTAATCAATAGCAGTATCTAACTATTCCAGTTTTAGTTGATTACCGAGTCAATTACCGAACATGAAAAGAGATTAATCGATGTTAAAGATCAACGTAAGGCAAAAGATAAAGAGTATAAGGGAGAAAAAGGTATCATATGAAAGTGTGAGTTGGCCAAAAGTGTGAGTTGGCCAAAAGTGTATCATATGAAATTTCTTCTGATTCTAACTCAGACTCAGATAAGGAGGATGAAGAAGTTTCAGATTCAATTACCTCTGATGAGACAGTGTCTCCAGCCATGAGGCAGATATTTGCAGTTTCTTCTTTTTCAGTGGATTCCTCTGAGCTTTCACTGTCAAGGTCTTCCCAAGTCAGTAAGCTCTTCTTTCCTTTATCTTTACGAGGATTCCATCTCTTTTTCAGCCTGGGGCATTCTGACCTCATATGCCCCGTTTTCTGCTTTCATAGCACACAATCTCTGTGCTCTCCTCCTTGTTTGATGATTTCTCAGGGAGCTTTCTCTCTTTCTTCTTGAAGAAGCGTTGACTTCTTCCCTTTTTCATCATCATCCTCTTAAAGCGTCTGGCCATAAGATAAATTTCGTCTTCAGACGAACCATCAGACGATTCCGATTCTGTTGAGTCAGCCTTCAGAATCTTCATCTTCTTCTTTCTGTCCTTCTTGACAGAGTCTTCCTTGGGAGTGGTGTTGACAGACGGAAGAACTATAGGCTCTTGAATCTTGATCTTGTCCTTTTTACATAAGAGTACATCATGTACCCTTAGAGCACTAATTAACTCATCTAGAGTTAATGTCTTCATATCCCTTCCAACAGAGATGGTTGTAGACATAGCTTCCCAAGGAGGTGGGAGACTATCCAGAAGTTTCATATTGTTCTGCGCCTTTGTGAAGGTGATTCCCAGAGTAGTGAGTTCATTCAATATTGTTTGGAATCTTCCAAACATCATATCGATTGACTCTCCTTTCTTCATGGAGAATATTTCATATTCTCTTTGAAGAGTGGTAGCCTTTCTCATTCTGACGTCCTCCGTGCCTTCATATAAGATTTTGAGAGCATCCCATAATTCTTTAGCAGTTTTGTAGGCACAAAATCTGTTGTATTCAGTTCTGGAGAGTGCGCACATAAGAGCGTATCTGACTTTATTGTTCAGCTTCATGATTAAATATTCTTCACTTTCCCATTCTTTTTCTGGCTTCATGATGAGAATATCTCCTTCAGTGATTATTTTACACAATCTGTATTAGGTTGACTTGATGTACATCTCCATCCTGTCATCCCAGTATGGATAATCATCTCCTGAGAACGCTAGAGGTTTGTTCATCGAAGCTCCTCCGGGTAAGAACGAAGGCCCTTGTGAGTCCATGTTGGATCTTTTCCTCTAGCAGCTGTTAAGTGCTCAACCCTTAGAGGCTGAGCTCTGATACCAAACTGTAAAAGATAAAACACAAGAAGGGGGGTTAAATTGTGTTACTTAAAAAAAATTTGTTCCTTTCGTTTGTGAATTTAAAGGGTTCAGATGAAACAATCTTAATCTTTCAAAGATTGATTTTAATGAACAGACGTTATAGTTTGATTATCCCTGTTAGTCAAAAGCTTAAGAGAATAAATACACAAGTATTTTTATACTGGTTCGTCTATCCAAGACTACGTCCATTTACTTAGCAACCACTGAGTTTTCACTACAAACCGTGAAAAGGTTACAAGTATTATTTGAACTCAGCCACTTCTGACTATTACACGATATTCTTTGATCCCAGCCTTCGCAGGCTAAACAACAAAGGTATTCTTTGGAACACAGCTTCCTCAAGCTAAAATACCACACAAGTGGATTTTAAGCAGATGTTAAAACAAAGAAATTCCTCTACGCAGAGAGGGTTTTTACAATGAAGAATGTTCAGAATATTTGAGCGAAATCTTAGAGGATAGAATAAGAGAAGCGTTTTCACCAACTGAATTCTGATGAAGTGAAGTCTTTATATATGCATCCTCTTCAAATGACCGTTAGACTCATATGAATGCCGTTGAGAAGTTTCTTGAAAGCTATTCCAAAAGGTGTCAGATTGTACTTGATTGATTGATGGAATGCGCAGCGGATACAGCGGATTTAGATTGCGTGCGCAGTACCTTTTCTGACTTGTATAGAGACTTTGACAAAAGGTGAAGACCTTTTTGACTTGCATGTGTAAACACAAATCCCTATACTGATCTTGGATGCTTATAATGAGTACTTCTTTAGATTTGAAATCTTAGCGCGATTTGCTTCACTTATTGGACAAACGATATAAATCTTCAGACTGAAGGAGTAAGCTTGAGGTTCCGTCTGAAGGTCTCGTCTGTAGTTTCGTCTGATGATTTCAACTTGAGACAGACGAATGACTTCCGTCTGAGGAGTCATCTTTCTTCTGTGCTCGTTCCGTCTGACTTGCTTGCTGATCTTCCGTCTGAGAAAGTTCCATCTGTGTCTTGTAAAAATCAAAACCTAATCATCTTGATCTAACAAGAAGCCTATACTAAACAATCAATACAATGAAAACCTTATTACAATTGATCTAAGGAAAACAAAAGATTATATAAACATCAAAAGCAAAACACTAAAGGTTGAGCAACTTCAAGCATCATCAAGCTCCAAGTCCAACAATCTCCCCCTTTTTGGTTTTGATGTACCGAATCCAACTTTGAGTTTTCCTTAGTGTTTAGGTGCTTGTTGTTCTTTTGATAAACCTGCAATTTGTTAGCAATGCAAAAACAAAATAGAAATGTTGCAGATTCATGAAACAATCGTTCATATAACCCATATACAAAGCTTAAAAACTCAATCATTTTCAACATCAACTTACTACTTACTTCTTACTCTCCCTATCAACTATATTCTGTGTATTCTAGCAACTTATACTTCTCCCCCTATTTGGTATATAAAAAGCAAAAACAAATAGTTATAATCAAATATAGAGAACAAAGATAAGAATGGACAAACCACAAAAAATCAAGTCGTTTTTGCTTCCATTTCATCCATCCTTTGGAGAATGTATGTAATGATGACCCTTGGAATCTTGTTACTACTCTTTTAACATGAGTTGAAAAGACATTAGTTATAAAAGATGGATAATTGATTGACTTAAGGTTGTAATCGATTAACTCGTGCCTATCAAATACTCGAAAATATAGCAGTGAAAAGAGGTAATCGATTAACCTGTGTGGTAATCGATTACTCCAGTAAACATACAATGCACAAGGGGTCAAAACATATCAGGTAATCGATTAACCCTTGGTGGTAATCAATTACTCCAGAGAGCATATGCCATAAAATTTTTCAAAGATCATGCATGGTAATCAATTACTCCATTATGGTAATCGATTATTTGCATCAGATTTTTCTAAAAACATGTTTTCATGCAATTTGAGCTAGGTTTTGTCAAATATAATGCAATGATATGATTTTCTACATGTTAAACAATATGAATTATCAAAGATAGAGATATAGAATCTTTCCTCTATGGTTATCTCCATAAATTGCAGATCCAAATTCTTTTAATTGGAAGGAGATAAGTTTGATCTCTTCATCAATCACATGTCTTGAGCAGCCATTGTCTTGAATACCAATTGTTGATTGTTTGGCTCTCAAGCATACTACAAAATAAATTTTACTTTGCTTTTGGTACCCAACTTCTCTTGGGTTCAGCCATGTTAGCATCATCAGTTTAACTTTCTTAACCCACTTAAACAAACCACAAGATATACCTTCCTTTCTAATCATGCAATTATAAGAATTATGATCAGGTTTCATGCAATAACTACATGTGAAGGTTATGTTTTTACATGGTTGTTCAAATGCAAAGAACTTCATATTTTTCTTTATCAAAGAAACAGCAATTGAAGCACACTTAGAACATGGTTATTTCAAAGCTTCATTTTCATCTTTCAATCTTTTAACATCAGTTTTTAAAGCACATATATTATTTTCTAAATCAATCTTGATCTAGTTTGAACTCCTTCATGCCTATCTCCAATAATCAGGTTCTTGGTGTGGTTTGAGGCGACCATCCAAGTTCTGATAGGAGCTTGAACATCTTATTGTTGAGGAGCAGACGAAGAGGGTTCGTCTGTACTGGGAGATATTCTTTCGTCTATTCTTGCGTCTGTACAAGGTTGGACAGACTGATCAGCTACTTGACCAGAGGGATTAATTTGCAAATTATCAAACAATTTTTCCAGGTCTGATATTTCTATATCAACCTTTGAGTTATCCAAGTAAAAATCCCTTAACCACTTTTGAATCGAACTTTCCAAGTTGATCCTTAGTGTTTAAGATGAAACACTCACATCCAAAGGGATGAAAGTAAGAAATGTTGGGTGTTCTTCCTTTCCATAGTTCATATGGAGTCTTATTCAGTATTGGTCTTATTAATATTCTATTTTGAATATAACAGGAAGTATTAATTGCTTCTGCCTAATAATATTTTGGAAGACAGCTTTCATGCAACAAAGTTCTAGCCATTTCTTGTAAGGTACGATTTTTCCTTTCCACAACCCCATTTTGTTGAGGAGTTTTTGGAGACGAAAAATTGTGAAAGATACCATTTTCAAAAAAATAGGCATTGAACTCAAAAATTTCAAATTATGTTCCATGATCACTCCTTACAGACGCAATACATATTCCCTTTACTTTTTTAACACGTTTACAGAATATTTCAAAGACACTAAATGACTCATGTTTATGGGCTACGAAGTATACCCATATGAATCTAGTTTAGTCATCCACAATTACAAACCCATATCTCTTTCCTCCAAGACATTCCGTCTGAGTAGATCCAAAGAGATCAATATGTAACAGTTCTAAGGGTCTTGTTGTGGAAACAACATTTATAGATTTGAAAGATGTTTTAAGTTGTTTCCCATGCTAACAAGATTCACATAGACGATTAGATTTCCAAGATATTTTTGGCAAACCTTTCACAAGATCTTTTTTAGAAATTTTTGAAATATATTTGAGACTTAAGTGTCCAAGCTTTTTGTGCCAAATATCTCGTTCATCGTCTGCTGAAATTAAACATGTTACATTCTGATCACTAAGGTCAGAAAGACAGACCTCATAGAGATTATTTTTTCTTTTCTCAATAAACAAATGGATTTTTCCTTGTTCTTGATTATACATTCATCAGCGTTAAAAGCTACTTCATATCCACTGTCATAAAATTGACTTATGCTAAGCAGATTGAAGTTAAGACCTTTAACGTAAGACACATTTTGGATGAGAGAATTGGGTGTCTTACCAACATTCCCAATTCCTAGGATCTTACCTTTCCCTGAACTATAAGATACAGACCCTTTACTTGGTCTGAGATCTTGGAACATAGACAGGTATCCCGTCATGTGTCGTGAGCACCCACTGTCCAGGTACCAGCTTGAAGTCTTCTCTCTTCCTATTAAGGATATCTGTAACAGTAATAATGAATGACTTTGGTACCCAAATCATTTTGGGTCCTCCTTTGTTAGTAGAAGAAGGTTTCTTTTTGTTTAAGGTTTTTGAACTCTTTTTATAATCATTTGGAACCTTATTATAGCTTTTGTTCTTCTTCTTGTGACCAGACGAAACAAATTTGGTTTTCTTTTTGTCTATCTGTTCAACATAACCAAGTCCACTTTTATCAGATGGAGACCTCCCATACTATAAAATGTTTTCAAGCATGGAAGATCCTTTAGTGAACTTTGTTAGGTCTTTGAGTAAGGATTCATTTTCTTTCTTTAATCTTTCGATTTCAAGAATGAAAATGTTCTTTTCAGATTCAGATGATACTTCATCTGATACTTTCTTTTGAAGCAACTCTTTATCAATTCTCAAAGTAGTATTTTCTTCCAAAGTTTGTTTCAACTTGGCTTTGCATACTTTGTATTGCTCAGCAATAAAATGTGAGTTTGCCAAATGTGTATCATATGACATTTCTTCTGATTCTAACTCAGAATCAGATGAAGAAAATGAAGAAGTGTGAGTTTCTATTACCTCATATGAGACAGCTTCTCCAGCCATGAGGGAAATATTTGATGTTTCTTTTTCTTCTGGTGGATTCTTCGAACTCTCGCTATCAAGGTCTTCCCAAGTCAGCAAGCTCTTCTTACCCTTGTCTCTACGAGGGTTCCACCTTTTCTTCAACCTTGGGCATTCAAATCTCATGTGCCCAGGTTTTCTCATAATAGATGATCTCTGAGCTCTCTTCCTTGCTTGAAGGCTTCTCAGGAAACTTCCTTTCCTTCTTCTTGAAGAAGCGTTGACCTCTTCCCTTCTTCATCATCATCTTCTTGAAGCGTCTAGCCATGAGAGAAATCTCATCCTCAGACGATCCATCAGACGAATCAGATTCAGTGATTTCAGCCTTTAGAATCTTATTCTTCTTCTTTCTTTCTTTCTTGGCAGATTCCTCCTTAGGAACATCATTAACAGAGGGAAGAGCTATGGGCTCTTGAACTTTGATTTTGTCTTTTTTGCAGAGAAGTACCTCATGTACTCTCAAAGCACCTATTAACTAATCAAGAGTCAATGTCTTCATGTCACGTCCAACAGAAATGGCAGTAGACATAGCTTCCGATGGAGTAGGGAGACTGTCCAGAATCTTCATGTTGTTTTGGGCCTTGGTGAACGTGATTCCCAACGAAGTGAGTCCATTTAATATGGTTTGGAGTCTTCCAAACATCAAATCAATAGATTCACCTTTCTTTACAGAGAACATCTCATATTCTCTTTGAAGACTGACAGCTTTCCTCATTCTGACATCTCCAGTCCCTTCATAGAAGATTTTAAGGGCGTCCCAGAACTCCTTGACAGTTTTATAGGCACATAATCTATTGCATTCTGTCCTTGAGAGTGCGCACGTGAGAGCGTATCTAGATTTGTTGTTGAGCTCCATGAGTGAGTATTCTTCATTTCCCCACTCAGTTTCAGGTTTGACAATGGGGATATCTCCTTGAGTGATAATCTTCTAGAGTCTGTACTGGGTAGACTTGATGTACATCTCCATGCGGTCAGCCCAGTAAGGGTAGTCATCTCCAGAGAACGCTGGAGGGTTATTCATGGATGACCCACCAGACAAGAACGAAGGTCCTTGAGACTCCATCTTGGATCTTTTCCTCTAGCAGCTGTTAAGCGCTCAACCCTTAAAGGTTGTGCTCTGATGTCAAACTGTAAAAGATAAAACACAAGAAGGGGGGTTGAATTGTGTTAATTAAAAATTTAATTCCTTCTGTCTGTTGGTTTCAAATAGAGTCAAACAAAACATTTCTTATTTTTAAAGATTGATTTTAAGGACGAACGTTATATTTTGATTATCTTCGTTAGTCACAAGTACAAAAAAGATAAACACAATTATTTTTATATTGGTTCGTCTATTCAAGACTATGTCCAGTTACCCAGCAACTACTGAGTTTTTACTACAAACCGTGAAATGGTTACAAGTATTGTTTAAACTCAGCCACTTCTGGCTAATACAAGATATTTTTTGAACACAGCCTTCCTAGGCTAAACAACAAGGTATTCTTTGAAACCTAGCCTCCTCAGGCTAAAGCAAAGGTATTCTTTAAACACACAGCCTCCTCAAGCTAAAGCACCACACAAGTGGATTTAAAAGTTTTCTAAGAAAGAAAAGTTCCTCTTCGCAGAGAGGGGTATACAATGAAGTGCAAAGATAACAGAAAGCGAAATCACAAAGTTTTAGCTATTGTAGCGTCTTCGCTGACTGAAACTTGAGAGAATGAAGTCCTTTTATAGGCAAGTCTTCAAAGATCCGTTAAAGACAAGAAGAATGCCGCTGAGCTTTCCAAGTGAAGTCTTCAAAAGGTGTCAGAGTGCAATCAGTGAAATGATGACTTGCACAGCGGATTTGATGGCGCGCTCAGAACATTTTTCTGACTTGTATAGAGATTTCAGCAAAAAGGGTGTTGCCTTTTCGTGTTCAAGAGGTTATCTCGAATCCCCATACTGATCTTGGAAACACTTGAGAGTAACACTTGGATTTTGAAATTGGCGTGAGTTACTCCGTCTGAGCTTCACTTCCTTGACAGACGATGTACTTCTTCAGTCTTAAGAAATGCTTTGAATGCTTCGTCTGAAGAATATCGTCTTATCTTCCGTCTGATGACTTGGCTTTGGGACAAATGAATGACTTCAACTTTAAGGAGTCATCTTCCGTCTGTGCTTGTTCAGTCTGACTTCGTTTGCAATGTTTCCGTCTGATGTGTTTCATCTGCCTTGTAATTAATCAAAACTTGAGACGTTAATCATCTTGATCTAACATTAACTTTGTTCAAAACTAGTTTCATGCTCATTTCTTTACCAAACCCATTTTGAACAATTCATTAACTTTCTTTAACATCAATTTCATAATATCCATTATTCTCTAACAATCATTAACTTTGTTCAAAACTAGTTTCATGTACACTTCTTTACCAATCCAATTTTGAACAATTCATTAACTTTTTTTAAAATTAGTTTCATGCTCACTTCTTTACCAATCCCACTTTGAACAATTCATTAATTTTTTTCAACTTCAGTCTCGTAATATCCACTATTCTTGAACAATTCATTAACTTTGTTTAAAATTAGTTTCATGCTCACTTCTTTACCAATCTCATTTATCTCTTACATTTCGGGGAGAATGCATTCTTACCTCATTTACATTATTAATCGGTTTTTTTCTCCTTTATTCATCAGCACCAAACACCAGTGACTCAACAGTCAATATCTCCACAACAATAATAACAACTTGCGGAGACACAAGGAACTTCAGCAAACATATAACATACTCAAACACTAAAGGACTTCTCACATAACACTTCCAAGATTTTACTTCAAAGTTAATAATGATAAATATATATTTACTAACTTGAATATTGAAATTATTATCTTTTGAATATAGATATTAGAATTATTCTTTTTTCATACAGAAAAGTTAGAAATGTATATATAAATGATAAACATGTGCTGAAGAACAACATGGAAGAACATTCCTTTAAGAACTGATTTGATTATCTTTTTTGAGGGTTTCCCTTAGCCATGACTTCTCCATGTTGGATGAGACAAGAATGCCAATATTAAACTATGGAAGAAGTTAACCTAAGTAATCTATTTGATTATTTATATCTCTATCTAGGCATTTGAACCGTGGTTGAAAACGTAGAGGAATATTTCTTAATATTTAAGATGATATATTTATTTATTATAAGGTAGAAAAGAATCTGAACTATGAGAATGAATAAATAGAAGCATTAGAACATAACAAAAATACTGAGTCTCGTATTGTGTCTTTAGGTAAGTCCATACATTTTATTAAAGGGTAAGTTACTATTTTTTTTCTTTTAATCATGCCACAATAAAAATAAAAAGTAATAGAATAAACTTTTATAATTAATTTTTATTTTATACTATTTATTTTATTTTAATGTCCATGTTAGTTATTAAATTAACTGGTGTGTTATTGTGTCTAGAAACTCATAAACTAATTAAAAATTGTTAGCTATTATTTTTAACTAGCCAAATTACGGATGCCTTCTATTCGTGCATGTTTATAGAAATATTCCATTAAATCCTCGATTTAATGATTTTTTTTATGTATAATATTATATATATATATATATTTATATATTTATGGATTTATTATTTAAAAATTTATTTTAGTACGGTTAGTATTCAAGATTCCACGCACTCACATAACTTAGAGCTGATGTTAAAAGCATAAATAGTGACACACTAATTAATAAAAATAAATAAACATAAATATATGTATTCATAGATTCCAAATTACATAATCATTGGCATTTTCTTTTTAATATTCTGTTAAAAAAATTTAATAATAAAATCAAGAGACTCATTTTAATCATAAAATTTATGATTTCAAATAAATTTTAATCAATAATAAAGTACTAAAAATATAATTAACAAAAATGTTGTAAGTATTTTTCATATTTTTGTTTTGAAATCCTAAATTTCAACTTGCTACATTATTTTATAATTTGCCTCCGTTAAATGGATGACTGATATAAGAATGAAGTAACCAATTTATGTGTGTACATGATTAACGAATTTATGTATGTACATGTTTAACACCATAACGTTGTTATCTTTGATTATGCATTACTCTTTATATATATATTAACCTATTTATTTTACTATATTTATTTAGTGCTGCGAAAATTAAAGAGAAAAAGAAAAAGAAAAAAGAATATTTTTATTTGATATGTGGAAATAAATGATAAAAAAATAAAATTTATAATTTTATTTTATTTCATTTATCATTGATAACCTTTTTTGAATTTTATATTGATGGATATCTTCTAAAAATCTCCCAAATTCAACGTAACAACACTCAACAAACACGTAAAGTGATAGTCCTTAGGAAAATAACATATGAGGAGGGTTTGTAATTTTTCCATTTAAAAATTACAAATAGTTAATTTTATCTCAGTAGGATCGTGGATTAGGTCTTGAGGCATCGAACCACGTTAATTTTTTGTGTGTTCCTTTTCTTTCTCCCTTATACTATGTTTATAAGCAGACTGAATTCCCAACAAGTGGTATCAGAGCTGATAATTTAACTTAGCGAAAGATGGATCCATGAAGGTTAGGTGGAACTACTTGATGAGAGATGTATCCATGAGGTTAGGTGTACCTATCTTGAGATGATTCCCTTTGTCGAAAGTCTTCCGCTGCGGGGAAGGAGAAAGTATAATGGTCCTTTGTTTGAAGGGAGGATTGTTGGGATGCAATCAAAGTCCCACATCAGAAAATCAATGCAGGGCTTGAAGGAAAAGAAGGAAGAGTTCTGCTAGTTAAAAGATTTTGATGTAAGAAAGGATCGTTGTAAAAGTGTAAGACTTTGAATTAATAGGAGATTTGTTGTGTATTATGTTAATTTAAAGTCCTACATCGGTGAGCATTGGAAAGAGAGATGAGTGAGAAACTTATATAAGTGAGAGTATTAGGTTTTATTCACTTGCACCACATCCTTAAATTTATAATGGGTGTTTTAGATATTAGATAGTGTGTGTCAAATACTGTTGCGAAGGTTTGAAGTTTTTCCGTTCAAAAATTACAAATAGTGAATTTTATCTCATTGAGATCATTAGATATTAGGTAGAAGTCAGAAGATACTACTACTGATACTACTACTGGAAGATTACTCTAGAATAGTTCTGTTAGTTAGAAGATTTTGATGTAAGAAATGATCATTGTAAAAGTGTAAGACTTTGAATTAAGGGGAGATTTGTTGTGTATTATGTTAATTTAAAGTCACACATCAGTGAACATTGGAAAGAGAGATGAGTGAGAAACTTATATAAGTGAGAAACTTAGGTTTTATTCACTTTCACCACATCCTTAAATCTATAATGGGTGTTTTAGATATTAGGTAGTGTGTGTCAAACACTGTTGCAAGGGTTTGAAGTTTTTTCGTTCAAAAATTATAAATGGTGAATTTTATCTCAGTGAGATCGTTTGATATTAGGTAGAAGTCGAAGATACCTACTGTTGGAAGATTACTCTAGAAGAGTTCTGCTAGTTAAAAGATTTTGATGTAAGAAAGGATCGTTGTAAAAGTGTAAGACTTTGAATTAAGGGGAGATTTGTTGTGTGTTATGTTAATTTAATGTCCTACATAGGTGAGCATTGGAAAGAGAGATGAGTGAGAAACTTATATAAGTGATAGTATTAGGTTTTATTCACTTGCACCACATCCTTAAATCTATAATGGGTGTTTTAGATATTAGGTAGTGTGTGTCAAACACTGTTGCGAGGGTTTGAAGTTTTTCCGTTCAAAAATTACAAATAGTGAATTTTATCTCAGTGAAATCGTGGACTAGGTTTTGAGACATCAAACTACGTTAATCTTTTTGTGTGCTCCTTTTCTTTCTCTCTTATACTACGTTTTTAAGCATACTGAGTTCCCAACATATACAATAGAAACGGGTTCTTTATGCATCTTTATTGACCATGGAAAGTATATGAGACTTAGGCTTAGCTTAACGTGTAAATAACTAAATCTATATATGATCACATCAAGAATATTTTAAATACACTAATAATATATCTTCACTTACTAGTATGGAAATTGCATGTCTTAGAAGTCAAGTTTAATAAAAAAAAAATTCAACTTTACAACAAGTTACATATTGGACACCTAACATCAATCACTTGAGAGTAAGTACCCGCACAAATAATTATGATCTTGAGGAAAATTTTGTTTTGAATTAGGAGCCTAATCTCATGACATACCAATGTGGCATTGTAGATGGCTCAATTTTTCTTTCTAACAGTTTCTAGACTAATAAATGAAGTGAGAAAGCATAAGAGGTATCCTGATCATAAATTCTTGCAGCTGACCTCTAGACACAACTTGCAGAATTTCAACCAATAAATGTATAACTAAATTTCCATCAAGTAAATTATATCACAGATAAATACCGAGAAAGGGTTTTTATCTTCAAAAAGTTATGTTGTTATGAAACACTCCACAATACAAAAGCAAAAGAACATCAAATTAGTAAAATATTATAGAACTATAGAGCACTAGTCATTGACCTCTTTTCCTTTTAGGCACAGGTGCTATTAGTGGCCGAAAGCCTGAGTGTGCCAACTATTCTCTACTTGTTGTAGTTTCTCGGCTGCAACAAAAGAGCTTTTTCCAACTCGCAAAATATAACACTAACCATAACAACTACATATGATTTTATAAGAAAAATGCAGAACCATTCTTGCCCACAATCATGTCAACGACAATCAGTAGAACCAAAAACCAAAAATATAAGTAAAAAAGTACCTAAATAAGAGATTTTTCCAACATCTCCATTACCCAAAAGAGGAGAAGATGATAACTTATTCACCCAGTATTTGTTTCAAAACATATATGTATATTGGATTACAAGGGGAGGACTTCACACACACATATCTCCATAATAGTAAGATATTGTCTGCTTTGGACCTAAGCCCTCACGGTTTTGTTTTTGAACTTCCTCCAAAAGGCTTTTTACTAATGGAGGTACTATGTGTGTTTATAAACTTATGTGGTATCCCTTGTTTTTCCGATGTGGGACATTGTTTGCATCCTAACAATCTCCCCTCAAACAAAGGACCACTAAACCTTCTCCTCTACAACGGAAGTCATTGTTAATGATGACCAATAGAGATTCGATATGCCCTAGAGGGATCCCTATAAAGTAGGTCCACCTGACCTTCACTAGGTCCACTCTCATCATTGCATCACTTATCTGAGACGGTCCAAGTCGAACCATCGGTTCTGATACCACTTGTTGGATCACAAGGGGAGGACTTCACACACACATATCTCCACAATAGTAAGATATTGTCTGCTTTGGGCCTAAACCCTCACAATTTTTTTTTTGGACTTCCTCCAAAAGGCCTATTCTAATGGAGGTATTATGTGTGTTTATAAACTTATGTGATATCTCTTATTTTTCCGATGTGGGACATTGTTTGCATCCCAACTATGTACCATCACGGGAATAAAAAAACATTTTAGACTACCATTAACTAGTCAAATCACACTGCCGAATCAAGCGGCAATTACCAAATCACTAATTGACTAACCCAAACATATGTGTCCACCTACCATATGAAAACGTCGCACACTCTTTATCATTCTCTAAAGCATGACCTGCACACGTCATAGTGGAGGGAACTGACTTATGACAAAGATAATCTTTGTCGTACTCGGTTAAGGTTGGTGTGTCAACCTATACAAGGTTTTGACATCAACCTCAACCTATAAGCCCCTAAGAGTACTTCCTTACCCTCTCTGATAGAACTTTCACTTGAACACTCTCACTTACTCACAAATCCTCTCAAAACTCTTACTCTTTTAACTTGAGCATCGAGTGTTCCTTGCAGGTACACCTCTTTGCACACACGTGAAACCAACTCTCCCCTCCAGAGGACTCTTTGCTAAGCTCTTCTAAAGCATCCACAACATTTCAGCCAAATCATCCATGTGTACCCAATGGTCATTTTTGGTAAAAACATTTGGCGCCTACCATGGAGCTATGGTAAAACTATCCCAAGACCACATATGGTAAATACCCGAAGCCAGACAACGACATCAACTTCACAAATAGAAATGGATTCAACCTTCTTAGACACACTCAAGGCCAATATAGATTCAAGCAATAGCGGCGTACGACACCAACTCGACCAAGACATGGAGAGGCTTTGAACACAACATCGTGACGAAATGCCACTAGGAAACCAGCATATGGAAGAAATCTTAGTCTTTCACCAAAAAGTTTCCTCGATTCAACACGAGTGAGCTGCCCATCACACCCATCAGCCCACCTAGCCCCAAGCCGAGTATGAAGTTGAATCATGCCTGGCAATGAAACAAACTTGTGACAAGTCCAAGTTTTCCACACTAGAATTAATCTCAAGCCAACCCTAAAGACTGACGTCTATAGTCGTCCCGTCATTGCCCTAACACATGCAGTGCAGCCCTGCCCTCCACAAATGTCATTCAATGTGCTCCCAACGCCATAAGGAGGAGAAATTGGAGCTCTTTCCTCATTTCATTCCTTCACCTCAACATCATGCAAACCTGGCTATCAGATAGTTAGAGGTGGTCGAGTTTTGAGAACTATGTGGGAACCTTAGACCCCATTGCTCACATGAAGACATACCTGACATAGCCGGTCTGGTCTCTAATGACCTCAAGATTCATCGCCGCCTCTTTCCAACCACCTTGAAAGGGATTGCCTTAGAGTGAGATTACTCACTCCCAACCCTCTCATTGGACTCCTTCGACATGTTGTGTGCAAGATTCACAATTTGGTTCATAGATTGTAAGTTGATTGTCATAGACTTGGCTTCATTGTAACATGTTGTCCAAGGAGACAATGAGACTCTCAAGCAATACATGACCCGTTTCACCAAGGCCACCATGAGTATTCTTAACCTTCATCTTGTCATGGTCATGCACACAATCAATGTTGGAAGAAATGACTGTTTTGGATGCTAGTGACACATAGAACCTTCTTCCTATACCTCCCAATAAAACCATTATTATTAGTTGTCGCTGGGTTTATATGATAAAGTTCGGACCATATGACATTATTGATCGCTAAAAATTAGTGTTTAAAAGCCAAACTCAGATTTCTAGTCTTGATTACGGGGACACCTTAGCCTTGTAGCCAAAATCAATTTTTTTCATCTTTTCCCTGTTACGAGTGTCATCTGTAATTGACCTTTACAATAACTGGATATAAAAAATTCCTTCTTGCATGGTGACTTGCAAAAAGAGAGATATACATGAGTCAAACTCCCAATTTTATGATCTTTGGTAGCTCTCACATTGTTTGTCAGCTTAGCCACTCTCTCTAGCTTGAAGTAATCTCCCTTTGTTTGGTCCAGTTATTTCAACTCTATTTTTCTTGCATTTTCTGTGACTTATTGTAAGGCTCACCACTAGGTGTTCTCACTCCATTCTCCATTTGGCTAATATTGTTGAATAGTTGAATATCTAAAAGATACATACGTGGGAAAACATCTAACGGACAATAAAGATAGGCACTTTTCATATTATTCCTAAGAATTACCAGTCGAACTTGGATATCCCACGATAACGTGTCTCTCAATGTTAGGTTTATTAAAACACACAAACTTTTAATCCCTAAATATTTATTTTATATAATTTAGTTCTAAAATATTTAAATATTAAATTTATTTATTACAAGTTTTAGAAAACAATATTGCTTACTAATTACCTAATTTTATTATTAAATAATATTTTGGATATAAAAAATTAAAAGTAACAATATTTAAAAACCCTTTTTTTTCAACTTTCTTTTGCGGTCATAAGCAGAAAATCAACTCACTCATAGAAAATATATATATATATATATATATATATATTATTTCTTTTATTAATTTTTTCTTTTTCTTCTTTTTTTTTACACATTTTATAACTAATGGTTTTGTCTGCGTGGAATTGTCTATTAAATATTTTTCTTTTAATTTTAAACACTTCTATTTCTCTTGGTCTTAACTATCATGTCAAATCATTATATTTATATTTAAATTTATATAGCTTTCTATTTTAAATAATCTTGATTATCTTAATTAAATAGTAAAAAAAATTATACAACACTGAAAAAATCTCCCAAGATTTTCTATTACAAACAAAATACTTCATTTTAAGTGTCTTCTAATTATATGGTTTATCATTAATATGATAAACCTTGCATTAACATAAATCTCATCTTATTACTATCCACCGTTCAACACAAAACAACCAAACATCCAAGAGATTAGGAAAAATACACCAAATAAATATACAATTCAAGTATTCTCTTTCTTTTTCACTAGGACACAAATGTGGTGTCTTTATAACATGGCATATAACACCTTAGAATCCTCTATTTTTGTGTTATTAATGTATATTTGGTGTGTACGAGTATTTAAGTTTGAAAATTAACAAGTCTAGAATTCATTTTTGTATGTTTTGTGTTTTGATAATTCGTCCATACAAAAGTCAACAAATTTTCGCAGGCAAAAATGCCTCTCACCTAGAGAAGGGGACAAATCAGGCTGGGGAAGCTTCCCCGCCCGAGCAAGGTTGGAAGTTGATAAATACACCCTTTAGGTTGCAAATTTTCAAGTTTTTGAATTCCAAAAAATTCTTGTTCTAAACTCATTAAATTAACATATACTTTTTAGCCTCTCGTTTTGAATTGACCAAAATCTAGTGTGAAATAGTTAAAAATGTTATTTTAACATATTGTGTTAATTTAAAAAATCTCGTGAAGTAGTTAAAAATATTATTTTAACATACCGTGTTAACTTCAAAAACTTCTTTTTCATATGTTTAATACACGTTCTTAAGATAAGGGGAACAAATCAATACTATTTTAAAAAAAAATTCTTCAAGGTTAAACAACCAAAACAAAGATGGTAATTTTATATGATTATATTGATCTCACAACACTAGTCTACAGCTATGGTAGATGTGAATGGTTGATTATAATGTTGTTTCCATAACAGTTTACTGGTGCACCCTATTACAATCACTTTACACGCAAGTTCTCTAACATCTTTTCTTGTCACGCTGCACACTGATACCCTTTCCCATTGCAAGGTTATACTAGACACGGTGAAGATGACAAGGGAAAAAGGATACTTAGACATACACAAGCATGAAAAGTTTTCTAAAATTAACAAGATGGAATAAACAAAGAAAAATATTTGATAGACAATTATAATAAAAGAGAGAAAAATATATATATAAAATGTGAAAAAAGAAAAAAGAAAATATATATATATATATATATATATATATATATATATATTACGTGAGTGAGTTAATTGATTAATTACGTATTACGGTTGACATACAGTGATGAAATGACATTCATATCACACAATGATATAATGATATTAAGTATATTAGCAGGTGAATTATAAAATATGACACCCAAATGGATAAAAATCAAAGGGGAAAGAAAATATTATGCATATGCAACATGGTTAGTAAAAGAGGCCATCAATCATTAAACAAAAGAAAGTAATAAATGGATAAACACATTTAGAGACAGAGAGAAATAGAAGATTAAACACAAAGGAGCAATTCGTGAACAAGGATATAATGCTAAGTATTTTAACAATGGAGCCAACTTGGAGGTCCTGCATTATTCCATACATTAATTAGCCAAATCACAATTAGAGAATAACAGTAAAAGTACTAAACTGCTTAGCTTAAAAATAAAGTTAAAAACTAAGAGCATTTTTTTATTCAAAATTTAAGAGTAAGTTAAAAGTTTTAGAATAGGGTGTAATTTTGGCTTCTAGATTTTGAATAGAAACACTTAAAAAAAAAAAATAAGCCCCAAAATGAGCTTATTTCAAAAATACTTGTTTATGAATTCATAATAAAAAAAATCTACTCATGAATTCATTTTTTTTAATAAAAAATCATTTGTTAATAGAACCTTAAGAAAAATGATACATCTAGGTAAAAAAACAGAAAAGATTAAAAACTCTAATAAACGAGCCAGCAGTAACGGGTTTCTTATGAAATTTGTTCATTACGTTTTTATATGTTTTTAATGAAGTTAATGTATTATTATATATTATTTTTATCAAAATTATATTAAATAATTAAATTTAGGAATTAAAATAGTGTGTAAAGTATTCAAGCTAAAAATTATACTTTCTGCTTTGTATTACGTAATTCTTAATATGCAAATTTAATTCTTTTATTTTTAATTATGCAAGTTTACTCTACCTATAATTTCTAATCTATAATATTGATATCTTTATTTTAATTTTCTAATTTCAAAAAATTAAGAGATTAAAATTATGAAATTAAATAAGGGGCTTAAAATTACAAATATTTAAAAATTGTATAATAAATTTTAGATAAAAAATTATAAAAAGTAAAAATTACTGAATAAAAAATTAGAGATTAAAATTGTGAATTAAGAATTAATGGGAAATTTAACAAAAATTTAATTAAAGCATTTAAATTTTTACCTGTTGAAGAAAGAAGCGGCCACTGCACTGCCACGACGTTGTGTTGCTGCGCGCCATGAATCACCGATTCCCGAAGAAGAACAACCCTTTCCTTATTTTCTCACTCGTCACTTTCCCGAGAAAATTTCCGCCAGAAAGTGAAAGAAAACGCCAAAAACCCTAGAAAGCAACAAAGAACAATCCCAATCCCAATCCATCGAAATGGATCATTACAAAGCCCTCGGTCTACACCGAACCGCGACGAAGGAAGAGATAAAAGCAGCGTTCAAGAAGCTAGCGTTTCAGTTCCACCCTGACAAGCACTCCCAATCGCCCAAGGCCGTTAGGGAAAACGCCACAATTCGATTCAAGCAGGTCTCCGAGGCGTACGAAGTACTCATGGACGATCGCAAGCGCGCGGATTACAATTTTCGCCGGAGCTCCGGCGCCGGCGCCGGAAACAATTATTATTCGCAGTATAGCTACGGATACGGTCGGAGCGGAAGCAGTTATTACGAGAATTATAAACCTCGGTCTGGTGGTGGTGGTGACTTTGCGTCAAAGTTTGAACTCGCTCTTCGGATTTTGACATCGCGGTCTTCGCTTCTCAATCTCGGATTTGCAGCGTAATGCACTTTTCTTTTCTTCGTTTTGTTAATTGATGTTCGTTTGAGTTGGAATTTGATGCTAGGGTGATTCTGCGGGATGCTAGAGATTGAGTTTGTTAGTTGAATTGAAATTTGATGAGTGAAGTATCAATTTAGTCCCTAATTTTGTAGGACGCTGTCGTATTAGTGCAAATAAGTCCCTTACTTTTCATTTTCAGTCATTTTTATCTGAATATGAACTAAAATGACAGTAAATTATAGAAGTCAAAACCTATGGTGATGTGTTAAGGACTAAAATGACTAGGGACTATAATGAAAGTAAAACACTTATTTACCATATTTGAATGTTGAGAAAGTTATAGACCAAATTGATAGTTTACTCAAAATTTAATGTTTAAACCGAGGTTTGGATAAACTTCTCCAGAGAACATGAAGGTAAAATGAATTAAGCTTGTTAAATGAATTAAAATTAGCTAATTATGTTATTTATAAAAACACTTTCATTTAACTTCTAAAGTTATTGTTACTTGCTGAGAGAAACTTAATCTATTTTCTAATTTTATTCTCCATTTGCAGTTTATCCAAATAGAGCGTTAATTAAACTCTATTGTTAGCCAAAGAGTTTAATTAAACAAAAGATTGAGATAGCCAAATTATAATAACTTTGTTTGCCTGGCTATTCATGAGTCCTTCATTTGAGTAATTAAAATGGAGGAAGAATTTGAATACCCTAAAAGAGATAAATGGGCTGCTGAATCAATTGTATTTGGGCTTTCATTTTAGTCCTTGGTCATGTGTAAGTCTTAACTGTGATGTGTTATTTTAGTCGCTGTCACATGGTAGCTACCATAGCTCATAAGGTGTCAATTATGCATCTGTAATCTCATTGATTAACTAATGGAATAATTTGATTAATGATTTACAATTTTAAATATGGTTATTGGCTAATTTTAAATATTTATTGTTTTAATTTAGAGTAACCTGTGACTGGATATTGGATATTTGAATTTGGATACATGATGATAGAACAACCTTAAAGCTAGCTGTATCTGAGTGCGACTTACCTATATGCATGAATTCAACAACTCTTGTTACATCAGGATATTGAGTTACCAATATTCTTGATGTGAGTCAATAAAAGGATATTCTAGGGGGTAATACATAAGCACTAAATCAAATTTACTTCTATCTCTGCATCTTATCATTAATATTTTACAGCAAATAACTATCAAGTGTTTTGCTGCTTTTTGTTAATATCGTTCCAATAACCTGATGAAAGGTTTTTTTTCCAGAGCTATATTAGGTGGGATTGTTGTCATTAATTCAAGTGGAGAATCCTTATGGAGAATGCAAAATTCTGGGGTAAGATTTTGATTTTTTTTCCTCCTTTTTACTTTTTCCTAATCTTCCAATTCTGTTGTACCGCAGTCCAGCTGAATTATTGTCTTCATTTCATTCTTCTATTCTGGATTATTATGAAATTTCATATTCTGTAAGATGTAATTGATCCATAAACAAGGGCTTTCTTGGTTCTCAGTCTTGTAACTATTTTTTGTTATGTGAAGAAAAAATTATTCAAATGATAAATCCTTCCTCAAAGATGCTTAATGGCTCAAAGTAAAATGCAAAGATTACTTTGTCTAGCAAAATTAGCTATTGACTCATTCACCATATTACAGTTCTGGGGAATATAACCACAATCAAAAGATTGAAGACTATGAAACCAAGAGGCATAACAGTAGATTTATGGTGGAATGTCTATAGGCTGAACTCGGGTTTGGCTTGAACTTGACAGGAACGTCTATTCATTCTCTATTCTCTCTTTCTCCCTTTAATTTCAACATCGTTATTAGAAGGTTCTATAAAAGTCTCCTTGATGAACATTTAAACAAAGAATTTTCTTTCCAAGTAAATCTTCCTGCAACTGACTTCTCATTCAAACAACAACCTTTTGCTAGCTGCCTTAAGTAGTTTATATGAACATTTACTGCCTGATAGAAACCCACTCTGAATAGCAGAAAACTAGTAATTAACACGGAAACTACAAAATCTTAAAATATTAAGTTACACTGCTACAGAGTTATACTAGCTTTGTGGAGGTCTAGCTTTCTTCCAAATTCCACTCCTCAGCCAACTCCTTGCTTACCCGCTCTCCCATTTTTGCCTCACAATCACATTTATCTCTTCTTCTGCTTTAACATTTATCTCGCAATCCATAATTTTTTTACCTCTGTTTTTGCACCCATGTCCAACTTACCCTTGCATGCATAGCTACTGGGTTTTGTCTTACCAAGTGAAACTGAAGTATGGGGCTTGGTTTGGCTACGCTGATCTCTAGCCTGATTGAACGCTGTCAATTTAGATTCTGTATTTTTGGAAATCTCAGCAGCAGATCTTCGAATTATGCTTCATCCAGCCAAGTTCTTTTCCCTCATACCCCAGACCAGACCATCACAACTAGCTCGATTTATTCTGTGTCAAGATGTTGCAAAAACCGTAAATTAAAGTATCAACTATGGTTAGCCTACAGGCTTCATAAACTTTCAAATACAAACTTGATATTAAGTTTGTTAGGTACCAAGAGAGAAAGATACTTAATGTGTACACTTGAAGGAAAATGGGAGTTAGTTAGAGGATTAGTGGGGAACCATATAAATAGATGGGAACTCTTACTGTAGAGGATAGGTCACAGTTCATTTGTAATAACTGATATCTAAATTGTAGAAAGTAACCCATTCCCTTGGCAGAGTTTGCTCTGAATCTCTCTCTCTCCATATATATATATATATATATATATATATATATATATATATATAATTTGCTCTTTCTCTGTTCTTTCTTATTCTGTTGGGTCATGACCGAACAAAGTTTCACATGTTATTGTTGAAGAATCTTGGATGTTTTATACCGTAATTTTCTAGACCACTCTTTTACAGCAAAGTCAATCTGATAATAATAATAGGATACTCAGTATGTTACTGTTAGTTAGTTTAAAATATGGGACAGCTAAAACTTGAAATATACTTGACATCAGCATTGCTAGATATTACCTTTTTTTTCCCGTGATTCAATAATGAACGAACTGACATGAATGTTTTGTGAGTTAAATGATGTGGTAGGAAATAAAAGAAAGTAGGAGATTTTGATTACATGTATAAAACAAGTATTTAGTAATTGATTCTTGGAAATTTTCTGCCTAATATTTTAAGCTTCCATGTTAACTTTATGTGTGGAGATACTTAATTATTCCTTTGTTCTTCAATTTTATTTTGCACTCAGAAATCTTTTGAAGAAGCCATGCAGTCCATTGAGAAAGCCAAAGCTGATAGAGAAGGTAACATGAAGGAACGCCCTTGATTGAATTGGTCTGTTCTCTTTCACTTGCCACCTGAAAGCTTCATCAGGTTTCATAAATAATGAATGATTAAGCTTTCATTTTTTGAGGTTGGTTGCAAAAAGAGTAATTTTCTTCTGGCAGTTCCTTTTGTTGTCTCGTGTTATTTTTCTTATTTGACAGTGTTGTGACTGATGGTTTTTAATTGTCACAGTTGTGTATCCAGTGAACATGGGATCATAAGGACCAAACTGTGGAGGCAAATGACCATGGCCAGGCATTTGGATGAGGCAAAAGAAAATACTTTGAAGAGTTTGTTATACCCAAAAAGTGAGAGGATTCAGTTGTGGAGGGGTGTGTGGGAACTGCAGAGGTGTAAAAGAATGCAGCTGCTATAAACCAATATTATGACTCTACCTCAAGATTGTTGCAGCAAAACAACAAAGATTAGAAGCATAATGCAATTCAAGAGGAAAAGATCTGGTGTGTGTAGTCAACGTTGAAACTGATCAAAGGAAAACTGACAAGATAGTAGGCAGAGTTCAAGAGAGCTACTCTCCATTACACTAAGGACATTTGCAGTAGAAATAATAGAATTTACAGCAAACTCTCCATGCCCGTCCACTACAATATGTTTGGATTTCTATTGAAAATGTACTTTTTTGTCAAAAGTAATTTTTTCAATGGATCATGACCCTTCTACGCCCGTTCTGTATCTATGCACTGGATTTATCCTGAAACGTGAAACGTGCATGTAACATTTCCAATTACATTCACTTTTGTGGCATAACAAACTTCCAAGTTGTTTGGGCTTCACTTTGGTTCTTCTGTCTCGACTAACGTGAGCCCACGGTGGTGTTTTGCCTCCTCAGTTGATAGGTTCTCATGATCACTTCTGGATACTCCATTGTGACCAATTGGTCCCTTTGTTGCTGTGCAAATTTGCAATGTAATCTTGTTCCAAATACGATCAATACTTGTAAAATGCAAAATTCAAGTAAACAGATTACAGCACTACATATGCAGGATTTGAGAATCAAAGCCAGCTATTACACACTCTCCTTTTTCTTATCATTTTTTCCCCTCAAATATTCATTATTGTCTCATATCTCAGCCATTATTCTTAGCTGCATGTCGCTTTGAAGCCCAAATATTCATTATTACATCAACTAGCTCATGTATCGGTACCGATTACTTCTCAAGAAGCAGTATAATGTGAATCATTCACGGACCAAAGCTATTTTAAAAACAGATTGAATTAAAAGTATCAAAGTTATAAACTTTGTCATTTGTTTTTAAAACTCATTTATTTATTTGTCTTTTTATAATATTATCAGGGCCGAGGCAAAAAAGAAAAAGTGTCATATAATTAAACAAAATAATATTATATACCGGAGAATATTGTGATAAAATGTATAAAAAAAAACAACTCAAAAAGCCTACATCAAATTTTTATTTATATTTGTGGAATAATATTTTTTTACTTTTTTGTATAAACTATTTTTCACTAATTCTTTTATTGATTAATAATAAAAATGATTAAAATAAAAAAAAATGTAAGTAAATATATTAACCTAACAGAAAAGATGGAAAAGAACTGTGAAAGTCAGGATTGATTGCATAGGACCATTAAAGTCAAGATAAAACAAAACATTTTCACGTAAAAAATAACATGAAAAGATACTAATATATATTTATCACGTAAAAAAATAACATGAAAACATTTCTTTTACTGAAAGATTTGTTGCAGGTAATTAATTGCAATTGTCCATCATGTATAGATCGGACATGTGACTGGCACTTTGACATGCGACAAGATTTTTTGGTGTTTTATCTTTGAGGATCTGCACAACCTAACGATGAAAAACATTATAAATCATAAATCTAACTAGACAACATGTATATATTATATTCAAAGATAAGATTATCTCAACTAATATGCCTATGAATTTGCCTCATGATTTTGATGTATAGTAAAATGGAGAGACTTTTTTTTACATCTTTTTATGAGTGGTCTTCCGGGTCAAAAATCTTCCGGTTTATAAATTTACCATTCATTGTGATTTCATTAGCAATCAAAATATTTTTAATCGTAACTATAAAATACACGAAGAGAAATAATTAATTATAAGATGTAAATAAAATATATATATATATATATATATATATATATATATATATATATATATATATATATATATATATATATATATATGTGTGTGTGTGTGTGTGTGTGTAATATGTATGTATATAATAAGTGAGAGTTAGATAGACAACTTTTATATATGTAAATTTTTTAATTCTTATACTCTTTGATTTATATTTTTGTCCTTTTTTTTTATTAAAAAAGTGTGTTTTTCTTATTTCTAAACAAAATTATTATGCTAATTTATATATAAGAAATTATTTTAATATTACAGTCTAATTATTATTCAACTATTTATATTAAATCTGTTGATTTTTTTAAAAATGGTATTAGTACGAATTACTTATAACAAATGATTATTTTGATAAAATATGTTCAAATGTATATAATACGAATACATTCTTTTTAATAAATTTTATTCGGTATTGGTCGATGTTAAGTTAAAATATAGTTATCTTAGAAATTAATTAAACCTTCTTTATAACTCATTCATTATCTAATTACCGTTGAATTAATATTAAAATGCTATTTCTCCCAAAATTATGAAAGAAACCCCACCACATTATTTTCTCCAAAAACAGAACGCTTATTCTTCTTCTTCTTCTTCTAATTGTTTCGAATTGAGACACATGAACAAGTAACCGTCCCTGTCGTTTCTCCTTTCCAAATTTCATCATGGTACTCACACCTTCACTCCTTCTTCTAACGATTTCGATGCGCATAAAAATTTAACATTTTTATTAATTTGATTTTCTCAGGACAAAACCAGTGGCAGTGACAAGTACAATGTAGAAACCGCGGAAATCTTGGCAAACGAGGCTCAGGTTCTGATGACCCACTTTCCAAGATCAATTTTTTAGCATACCCTTTTGCTCATTCGTCTTGTTTCTGTGTTATTCAGCACTTGCCCGTTGCCGAGGCCACACCCATATACGAACAGCTTCTTCTGTTGTTTCCAACTGCTGTGAGTGTTCTTGTTCAGTGCTTTGGTTTCCCTGTTATTGAATAAATGTGTTTTTTATTGAGTTTGTTTTGTATTGAAAATGAAATCATGTTGTTTGTAATGCTATGGGGCTGATTTTTGCTGATTTGTTTTCAGGCCAAGTTTTGGAGGCAATATGTTGAGGCACATATGGCTGTGAATAATGATGATGCTATAAAACAGATTTTTAGTCGGTGTTTGTTGAATTGTCTTCAGATTCCTCTTTGGTATATGTTGTTTGCTTAATCTTGTTTATGGCATTGACTGGTGTATTATTATTATTATTATTATTATTATTATTATTATTATTATTATTATTATTATTATTATTATTATTATTATTATTATTATTATTATTATTATTATTATTATTATTATTATTATTATTATTATTATTATTATTATTCGTGTAAACCATCAATTTGATTCCTAAATTATTATTCTCTCTCTTAAGTAAAGTATTAGAAATTACATAAATAGTCCTTAAAGTATTAAAAATATGCTGCATAGTTCCTCAAATAATGAAAAATTTGAAATAGTCCCTCAATGTTACAATAGAGGAATTAAATTGATAGAGTTTCAATACTCTAGGGACTACTTATGCAATTTCATAAGTTATAGGACTATTTAGGAGAGATGGTGATGGTTCAGGGATGAGTATTGATGGTTTATTTTTAATACTTTTACTATCTCTTTTGGATATATAATTTTTAAAGCCTCATTTTTTAACTCATTCAATGAATAGTGTGTTGAGTGGCATAGAATTAAACTAAACTATCCATTTCTTTTGAGTAGTAATTCAGCCAATGCTACTAAGAAGTAGTATGTAATTACTTTCTTTCTTGTTAGTCACCAAGTAGGACGGCTTTGTAGATTTAACATGGAATTTTCAGCTGGGGTAGGGATATAGGAGGTTCCTGGGAAGAGAACGGATATAGCTGCATTTCTGTTCAATCAACAAATTTGAGTAAACTTATTTTCAGTTGGATATCTTTAAGGTTTAATTGGTTTTCCTGCTTTAGGGGACCTTTCCAAATTTTTATTCATCGATTGCCTTGCAAGGGTAACTTCTTCAAAGTATTGGACAGTTTGCAATTGCATATAACACTCAGAAATAATTAAATCATAGAAGATCTTGAAAAATACTCAATTTCTGTGGCCGGTGTTCTATAAGTTGTTTGTGCTTTAGTTGTTTATTTTTTCCTGACAGTAACTCTTGTTTTATCTTATATTCTGTGCCCCATTTGTCCATCCTATCCTATCCTATGTTATGTTTGATATTGAATTTGTATAAGATTGTTATTTTTTGTGAAAATGGATTAAGTAACCTGCTTGTTTAGTCTGCCTTGTTTGACATGCAACTTATGTTTTTGTTTTTGTTTCAATCTCTCATCCTGTTCTTATCTCTGGTTTAAAGGCAGTGTTACATTCGTTTCATTAGAAAGGTCAATGACAAGAAGGGCTTAGAGGGTCAAGAAGAGACAAGAAAAGCTTTTGATTTTATGCTTAACTATGTTGGTAAGTTGTTTTCCTTTGTCCTGTTTGTATTATCTTGGTTGTCACTGGATTGGAGTAGCACCTATTTGGGAGAAGATGATAGCTCGTCACTTAAGGTGACTTGGTCATGTGAAAAGAAATCATTAGAGACTTTGGTGAAATGAAGATTGATAAAGACTCTAGTGAGAAAAATGGATCAAAAGATAGGCCAATTGGATGGGTAGAGAAAAGACCTGAAAAAAGTAGGCGACACCAATAAAATAATATCGCTTTCAGTGGTGTTTCTGGAACTGTGCATTTCAATGGAGCTTGATATGGCTTCACCCAATAGTTTAAGCTGTTAGGAATTAGGATAGTTGGTTCCTTACTCATTAGATCTTTTATGACCATGTGGTATAGAGTTCAATCATTGCTGCTCATATTCTTCTAAAATATTTAGATTAATAGAAGTTTTGTTTCAGCATAAGGTTGCGTAGGCTTATACATTGTTCATGCTTCAAAGGCAAAAGGATCTTGTGTGATATGGTATTTGAGCTTCTATGGCTATGTGGTCTAGAGTTCAATCCTTGTTACTTCCATTCTTCTTAATATAAATTAGGTTTAAGCATATTTTGGGTTGTTGATTGTCCATACTTTAAGCTCAAGGGACTCTTGTTGTGAGAATTTGCTTCAAATTAATGTCTTTTCCATGTATTATATATATTGACACTTATCTCTAATGATGAATTTACAGGAGCAGACATAGCATCTGGCCCCGTGTGGATGGAGTACATATCGTTTTTAAAATCATTGCCGGTTTGTTTAGTTAATCATTCATGTTTTGTGCAATCCCTGGTGCATAATTTGGTATGATTTTTCATCTTTTTGAGGTGAAGTTCAATAATCAATTTCAGGCTATAAATGCGCAAGAAGAATCACATCGGATGACTACTATGAGGAAAGTCTATCAGAAGGCTATTGTTACTCCTACACATCACATTGAACAACTTTGGAAGGACTACGAAAATTTTGAAAATTCTGTTAGCCGTCAGTTGGTAATATATTGGTTTTGAACTTATGCTTGATGTGATAATTTGTATTTCTTCAGTCTGTAGTTGTTCTTGTATGGTATTTGATAAGAATATTGTTGAAAAGAAAACAATTTTTATAATTTCTGTCTCACTAATTACATTCTCTAATCTTCCTAGGGAAAATAACTGTCCCTAAATTAGGAAATAATAAATATGCTAAATAAAATATATATCTATAATCTTCTAAGATATTTTTATTGTTTACAACACCCCCCCTCAAGTTGGTAAATGAATATCTATCATTCAACTTGCCTCCAAGCTCCTAAAATTATTGGTAGGAAGCCCCTTAGTGAGAACATCAGCTACTTGAAGCCCTGTAGGGATGTGAGCCGTAACAATAAGACCACTATTGAGTTTTTCTTTAATAAAATGCCTATCAACCTCAACATGTTTAGTTCTATCATGTTGAACTGGATTGTGACCAATATTGATGGCTGACTTGTTGTAACAAAATAGCTTCATAGGATCCTCAACCTTAATCTTGAGGTCATCGCGGATGATATTTAGCCATAGTCCTTCACAGATGCCTTGTGCCATAGCTTGAAGTTCAGCCTCTGCACTCGAGCTACCATATTCTACTTTTTACTCCTCCAAGTCACCAAGTTTCCCCCCAGAAATGCACAATACCCTAAAGTCAGCCTTCTATCTGTAATTGACCCAGCATAATCTGCATCAGTGTACATTTCAAAAGATAAAGTGCCTTCACTTTGGAATAATAAGCCTTTCCATCGACTTGTCTTCAAGTACTAGAGGATCCTATTAACTGCTCGCATATGTCTTTCTCTGGGGTCATGCATAAATAGGCTAACCACACTGACGACATAGGCAATGTCTAGTCTGGTGTGAGATAGGTAAATCAGTTTACCAATCTCTGATATTGAGCTTTTTCCACAAGTGGGCTTTTTCCTTCACTTCCAATCCTGTGATTTTGTTCAGTTGGAACCCCTGCAGTCTTGCATCCCAACTTTCCAGTTTCTTGAAGGAGGTCTAGGACATACTTTCTTTGAGAGATAAAAATCCCTTGTTTGTTATTAAAAATTCTGCTATCTCTCAAGCAGAGGGATAAAACATAAAATTATGGCTTATTTTGGAACCATAGAATGCCACATCCAGGTCATAATGAGAGTCCTCGTTATCCCATGCTTCAAACTTTGAGTCATCTGGGAGAGGATCTCACCCTTCGATATGATTCAGCTTCAGACATCCTTTAAGAATTCTCCAAATATATTGGGCCCACTGGAGATAATTCTGACCATCAAGTCGGTATGGTCCTATAACATTGGGACCCAATGGAAAAAACTTCTCTTCAACCATCATTCAGATTGCAGTGAATAGGCAACCACAAAAAAAGGAACTTCTCAGATTTGCGAAAAATTGCTTGGATCTGGACAATACCACCCCTTGGGATGGAGACAGGAGGGCTCGGCGATCCTATCTGAGCAGTCGGCGGCAAGTGGGTCTGGTCAGGACAGGGTGTGTGGACTACAAGCGCTGGCAAGGAGGCGGTGCATGTGGCGAAGTTTCAGTGTTGGGCTCCTTGCGTCTTGGTTGTTTGGGTGAGACACCTATTTTATTTGTCACCAGCTTCAATGACGGCAGCGGTGGAGGAAGCTTCAATGGTGGTGGCTGCAGCTTCAACGGCAATGCCATCCTTCTTTTCTGGTTAAGGCAGCGGAAACAGAGCTCCCAGGGTCGGGAGCTCTCATACCATGTTGAAAAGAAAACAAATTTTATTAATTTCTGTCATATTAATTACATTCTCTAATCTCCCTATTATAGGGAAAACAACTGTCCCTAAATTAGGAAATAATAAATATGGTAAATAAAATATATATCTATCTCTAATCTTCTAAGATGTTTTTATTATTTACAACAAATATTTCTAAAGGCACACAATTTGATGATAAGTTGTTCTGCAGGCTAAAGGACTAATATCTGAATATCAACCCAAATATAATAGTGCCAGGGCAGTTTACAGGGAGAGGAAGAAGTACGTTGATGAGATTGATTGGAATATGCTCGCTGTACCACCAACTGGATCCTACAAGGCAACTTTCTTTTTCTTTACAAAGTTTTCTTATCATTGATAATTGTTGCAAGATACTTTCCAATATTGAAAAGCTCCTGAAAAATCACAAAATTGCCCATGAACTCATGAGTTTAGCTAGTTTGTGACTGAGCTTACTGACATCATCTGATTTTTCTAGAAAGTGAGTTCACATGCAAGTTTATGAGTTAAAACTTAAGTTAACAACAATGATGAGCACTTCTATCTTCTTTCACATCTGCCAATTGAGTGGCGGCATATTTATATGGAACTTTATGTTCTAATCACTTCTCATGTAACATCAACCAAGTGCATGTGCATCTTGGTAACGACATTTTTTTTTGCATACAGAGCTAATCTGGATAAACTTATCAAAATAAGCACGTAAAACTGGAAAATAAAATGAACCCAGGAGGTAAAATGAATGAAACTTCTCCCATAAAGTTAACTTGTGCCCTCAATTTTTTCAAAGGCTTCCTCATCTAAGATCTATATAAATTTAGGTTCATAAGTTGATTTTAACTTCTGGAGAAGTTTGCTTCTTTTTTTCCTCTTTTATTCTTTTTTTTTTTTTGCCTTCTACAACATTCTGTTGAGAAGTTTATACAAATTAGCTCATAATTGTTTTCTTTTTTGAAAATATCTAGCTATATTTTAAAGATCCTTTTTTTTTTTCTCCTCAATAAGATAATATAAACATGCACCAACTATCTTAAAAATTTCTATATTAGGTAAAGGTACATTGATGATTTTTTACTTTTATGTCTCTAACACACCCTCACATTAGAGAGCCGTCTGAGGTTGAATTGTGGACAATGTATAGACCCATCTTGTGATGAAATTTAAATTTACTTCACAGAATGGGGATGTTAAGGATCAAATTCTAGACCCCTTGGTAATAAAGACTCTAAGCTCATGCCTTGAACAAACTAAAAGCTTACAGTGTTAGGTTAAGGCACATGCTTGATTTTATGCTTTTTATATATCTAACATCACTTAGTTGCTTCTGACAGGAAGAAATGCAGTGGGTGGCATGGAAGAGACTTTTATCTTTTGAGAAGTAAGAAGCATTTAACCTTTTTTTTTCTTTTTCAGCTAATTACCTGTATTGTATGTGTGTTTTCACTCACAAATTTCTCTGTCAGATCATTGCTGCTTTCCATTTGATCAAACTGGTGAAGCATTGTAGGCAAAGTATTTAATTTGTCTAATCACCTATATATCTTGGAAAATGATTTCTTTTTGTCAAATTTTCATTTCTAAATGCTTTATCTACTGACACCTGTATGAATACTGGAGAAGCAAGTGATGAGCATCACTTGCCAATTTTTGTGAAGGCCATATTTTTAGGTTGGATGAAACCAGTTCAACTACATTGATTAGTTTTTTGGTGGTTGTTGGATTATAATTCATCGTGTTTGATCAAATCATTTTGAAGTCTGTTAGATGGATGCAGTGCCTCTGGTCATCATGTCTTTATGCCTCTTCTATTTAATTGAATCATTTTGAATTTCAGAGGAAATCCACAGAGAATAGAAACTGCCTTGTCCAACAAACGAATTATATTTACTTATGAGCAGGTATTAGGAAATATATCTTATTGCTTTTTAATTTTTATCCATTTAAATATTTTCAGTTTCTCATTAACGGTATAAGGGGTAAAATGTACTCATATTTTACTCCTCATAAATGTGGAGAAAACCTAGTTTGTTTTAAATTACATTGGCTTGTCATAGAAGATGTACTAGATTAGCGAAGAAAACCAATTAGGATTATTGTCTTGGGACATCATTGAATTGAATTGAACTGATAGGTAGTGATTTCATCTAGCCAAAAATGTTTCTCTTGTTTAGATGCAGAAATAATAAACATCATTTACCATAGTTTGATATTTATTTGTTCTATTGTTTACGGAATATCTTACTGCATTGTACTGTATTCAGTGTCTGATGTATATGTACCATTACCCTGACATATGGTATGACTATGCTACATGGCATGCAAAAGGTGGTTCGATAGATGCTGCTATCAAAGTATTTCAACGGGCTCTGAAGGCTCTCCCTGGTTTGTAGCATTTTTCCATCTCTAATTCTGCTTAATTTTTAGATAATGTTGTTAGTGCCTGCATATCTATAATCACAACATAATTTTTTACTCTTGTCTATTGGACAAAAGCAATTTCTAAGTTGTTATACACATGGTAAATAAAATTTTCATCTATAGAATGAAATTATATGGTTACCTAGAGTATGACATTCAGAGCTCTTTTTTCTGATAGGTATCTTTTAATTCTGAACACTTCATGTGTTGACTAATCTTGATACCTGGTGTAGACTTTATCTCAATTAAGGCTTATATGTTTCCCTTTAGTAAAGTGTATTGTAGCTCTTAATTATGAATTAATGTGTCTTAATCATATTATGCTCTTTTTTGTCTTTCATCACTTCTCTCTCTGTCATTTCATTGAACAGATTTAGAAATGCTGCGATATGCTTATGCAGAACTAGAGGAGTCACGTGGAGCAATTCAGGTATGACAAGTTGGACAAGAAAAGTGTAGCAAAAAGTTATAGAGATTGATGTCATCGGACATTGTTCAATTCTTCATGATTATTCTTGTAAATGTAAAATGTACTTTATATATTCTTTTAAATTTGATGTTTTTAATTTTATATATCAAGGATGTTGTGTATTCTCACTCAAGCCATTCACATAACCTTTGTGAAATTTTTTTATGGTTCTCAAGTATATGCTTCAGTGTTTCTTGTTTTTCTTGGTTTTTATATTTTAACTTCATTTCATTGTTTTATTGTCTTATAACAGGCTGCAAAAAAAATATATGAAAGCCTTTTGGGTGATGGTGTCAATGCAACTACACTTGCTCATATTCAAGTATGTGAAATAGTTTGCTAATGTTTTCAGTGCTCAATTGTGGTGTGTTGTTGGATACCTTGTACATGGGTCAATATTTTCATCAATTTGTCTTTGGATAGAGTTTTGAAAATCATCAAATAGTTCTTTAGGTACAACTGTATGGCATTTTCATTTTAGTGCTTGTTAGATAGATTTTCTTGCAATAAATTGTGACACCTGTTCATGCTACAGTTCATTCGTTTTCTAAGAAGAACTGAAGGCGTTGAAGCTGCTAGGAAGTACTTTCTTGATGCTCGCAAATCCCCAAGCTGTACATATCATGTTTATGTTGCTTATGCTACAATGGCATTTTGTCTTGACAAGGATTCAAAGGTCCTCTACTATTTCCCTTTTTGTGTGTGTATGTGTGTGCATTTTAGTCAGGTAGTGACTTTATGTATTCCTATAAAATCACATGTTTCATAATTAATAGTAATTATTCTGCCTTATGTATACCTGGAATCTTTTTTAGTGTTCTGAATGGTTGAATATGTTGATCTGCATATATAGAAGTTTAAGTGTTTTTATGTATGTATAAATTTAGGTAACTCAGCCTTCTATTATTAATGTAAATGGGTCAGAATGAAGTAACTACAATCAAGAAACATGCCAAGGATTGTCTTTTGTGCTCATTCTATCCTTTATGAGATTTAACAAAATAACATGATATCCTTGGAGTTTTATATTTTTAATTTTAAATTTCTAGCTAATAATGACTCAACATTTTATGAATAACAAGAAATGATTGTTTTATCGGATTATCTGTGCAGATGGCTCATAATGTTTTTGAAGCAGGATTAAAACGCTTTATGCATGAGCCTCTTTATATTCTTGAGTGAGTTCTACCTTCCTCCTATCTCTAATAACAATTGTCCTGCCTTGCTCACGATGCACACCTATATTTACTTGATACTTTATCCTTTTTACATTTCATAAATACAATAATCTAGGTTTTCTTTATTTCTTATTACATGCATCCAAAATGCAATTCTTTTTACTATATGCAGTCCTACATAAGGGATACAAGTCATAAGTTGTAGGTGTGAGGTGTACTTTCTTTTATTCCTTTCTCCATTTCTTTGGTTGGTAGTTGTTAAAGTTTGAGAGAAGTTAGAGAGAAAGCATAATAGAGAGATGAGTGAAATTGGAATCTGATATTATTCTATCCAACTAAGAAAGATTACAATAGTAGTTTATAAAGAAAACCTAAACCTTGCAGAGGAAGCCTCTGAAGCAGTTAACTAACTGTTATCTAATCAATTTACTGTTGGTTGGAGTTAACAGTTAGTGTAGCCTTGACAGCTAAGCTACAGTCAAACAAGGGTAAAAGCTAACTATGGTTGTACGATGAAAGTAACAAAAAAAGCTATGCTATTTCTGTACACTAGATTACTGAGTAAAGTATTGATAGAGTATATGCAAAATGTATGTTTGTAATTTCAGTAAGAGTTGTACTTAACTCTAGTTAGTTGTTAGTCTCATTAGTAAGTTGTTAGTCTCGTCTTTTCCTTAAAATAATAGTTAGTCAATATATAATAGAGTATATGTAAATACATGTTTATATTTTCATTAAGAGTTGTACATAACTATAGTCAGATGTTAGTCTCATTAGTAAGCTGTTAGTCTCATCTTTTTCTTACATATAATTGTTATTAACTGTTTAGTAAGGTAGTTTTTGTACTGTTGCTTCTTGCCCAAGCTTCTCTTCCTATGTCCTTTCGGGATCATGCTTTCCATACCACATGCATCTCATAAATCATCTTCCTTCCTCATCCTCAAAACTTGCTTTTTTCCTTTCCAAACTCTATTCAACAAGGCACCTGATTATACCTCCTTAAAGGTCTTTGCCTATGTCTGCTTCCCACATCTTCGTCCTTACAATAATCACAAACTCCAATTTCAGTCTGCTGAATGCATCTTAGGCTACTTTCCAGCATACAAAGGTTATAAAGGCCTTGATCCTTGTTAGAAAGGTAGATTATGGGCCTAACTCAACCCTACAAAACTGGTTTGTAAGGTGATGATTGCTTTCCACTTATACACATGTAACAGGTCATATCTCTAGGTGATGTAGGATTTCCAACTCACACCCCTCACACCGAGGACTGGACATCTCGAGCTTGGAGACTAAACAAACGGGTAGTCCAATATCTGCTCAATAACGGGAGACACGATAAACCCTACAACAACAAACAATCCTAGACTCTGATATCACTTGTTGAGAAATGCACGGTTACGCAGCGGAAAAATTACACAAAAATCTGAAAGCATGTAAAATAAAACCTTTTCACTTGATGAAATAAGAGAAATGTAATATACAACAATATAAATTTTCAGGGAACAAGGAAAACAAAAATGTAGGAGTAAGAAGAACACAAACAATTTTAACGTGGAAATCCCCAATGAGAGGACAAAAACCACGGGACCTAGTCTAAAAAAAACTCCAATATAAAAATATCAAATAGTTCAACATAAGAGTTTCTACAAGAACTCAATAAAAAATGCTCTATTCAAAACCAAACAATGGAAAACACACCGGTGATTAACAAACACTACCTTAAATCTAAATACACTCATTATATAGATTTAGGATGTGGTGTGAGTGAATAAAACATATCACTCCTTCTTTATATAGGTCTTCTGCTCCTCTCTCATTCTAAAACCTGTTGATGTGCGACTTTGAATTAACAAAATACATAACAAATCCTCCCTTAATTTAAAGTCTTACATTATTACAATCTCTTTTACATCGATCCTCTTTTATAGCAGAATCTTCTAGATTTCCCACAAATCCTCCCTTAATTCAAAGTCCTATATTATTACAAACATTTTTGCTACTATCCTCTTTTACAACAGAATCTTCTGGATTGCCCTTTTTTCTCCTTCAGACTCTGCAAGATATGGGACTTTGATTGTATCCCAACAGTCCTCCCCTCAAACAAAGGACTACAATATTTTCTCCCCTGCAGCGGAAGACTTTCGACGCAAGGGATCCCCTGCAAATCAGCTTGTAAGGTGAGGATTTCTCCCCACTTATTTACATGTAACAGGCCATATCTTTTGGCGATGTGAGATCTCCAATAATCCCAATGGGCGCTTGTTCATATCCAAAGATGTTCTGTTCAATGAATCTAGATTTCCTTGCTCCACTCTCAAAGCCAAAATCATCCTCCTCCAACTTAGTCCCACTACAAATCCACCTATCACCACACGTCTGCCAACCCCTGCATCTACCTCAACCTCTCCTATAGACCACACTTTAGAGCAACAGTGCAAAAGCTACCTTGCTAAGCAGTTAACTAACTATTATATATAAGGAAAAGATGAGACTATCAGCTTAGTAATGAGACTAACAACTAACTAGAGTTAAGTACAACTCTTAGTGGAAATACAAACATGTATTTAACATATAATCTGTCAAGTATACTCCTAAGAGTAGTGGTATGATGACAGGAGGAACTGGTGAACTCTCTTCAGTTGATTTTTTCCTTTTAATATTTTACCCGTTGCATTGTGTTTTGTCCTCCTTACGCAGTAGTGCTTGTGCTTTATATTGTCTTTCATCATAAGAAAACTGTAGATATATATATATATATATATATATATATATATATATATATATACACAGATTTGTTTATTCACTTTAAGGCTTTCTGTTTTGGAGCATATATTGTCATCTCATTATTTGTACTTTTCCTTATTTCTCTTTATGATAATTCTTTTCCTTCCACAAAGAATATTGATTGACCATTATTTTCATGATGTTTCAGATATGCTGATTTCTTAATACGTTTAAATGATGACCAAAATATACGTGCTTTATTTGAGAGGGCATTAAGTTCACTTCCACCTGAGGAATCAGTTGAGGTAGGTCTGACTTCCTGCTTCTCTGTTCTTTTTAAAGAATTTCCTGGAACCTCAATGAAAGTTTGTTTATAAATTCAAGGTCATATAGTGTTCTTTTAGACAAGGTACACTATGCAAGATTTTAGCTCTTAATCAAACAATGTATTAAACTAAATACGTGCACACCAATATGTGTATTAGACTGTTATGTACGCAATATAACTATTAGGCTATTGCTAACTGTAGTTAAGCATGTATTTTATACTTAACCGATGTGGTCAAGCATAGTCAGTTAGATAGTTCAGAAGGTTTCTTAGCTTAATAGAAGCTATTCACCCTTGGACAACACCTATAAATACTGACACTGTAATTCTTTTTTCTCGAGTAATAATAAGTATGTGCTTACATATAACAAAAATTCTTCCTTATATATTTTTCCTTTTGGAGAGGAAACTTCCCTCAAGAAATTCGTGAGCTGAAACCAAAAGAGAGGATGAAAAAACAAACCAATGAATATTGTTATACATTCTTAGATTGAAATGCATAATCATTAGTATTCAGCATGTTTTACTGTGATAATTTTGCTTGTAGTTTCTGTACATATTCTATTGGGGAATGTTTAGAGGTTGTCCTTTGCTGATATTCAATTTACTTGTAACTATTCTCATCTGTAGGTCTGGAAAAAGTTCACTCAATTTGAGCAAACTTATGGGGATCTTGCTAGCATGCTGAAGGTAGCAGCTCTAAATTTGTTTCTATGCAGCATTCACCTTGTTATCTCTGGTTGTTCTTTAGTGTCATGTTCATGTTTAGGTTTACCATATTGTTATTTCCTTGTGTCTGGAGATCATTTGAAAGAATAAAACTCACTGTCTCTTTCTATATTTTCCAAATCAATGCTCTATGACTGAAACTAACGAAAATTCTTTGCCATTGTGTAACAATTAACAAGATAGACTTTGTTGTTCTGCAACAGTATCTATAAATAAGATCTTGAGGGTAGCAGGAGAATGCTATTAAAATAATGTCAATCATGAAATGTGTTGTTTTTATAAAATAATTTTTTCCAGTGTAATCTTCTTGTTGCTTATGACCATAGAATGGCAGTAATCCACTTGTCATTTATCCTTGTAAAATTACATAGGTTGAGCAAAGAAGGAAAGAAGCACTTTCTGGAGCTGAAGATGGAACAGGAGCATTAGAGAGTTCTCTGCAAGACATTGTATCACGGTACAGTTTCATGGATCTGTGGCCGTGCTCCTCTAATGATCTTGATCATTTATCTCGGCAAGAGGTACTAGTCAATTGTATATTTTTTTAAAGAGATGAATAACATATTGCTTGTGGTCAAGAACCAACTCTCCCAAAAGCTTAATATGTTGGATGAAGACTCATGAATGGGTTAATATCTAATATGGCTCATCACGCAAGGGACTTTTGAGTTTTAAGGGTTGACAATGCATGGTCTTCATTAAACCACTAAACCTTACTAATTTTTCTTAACTTAAGTGTTATTTTTCAAAAACACCCATCACACTAACTATTACTATTGTCAAGGCAATCTATTATTGAAAAGCTGTAATTTATTGAAAGTGCCACTATGCAATTATTATATTTTGATTGCCTAGAACTTGCCTCTGTCTTTCCTGCATTCTTCTGTGTTTATATTAGTTTCTTTTGTACACTAATTCAACTTTTATTTTTACCTCTTCAGTGGCTTGCCAAAAATATCAATAAGAAAGTGGAGAAGTGTATTTTGCCCAATGGGACTCTTTTAGGTACTGATATAATATTCATTCTAATGCTTAATTTCTCAATATTTCTTATTATGTGGTGAATGCTACAATGTTTAGTGCAGACAAGGCACCTACAGCAAGCATTTCAACAACTTCAACAAAAATTGTTTATCCAGATACTTCAAAGATGGTGATATATGATCCAAAGCATACTCCTGGTACATACTCCATCCTGTTCGAAATTGGATTACTTTTTGGTGACAAACTATTGTGTTACAACTCAAGATTGACAACTATATTTTGATTACTGTAGAAGGTATCCCTTAGGACTATTTTCTTTTAATTGTTTACTGGGAAGCTTCCTTTGGTTTTTGTTGGTGATAAACATTTTTGGTAAAAAAGTAGAATCTCTAGTAGAGGCAGTAATCATGAGATACTTATTCCTTATGCTCTTGAAGTTGATGGGGATATCCAATAAATAAAGTTGAGCTGTCTCTCGAACTATGGAACTTAGGCGTATCCCTTTGTTCTTTTTTGTTTTCATATTTTTGAATTCTTTTACAGCTAATGGATATACATATCCTCATCATAAGAACATAAGAAGGTGATAGGCATGTGAGACGGGTATACTGTAAGAAAGAATAATGAGTGTAAAGGGGATTTTTCAGAAGGTGCTGATGAGCTGCCTATGTATGCAGTGAGAGGCAGGAAAGGAGAAAATGGAAAAATAACTAATACTGAGAACGTGCTCAGGGAGGAGTTTATTGAAAAAACAGAGGGAAGGCAATAGCAACTATGATAGCTGTAACATGCTGAGAGGGGGTGGTAGCTCAGGGATCATCACCATACTAGAAATGAAAGGGAGGGTGATTAGAACCCAACACCACAACATAAAGAATATATGGGTAATTATCAATACAGAATGCAAGGTAATGAGAATATTAAGTATTGAAAATTCAAATGAACAGAGAAAAGCCTCTGATAAGGAAATTCCTTTCTGTCCGGAGCCTAGCTCTAATAGAGCAACCAGCTAGGTTCTCAACCTACAGAATAATCCAGAATAACCCCCGTGAAATCAGATATCCTATGTAATAGAAAATATTCTTTCCGTCATTTCTGACAACCCAACAAAGCCCCTCATGCCAGGTCAGCAGTATTTTTTCTTCCTATGTTCATATACTATCCATTTGCTTGGGTCTCCTTTGCTATCATGGGCCAAAGGTTCCCCTCTTGCTTACCTTGGGTTTATCAGAGGAGTAGGCAGAAAATGATCAAGGAAAGGGATTGGGGAGAATTGGAGTATATAGTCATCTCTATTTCTGTTGATTAAATTATAACAATCATTCAGACAGTTGCTATTAGGATAGAGATTAGTGTCTTAATTAATTTATGATTGTAAATAAATCCTTCTTAAATACCTAAAGACATATATATAATCCAACACATTTTCTCTCCGTCACTCTTTCAATCTTTCAACAGATAACTGGTGTCTAAATAGATGACTAGTGTTTAAGTTAAATGAAGTGGTAACTTGTTATTTAAATAACAAATGATAATTTGTTGGGGCTGAAATGGAAATAAATAACTGTTATTTGATGTTACTGGTGACTGGAAAATCTTAGAAGTAACTTCAGTTCTGCTTAAAGTGTGGTAGTATTATAATAGTACAAACATGCCCTTCCAAATAAATCCATTGTAAATAGTCCAGTGAGGTTTGAAGTTGAACTATATTTACCAGGAACTGATACCCCTGTAGTTTGCAATTTATTATTTACTGCAATAATATTACAAAATCCCTATGGTGGATTCGGTACGTTGCACACAGTACAGGAAATCTGCTATGCAGTATGCATAGTTTATCAAGGGAATCTGGCTACTATGATTTCAACTTTTATGTTCAGAATAATTTCAATTTAGCAAGTATGACCTGAATCATTTAATATTCATAATTTTCGAACTTCTGCCATTTTTACTATTTATGTATGTTGCATGTAATTGCTGCGTTTTAGCACACAATAGTGCATGAGAAAAATGCATTAAAAACATGTCTTTCAGCATCCAATTATTGTGAATATAGTTCTATATAGGAAGCTTTAGGGAAGGAGATATTATTTCCTGGTTTTCAATTTAAACTATTTCATATTCCTCGTTGAACAACATGAAAAATGATAGCTTGTTAATTTTCCTCTGTGAAACTACACCTGGTGTGAAAACCTTTTCTAATCTAATTTCCAGTGGCAGGTGCCGGAACAAATGCATTTGATGAAATTCTGAAAGCTACACCACCTGCTTTGGTAGCTTTTTTAGCAAATCTACCTGCAGTTGAAGGTAGTTTCTTAATTTGTGTTGACTATTATTTCATATCCTGTACATTTTTATTTTTTTTTCTCATTTTTATATGGAATGTGGAAACATTGTTGGAATGCCAACTAGGCCGAGTTTCAATTGTTCACTAGCCAATATGAGAAGGTAGTTTATGTTAATTCTCCGTTTTTCTTCTTTGTTCGTTCTTTGGTTCTTCCATTTCTTTCTTCTTCTGAGTCTGCTTTCCTATATACTGTTATTGCGAAGTTTAAGTTGTTTAGTTCTGGAATTTCTGCAACTATGGAGCTTTTCATTCTTAGTTTATCAATGCTTAGTGCTATCTATTGCAAGCTGCCACTGATTTTTTTACCTTTAGGATTGTATAGGATAAGTAAGTTTGGATGAATCTTGTATACATTCTGTGTTCGGAAAACATGATTTTTAGAAGGTTTAAATAAGATTTTAAAAGGTTTAAACTTGGTTTTTAAAAGGTTTAAATATGTTTTCATTAAATTATTTTTTTCAGTTTTAATCCTTGTAATTATGCGTTTTTTCATTTAGTACTTATAAAATTTGTTTCATTTTTTGTCCTTGTAAATATTATTTGTTTCATTTTTTGTCCCTATAATTTTATTTTTTTTCATTTAGTCCTTGCAAATTATTTTTTTACAAGGAATAAATGAAAAAATATAAAATTTACAAGGACTAAATATGAAAAATAAATAAGTTACAGGGATGGAAAAAATGAAACAAAAATTTTACAAGGACAAAAAGGAAAATGTGATTATACTACATGGATTAAAGTGGAAACAAAATTACAGGAATTAAAAAAGAAAAAGTGTTAAATTACAGGGACCAAAAGTATATTGGAACTTTTTAAAACTGATATATCACATTGTTGATGGATTATAGAATGTTGGAAGTAAAGTACATGGTTATCAAAAGCAATTATTGGACTTGACTAACTTTCTGGAGTTACCACCAGAGCTGTTACTGTTTCTCGCTGATTATCTGTATCTCAATGCTGTTGAAAAATATATTTTTGAAATTTCCAGGCCCAACACCAAATGTGGATATCGTGCTATCAATTTGTTTGCAGAGTGATCTACCGACAGGACAAAGTGGGAAAACTGTGATTCCAACACAAGTACAAAGTGGGAAACCTGGGGCTCCAATGCAACCAGCAGGTCCTGCTCCAGCTACAAGTGAACTTTCTGGTTCAAGCAAGTCTCATCCTGTTCCAAGTGGCGTTTCTTTGAAACCAACTAGTAGACAATATGGGAAAAGGAAGGAACCAGACAGTATGTTCTTTGTCTACTCAGACTAGATTTTATGCTTATATTTTCTTTGTTCCTCGCTTTTCAATTTATGTACACGATATTTTACTCCAGTAGTATTGTGTGTATTTCAACTGAGCTGTGTTAAGATTCTGAGGGAAGGTAAAAAGAGAGAATAGAAAAAGAATCAGAGAGACGAAGATGAAAACTCTATATTATTCAAATCAGCTAATAATAGAATACAAGAGAGTATTTATAGGTAATCTGAGATGACAGCTTGCAGAGCAAGCTATTCTGTTAAGCTAAGATAACTCTAATCAACTAAGTGTAGCTAATTGTTAGTTGATTAGTTTACAAAGGAGACAGAAACTGCAAGACTAAACAAAGCTCGAACATTCTCTGCATGAATCCTAATAAATGAATTTTTAGGTTGCCAAATACATTATTTGAGAAATGCTAATAAAACACTCTAAACTCACTTTTCTTTTAAACATACTCTCTTTTATTGGTTGAATTTTATTGGAAATGTCAATTAGAGAGTGTGTATTAGAAAGAATGTTCCTAGCACATCTCATTTAATGTGTGTTCTATGTTCTTGATGAAGTTAGACATTGTTTTCGGTGATATATACTCTATACTTATATAATGGTTACGAAAAGAAAAAAAGATTTTATGCAATTAGTATGTATGAGTTCTCTAAATTTAACGTACCTGTACAATAGTTGATCATATTTACACCATATTTTTCTTTTGTGCCCAGTTCTATCCCTCTATATAGTTCAACAAGTAAATTTGTAGTAACAGGCAAAAAGATTTACCTAAAAGAAGGGTGGTTATAATTGCATCTGTCAGATTAGAAACTAGTTTTCAAATGTGTGCTTGTATTGTTAGCTTTCTTTAAGTTTTAACTTAATAATTAAATTTTCCCCAGTTCATATTTGTTAATGGCAATAATGTTCAGGGCAAGAGGATGATGATACTACATCTGTCCAAAGTCAACCACTCCCAAGAGATGCTTTCCGGATACGTCAGTTTCAGAAAGCACGAGCGAGTAGTGCATCACAAACAGGATCAGTTTCATATGGAAGTGCATTTTCTGGCGATTTATCTGGCAGCACTGGTTGATAACATATTTTTGAACCACTCCTTGGAGGCTTGTGTAAATTAAAAGTCCTTCCATGAACTCACATAACATTATCCATTTGCTTATAGCCCTTTAGATAAATTTTTGTGCCTAATCCATTATTATGTTTCTTCAAGTTATTTGACAAAGCAAAAAGGACTACAATCTGCCTCATCAAAAGGAGCTTGTACTTGCATGGAAGAACCACACTTGTCTCTGTCTCTAAAGTGATGAACACCAAATATAACGTTTTTTTACCTATGCAGGAATGTAACATTTTTTACTAAATATTTTAAAACAAAATTTATTTCTTGTATTTTTATGTTGCTGTATTAGAGGTGCAATAAACCTAGTTGCCTAGTGAAGGATTGAACTTGATAGCATGATTTTAGCCTGTGCCATTTAGCTACAAGGGTATTGGCAAATTTAATTTTATTTATTGTGAACATGATCAGCACTGTAGTGTAATCTTGCATCTTTTGATTTTAATAAAGACCATAGTTTTGAAATCTTTCTTTGCTTAGAGCATGTGATTTTTCTTGGTGTCTAGTTGTAGTGTGTCTAACAGAATATTTTGTTTCAAACTCGAGATGGTTATTGAATGGGGATCAAAACAATAAAATAAATTTTTAATTGAGATAAATAATAAAATAAACATCGAAGGGGATTAAAGGAATATTTATTTGTCTTCATTCAATATTTATTTGATTAACCGAGGTGATTCATATTACAGGGATTAAACAATAATTTTTTAATAAATATTAAAATAATAAAATAAGCATATTTTAAAATGCATTTAAAACTTAAATGTATATTTAAATTTATTTTCATATAAAAATGTGAACTGTGTAAGATGGATTTTTACAAAAACCTGAATTATTCATCGTGGTGAATAGTAAAGAAAATAAAAATTATTTCTGTAAAGAGAAAAAAGAAATTATTTTATTCTTCTTTTTCTTAAATAAGGCTATGTAGTTGCTGTCAATTATTAAAATGTAAAATTCCAACATTATCTATAATCCATGTAAATATATATAGATTAAACAGATATTAACGTATCGGAATAAAATAATAAAAGCCCAAATTATTGATAATAAATAGATATGAAAACTTTTCCAATGTCACAATTATTTTATTTGATATAATTTAGGCAAATGTTTATTACTATTTAGTCTGGTTGTTAATGGTTTTAGAAAACAATTTTGCTTACACATACAATTAATTATCTTGTTAAATCACATTAAATATGTAAAATTGGTAACGAATTTTAGATACGTAGGTTATAAGAAATGTTACTTTTTCCAATTTGATGACTCTAGTTTCTTGAATTCAATCCCAATCAAGAAAATTATGCAAGAAAATAGAGTTTTTAGATACTGAGGTATTACTTAATGATGCATATGTACAATTAATCATAACGTAACAAAGTTATCTTTTCGTGCATACCACAGACAAATTAAATAAGGGAAATATTTGAAGATTCGAGAACTATACATTATACAAAATAAAAATTTAAAAACTAGATTTACATTAACTGAAATTTTCAAGAAAAAAAGTTTATTCAATAATAATAGAATTATTTGCAATGAAGAATTATAATTAACAATAACTTCATTAATTAATTTAATTTTTTATTTTAAACAAAAACTTCTCTAATTTAAAATTATTTTTTCCTTTATTCACTAGTTGATATTTATTATTATTATTATTATTATTATTATTATTATTATTATTATTATTATTATTATTATTATTATTATTACTACTGAAAAGCTGTGCAATCACTTAAATTTCAGTGACTAAAATTTTATAATATTACAATCACAATCCACAAATGAGGTGAAATAAAGAAAGCAGTCAACCAAAGTTACAAAAGAGAAAGAGGTCAACCTAAACTTGTTCAATTTACAAAACCCAAGGTCATAAAAATAAATATCATAATTGACCCGGAAACTCTAACCAATCATCACATTTCACTTTCTTCAAAATTTCCATTGCGTATATATATTTTTGGTAAATAAATATCATAATGCAGCAAGTTCTCGAATAAACTATCTTCAAAACTAGAAGCTTCATACTACATCAAGGCTGATTTCAGGGACAGTTGATGTGATTTGTTCTGCATACACTTTATATTATTGCGAAGATTGTTAAGGACTTTTACCTAATAGCCAATACCTAAAAACTATTGCATAACTACCTCAAAATAAACCAAAAAAATAAGACTTAAAATGTATAGTAAAACTAAGCAACGTTGACAATAAAGTATTCTCCAAAGTCGAGAAAATTTATATAGGTGATACCGAAATTTTAAAGTACTTACAAGCTAATTGAAAACATAAAAGTTAATCAAAAGCTTGAGTTAGAAGGTGAGAGCTAAAAAGTTGAAAGGTTATAAACTAATAACTAAATGTAAGGTAAATTGTTATAATATTACACTCAACCCTCTTTTACTAGACGATGAATACTAGTTACAGAAATTCTAAGATTATTTTGAGAATATTTTGTCTCGTGTCTTTCGTGCAATTTTTGACAAACGCCAAAAATAGCCTAGCCAAAATATACAAATATTGTAATGAGACTAACCAATAGTTCTATAGTTAATAACCCATTTCATCACGAATATGTCACATGTCAGGATCAACCACACTTGAAAAGATCAAGTGTCTAGGTAGTTCAGAATATAAAAATCAGTGTACTGTGCAAACATACACACATATAGTTGCTGAGTCTCCTTAAAGTCAAGAGTAAAAGGTAATGGAGATATAATATAAATTCAACTTGGATTTTAATAGTTGTCAACGGCTCTTCATTGAACATCTCTGTTGGGTTTTAACCATTTAAGTGCTTCTGTTTCTAGCCACATTTTTTAGTAATGAGTGCTAACTGCTATATGCATCATACATTCATTGGAAAGAGTAATTACACCAACTTTCCTTTACACCAAATTTCGTTTACAAGTCCCTGCTTAAAGGATAATAATCTCTCTTTTTGCTATGACTGAATGAATTCTCATATAGAATGACAATAATCGCATTCACATGATTATCACAACAGGTCAAAGGCACTTCCATGCACCAACATGCATGTGTCAAATCCTTCTTGATAGAAGTCACAAAATAAACTACATGTAATTGCCATGGGTTTCTGTAATACAAACTACAAGAATGATACTTATTCAAATTTCTTGATCAATGACAAGTCATTTAACATTTTCTCAATTGCTTCATCATCCTGAGCCCGTCCTCTTGTCTGCAGGTAAGAAAATAATGCGATTAACATAAAAGATATCATGGTTACGTTTATTATTCAGATATACCTCATGTTGTACCACAACTAAACCAACACGTGTGATGACCAGAAATCAATAACTTCCAGAGCAAAATTTTGAACCTTATCTAATGTGACACATATACCAGAGATCAATAACCATAGTAATTTTACTTGCAAGGACAAATTATGAACCATATCCTATGTGGAAAATGTAAGCACGTGAGGGTACAATAAACGATGAGAACTTGCAACCACAAGTTTTGTTTTTAGAGGTAGGATAAATGAAGGGAAAATTTCTGGGATCAATTTGAACGAGAGAAAAATAAGAGATCTCTAGTTAACATACTAATTACCAAGATCCTTCAATTATCAGCACTTACTTTTTGTGAGTTCTCTACTTTGGGGATTCTATAAATTAAGGAAAAACTATTTTTCATAACAATTTTATGTTTTTCAGCAACTAATTTTGCACCTTAAATCTATTAACTTTTAAAAGTTGTTTCCAAAGTTGGTGTCTTAGAAAGTAAAATACAGAAACGGCTCCAAGACATAGGGCGTTGCAGGCTTGTGGCACAATAATGCTATAACTATTATTCCACACTTGGGAGCTGAATTGAAAAAACCAGAGAAGCAAGGAGTTTATCAAATTTTAGCTGAAAGAGAAGCACTAGGAGCTGAAGATGAGTGCAAAGTGACACAAATTTGAAAGAGAAGCACGTGGGAGAAGTACCTAATCAAACATATTTATTATTTATTAAAACTGAAAACTGTTTCTGAAACAGTAAACAAACAGGCCCTAAATTATAGGGAATTTCAAACTTTGCTTGTCAAAATTGAACTTTTAACAGTTATTAAGAAAGCATAAATTTATTAAAAATATCATATTTTCTTTCAAACCTCATGTTATAACACAACCAACATGTGTGATCATGTCCAATGTGGCAAATATTAAAGCTCGTGAGGATATGGTACAACAAATGAGCGAACTATGCAACCAAAGTTTCATGTTTAGACTTAGGTAGGAAAAATGAAAGGGACTGTTTGAGATTGAAAAAAGAAAAATGTAGATATCTAGTTAATAAATGAAAAAATCCTTATTATCAGTATTTAATTCTTGTGAGTTCTATATTTTGGGGAGTTCTGTAAACTATATTAGTGGTGTCTCAAATGTTGCTTGTCAAAATTGAAATTAGAAAAGCAGAAATCTAATGAAACACATCATATTTGCTTTACTAAAGCCCCTATTTCCTTCCTTGTTTATTTTAACAAGTATCAAAGGGAGAATGAAAATCACTTAAAATCCTCCCCCAACCCAAAACAAACATACCTAATGCAGAAAGAGGGAGAAGTAAGTGATATATACCTTGATAGATGGAACCATAGCAATAGCTTCCTCCACGGTTTCTGGGCATAGATTTCCAAGAACACACAGCTGCAAAAGATTCATATAAATAAGGAATCATATATTGCACTGCAATGTGAACTGACACCCACTGAACTTTTTTCTAAATAAAATGTGAACCCTGGCTTCCTTAACTAAATTCATGAAGAAAATAGATGTGTTACCTCAAACTCAGCCAATTGATATCTTGCAAGAATTCTGTATGTCAGTTAAGATCACAATTCTGAAGTAAGGCAATAAAATTTCAAGTTTCAAGGCATCGCATTCCAGGAAAAGAGGAATTAACATTTAGACCAATTTTCTCAAAAGCACCATACGACATACCATAAACCTTTAATTTATAAGGACAGTAACAACATCAACATAATTTGACCAAAAGTAACTGTATGGACAGAGAGAAAAAAATGGAAAATGGATTATTCTAATTAATTTAGGAGGATACTCTCGGACTTGTCTAACAGCATCTGGATTTTTATAGCGGCTAAAACGCTTCACATACTGCAATGACTTTTCAAATACCCTGAAAAAGAGGGGAAAATCTGTTATAAGGTGCCTAATCAGATGAACAAAAAAATTGATCCTCTTTCATCTCATTATCAATGTCAAATCTACAACTGGCAAAAATTTCAATTGGGATCAGGAAGTTGTAGATATGTTTTATAATGTTAATATTACACTTAAAAAGAGACAAAAGTAGAACATATTTTTGGCAGTGTAGTGTAATAAAAGACAAGATCTTGGAGAATTAAGTGGAAGCCATCTGTGACAAAGAAAAACTTCTGTCAATCAACCACGAGCTTGATAAAGAATTTAACTCACTGAGAAATTTGATTCATGGGATCATCAGATGTCTGTTGGAGCTGCTCATACTTGTGCTCAAGAATCAATGAAACTTCACAGTTCATTAAGCATTTGGCCTTCAAAAATTCTGGAAATGTAAAACTACTTCATTAGTGTGAAATCAAAAGGTCATAATAATTATACCAAACAGAAAAACATGTTCAAGCAATCAAACATGATGTAATACAATAAAATCATATATCATAGAATCAATCAGTTTTCCAATACTGTTATATGAGGGCAGCTGGAATATCAATAATTATATAGGACAGTGGGATGGGGATGGTATGTTAACAGGTGGGACTGTGAAAACGGGAAGGATGGGCTATAAAACATGGATGGGTTACTGGTAGAGTATATTGTGGTTATACATCAAGTACCTGTTAAATGAAACTCCACTTTTTTGGCTAACCAAAAAGAGAGGTTTGTGCAAGGTGCATGATACATCTTAAACAGCACTAGCTCACAATCAACCAAAGAAAACCCCCTAGAATTTATTACTCTCACAATCTCACATATAACTAACTTAAGGAAAATGACAAACAGTACCAAAGATATATATACGAATCCAAACGAATCTTAAATGGCACAGAGATTTATCAGAGGTAGTTTTCACTCTTTTTCTTACCTGAATTGTTATGCAACACTTTGATTGGTTATTTTAAAATTAGTATGACCTAACTAAAACATTTGTTAGGAAATTCATTCATTTTAACCTTTTTGTACTAGTTGAAACCCCACATCGCCTAGAGATATGACCTACAACATGTATATAAGTGGGGTGCAAACACTGATACCATGTTGCAAATGCAAGTGATGAGTCTAACTCAACCCTACAAAACCGGCTTATAAAGCGATGTTTGAACCCCAACCACTTATATTCATGCTACAGGCCATGTCTCTCTTAAGGACGTGAGATTTCAACAGTACTTTCATGTTTCATTACTTTGAATGTCGTTTAGTAAAATATAAAAAAGACCAATGCTAACAACTTAGGATTTAGGGTTTACTCAATTCAGACATGAAGTACCTAGAAACCAAACCCTATGCCAGTTCTTATCAAACATTCGACTAATTCAACCTTAAAGTATTAAGATATGCTAAGGCAAAGTATACAACAAGGGATTTCAAATTTTGTATATGGTGTAACAGATTGGAACAAAAAAAAAAAAAAAAACCCTGTTACTACGCGAAAAGGGAATTTACAATCCGTAGGGCAAAACATGGAATTATTGTATAATGGTTGAAAGAAGTAAATCAGCAGAGAGAATAAAAAGAGAAAGAAAGTGAAATTACCGTCTCCAATTTTGAGCTCTGCGGCGTTTTCTTCTTCTTCCCCAGACATGTCTTCTTCTTCTTCTTCTTCTAACACAACACGATTTCAATAATAAAGACGGTGCTGGTTACGCTAACGGATTTCTATAGTATATATATACGCCACTGCGCTAATACTTTCAATTTTTTAAATAAATTAAAAAAAGTAACAAATTTAGGTAATATATTAATTATTATTATCTTTATCTCTATATTATTATCATTAGTAAAATGTATGAAATTATTTTAATAGAATATTTTACTTTTTACTACTTACATATTAGTGTGTTTTAATTTTTATTTTTGGCCACTTATTATTTATAAAATTAAAACTACTAAATTTATCATTTCTATCAATTTTATTTTGAAATGAACATACATTATTTTTTCATTTCTTTTCTTTCATTATTTTTTTAATTTTTATTTTCTTTTTTATTTTTATTTTTATTTTTTATTTTTTATTTTTATTATTTCTCTCAGTAAAATTTGATCAAATAAAAATGCCATATAAAGTTGCCATTGGAGAGAGAAAAACAAAAATATAATTTCCTGCTCAACTTTTATTAATCATAAGAATATTGCATTTATAGATTATAAAAAGAAAAAATTACTAAATAATTTTTGAAATTTATAAGAATTAATAATAATAGAATTAATTACAATTAAACGGTAATCATAAAATATGAAAGAGACTTTCCTTAGAATCAATGAAACTTAAATTATTGATGAAATATTTTCATTTTGTCCCTCTAAGTTTAGATAATTTCAATTTCATCCTTTGTATTTTTTAAATATTATATTTTGGTCCTTTAAAAAAATTCATTAAATTTTTTTTGTTATGATTTAAATTTTAAAATAAAAAAATTAATTAAAAGATAAGATACTTCAAAAATATAAATAATTAAATTGACACTTTTTAAATTTAATCAATAAAAAAATATTCTAAACTTAAAAGAATTAAAAATCACGTCTAATCCAAGTATAATTAAATTTTTAATTATAATTATTAACTCATTTATATAAATAATTGAGTTAATATTATAATTATATTTAAGATTTTTATGATTATCTTCCAACAATAATTTAACACGATTGTAAAAACATTTGACAGTGAGTTTATTCACTAACCATACTAATCAGGAGAAATAAAAAGGGAGTAACTTGAATAATTTTTTTTCCAAGGGAACGAAGATTTAATCTACAATAAATTTCACAAAAGTTTTATATTTTGAGATTTTATATTTAAGTAATAGTATTTAGGTTGTTTGTTGAAATATTAAGGTTTTTTTATTTCATTTTTCTTTTAGAGTTTCATAAATATGTTTCGGTTAATGTTTAAACAACCATAATTATATTTTACTTATTTACATTTATTTCATTTTATCTTGTCAGGGTTGTTTAATTTATAAATAATATTTTTCTTTTATTTTTATCTATTAATATGAGAAATATCTTTAAAATTTTATCTTCATCTTTCATTTTATTTATTAATATAAAAAAATATCCTCAAGATTTTTAGAATAAATTGACCTGGAGTAATATTAAACATGACCGTTATCTATAAGTGTTATTTATAATTATTAAAAAAAATTAATTTTCTTTCTTTTAATTGTTTTTAAGTCTTCCTTTTTGTTGAATAATTTTACTTTATTAGTTTTTATTAAATTTTATATTTCAATTATTATTTTTTGTCTTCACATTATTTCTCCTTACTCTTTGTATTTATTTTGTTATTATTTTTCTCCATTCTCTTTGTTTCTTTAAACAAAATTTTAGTCACGTCAAAATATAAACCATGCCACTTGTGATTTTACTGATATTAATAAAGGACATTTTTCGTTGTAACTACTATTGATCTCTATTTTATTGTTGTAATTACTATTGATCTCTATTTTATTAAACAATTTTATCATTTTAAATTTGTAAAATTATTTATTATGTTTTTATATTTTAATCATTTCTTCGTCTCCTTATCACCTCTAATGAAATTTATTTAATCACGGTCTACTTTAATCAAATTATTTTCCTTCTTTCATCGTATTTTTTAAAATTATTTTTCTTTCTTTCTATAAATATTATATTTTCTGTTGAATGAGTATTATTTTTTTATACAATTTTTATTCTTTTTCTATACAATTCTATTTTTAATTCTTTAAATAATTTTTATCTTAATCCTGGTGAATATTTTTTTTATCAATGTTTTTAGTCTTTTTTGTTAACATTTTTATCACCTAGTTAAATAAGAACCATTTTGTAGCCATTTTTTCACTGTCACACAAATTATTTTAGCCGTTATAAAATGGTTTTTATTTAACCATTTAATGAAAAAGTTAATAGGAAAGATCACAATGATAAGAACAAAAACAAGAGAAAAATATTTGAAAGACTAAAGATATAATTCTATAAAAAACCATTAAAAACTTAATTAACTCTTAAATTTATTTAATTTTGCTATAATATTTTTTATTATTTATTTTTAAACAATATATAGAATATATATTATTTTTTATTAATTAAAAATACTTAAATGTCCTGTAATGTGATATTCATATATTATTTTTTATTAATTAAAAATACTTAAATATGTAGTGCATGGGTAAATATATTATTGTTAAATATGCCGGAGAGTGTCTCGGTTTCCTTACGTCGTGAGGCTTAAGCATTTCTCGTACGGTCTATGTTTCTGTTAAAAGCTTTTCTTAATCTCTATTTTAGATGGTTTTCCTCGAGTGATTAAATTAATGTGTTTAATTAGATAATTAATTACGCTAAGAATATATATCATAATTAATAAGATTTCTAAATATACTCATACATGTCAAAGAATCAATAAAAATTTCTAAAAGTTTAAAAAAAATAAGCTAAAATAAGTTAAGAATAATAGTATTATATTCCATCTCTTGTCACATAATGGGTTTGGATCCCTAATTACGGTCTAAAGTGGTAAAGTGGTATTTGGATGGATAAATTGTTTTCTATTTTTATTTTTAATTTTTACTCAAAACAATTTTTTTAAAACTGTGAAAATGGAGCAAGAAAGTTTCCTTATTTTCACTCAATTTCAAAAATATTTTCATAAAAATATTTTCAAAGAATCAACTAAACATATTTTCACCTCTATTCTATATTTTTTAGTGAAAATAAGAACATGAAATACTCAAACCAAATATTACATTGTTCTTATTAGAAGAATATTCTTTGAATAGTGGGTTTGAGTGTGTTGATAAGAGTGTAATTTGAGCCGACCAAATCTTAAGTTCGTCAGGTTAATGAATGTGAGGAGGAAATATCTCTAATGTTAAAGTTGGTTGGATGTTTTGTGAAAGAACAGTAAGATAAAATGACATTAATTCTTAAAGATTCTTCTAAATTAGTACTTATAAGTGTGGGAGTGAAGAGTGACTTATATTTTTGTGCACGTCACTTTTTACCGAGTAGGTACGCTGTTATTTCTTAACATTTTTTTTAAAAGATAAATGATATATTAAAAAATTGTAATAATTTATGAAATATACAAAATAGTAATTACATCTCAAAACTTCAAATAAAGTAGAGCCATGGAAGTTAACAAAACCTAATATAGAGGGAAAACGATTATTTTCCTCTATTTGAAGCTTTAATTTTATTTGTCAAAAATATTAAAATAAAAAATAATTAAAAATTGTTGAAACATTGCGGGGTATCCGTTGATCATTTTCATTTTATGCACTTGTCTTAGCATCTGCATTTTTTTTTTTATACAGAGTGTTAATTTCCACTCATCAATATTTTATAAATTTTCCACTCCCACTTTTAACAACTTCATGAAATATTATGTAAATCATTTTAAAAATTTAATAATAATATTTTAAATTAGATGAGCTAAAACACGATAAGAAAATATTTAAAGAGATTAAACTAAACATTTTATATTTATAGCAATAAAAAGTTGGAATAGGAATAAAAAAGAAAACACGAACTCAAAAATATTTTATCTAAAAAAATGTGATATATTTTAAAGTTTCCTCCTACGAGTAATTTAAAATAATATACTATATATTTTCAATCTCGTAATTATTAAAAATACGTCCTTTTCGTAATTATTATTTAAAACAACTTATTCAGGAACTTTTGCCTTTTGTATCCTGAAAAAAAAATTACCCATATTTATAATCTTAATGTATTATCTTATTTTAACTAATCTTATCTTGAAATTGAGACGTGTTATATAACTTTACAAAAGAGTTTAATGTCATTTATTGAGAATATTTATAGGGAATGGAATCAAAGACCTTTTATTGATCATGGAATTTGATATAACCCTAAAACTTTTATTGATGCAACTAGATTTAACAATCACTAAGTTATCATTTCTACATAAACAATTTTTCAGAGGACTAGTCTAAATCCATGTTATAGCTAGCAAGATAGAACAACATATTGTTTAGTTTTAAAAGAAGCTACAACTATTTTTCTTTTTCTGCATAAATTTCTAACACTAAGTAAAGATATACATAGTAACATAGATTATTTGAAACATTTCATTTACACCTATCTTTTCTCTCTACATCCCTTTTCTTATCATATTATATAACTTCACATATATATTTTTTTTTCTCTTTTCTCACTTTTTCCGTCTAGGTATTTAATTAAATTGTATTGGAATGTCCACTGATTATTTTCCTTCAAACATACATAACTTTCGCAAAGATAAAATATATTTTTCCTGATTTTATTTCCTGTAATAGTTTAATATGTTTTTACTCAACAATTTTTCAGAAATTTTTTTTTAGAATAAGGTAACATTTTAGTCTCTGAATTATAGAAACGATATTAATTTTATTTTTTTATTTAAAAATAAACAAATAGCTCCTTTATGTTTATATTTATTATTCAATTTAGTCTGTAAAATAATATAAATAACACTTAATTGTTTAATGCATATTATCTATACCACTATCGAATAAATTAAACAATAATTTTAAAATCAATTATTTATTTATTCATTTAAAAATATTATATCTAAAATTACCTTCTCTAAGACTAAATTTTTATTTCTCAATAAATTATTAAAATCACATTAAGTTTGGTAAATGCATTATCTAAAAAAGTATATCAAAATTTCTATAACATCCAAAATATTTTCATTTCCAAAGACATATTTTTACCCTTTATTAATTATAACAATATATATAATATAGATATGTATGTATATGGATGATAGCACACCATTGAACAATGAATGATTCACATGATGGTGCAGGGTGCATGAACATTGTCATCACTGAAGAGAAACACTGTTTCATCCTGGACAGTACAATATGCTTGATCAGGAAAATAGCCATGAACACTTTCATTGTAACCATGTCTGTAGTAGTTATACGAAGAAGCGTAAGTGGAATCATCTAAGTATTCAGAGGCATATGGATAGTATTCACTGTCATAAGGGAATGGCCAATACTCAGCCTTTCTTCCTGTTCTTCTCACAGTCTTCAGTACCTTCCCTTTCTCCACATACCCTGTAATTGTTACCTTTTGCTTATCCATGTCTATGTCCAAACTATCAACTCCTGCATACAACATTTAACACTTCAAAAACCATATTATTCACTAATTTAACAACAAAAGTTACAAGTATTAGAAGGGTCCTAAAACAATTATACAGCTTTAATATGAGAAGAAAAATAAACTATCAACATTTTATTAATGATACTTTAACCTTATTTTATGAGATTCTCCGAAAACTGAGAGAGTAACATAACTCACGGTTGCTGACATGATGTTGGTGTCTATTATAAGATAAGTCACGGTTTTTGACATGATGTCGGTGTGGTCGTATCCTATTATTAGAGATTATTTATTGTAATATATTAGATTACCTATTTATTTAATTTTTATGTTTGGGTGAGGGGTGTGTTGGAGATCTTGTATCAGCTTAAAGATATGGTTTCGTATACATATAAGTGAGATATAAGTGAGGAGTAATATTTGTTTTTTAAATTGATTTTGTAGGGTTGAGTTAGATTCATAATCCACGTTCTAGCAACTTAAAACTTTATTCTACAATATTGTATAAAAACTCATTCAGTTTTTAAATTTTTATTTATACAATTACTATAATTGTGTGATTTTTTTTATTAAGATTTCATTAATTCTATTTATTTCCCAAATTTATTAAGTAACTGTTACCTTTAAAATTGAATGAGTTTTGGAGTATATAAAAATAAAGTTTTTAATGATTTGATTAAAATTGGTTTTAGTTTCCACATTTTAAAAATAGTGACTTTAGCTTTTATATTGAAATGTCGTGAATTTTTACGCCTCTAATCTTTATTTTTTTTAATCTGAAGAGGGACAAAATTCACTATTTCACTAATTTTGACCAAGAAACTTGAGTTATTTAAAGTATAATTTTGTGTAGCAATAACAAAGATCCAATGCTACAATTAAAATGTGTACCCAAGTGTGTATTCCATATATAGACAAAAAGACAAGAAAAATATAAAAGGAAATGTGTGCATGGTTGAGTTCTTGCCATTTAATTTGGAGACTGCCCTTCTAATTCTTTCTTCACACCCTTGGCAATCCATATGCACCTTAAGTTCCACTATCTAAAGCCATGAAACAAAAAAGTTGAAGGTGAAACCAAACAAAATAGGTTAACTAGATCATTTATTGATGAGTGTTCATACATTGTACTAATTAAGAAGAAAAAGTATTTAATTGGCACTTACTGACAAAGCATTAGGAAGTTTGGTTTTCCGAGGTTTCCATCCAAACATGTTAATGTTAAACATATTTTGTTGGGGGACTTCGAATGCTTCTCCATATATATAATATCTCAAAGGAACAAGACACTTCCAACTGTTGACGATCCACGACCTTTGTACTATAAAAGTTTATGATAGAAAAACAATTTGTACCAAAAGTTACATGATTTAATAGAAAAGTATTTAGTGATTTAATAGAAAAATATTTAATAAATAATTATAATACACAGACAATCATAACTGTTATAAAATGGGAAGAAAAAGAAACATATACTGGAAATATATATATTCTGGAAATGAGTTGATTCGTTGATTAGTCACGTGTATTGCAGTTAACTTATTAACAATAAAAATAAAGTTATATTTAGTATATATAATTATATATCCAAGAAGATGCTGTGCTTATAGTGTTAGATAGCCACTGTGCAATTTCATCATAAGCATAGTATTATTAATCAAGCATATTGCAATTTGAAACAATATAGCATTAAAATTAGGAATATAAGGAATATATAAAATTGGGACTGATAAGTGGTGGAATCTATGCTATATTTTATTCTCTATTCTGTCTGGTAAAATGTGTTTTTATTGGACACAAAACACCTGATCGTGTCTTTCTTCTTGTTGTGTTAAAAAATACTTTAGAAAAGAATAATCAATAAGAGAGCTGGAGAATAATATTTTCTAAAATCAAAGAAAATAATTCTTTCAGATAATAAAGCAAAAATTCAACCACGTGAATATATTATATTCGGAAAATGTTGTGACTCGGTTTGTAACATAAATTGAGTTAGTGTGTAAGTATTAAAACATATATATATATATATATATATATATATATATATATGTATATATATATATATAAGAAATTTAAGAAATTTAAATGATACATTTGAATTCCTTAGAATTTTAAATTTCTGTAAGTGTTGCAAAACCCTATAAAGATTAATCTTATAGTAATAAAAAGACTGAAACTGGTACAACTCGTACAAAGAATTTATTCTAATCAGATAAGGTCACATGGGTTTTAGCCACAACTTGCAAATTCCATTTTTCTTTCTCTTGAGTTTGAAACGTGAGACATTATGAAATAGAAACCTCAAAAGAGGGATTTGACACCTTATATAGTCCTGCATGCATTTTAAACCTTTGAGGAAAAGTATGAGATCCTTTTCATTTATTCTAAATATCTTTGCCTTATTAAGTGCAGAAAATTTTCATCTTTCACTCAATGAGTATTCTTTGACGGCACCATTAACATCGAAACATCTTTAATAATAACAAGTCAAACCCGAAACAAACACAAATAATATTGTAGTAATTAAAGCTAAATTTTAATTAATTCAATCTATAAATATTGTTGATATAAAATTATAAAACATTTTCTTTTACAATAACATATTATTCATAAGGTTACATAATTTTTAATCTCTTTCGTATTTTTGAAGGGGTAGTGCCAGTTAATGTTTATAAGGAACGAATTTTTGGATGGTTAAAGTGATATAATTTATAATGGAGGGAATACTGATTATCTTGAGAGTTAATGTTAGAATTGAATTATCATGAGAAATAATTAATGAAGAATTAAAAATATATTTTAAAATAAAATTTAATTAAAGAAATTTTTACTTGTGGAGACAATTGGAACAAAATGGGTAAATCGATATCACAAACTTTATATTACACATCTAATTATTTTGTTCGTATAGGCATTACTTTTCATTTAATTTACTTGATTATTTGTTGAATAAAGTACTATTTTAATTTTTAATTTTAGAAAAATATGTAATTTTAGTTTTTCTTTTAAAAAATCAACAAGCTAATTGATTCTTCAAATAATTATAAAAATAGTTAAAAATTTATTATTTATTCTTCTTGGTTGAGGGGACACTAAAGTTGAGATATGTCTGATCTAGGTGAGACACACCAACCAAACCCAATGTGTAGCTTTAAAAATCTCAACTTTCAACCATTCCATTGGCATATGCTTTGAGATATTAATCAATGGCTCTCTCACCTTAGCTTTCATCACTCTCTCCCAAAACCATTAACCAAATCAGATTTTGGGACAACTAGCTCTTGAACACTATGTTGATATGATATCCCTCAACACCTTGCGAATATTCGTCATATGTATGGGTGGGTACCTTATCAATGCTTAATGCTTCCATATGACAACTATGCTATTAGAGGAAAATGATTAAAGTGAATTTGTCTCTAACTCTAACTGAACAAAAAATATAGCGTCACCTTAATGAATTTAACACAACAAGGATGTGTGTGTCTAGTACACTTATTTGTTGAAAATACATTACAACCTTAATTCATTAAATGATTAATCAGAAAACTTAATATTTATTTATTGACTTACAGCTTACACTTGAATAAATATTCTCTCTTGAATAATAATACAGATCATGTTACGGAATAGACAAGTGGCATACCAAAGCATCGAACAAGGTTCTCTCTCCCCCAACAAATTAAGGACTAAGTGTGGCACTTTCAATTACAGTAGCATTAATGATTGGACTAGACACGGATAAAAGATTAAACAAGAGAAAATGAATAAAAATTTTACGTAGTAACACAAGTCCAAAAGTGTTATTTTTAACGACTCATACAGCGGTTAAAGGAAAAAAGTATGTGATAATATTTATAACGGCGGTTCCAAAAAAATTTGACATATGAACAATTCCTCAATATCTTGTTCATTCGTAACAAAATATTTTCTTTTTGCGATGGTAAAAAAAAACGTGCTTTTTTGGAGAGAGATACTATTTCACCAATTGAGTCACAGGTATCTAACATATTGATACCTAACGATTTTCCGCAAAATGGCAACGAAGGGTATAACTTGTACAAATCTTTCCATTTTCCAATTCGATACGATCCTTCGTTCATGGAGCTATTTACTTGATCGCAGACATTTCTGGAACACCTCTAACAGAGGGACAAGAAAAATATATTTTAACGGCGGATAGATAGTTGATCATTGTTAAAAATATTTTTTATGTCGATTCTTTTAGGAATTATGTTAAAAATATTTTTTAAAATCATATAAACTCTCCTGTTCACTTTTTCTTTCACATTATATTTTTTTTCTCCTCTGTCGTATCAGTCCTCTCTCGTTCCATTCTCCCTCTTTTGTGTCACCACTCACTCTTATCGTCAGTTCCCTTTTTGAACAACTTCATTTTTCTAGTTAGAAGCCCTCTCCTTGTTCGTGCAAGCTCTCGTCATCATTGATGGTTTTCATTGTCGTGCCACTGCCTTGTTGTCATCGTGCCATGCCTTGTCGTCGATATGGACCTCCATTGCCTTCCTTGTTCCTCCATTATATTAACCAAGTCCTAGATGTGAGTACATTGTGATTTTTAATTATGCATGTCTACTTTTTTTAAATTAAAAAATCAAGATTTTGGTGTTATAAGAAGACTATTCACTTCACTTCTTCAAACCTAATTTTGCTTTTATTTTATTTTCTGTTTTTTTACTTTGCATGTTGTTATTTATCTTAATGTCTACGTGGTTTTTGTTGCTTCACTTAAGCATTGGCTTTGATTTGTAACTTTGACTTTTTTTTTCTTCTTTTTGGATAGATACAACATCCAATGTCTCATTTAGATAGATTTGACATAGTGATTACAAATCCAATGGCTTTGATTTGACATGATATGTTTGTAGACATTCTAAAGCCATTACTTGTGGTCAACATTGGAGGACCAACAAGTAATTTCTATAAACTTATCCTAATCACGTGTATACAATGTTATCTATTTGAACAAACCATACAACCGCTTTGTTATTGGTGATCTATTTCTTTTTTAATGTTTGATTTTTTTGTTTACAAAAAGTCCACCATTTATGATGACAGTTCTGGTGTAATAATCACAGTGAAAAATATTTATAGTGGAGGGTGAATAAGTGCCATGAAAATTACTATTTTTAACGTCTCTCATATACCATGATAGACCCTTTAACCGACGAGAAAAATGATTATAAACTGTTGTGAAATACCCTTTTTGAACCAGCGTAAACTTGTGATGTTATTTTTTACATGGGAAAGGATAAATATTATGGTCTTAATATTTATGTAACAAATCAACGCTTCATCTTCACCTCATGCTACAAGATAAATGTATGACTTGAAAACTTCACAATAACTTTGACACTGATGTTATCGCTACTATAGTGTCTCCTTTTCATTAATGTTATTGGTATTGGCTTGGTCAATAATACCTAGATGTAAATTCTTGAATTTCATTTTTCTAATATTAAAATATGTAGATTTAGTAACAAATGATGACAATGATGATGATGGTAAATGTGTGATTGATTTTTCTGTATTGATTATTATTTAATACTGTTATTATATTCTAATATTAGAATTAGTTGTTATAGAATGATAGAAATTTAGAAAGAAACTAAAATCCATCAAGGAGTTGAGCTCACCTATACACTATACAACCTAATAGTAAGGGAGAAGTTCACCACTTTGAAGATAATATGTAGGTTAGATTAGGGTTACCTTAACCTTAATTTTGGAAATTTTAGGTTTTTTTTTTTTATACAAAATGAATTATGATTTACATCAAATGTTAAATGCTTCCTATTGTTTAATTGCAATATGCATGAAATTGTTATTAACATAAAAGTTCCATGTTTAATTGTTATTTAATGATACATGAATCTTTGGGGCCTAGAATGTGAATTAATGGTGAGATGCATAAGTACTGGGGATCCTAATGGTCATGGGAGGCTTGCCACACATATTTCAAGCCTAAGATCAAAGGTAATCAAACAAAACTCATAAAATATATAAGATAACTAGCAAAAGCCTAAGTCCATTATAAGCCTAATTAACCCACAAATTAAAAGGAAAACTACAAACAAATATTCCTAATATATAATTTAGCTATACAGTAGTCATAACAAACTTTCTTCTTTTAAAGGTTTTCCTAATTTTAGAATCTTTACTTGAAGTACTTCCTCAAGCTTTTTGGTCCTTAATCTAGTTATACATGTCTTTACTTCAAGGTCATTTAGCTCTTCATGTATCTTTCTAGTTAGGTCTACATCATTTGCTCCTTCTTGAAGAAAATTTATCCTTAAACTCTGATCCACAGTATGTACATTTAAAATAGACAAATCACTAATATTAAAACTATTACTACAATAATATTATTTAATGGTTAATTCAAGTTTATTTTCAGTATCATTTAAATGTTTCAAAACTTGGAAAGGTCCATCTCCTTTAGCTTGAATTTTATACTTTTTTTTAGAAGAAAATGTATCCTTCCTTAGATGCAAGCAAACTTAATCTTATTTTTGCAAGACCAAAGGCTTACACCCCTTGTTGACATCACGTCTCTCATATTGCTCTACCTTATTCTAAATTTGTGTTTTGACTTTCTCTTGTAAGTTTTTAACAAAGTTAGCTTTGTAAATCCCACACATATTCAACATAGAAGAAATTTTAGATAAAGACAACAAATTAAAAGGAGATAAAGGATGAAAATTATATATAACTTCAAAAGGAGATAAGTACATAGTAGAGTTTATCACCCTATATATGCGAATTAACATATGGTAACAAGTTTTCCCAAGTTCTAAATTTTTTATCCATCAAACATCTAAACAACTAGGATAAGGTGTTATTTACCACCTCAGTTTATCCTTCCGTTTGAGGGTTTCAAGTAATAGAGAAAAAAAGCTTAGAACCAAGCTTGACCCACAAAGTCTTCTAAAAATGACTAAGGAAATTTGAATATCCCTATTGATAAGTCAATATTTTGATTACTTTCTCTGCATAATTTGTATCCTAAAATAGCATTATTAGTGGTCAATTAGTATGATTTAATGTATTTATGAGTTTAGACTCATTTTGGCTTTAAATGATAAATTTGGTCTAATTCGATATTTTTATCCAGATTTGACAAGGTTTACGAAACTGAGCATAACGTTCACTACAGACCTCTGATTGAGCTGAATTTTATGTCAAATTAAAGAGGACTCAAAGATCTACAACTTCTATGAAGACAAAAAATTCCCAGTCGGAGTGCATCTAGTGTGAAAATGTCTTTGAATGCAGCACACGAATTGTTCTGGATATTCCAGCATTTAACAATTTGACATGTCTCAGTAAAATAGGCATAACTCCCTCCACAGATGTCCAATTGATGAGCGATTAATCTCTTCTTAAACAAGAGAGATAGAGCTACAAAATTCATGAAGACATGAAGATCCAATTCGGATTGCATCTGGGGTGAATTTAGCCTTGAACGTAAACCATGGTTCCAGTAACAGAATTACAGCAAAATTGGACTGACAAGTCTCGGTAAAATAGGCATAACTCCCTCCACAGATGTCCAATTGATGAGCGATTAAATTCCTCTTAAACAAGAGAGATAGAGCTACAAAAGTCATGAAGACATGAAGATCCAATTCGGATTGAATCTGGGGTGAATTTAGCCTTGAAAGTAGACCATGTTCCAGTGACAGAATTCTATGCGAGTTGGACCAATTTTTAGTTGCATTTAATTGATCCACTTTGTAATGTTTTGCTTAGGAATTGAGCCCTAGACCTCTCACCCAATTTGTCATGTGCAAAGGGACTGTCAAGTGAAGAAAAAATGGATAAAAATGGATTCCCAATCACATGCACATTGGATTTAGTAGGGGACATACCAGATTTGGGAGAAATTTTGGACAGATTTTGATGATTTTTCTCCCCACTTTCTTTGACTTTTTCTCTCCACTTCTCTTGATGTATTGGCTATATATTCAGATGTTGGGGGAGCTCTCTGGACACACCACATTCTACACTTCACACATTACACACTTCATGGTTTAGTTTTCTTGTTTTCTGCTTGCTCCATTGTTCTCTCTTCTCATGCTTGTCTAGAATTTCAGTTTATGCAATTTTCCTTTCCCGTTTTTATTACTATTGTTGTGTTTGAATTCTTCCATTAATGCAATTCCATTCTTCTACACTTTCAATTGGAATTAAATTTGACACGATGTCGTACTCGTGCAAATTAAAACAATTAAATGCAGTATACTAGGAAGTGACTCCTAGGTCGTCTCTCAAGGACCATCAATTGATTTCTATCAAAGACAAAACGCGAAGTGGGGGGGGATTTCAGGCTTACGGAAATTTAAAGCAATTAAACAAAATTAATAACAACAATTACAAGAAATTAAAGGCACCAATCCAATCTCTTTCAAATCCTAATTTCCCTCATTGGTTCAACAAGATAAAAGCACACATCTATGCAGTGTATTGGAACCGAGATCTCTGCATTCTAATACTGAACTATCACTCTAAGATCTTAGAGTATTTTCATCGAACTCTCGGTGGCCTTTAAACTCACACAATCACATGAGAGCACACAACTTGGTTTCGAATCCTAAAATTAGTTCGCTGCATTCGTTGTTGATCAACAACGCCAGAAATCAACAATCTCAATTCAAAATATCGATCGACATAATGAAATTGAAATTATAAAATCCAAGATGAGTACCCATTCGATTAGAACCAAGAACCTAAGGATTTTAGGGATCCGGTTGAGATTGAATTGGTTAATAAAATTAGTTGCGCATAGTTGAATTTAAACTTAACATAAATTGGGATTGCATAATATAAATCAAAAACAAAACAGAAAAGAACAACAACAAAATTAAGATGCTAAAATTAATGAAGAACAATTGCTGGAAATTAAATTATAGAACTTTATAAAATTCAGGTGAAGGTGGCAGAGCCTCCTAAGTTAGAATTTTATAATCTTCTATAAACTGCAAGAATTGAAAGAAAATGAGAAGGGGGCAATGGAAAATCTTAACAAGCAAGAAGAGAGAAATGGAGCATAAGATTGAAAATGCAGAAATTTCAACTATGAATCAAGAACGAAATTCAAATTGAAAGTGTAGAAGAATGGAATTGCATTAATGGAAGAATTCAAACACAACAATAGTAATAAAAACGGGAAAGGAAAATTGCATAAACTGAAATTCTAGACAAGCATGAGAAGAGAGAACAATGGAGCAAGCAGAAAACAAGAAAACTAAAACATGAAGTGTGTAATGTGTGAAGTGTAGAATGTGGTGTGTCCAGAGAGCTCCCCCAACATCTGAATATATAGCCAATACATCAAGAGAAGTGGGGAGAAAAAGTCAAAGAAAGTGGGGAGAAAAATCATCAAAATCTGTCCAAAATTTCTCCCAAATCTGGTATGTCCCCTACTAAATCCAATGTGCATGTGATTGGGAATCCATTTTTATCCATTTTTTCTTCACTTGACAGTCCCTTTGCACATGTCAAATTGGGTGAGAGGTCCAGGGCTCAATTCCTAAGCAAAACATTACAAAGTGGATCAATTAAATGCAACTAAAAATTGGTCCAACTCGCATAGAATTCTGTCACTGGAACATGGTCTACTTTCAAGGCTAAATTCACCCCAGATTCAATCCGAATTGGATCTTCATGTCTTCATGACTTTTGTAGCTCTATCTCTCTTGTTTAAGAGGAATTTAGTCGCTCATCAATTGGACATCTGTGGAGGGAGTTATGCCTATTTTACCGAGACTTGTCAGTCCAATTTTGCTGTAATTTTGTTACTGGAACCATGGTTTACGTTCAAGGCTAAATTCACCCCAGATGCAATCCGAATTGGATCTTCATGTCTTCATGACTTTTGTAGCTCTATCTCTCTTGTTTAAGAAGAGATTAATCGCTCATCAATTGGACATATGTGGAGGGAGTTATGCCTATTTTACTGAGACATGTCAAATCGTTAAATCTTTGGAATTTCGGAACAGTTCGTGTGCTGCATTCAAAGACATTTTCACACTAGATGCACTCCGACTGGGAATTTTATGTCTTCATAGAAGTTGTAGTCTTTGAGTCCTCTTTAATTTGACATAAAATTCAGCTCAATCAGAGGTCTGTAGTGAAAGTTATGCTCAGTTTCGTAAACCTTATCAAATCTGGATAAAAATAACGAATTAGACCAAATTTATCATTTAAAGCCAAAATGAGTCTAAACTCATAAATACATTAAATCATACTAATTGACCACTAATAATGCTATTTTAGGATACAAGTGATGCAGAGAAAGTAATCAAAATATTGACTTATCAAATTTCCCCACACTTATTCTTTTGCACTCCTGGGCAAAACTAAGTCCTAAGAAAACATGAACTTGGATAAAAGATCATCTGGTCTAAGCTATTTCATATTTTACAAAACAGGTATGAAAACAACAATCAAAGCATAATTAATCTTGAGATTACATGTCACAGTGTTGAACAATTCCTATTTCAGATAGGATTAATCAGATATTGAATTAATCATGCATGTTAATCATAAGCATTGGTCTCACCAGAAGTGTGTGTATCTCTCAAACTCTCAAGTGTATCAGGCAAGTGTTTAGTCTCAGACCATTAAAATGAAAATTATTTTATCATAGGCTTGCAATTATTCTAATTCTTTACCACTAACAATCACAGTCATGCATGATTCAAGAGGACTTGCAAAGGTTGTAGTGGGGCTAAGGATGAGGTTTTGATAAATATGGTTCAGTGACTACTATTTCACAGATATTGAACAGAGCATCAACAGATTGCAAAAGATATGAGAACTACACAATAAACCTGTAAATTCTCCAATTCAACCACTGCTAAAGTATTCAACTTATTTTCACACTTATTCAGATTTTTTTTTTTTTTTAAATACATTTATACAAGTGTGATGATTAAAATTTCACCAAATTGTATCATCTCCACAACTCTGGACCCAAATCGTATAAATCATTAATCAAGTATTCTACCCCCCCCACACTTAATTTTCTGCACGTCCCGAGCAGAGACCCCCACACTTATCTGCTTATTATACCAAAAGATAAACAATTCAATTAATATCTATAAAATCAGGGATAACATTGTTTTACTCTTAAGGCTTGTAATACAGGTAATGAAAGAAAATGTTTCAGGCTCAAAGGGGCTAGCAAGGGATACAAATGCAAGGTGGGCTATCTGGTCAAGTGGGGAAAATAGAATATGAATGCCTCAATCATAATCATGCATTATGTGATAAATTGCAGCTTCGAAAAGAACGAAAGCAAGTTCTGAAAAACAACATTCACCAATGACATAAATCACACTGAAAGAAAGAGAATGACATAAAGATGAATCCATTCAAAACAGGCTCAAATAACTCACAGGTTCAAATCGCCAAGTACTTATCAGAGATAATACAAAACCAATCCATACAGAATAATCCACAATCTATCAGAGGAATATATCAACACCACAAAATAATCTAAAAATTAACTCAGCTCTGATTTCAGTTCAGATTCATATAATGCAAATATACTAATAGTTAGACTAGAATCACAAAATATCCAAGTAAATAAAGCATGGAAATCCTAATTACTTTTATTTCTTCCTAATTACAGAAGGTGGATAGATAATAAATGGATAAATAAAATGGAAAAGAGTGAAGGGAGAAAAGAAAACTCCCTCGGCCGCTTAAAGCGGCAGTGCGTCTGCAAGAGTAACTATCTCCTGCTCTGCGGGCTGCTCCATGGAGCTCTCATGATAGTGCTTTAAGCGCTTCCCGTTCACCATGAATGTATTCCCTGTTCGATCATCTTTCAATTCAATCGCACCATAGGGAAAAACATTAGCAATCTCAAAGGGACCATCCCACCTAGATTTAAGTTTACCAGGCATAAGTTTAAGGCGGGAATTAAAAAGAAGAACTTTATGTCCAACAGAAAACTCCCTGTGAAGAATCTGCCGATCATGGAAGGCTTTGGTCTTCTCTTTATAAATGCGTGAATTTTCATAAGCCTCCAATCTCAGCTCCTCTAGCTCTTGGAGTTAGGTTTCCTTTCTCGCTCCGTTGGTCCAGTCCATGTTACATCGCTTGACTGCCTAGTAAGCACGGTGCTCAAGTTCCACAGGAAGGTGGCATGCTTTACCATACACCAGTTTAAATGGGGTCATCCCAATCGAAGTCTTATAAGCAGTCCGGTAAGCCCATAAAGCGTCATCTAACCGCTTGCTCCAATCCTTCTTGTTGGAACTGACAGTCTTTTGTAGAATTAGCTTGATTTCCCTGTTAGAAATCTCAGCTTGCCCATTAGTCTGGGGATGGTAAGCGGTGGCAACCTTATGGAGCACTCCATATTTTCTTAATAAAAGGTTCATGCTCCGGTTACAAAAATGTGTGCCCTGGTCACTGATGATGGCCCTGGGAATACCAAACCTGCAAAATATATGGGAGCGAACAAAATCTACTACAACAGAGAGATCGTCGATCCTAGTGGCTTTCGCCTCAACCCATTTAGAAACATAGTCAACAGCAAGCAGGATATAAGTAAACCCAAATGAAACAGGAAACGGTCCCATAAAATCAATGCCCCAAACATCGAAAACATCACAAAATAAAATGGGTTGCTGAGGCATCTCATATCTACGAGAAATATTTCCTACTTTCTGACACTTATCACAGGATTTGCAATAATCATAAGCATAATGAAATAAAGAAGGCCAAAATAATCCAGAGTCTAATACTTTCCTAGCAGTCCTTCTAGGTCCAAAATGACCACCACAAGCAAAAACATGACAAAATGCAAGAACAGATGCAAACTCATGCTCATGCACACATCTCCTAATAATCTGGTCACTACAAAATTTCCACAGATAGGGGTCATCCCATACATAATGCTTAGAATCACTTTTAAGTTTCAATGCATGAGCCCTAGTGAAATCTTCAGGAATTAAACCAGCAACCAGATAATTTACAATGTCAGCATACCAAGGGGATGAGAATTTACCTTACAACTGTAAAAGCTGCTCATCTGGAAAGTCATCCGCAATGGGGGAAAGTGTGGCAGGTAGATGGATGCGACTGAGGTGATCAGCCACCAAGTTCTGAGCTCCACTTCTATCCTTGATCTCAATATCAAATTCTTGGAGCAGAAGCATCCATCTGATGAGTCTGGGTTTAGCATCTGCCTTTTTCAGAAGGAACTTTAAAGCTGCATAATCAGTGAAAACAATAATCCTTGCATTTAACAAATAAGATCGAAATTTATCTAATGCAAATACAATAGCTAAAAGCTCCTTTTCTGTAGTGGTATAGTTGGACTGTGCTGAGTCCAAGGTCTTAGAGGCATAGGAAATAACATGGGATGCTCTGTCGCACCTCTGAGCTAGGACTGCACCAACTGCATAGTTAGATGCGTCACACATCAATTCAAAGGGAAGGGTCCAATCTGGTGGTTGGATGATTGGAGCAGTAGTCAAGCACTTCTTCAATTGATCAAAAGCTGCCTTGCAAGAGTCACTGAAATTAAACTCCACATCATGCTGGAGTAGGTTGGTGAGTGGTTGGGCAATGCGACTGAAGTCTTGAATGAATCGTCGATAGAAACCTGCATGACCAAGAAAAGAGCGAACTTCCCGCACAGAGGCGGGGTAAGGCAAAGCAGAAATAACCTCTATCTTAGCAGGGTCTACCTCAATTCCTTTCTTAGATATAACATGCCCCAGTACAATGCCAGACTCAACCATAAAATGACATTTTTCATAATTTAAAACAAGGTTACTTTCAATACATCTATTTAAAACTTTTGCTAAACTACTCAGACAATCATCAAAACAAGAGCCATAGACAGAGAAATCATCCATAAAAACTTCCATGCACTCCTCTAAAAAGTCAAAAAAGATGCTTACCATGCACCTCTGAAAGGTGCCAGGTGCATTGCAGAGTCCAAATGGCATCCTTCTGTATGCATATGTTCCGAAGGGGCATGTGAAGGTGGTCTTCTCTTGATCCTCAGGTGCTATGTGAATCTGAAAATAACCTGAATAACCATCTAGAAAACAGTAGTGAGATTTACCAGCCAACCGCTCAAGCATCTGATCAATAAAAGGTAAAGGATAGTGATCTTTGCGGGTAGCCTGGTTGAGTCTTCTGTAATCAATGCAGACTCTCCAACTGTTTTGGATTCTGGTGGGTATCAGCTCATTCTTCTCGTTTGCCACCACGGTTACTCCAGATTTCTTTGGTACAACTTGAACTGGACTTACCCACTGGCTGTCAGAGATCGGATATATAATACCAGCTTGAAGAAGCTTTGTAACCTCTTTCTTCACAACATCTAGAATGAGTGGGTTAAGTCTCCTCTGAGGTTGCCTCACCGGTTTGGCCTCATCTTCTAATAATATCCGATGCATGCAAGTGGTGGGACTAATACCAGGGATGTCTGCAAGTGTCCATCCAATAGCTTTCTTATGATTCCTCAAAACATTGAGCAATTTGGCCTCTTGATCAGATGAGAGGTTTTGGGCTATTATCACTGGTAGCTTATGATCCTCCTCTAAATATGCGTATCTGAGATGCTTAGGAAGTGTTTTGAGTTCTAGCTCGGGTGGTTGCTCAATAGAAGGTCTAGCAGTGGCGGAGTTGAGCAACTCAAGTGGGCCCGTGGTACCTACAAAATGATTAGGTATGTGAGAGAAAGGTTTAGGCAGTCTTTCAGAATCAAAAGCAAGACTGACTTCACTATTCACATCAACCAGACTTTCAGATACAGGGTTATTAGTATCAGAAGAACTCAATGCAGATGCAGTATCAATGGCATACTCATGCATGGGCATATTAAGATAATCAGTACAAACATAGCACCAAGAATGAGTATCACAGTCACAACTCAAAACAGATGTATCAGATAATTTGAAATCAATTCTAGAAGATGAATCATCAACCTTACATGTATCATGCATGCATTCTAGAAACTCATCTATCATGTCATCGATAACATCTATTTTCAAAACAGAATGCTCCTCTCTAGGTTGTCTCATGGCATCAAAGATATTAAATTTCACAATGCTATCACCAAATTCCATGGACATAGTACCAGAATGCACATCAATTTTAGTCCTAGCTGTTTTCAGGAAAGGTCTACCAAGAATAATAGGTGAACTACTGCAACCTAGTTCACTTTCCATCTCAAGAATATAGAAATCAGCAGGAAAGATCAATTCATTCACCCTAACTAAAACATCCTCAACTAAACCAGCAGGGTGTGCATTACTCCTATTAGCTAACTGTATCACAACACCAGTAGCTTTCAAGGGTCCTAAACCTAGAGAATTAAAAACAGAAGTAGGCATGACATTGATAGAAGCTCCTAAATCTAACATGCAATCATCAAATTTACAATTTCCAATAATACAAGGAATAGAAAACGTCCCTGGATCCTTGCACTTTGGTGGCATGGGTTGAATGAGTGTAGAGACATTTTTGCTGAGACTAATTCTCTCATGGCCTACTAGTCTCCTCTTGTTGGTGCACAATTCTTTCAGAAACTTGGCATATTTTGGAATTTGGCGGATGACGTCTAAAAGCGGAATGTTGACCTCGACCTTGCGGAAGGTGTCAAGAATCTCCTTCTCCAAAGCTAATTCGGCCAATTTCTTTGAATGAGAAAGTCTCTGAGGGAAAGGAACTGTAGGGGGAGGAATGGGCTCAGATGTATTTGTAGGTGAAGTACTCCCATCTGCAGGTGGTGGTGCTTCAATGGCTAGCCTTTCTGGTGGGTCAACTTCCTTGCCAGATCTCAAAGTGATTGCACTCACATTCTTCCCTTGTGAGTTCGGATTTGGCACAGTCTGAGAAGGCAAGGCAGAGGATGAAGAAGGCTGGTTCTGGTTAATAGTATTGGCTAGTTGGCCAATCTGTGTCTACAGGCTCTGAATGGTAGCTTCAGTCCTCTGCTGAAACTGCAAGTTATTAGTGGCCATCTGCTTCATCAACTCCTCCAAGGAAGGACCACTGGATACAAGCTGTGGTTGCGGTGGCTCCCTTTGCTGCTGAAAGGAAGGTCTGTATTGATTATTGGAGGGTTGCTAATTATGCTGAGGCTGCCTGTTCTGCTGAGGCTGCCAATGTTGTTGTTGTTGGTGGTGGTTACTTGGGGCATGAGATTGTTGGTTTTGATTTTGGTTTCCCCATCTCAGATTAGGGTGATCCTTCCAGCCAGGGTTGTATGTATTGGAGTACGGATTGTTCTGTGGTCTTCCAGGAAATACTCCAGCAGCAGCTACAGTGTGGTCTGGTTGATTCCCCTCCTGCAAGGTTGGACAAATAACAGTAGAATGAGACGGGTCAGAACATATACCACAATTTGTATGCTGAGATGTTGTGGTTGCTGCTACATTGGCTGTCTGTGTCACTGCCAATTATCTGACCAGTGAAGTAAGCTCATCCAATCTGTTGGTCAGGATCTGCTGGTCTGGAAATGGGGGGTTTGATACTGTAGGTGTGGAAACAGGTCTATTGGATGATGTGGACTGCACATGATACACACTATTAGTTTTGGTGCCAAACTGCTGAGCATTTGCAGCCATGTTAGAAATGAGATCTCTGGCTGCATCTGGAGTCTTATCAACTAATGCACCACCGCTTGCAGCGTCTACCATACTGCGGTCCATGGGTAACAGGCCCTCATAGAAATATACAATGAGAAGTTAATCGGAGATTTGATGTTGAGGGCAGCTGGATACCAGTCTCTTGAACCTCTCCCAGTATTCATGCAGGTTTTCTCCATTGGCTTGTCTAATGCCGCAAATATCTTTTCTGATGGATGCAGCTCTAGAGGCTGGAAAATATTTCTCCAAGAACATCCGTTTCATGTCATTCCAACTTTTAATTGCTGCCGGTTGCAAGTAATACAACCAGTCCTTGGCATTTCCATCTAATGAGAATGGAAACACCCTCAATTTGATGTGATCTTCATCAATGCCTTGCGGTTTCATGGTGCTGCATACCACATGGAACTCCTTAAGATGCTTATGGGGGTCCTCACCTGTAAGGCCATGAAACTTAGGCAACAAGTGTATTAATCCAGATTTTAGTTCAAAATCAACATCAAGTTCAGGGTATTCAATGCACAAGGGTTGATAATTCACATCAGGAGCAGACAATTGTTTAAGAGTTTTAGTATCCATATTTGCAATATTGTCAATATGCTCAATATGTTGATGCACTTCAGGACTATGACTAGGTTGTCTAGAATATGTATGAGCTAAATGTGAAGAGCTATGATTACTATCAGAATCAGTAGTATACACAGAGAATGTATCTGACTCAATTGGAGGAGTATGCTCAGAATGCCTATGCCTATTTCGTGCACTCCTACTATTACGAAAAATTCTTTCAGGTTCAGGATTTAGTGTATGCAAATTGGTGCTTCTTCTTTTAGTGTTCATGCATCAATAGTCAGTATTAACAGGAAAACACAATATCTCACAGCTCTCCGCACCACACTAACATTATTAACACACACGCTAATACTACAAGAAAACACACAAAAGACAGATTGATATACTCACACAACTCAAAACACAGAAAATTAACAGACACAAAACAACACAAGACATTAAAACAGAACAACACAAAAACACAACACAACATAATACAACACAACACAACACAGATTCTTTGACAATAATCGATGATCCCCGGCAACGGCGCCAAATTTGACACGATGTCGTACTCGTGCAAATTAAAACAATTAAATGCAGTATACTAGGAAGTGACTCCTAGGTCGTCTCTCAAGGACCATCAATTGATTTCTATCAAAGACAAAACGCGAAGTGGGGGGGGGGATTTCAGGCTTACGGAAATTTAAAGCAATTAAACAAAATTAATAACAACAATTACAAGAAATTAAAGGCACCAATCCAATCTCTTTCAGATCCTAATTTCCCTCATTGGTTCAACAAGATAAAAGCACACATCTATGCAGTGTATTGGAACCGAGATCTCTGCATTCCAATACTGAACTATCACTCTAAGATCTTAGAGTATTTTCATCGAACTCTCGGTGGCCTTTAAACTCACACAATTGCATGAGAGCACACAACTTGGTTTCGAATCCTAAAATTAGTTCGCTGCATTCGTTGTTGATCAACAACGCCAGAAATCAACAATCTCAATTCAAAATGTTGATCGACATAATGAAATTGAAATTACAAAATCCAAGATGAGTACCCATTCGATTAGAACCAAGAACCTAAGGATTTTAGGGATCCGGTTGAGATTGAATTGGTTAATAAAATTAGTTGCGCATAGTTGAATTTAAACTTAACATAAATTGGGATTGCATAATATAAATCAAAAACAAAACAGAAAAGAACAACAACAAAATTAAGATGCTAAAATTAATGAAGAACAATTGCTGGAAATTAAATTATAGAACTTTATAAAATTCAGGTGAAGGTGGCAGAGCCTCCTAAGTTAGAATTTTATAATCTTCTATAAACTGCAAGAATTGAAAGAAAATGAGAAGGGGGCAATGGAAAATCTTAACAAGCAAGAAGAGAGAAATGGAGCATAAGATTGAAAATGCAGAAATTTCAACTATGAATCAAGAACGAAATTCACCTATCCAAAATAATGCTCGCAGGCAATCCATGATGTCTCTCAACCTCTCTAAAGAAGAGATTTATCACTTTGCAAGAATCATCCACCTTGGGGAAAGTTATAGAGTGAGTCATCCTTAAGAACCTACCAACAACAATAACGATAGAGTCTCTCCTCTTCTTTGACCTTGTGAGATCAAGCACAAAGTCCATGGTAATGTTGATCGAAGGAAAGTTAGGAATAGGAAAATTCATGACTTTAGATTTAAACTTTTTATAAGTTAAACACTTAAACAAAGTTTGTACTTATCATGCATTATAATTGGCCAAAAGAAGTGTTCATTCAAAATACTTAAAAGTCTTAGCAACTCCAAAGTGTCCCAAATCACCCTTATGAACTTCTCTAGCTAATAATCCCCCCACAGAACTCCTAGTCACACATAAACACTTCTATTTAAAAAAGAAAGTCATCATGCTCATAAAAACCATTATGTACACCTCTTTCACACAAATCAAACAAAGTAATGAAGTTCCCATCATTTACATACAAATTAAATTGGGTTTTCCACACACTTTCTCTTTTATCTCTTCTGATTACCCATAACAAAACCTCCTCTTTGTTTTTTTTTAAAAAACAATTATTTTATACTATTTTTTGACTTTTTTACACTTTAGATTATTTTAACTTTGTTACACTAATAAATTGGCTTTATAGGATAAAAAATAAGGATTATAATTTTAAATATGGCAAGTAAAGAACCTTAGTCGCAAGTGGAGTAATTTAAATGGTTTCCTTTCAACTTTTCGTCAAAACAAGTAATAACCTTACCACAAAATAAACTTTTTTCTCACATTAGATGCAACACACTCAATTTCAAAAGATTTAGTAAAATAAGGTAAAGCAAAAATAGGTTCATTAATCAATTTTTTCTTCAAAATCTCAAAAGTTTTATCTTGTTTACTATCCATTTTTTTATTATCCCATTGGATAGAAATCTAATGTACTAAAGTTTTTAACAAAGTGTTTATAAAATCTGTTATAAATTTTATCATTTCTTTATCAACATTTACATCTTTAGAACTAACAACAAATCCAAGCAACACAACATAATATAATACGTACAATAAATCCCTACAAGCATATAATTTCTTTTTCCTAAACACTTCTAAAACACATCTCAAATGCTCAATATGGTCATCCAAAGTAACAATAAAGAAGAAATTGTTGGGATGCAATCAAAGTCCGACATCAAAAGAACAATGCAGAACTTGAAGGAGAAGAAGAATTTTGTCCGTCAGAAGATTCTGCTGTAGGGGAGGATGCTTTAGAAGTCAAAAGATTCTGTTGCTACAATAGAGATCGCTCCAAAAGAGTTTTGCTAGTTTTGATGTAAGGAAGTATCATTGTAAAAGTGTAGGACTTTGAATTAAGGGGAGATTTGTTGAGTTTTGTGCTAATTCAAAGTCCCACATCGCTGAACATTAGAAAAAAAGATGAGTGAAAAACCTATATAAGGTAGAGTATTAGTTTTATTCACTTGCACCACATCCTTTAATCTATAATGAATGTTTTAGATTTTAGGTAGAGTGCGTGTCCAACACTTTGGAGAGGGTTTGCAATTTTTCTGTTAAAAAATTACAAATACTGAATTGTCTTGAGGCACCGAACCATGTTAATCTTTTTTTTTTTGCTATTTTCTAATTCAAAGTCTCATATCGGTGAGCATTAGAAAGAGAGATGAGTTCACTTGCACCACATCCTTTAATCTATAATGGATGTTTTAGATTTTAGGTAGAGTGTGTGTCTAACACTTTGGGGAAGGTTTGTAATTTTTTCGTTTGAAAATTACAAATAGTGAATTTTGTTCCAATGAAATCGTTGACTAGGTCTTGAGGCATCCGTTAATTTTTTTTGTGCTCTTTTCTTTCTCCCTTATACTTGTTTCAGGAGGTTGAGTTCCCAACAACTAGTATTAATGCTGATGGTTTGATTTGGAAAGAGATGTATCCATGAATGTTAGGTGGAAATTGACGAGAGATGGATCCATGAAAGTCAGGTGGACCTATCTTAAGATGATTCTTTTTGTTGAAAGTCTTCCATTGCGGGGAGGGAGAAAGTATAGTGGTCCTTTGTTTGAAGGAAGGGTTGTTGGGATGCAATCAAAGTCTCACATCAAAAGAATAATGCAGAACTTGAAGGAGAAGAAAAATTTTGCCTATGTAAGAGAGATGAGTGAAAAACCTATATAAGGTAAAGTATTAGGTTTTATTCACTTGCACCACATCCTTAAATCTATAATGGATGTCTTAGATTTTTGGTAGTGTGTGCAAAACACTTTGAGGAGGGTTTGTAATTTTTATGTGCAAAAATTACATATAGCGATGGTTTGTAATTTTTTCGTCCAAAAATTACATGTGGCGAGAGTTTGTAATTTTTTTTGTTCAAAAATTACATGTGAGGAGGGTTTGTAATTTTTCCATTCAAAAATTACAAATAGTGAATTTTATTCCAGTGGAACGATGGACTAGGTCTTGAGTTACCGAACCACGTTAATCTTTTTTGTGTGTTATTTTCTTTCTCCCTTGTACTTGTTTCAGGTGGTTGAGTTCCCAACAAAAATTTGTAGAAGAAAAAGAGAAAATAAATTGAAACAAGAAATATAAAGAATAATTGCAATTCCAAAGGATTGATAAGTTAAGAATTCACCATAAAAAATATTTGATAAAAATTATATATATATATATATATATATATATATATATATTAAAAATTGATGATATCAGGTCAAGTCATATAAATTTTATAAGTTTTTTTAAAATGTTGTGATGGAAATTATTTATTCAAACTACAAATTCTTAATCATAAAATGTCTTTTAAGAAAATTCTTATAATAATTATAACTATGAATTCATAATTTTTTTAGTTTAATTTAAAAAATATTAATATAATACATTTATACGTACATTAAGGGGTTTTTTTAAGAATTTATACATTAAATTTTAAGAATTTTTTTCCTCTATTTCTCGAGTCTCAAATGGTGAATCAGCGTATATGTGATGTAAATTTGCATTCGATTCTACATTAGTATATTTTGTTATTCTATTAAATTTTTTAGCAAAATTACAATTTCGATTACCCTATAATTTATCATTTGTGATTTTATTTCCTTTATTTCAAAACTCGCGATGTTAATTCCTTTATTTAAGATAATCCAAAATTTACTTCATATATTAAAATTTGGAGGTTGACTTTTTAAATTTAAATGTTAAATTTGTAAATGTGTATGATGTGGCAGTTTGATTTATATATATTACTTTTATTTATAATTTTTTATTGCTTATTAGATTATGAATGTATTTTAATTTAAATTTAAAATTGGAAACGTAGGTCATTAAGGAAAATTTGCATGTTCTTTGATTGCTGTGATCCTATGATGAATGTTTGATAACTCCCTCTCATAAGAGTTATTTGTGTATATCTTTTTGTATTAGTTTCTTTCAAATTAGGATAAATTAGACAAAGAGTAAGTCATTTTCAGCGAACTATGGTGTCATTGCTTCTAGGGTACCTTGACGTGTTTGTTGAAGTGTTTTAAGGCCAAATAATGAAGAAATTGGAGTGAATTAAAGTATTAGAAACATTTCACGTAAGATATCGAACCATCTTGGGGAGAAGAAATTCGAAAGGGTTTTGGGCTCAAAAATCTTATCTTATTTAAGAGAAACCCAAAGAAATTTCATTTCTAAAAGTGGAAACCCAAGGGAGTTTCATTCATGTTTTTAGCTATTGAAGACAAAGTTTTAGAAAGAGGAAGAAGGGAGAAAGAGTCTATAGAGATAGAGAAGCCAACCGAAATATATTAATCACCAACCCCTCATCCTATGGGAAACCTATCTTCCATGTATTTTTCTCTCCCTCATAATTCTATTGTAATTAACTCCATGTTTATCATGAACTAAATTTCTATTTGATTGGGGAAACGATGTAACCTTATTTTTTTCTAATAGAAATTCCTGATGTTATTCAGGTTATATGATTGTGAGTTCTTTCTTCTAATCATAATGTTTTTTTATTAATTGGCCACTAAGGAATTGAATCTAAACTTAAAAACTTTGAGAGAAGAAACTTAGGTGGTGTTGAGGAAATAACCGTCACTTAGCTACACCTTAGAGATAAGGATAAAAGGTGGTGTGAAACCATAACCTTACAATTGTCTAGGATTCACAAAACTTAAACCCTAATTGACTTAGTTTAATTTTAAGATATTGATTAATCGGGCCGATCTTGGGAGATATATTTGATTTTAAGAGGGATGAATACGGGGGTAGGAATCCATTTTATCCAATTAAGTAAACTAAATAATACGGGAGTGGTATTAGTATAAGTAGTGGTGAAGTCGAAATCCCAATCGCTTTTATTAATTTGAATTAAATCCTAAATCTTATTATTCTGTTACCTTAGTCATAATTCAAACCCAACTCACACTAGTAACAATTTGGCCTAATTGTTCTTGTGAGAACAATAATTCTGATTTCTATACTTATTACTTGATGACTGTTGTATACTTATCATAACTGTGAGTATTTCTTGCTCTCATATAACATATATCAATAATTTGAGGACCATGGAAGAATCAATAAATGAACCGATATCGTGGAAAATATAATTGAAGACAATTCTAAGGAGAATGAAAAAAGAATAGGTTTTTGGGGATTACTTTTCTTGTCTTTAATCATTGTAATTTTCCCATTGTTTGTAATTGTTAGTAAACATCCTGATGTAATAGGAATTATAACGTCGTAATACTTTTAAGCAATTATTTTAATTTTAAGATTAGAAACTAGTAATCAATCCATTATTTGGCTTGATAAATAATATAGAGACAATTTTCTACTCAAGATCTAAGTTGACCATTTTCTCCATTTCTTGAAAAACAAAAATATTGATAGATTAAATATACTTTTAGATTCATACTAATTCTACATAATCGACTGTGTACTGGCCCAAACCCAAACCTCTTATTATAGTTATGGAATCACCCCTACTTATCATGTGGGTATAAAAAACATAATCAACTTGAATTCGAGACAACTATTCGAAATCTTAGTGAAAGACTGAATTTATTATCTCATGTTTGCTTTTCGTGAAAAAATACTAATGGAAGTGAGGGATTTCTTCAAACAACAGGGGGCTGGGTCAACTATTCAATCAAATGATATTGAGCATGTTTCCCATCTCTTATTGAGAAATAAGCGGGCTATTTCTTTGCAAAATTGTGCTCAATTTCATATGTGGCAATTTTGTCAAGATCTCTTCGTTAGTTGGGGAATATACAAGCTCACTATCAGGTTTTATCTCTCGAACCTAGATGATTTTATCCTAATTACTCTGACTATTACTCATTTAGTCATTGAAGTCCTTGCAGGTACTCACCACTTCCCGCGTATGGCTTGGAAGGAAGAAGAATACGCCCACACATTCATCATCATGATCCTAGTACGATCAAATTATCATCGTGATCCTGGTACGATCAGATTGTAACTCCACTCCAAAAGTATTTGAAACTTATTCACGTTATTATACTGTTCAAGGCATGGAAATCAATTCAATATTAGTATAATACTAAATGATAAAATGGAAGTGAGACAATATATATATATATGTAACTAAATGAAAACTTGAAAGTGAGAAAACATATTCCTATCAAATTTTTGTCTCGTTAAAGTTTGTGGATTTTAAAAAAGCCATTAAGTATAGTAATTCCAAGCTAGACAATTAATAAAAAATGGGAATCATTTAATTATTACCATCTTTTCCAATTGTAGCCAATATTTGACCTTCCAGAAAACATCCATTTGAGTTAATCAAGGGCATATATAGTCTATTTAGTTGTTATTTTTAATCATCTAACACTTAGAAATTCAGTACTCATAATTAATGATGTGTAAAAGGTTAATTTAATATATTATTTTAGTTTTATAATTTTTAGAAATTGTGAACTTAAACTTTTGTATTTTAATAATATTCTTTAAAGATTAGATTAATTATTTTCTTTAAAATTAGATTCACAGAAATACTAGGAAGTCCATAAGGTGTGAGAATTTGAATTCAGAATAAAATTTTAGATAAGATAGTGGTTCTCAAAATTTTATTCATATTTGACCAAATATCACTTAATATACCCGATTTCTTATCATTTTCTCACTTTTCTCTTTCTTCTTTTTATTCTTGTAACCTTTCACTCCCTTTCTTTTCTCTCATTCACCCAATGACTCTCCCTTTCATTTTTTTCTTCTCTCTTTTTTCTTTTTCTTCTTTACTACATGTCCTATCTCATTCTCCTCTTCATTCTTTCTTTTCTTTCCTTCTTTCATTTTGTTTTTGCCCTTAAACACAACATATTCATCCATCATCATCTCGAAGCCTCTATTCCACCTCCACTCAAGGCACCTTAAGGAGACTCACGAGCTTCACTTGGTCTGTCTTTGGTGTCTTCACTTTTTTTAAGTTTTAGGATGTGGTGAGCTTGCTAAGATACAAGTGTCTCACCTTAAAACTTAATAACAATAATTATAGATATGTTTTGTTTTAATTTTCTCATGGTTTGGATATTTGAATGTGTTTGGAATGATTTTTAATGATTAATTAGAACGAGGGATAAATGTTTTGGTACGAGGCATTTGGAAGAGTAGGATTAATATTGATGTTAACATTACTAGTTTTCCTATTGTTATTATACTCTAGATTGTGAGTGGCTGAATAGGGGTGTACGTATACTAAATGAGGAAATGATGTAAAAATTGTCTTTTATTATTCCAAATTGGGGACCTTAATCCCTTAAAGTGGTTTTTGTGGAAATAATGAGTTTTAAACTATTTATAACTTTAATGGATTAATAAAGTTTGAATGGGAATCTAGAAGGTGAATTAGTGATAAATTGGTTGAAATGGTTGGTAAATGTAGGAATTATTGGTCCCTAATGATGAATCTAGAAGGGAATAAATAAATTCTACTTCATAGTTTTTCCAGTTTCTATTTTCTTTTTATTTCAAAATAGATTCTAGTCTTATTTACCTATTCACACTTCAAAGAAGATATAAAGATAACCAACCAAATATGTGAATAAACCGATATAACAAGATAGATCACAGAGATATAGCAGAAACTCAAGAAAATAAGCTAAACAAGGTAGTAATCACTTTTCCTTTATTACCAATGATCAATATTCAAGTGTTTCAGATTTGAGTTAATTACGCAGTCAATTACCAACCAAATATTAGATGATTTCAATATAACCGATAACGTTTTGGCATAAGGTAGAGAAGAAATGCACAGATGATTTTATATTGGTTCGACGTTCGGCCTACATCTAGTCTCAAACTCAACAACTGCTGCAATTGGTTTTCATTATGATCCATTTTGTGTTCTTTACAATCACACTACACAAACAACACAAAAACGAGAACAAATCACCAATACAAAAACTTGTTCTTTAACCCAAAGAACACTTCTCCTTGCTTTTGACAATTCCAAGAACACCAAAAGATTCTGAACACCTTTCAAAAATCTTTCACCCTTTGTGAATACTTTTCCCAAAGAACCTGTACTCTTTCCAAGAGAGACCTCTATCTTAGAATAATCAACTCAACAGAATATTTAACAAAGATTAGTTTAGAGAACACTTGATTGTGTAGTTTCTAATCACTATGAAAACATAAAGACATTACCACACATCAACTCTAACCAAGATTGCTCTCGGAAAACTTTTCTTTAAAACACTTTGTAAGTTCTTGAAGGATTTTCTTGGAGAAAACAAAGCTCAGTTTAAGAACATATTTGAAAGTGTAAGAATATTCTTTTTTGTATTTCTAACGTTATGTTTAAGATTTAGAAAGAGGAGTTATTTATAGAAAAAGATTTAAAACTCATTTGAGCAATCAGTAACTAGTTACTAACAGTGGTAACCGATTACAACAGTTGGTAATCGATTATCCTAGCAAGCAAAACTCATTTCAAGTGTTTCTTCTCTGTGGTAATCAATTACTCCATAGAGAAACTATTTATTTTCACTTTGTTACCAATCTGTGGTAAGCTATTACCATTTTTGTGGTAATCTATTATCACCTTTTATCAGTCAGTTATCAAAAAACTGATTTAATCTATTACCAACGAAGGTAATTAATTACTTCAGGTTTTTACTTGAAAACTTAGAGGGAAATGAATAATTTGAATCTTGAGAAGCTTGGCAATCCATTACAAACCCATGGTAGTTGATTACTAAGCAAAAACAAAGATTTCAACACAAGTAATGGACTTTATTAAACTAAGGATTTGTCATCCAAGATCAACCACAAACACATGCCTAGGCTAAACAATCAATACAATGAAAAAGCCTAATACAAATTATCTAAGAAAATTAAAATTACATGTAACATCAAAAGCAAAACTAAAAGGACATCTTCAAGCTTTAAGTCCAACAGGAATTTGATGTTAGACCTTGTTTAGGTGAATTTTAAATAATATTTTGTGGTAAATTTATGTTTAGAATCAAATTAGATGAAATGATGGGTAGCTTAGATAGGTGGACATCTTTTGAAGTGATTAGCCTTATTAGATAGCCTAAAGTGTTTCTAAAAAGGTTTTGATGATAAGAGTAAACTTATAGTAAATTTAGGGATTTGGGTCAGAGAATCCTCATTGAGCTATGCTTGGGTTAAGAGCGTGTTTTGGATATTATATGACCTAAATGTGTATCATAACATGAGTGGGGAGTTCAAAGTGAGCTTTAGGTTGATTGTGGAAGAGTTGGCCTTAACTTAGACTTTTGGAATGATTTTAGTCTGATTGCGGTCTGAGGAGTCAAAATGGGAATTGAAAGGTTAGGAGGGTAGAACTTAGACCATTGTGTCTAAGCACGATTATTAGAACTTGTCTAAGTGGTCATTTGACTCTAAAAGAGATGGAGGGTTTGGCCCATTAAGTAATAAGGTAAGGATTTAGTGTAGAACAATTTGCATTAAGTATCTTTTATCTTGTGTTGACTGTGGGAGACAGCTCACGCTAAGTGTGAGAATGCAGAGGTGTAAAGTGTGCCTTTGGACATTCACATTGAGTGTGAAGGAAGTGTGACGTGAAGCGTGATGCTTGTGATGTTTTAGAAGGGTAGATGCACTCCTTTGGGAGCTCACACTTAAAGTGAGGAGTTGGGCGTGCTAAGCACTAAATTTCAGAGGTTAGGGGTGACCAATAGAGAGTCATGTTAAATGTGATATATGTCATGCTCAACACCATTTTACAAATAGTGTAGTTGAGTTCTCTAGAATTTCATGTTGGTTGGATATATATTTATATGTGTGTTTGTCTCTGTGTTTATAATGTGGGTTTTATAAGAAATAAGACTAATAAATGAATGAAGAAATGGTAATGTGATAATGGTGTTGTATATGAGCATTGAGAACTTAGTAGAATTAACATATCATTGGAACACCTAATTTTGATGTTAAAGGCTCATGCCCTAGCTAGTTGCATTGATGGAACTGCCTTGTAAAGTCTTGGGTGAGTGCGAAAATAGGGATTTGATATTAATTTGCATGCATCTTAACTAAGCACGAATATAGGTTGTGCGTGGATGCCGTGTACCTTAGTTGAATGCGAAGATGAGTTTTTTACGTGTGTTATTCCTAATTGAGTGTGATAATGAGAGAGATATGTTATTGTAATTGATGTTTGTTATTCCGTGTGCAATCTTATTGCTAAGTAGTTAATTGTTAATTTTGATGATAAATGTAGTTTAGAATGTTATAATTATCTTCTTGTATATGTACATCTATAAATATATACCAAATATTTGTGATTATTATCGTTACATTTTATTCAGACTCACATATCGAGACTCACTTAAATATTTTATTGATTTTGTAATTAACACTCATCGTCACACTAACCACTATTCGAGAAAATATTAACGTAATTGGGATAAGTTAAACTTGAAGAGAGACACATACATTATATTGTTTTGTTCTATATTTATGATTGTTTTTATTTGATTAATGAAAATATGTTTTTGATTTTAATTACCTAATACCACAATTAAAAAATATGTTTTCGTTAACAAAGAAAGGTAAAATGAATTAGAAATAACAATGATAAAAGAAAAAAATTATTCATGTTTTCACCACTTGAGAGTAATGAGAGTTTAAATTAAAATTAAATCTTAATTTAATTTTGGTTATTACAGAAGAATTTATAAAAGAATAAAAAGAAAAAAATAAAATTTAAATATTTCTTTAAAAGTTAAAATTAGTTTTTCTTAAATTAATATATGGAAAGAATCACATTTTTTAATAATTTTTTTTTAAAATTCTCTAAATTAACTAAAAATTAGTTTTAACTTTTTCAACAAATATATTTTATTTTTGTCTTCTTAATTCTTTTTCTCACATAGGTTTTCTAAAAAAGTTAACTCAAACACGCTGTAACAAGTTCACATGATTAGAGACAAACATATATTTGTTTAAATACACAGTCATTAACTGTAATACGCAGATAATTAAATAATTAATTATAAATTATAAAAAAAATAATAAAAAGATTAATAAAAAAAATATATATGTACGTATGAATAAATTTCTAGAGTTAGCTAAAAATAAAATTGTTTCTAATATATATCACACTTAATCTTAGCATTAGCATACATGGGAGGTATTGATCACTTGCTGCAACTTGTATCTTTCAAGTGGTCTTCACTTGGTTCTGTAGGTTTCATCAATTGTCAAGTTAACACCCCATATTTCTCTTGCAACTGCAACTAACCCTTTTGTCTTCACAAAAGGACTATACCTTAATATTGTTCAAAACTCACTATCATTGATCATCAAAAGTTTTTGGATCTTCATCCATTTCACATTCCTTTACACTTTTAGAATCCGTTTGATCTGTTCAAAACTCGTGTAGATTAAATAAAGTACAGATTAAATAAATGACACGTTAAAAAATTTCAACTCTTTTGTTAGTCAAAAAGCGATGTTAAAAAAAGAAACGTGCGACATACAAAATATTAAAAAAAAAAAAAAAACATGTACAGATTAAATAAATGACACGTTACAAAATTTCAATTTTTTTGTTAGTCAAAAAACGATATTAAAAAAAAAACCATGCGACATACAAAATATTAAAAAAAAACACGTCTTCACTCGTCTCTTAATTTTAAATTATTTTATTTAAATTTCTATTATTTAAAAACTTTATCATCTGATTATTTTGATTTAATGTTATTTATTAACTACAACAATCTTATCAAATCATTTATATTTAATTATTATTATCAATTAAATAATTTATTTATATATATTTTGAATTTTAAATTCAAATAATATTTAATAATACTATAAATTTTATAAAAATAATTATAAAATAAAATATTTTAATAAATTTAATAATATTTTACTTATATTGTCTATTATTTATCAAAAATTAAACAACATAAAATTTATCCTATATCTTAATTATTTGCATGTACGGTACTCTTTATTTTATTCACCACCAAAATCATGTCTGGTAGTATAGTGAAAAGTTCAATGGTTGTTTGTATTTGACTCCCTCTCATTTAGCATTAAATATACAAGCGTCAATACAATGTTTTTTCTTTTATATTTTAATTGTTAGTTTTTAATTAAATTACTAATTACTAATATAATTACAATAAATATACTCAAATAATAAAACCATATCACCTGAATAAGTCCATAAATAATAGTCCACAAATATAATTCACCGAATAGAGTAAATTTTTGGATGTGATCAAAATTATAATTTAGTCTATTTTTTTATTCCCTTTATATTCTTTTGATTATGTCTCTACAGTGGTATGTTGGAAAATATCTAGTGTTGCATTGTCCCTTATAATTTTTAAGATAATATTTGAGCACATGGCCATTTAATTTATAGAATAAATGCTTATTTTATTATTAAATTTACAATAATAAAAATTTTTTAATATATAAATTATATCATAACTAAAATTTATAATAAATAAATATCTATCTAATAAAAAAACGTTTTATGATTATATAAGTATTTTAAATTTACTATAAATAATTTTAATTATATTATAAGTTTATTTTCGACTATTGATAAATTTTACTAAAACTAAATCTTTAATATATAAATAAGTTGTGTAAACTATAAAAAATGATATATAATTTAAAATAATTGATGAATACAGTAAAACAATAGGTAAAATTAGATTAATTTCAAAGTGTTGTTTACATATTCAAATAAAAGTCTCATCCATGAATCTAATATTTAATAAAAAAAAAATTATTATATAAATTGAGAAAAAAAAAGTATATATACTTTCAGTGTATAGAATATTTTATGCTTTTAGTCAATCATAAAGTTGGGTAACTTTCATAATAAAATTCTTAAAAATTATTAAAAATAGGAAGGATTAAATTAAAACTGCAAAATTAAGAATAGAAAAAAACCACAATATTAATAAACATATAGAGATGATTTATAATCATAAAATGTACCATCTACATGCTATTTTGTGATTAATTATTTGTATAAATGATATTTAATTAGTGCATACTACTGATTAATAATAAATAGAAAAAAGGTAGGTTTATATGTGAATTATATCTAAGATGTCAGTATCTCTGCGCCGAAATCTCTCTCTCTCTCTCATAGAAAATTACGAAACACAAATATTTAGTTGCTACTCACTTTGCACCAATATTTACCCTTTTTTTTTCCTTCTTGTTATCTATATATCTTCTTTTGCATGTTTTTCTTGCTATACCTACGTACCCTTTTCTTTTCATGAGTCTTTCTCTCTTCTCATTTTTTTCAAGATCAAAGTTATGTGCTTCTTGCCACAAAACCCTCCATATAGTAAACCTTCTTCACCAACAATGATTTTTTTTTTTTTCTTTTAGTTTTTGTCACTGTTATTGTTATCAAGTTCTTGTGGTCCTGTTACAGATCATGATCCAATATTGCATTCATATCCCTCTTCAATTCATGGCTGAATTTTAATAGCCTCATATTTTTAGCATATCAATTATAACATGACCTTTGTCACAATCAAATGTTATAATTTTTTAATCTTCTTATAAAGTGTTCTTGTCGTTTTCCACATGCATTATTGCAAGTCATGTGAATATAAGATACAAGATCAACATTTCTTTATATTAAATTCATTCTTTCGGCATCGGTATTAATTATTAGCATTATAGTATAGTGGTACACTAATTAGTTTATTTTATGTATTTGAGACCTTTGACGGTCTTAATTATGTTATGCCATGTTCTGAATCACTTTTTGTTCAGTATTTTGTTCTAGTATTTATGTCTCTTGTGGATATTGATTCTTTAAATATTTGCTTTTCAGTATTCAGTTCTTGAATTGAAATCAGGGTCTTTGAAGCAATGGGTGATTTTGCAAGGTTGAACTCATTGTGTCTTGGCAATGAGCAATGCTTGCAATGGCTAAAAATGCTTATGAGTAGTAGTAGTGTAAGAGAGACAGCTTCCACTGCATTAGGAATAATCAGTGTTATTGTTTGGATGGTTGCTGATATACCTCAAATAATCACAAACTATAGACAAAAATCTACTGAGGGTCTCTCTGTTGCATTCTTGCTGACATGGATAATCGGGTAAATAATGCTTCTTTACTTGTTCCCGTGTATGTTTTCTTGTTTTGTTTGTATCTTGAACATTTCTTGGTACTTAATGGACCCTTTTAGCTTGAGTTGATTATGTCAGTATGATTTGAGTTTAAGATTAAAATGTGTGAAAGGAAAACTTCTCCTCTAAGAAATATGAAGGTTTGTTGGAAGGATGCTTAAGTAATGTGCCCTGTGCCAAAGGGGTACTCATGTTTTGGGATGAGTTTGGGTAAAAAACTTTGTGTATGTTTGGATTTCACTTGAAAATGTTATGCTTGTATTCCAATGAAAATCTAACGAATAAAAATAAAAAGACTCAAAAGCAAGGATTCTGAACCATTGACAAAAGTAGTTTTGGCTTAAATGTACTTTTCCAACGGTAATCCAAACATGTTATGGACTTGAATTCCTTTTGGCACTTGAAATATTAAAACAGGTACCAAGATAGAAGCTTTTGAATCAAGGGATTTTTTATCATGCAATAATAAAATAGACTACATGGAATGCAAATTTTGATACAATTGTATTTTATTCTGCAGAGATCTATTCAACTTCTTTGGATGCTTACTAGAACCTGCTACTGTGAGTATTTCTAGAAGCCTATTTCTAGGAGCAATCTGTAAAATTTTCTCTTGGATAGTTCCAAATCTTCTTCACCATGCTTCCTAATAATCCTCCTAATCACACTCCATGAACAAAGTATTGAATGGTTATGTTTACAAGATATGAAATCCATTTATTATTTTATTTAGCACTCTCTTTATAAATAACTAGGAGAGTAGGAGGATTATTAGAAGAATGTTATAAGAGGATATAGTATTACTCTTTGGTCTTACTTTCTCTTATAATTATCATTCACATCAAAGTACTTTTGAACAAAGTCCAGGTACAAGTATAGGAGAAGGAATTAGCCAGATAATTCAATTCATACATGAAACACTAAATATTTTATAATTAAAATGCATCTGTTAGATAAAACAAAGTTTATTAGCAGGTTTCTTAGATAATGACTTTTCTATTAATCTTTAGATTCTAAATTGATGAAATCACTTGAAAAAACATGAAAATCACAGACCTCTCAAAATCACAGTTTATGAAGATATTGTAAAAACTATGATATTAATCGTTAAAAAAAGGGAATGAGGAGTTGTTCCACAAAAATCAGAAGTGTATGAAGATTCTACCGCAGGACTTTCCAATCACTAGCCTCATATTGACTAGACTAAGCTTGACAAACAATACTAGTCAAATTTTTCCATGCAACAATATCCTTGAGAAGAAAATTTGAATAATCAAATTTGTAAAATTTATCACAAAGTCATTTACCCATTGCAAAACTTTGTTCTTGCTGATCATGGTTAAGATGATTCTTCTCAGTAGTTTCTTTTGGAGTAAATTACACTTCCTGCATTTTTCACAATCCTTCATTAACATCCCTTCTTTTATCCTTACACAAACTCCTAATTACTTGAAAATTATTACTTTGACTCCCCTTAATCTTGAAAAACATTACCCTAAGATCCCCTATTAAGAAAGTAAAAGTAATATTAAAAAAACGGAGCAGTACCAAGTTCAAACTCAGAAAACAAATGTAATTTACTCTTTCTCTTGTTTGTAAACATTTAGAAAATCATTTGCAGACACTTCATATGCAATGTCAATTAAACATTCCTCCTATTTTTGGAGAAAATATTGTTACTACAAAAACAGATGCAGAGGAGTCTCTGTATAATGTGGTACAGCAAATTGGTATTTTCATCTAGTTAGGTTCCCTATGCATATTTATAGTACTACAATAAGGGTATAATACTGTCATATGGCCTTTGTTGGAAGTATCTTGATCATTCTTTTTCCAATTCTGACAGGCATTCATGTAGAACTTGTAGTTCTTTTTAGAGAATGATAAAAACTAGAAAGAAAGATTGATGTTTGATAGGCCATACATAAATTGTGTCAAGCACATTGCTCATTACATTTCCCCATAGCCTGGTGGATGCATATAAGTTGGAGATTCCTCATTGACTAATAACATAGCCAAAAGTAGTATATATAACCGGAAGAGAACCCTCATCTCACAAGCCTACTTGATGGAATTAGGGTCAATACCAAAACCCAAATTCTAAGGATATCATTCATCCCTAATTTGTTTCTCATACATGTTTTCACTAAATCAGTCCAAGCCAAAGCTTAAATTGGCTCTATATAATTTGAAAATATAAAATTTGTGATACCTAAATTAATAAGGGTTTACTAAGTGGATGATTTCATTTCTTGTTCACGCAGGTTCCTACTCAACTATTTACAGCAGTGGTAAGGACTCTGGCTGAAGGATGAGGTGCTCTGGTGGTACCTATAAAATCATTTTATCTGAGTTTTCCTTCCTCTGCTAGTTCAATGACTCTTCCCTTATGTGTTAATGTGCAGCTATTTACCATCATAACTTCTTCACTTTGTTCACAAACCATTTACTATGAACACATATATCCTAGGCTGAAATACAATAGACAGATCAAGGTGCAAACCCCTATACTTTTTATTGCAAGTGAAATTGTTTGTATACTGTTGCATGCTTGTTGATGCATATTTCAAGTTCAAACATTATAAGTTATTCTATGTTAATGTGAGTAAGTAGAAAATGGCATAAATAATATGTTATCTATATGAGATGAAACTAACTTTCTAATGATAGATTCTGAGCAAAATCTTTTTCAGTAAACATGTTTAGAGCACATAGATGACATATATAATGAAAGTGGTTAGTTAGTTATTTTAAATTAATATGTAACATAAATTTCTGTTTTATTGAATAACCTTAGGATTAAATGCATTTAAGAGGTGGATGAACTTACTTTGTATAGGGAACGAGTGAATGGCTAGTAAATAGTCTTCACAATAGTTTAAGGGTATAGAAGAACTTTAACAATTAGTAAGTTTCAAAATAAGTAAACTTTTATTATAATTAGGATCAAAGAAAAACACTTTTGTTTCTTATATACAGAACTACATGTAGTATATATATATTTGTGTTCTAACTTTCCAAACATGGGCAGATCAACACATCAACAAATTCTGAACAAAGCAAGAGTGAAATCGAAAAAGGCAACGATGCTGGTCAGAGCAATAAGTTTGATGAATTCAAAACAGGCATTGGTTTGAGTTCACCAATTCCTTTTCCAGTGCATTGTCATAATAATTCTGTTGGAAGACCATTATTCTATCAGTAATTAATCTTTCTCAATGAAATATTCAAAATGTCCTATTCTTGTCTAGCTTCTTTGTCATGATGTGTTAACTACAATATTTTTTCTGATCCCCTCTATCTTTGTCAGTAAATATTTGAAAATTTTGAACTGGTTTCATCAAAGAGTTATAATTTTAACATTTGCAAATAACTCCAAACTCTCTTTAATGTTTCTCTTGCTTTGATTTTAACTATTCAGATTCTCTTAGACATGTGACCTTTTGTTGGCTTTACTTTTTAAATATAACTAAGATTTATCTTCTTTCTATTGGTTATTGTATTGCTCAGTGTGTACGATTTATTGTGAGGTAGTTAAAAGGCAATAAGCCTGACTATGCTCATAAAACATATAGTGGATGAGTTTCTGGATGCATGCACAGGTTCTTATAACTTTTTTGAATTCACTAGGTCAGCAAGATATCTGTCCAAGAGTCATACTCCTGTAGATTCTATCTTAGGTCAAAGACTGGAATGTAGTTCTCACACTGTGAATCCTATAGAAGAGCACTTGCTTGGCTCAACTATCCATACACAATCTGCACCAGTTTTAAAAACCAAAACTACTCTCTGTGTGGTAAACTTATATCCTCGTTGTCTTATATAAAACTATATCACAATGCCAGCATTTAAGTCTAACCAAGTCTATTCTTGTTCAGGTTTCAACATTAACTTTTCTCAGTGTATTCAACCTTCTTCAGTCACCAGATACAACAATTCATTCCATGAGCTCAAAACCAAGACAAGAATTTGTAGTATACGTGGGAAGGAAGCTTTTTCAGGTAATGCAAATTACAAGTCACAACTTGGTGTTGTAATTTAGCCACTGCATACTATAAGAATATGACTAACATGATTTGTAAGGGCTACAGTATCAAAGATAACCCTAAACTTTCTACTGAAGTTGTGATTTGTCCAAGTTACATGTGCCCTTGCAAGTGACTACATCAGTTGAGCCAGTTATCTTCTGAATATATTTTAATTAATGTGAAGCATTTTGATTATATTAGGTGATGGGGTGTTATTGTTAAACTTGAGGGTTAAATATAATTAAGTCCCAAATATACTTAGAATTCTGTCCAGTTCCTGATCAAAATTTTGATTAATTTTGTCCCTAAACATTTTTAGTATTTAAGGACTAAAAGCATTGATATAACAAATATTTGGAGACTATATAAGCATTGATATAACAAATATTAGAAGACTAAAGGCATTTACGTAAAAATGTTCAGGGACTAAGTCCTATTAAAATTTTGTTTGGGACTAAAATCAGAATACTGAAAAAGTTCAAGAACTAATACCAGTTAAAATTTTGTTCAGGGACTTAAAAAATAGAATAACGAAAAAGTTTAGGAGTTAAAAGCATATTTAATCCTAATCTTTAACATTAATTATGGGCTAGAAAAGAAATATTTTTGTTCTAAAGATTCAAAACTAACTAACATGGATGGTTACATTGATTTTCAAAATTTTAAAAGAAATAGGTGAAATTTCCAGTTACACTTTCTGTCATTAATTCTTACATCAATTGCAGGATAGTGGGAATCTTTTGTCAGAACATGGTGAGGCAGGACACAGTAGCATTGGGACTCTACTTGGTTGGGCAATGGCTGTTCTATATATGAGTGGAAGACTTCCTCAAATACGTTTAAATGTGAGTTATATTTTCCACTAGTTTAGATTGGAAATTCTTCTGATTAAATTATCATATGTGGGATAAAAAATTTTCTTTTAACTAGTAATGGCTGGTATTCATTCATCACATCACTTGCATAACCTACTTTGTGAAGGACTTGAAACAATTTGCTGTAGAAAATAATCAAAGAAACAGAATGTTCTGCAGTCTGCATGTATCAATGACAAAATAAATAATTGAAATATATAATTTTGGTATTTTACAAGGGGAACTGTAGGTTTTAGATTTGGAATTAAATTTCCAAATCACCATATATAAGCTTTTCCTTTTTCTAATAGAAGAACTCTTTAACCTGAATTGGTTTTTCTTGCTTTCCTAGTATATAATCACTTAATAACAATTTTTCATCAATTTTGCAGATCAGAAGGGGTACCTGTGAGGTTAGGACTCCAACCACTGTAACTATGATCATATATTTATTTGTTCCTATTTATTATTTTGCAAGTTATAACTTAGAGATGGGAGTGTGGAAGGGACATTTCTTCCTTTCACTAATTGTCCTTACGTGTCTTGTAAAGATATTTTTGTCTAGATGGGAAGAATTTAAATTATTTCTATTATGTGTACTATGTAGGGTATCAATCCTTTGATGTTTCTCTTTGCTGTTACTGGGAATGTCACTTATGTAGCAAGGTATGCTTCCAGTTTACAATACTGTAAGAACCAGCTGTCTCAAACTTAAGCTGCTAGGTGAAGACACATCAATGGATTTTATATTATATTTCTAACAGTGTACTTTGGTTTTTATTTAGCATTCTTGTGAGAAGCTTGGATTGGTCAAAAATAGGCCCAAATCTACCATGGCTAATAGAACCAGGAGTTTGTGCCCTTCTTGATTTCTTTGTATCCTTTTTGACATGTTTACATTTGACAAATAGCTCTTCCTGGAGTGAAGTGGATTCTATGCAACCTATGTAACTCATAGGATCACAAAGATAACCTTAGAATTAAGCTATATTTATATATATGCGTAAATCCTTAGTTAAATTCCTAAAACTATAAGTGTATGTCACTTTATTCCCTGGCTTTATGAACCTTAATTTTAGTTCTTGACTGTACTAAATGTTATTGACTTTAATTCCTTTTCCCTACATTTTCAATTGACATTAATGACAAAAGTGAATAACATTTTACAAAGTCAATTAGTCAAGAATCAAAGTGAGTAGAACATACAATCTAAAGGACTAAAGTTGAGGTTTACTGCTAAAATTATCTGAGATTTCTCGAGTCATTGTAGAAAGGAAGCTGATGGAATATGTCTACCTTAATATCAGTTTCAGATTTTAATGCAGTATGTATATTTCAGATATAGGACCTCCAAATGTCAAGAGAGTAAATATAATCATCAATATGTTGCTTAGATGAGGAAGAAACATGGTTTTTCAGGTATTTCTTTATGTCTCTCGTGTGTTTCTGCATGTCATGTATCTAACTTTCTAATATCACTTCAATCATCCTCAATGTCTTAATTTTTCTTTTTGTTTTTTTTTTTCTGAGGGGGTGTAGCGGCATATTAATGATGTTTTAGATTAGCTAAGGTAGGATTGTCTTCATATTACAAGAAAGAAAGAAAAATGCCTGGTCAAATTTGGAAAAAAAAAAGAAGTGATAGGCTTAAGAACATGAAAGAAGCCATGAATCAATTAACAAATAGTTAAGAAAGTGCTTTCTTTGATAAATAAGTTTTCTGTGAAAATGCATTCATTCGGCATAGTATGCCTGGTCTGTGTGTGTGGATTTCCTGCAGCTCTTTTCAGTAGGAGATTTATTTAGAGGAAACTGAATATGAATTAAAAGAAATCTGAATGGTTACAAGTGCTTCTATTGAAAAAACTTAAGTATTATTCCTTTTAAAAAGGAAGAAAGTAATGAATGCTAGCATCATTATCTGAAACACTCTTTTTGTAATTAGTTGAAATTTATTGAAAATTACAAATTTTTGTGGGTCTGAGGTCTAAAGCAGGAGAGACAGTCATCAAATGACAGGTGAGATCCATCAACATTTATGATTTTCAATAGATTTTAATTGGCTATAGAGAGAGTATTAAAAAGAGAGTGGTGCTAGCATTTCTAGAAAGAAAATAGTAAGATGTTAATACTTGAATGAATTTGTACTTTGTTGGAATCTTGACTATCAAGATGATTGATTGGAAATATGTAAACCTATAGGTATATACTATAGGTGAGGTTAATCACATTTTAGGAATAAAAAACCTAAGTAAAAGATTAAAAGAAAAAAAAAAATAAACTTCAAGGATGGTTGGTCACCTTACATAGCATAGATAAGCTTGCAACATGAAAACACTTCAGAAAAAGTTTCATCAGTTGTTAAGATCATGATCACTTTATTAAATGCACCCATTGTTAATCCGGTCAAGATTTGATATCTTATTGATGGGTATGATGTAGTTTATATATTTATTGTAAATTATAGTTAAAACAATGTTAACTGAAAATATTCATGTAAACCTAAATACTCCTTGAATAAAAAACATGCATCCATGAAAAAAATAAAACAAGAACTTTGTACTGTGCCATTTATCCATGAAGTTGGGTTATGATAAAATTGCTTAATTGGTTGTGTATTATTTGGTATTTAAAGCATTAATTGTATAGAAAGTCTGGTGTCACAACTGATGGTGTCTCTGAAAGATAAGTGCAAGCCTATAGAGACTACTGAGTTGAAAACCATTACATCATCCTGTTGTTTGTGTTTGTGGAGGATTGATATGGTTGAGTCCCCTGCTGAGACAATAGCATTATCATTACCCTAAACTTTGTATTTGTAAAAGTATTTTTGTGCACGAAGATATTTAATAATTGTATCTCTTGCTATTCTTCAACTTGAGTGTTACTCATGCAGGTGTTTGTTAAAAAATTTTGTGTAAGGTTTTTCTTACATTTCATGTGTGCCAAATTTGCAATTGTATAATGTTTAATGTTGTCATCCTTGGTTAATTATAATTGAATTGTTATAGCAGCCATGTAGTCTCCACCATGGTGAGCCTGACAAGTGTGAGCAAGAAGCTAGAATGGACCCTGGTGAATGGAAACTGCTGATAAATTGTTTCTGATCAAATGACCTTTTGAACAGAAAGGAAAATGGACCTGTTTTGATCCAGAACCAGAAGTTTTGAATCAGCTTGATGCTCCTATTTTGAATCTCCCTTCAATTTTCTTTATTCATACCTAAGAATTTGCACAAGACATTGACTGAATCATTTCACTTTTCTGATTTAGCCCATTTAATGTTAATATCCATTGTTTGGATTTGTTATGCTTGATTTGTTTAGTATTATTAAGAAAAATAAATGACGAAACTTATACACAATTTTGTTGATATTGTTTGTAAAATATGTAATCTTTTTGAGAGAAATACTTACGGTGAATTGCAATACAATACAATCGGTCAATTGGTTCACAAAATGTAAAAATAAAATAAAATTAAAAAAAAAATAAATTAATTAATAAAAAAAATACATATACATATATTTTATAAGATAATTAGCTAATTTGCTTATATCACAGTTGGCCACCATTAATGTAAAACTTAATTTTGTAGATTATCAAAATAAAATTCTAATTATGATATGAGAATAAAATTATATGCTTGAATGAACCTCAAGTTAGCCAAAGTAATAGATAAAAGGGTTGCCTAGTGCATGAGGGGGTGAGTTTAGGGAGTGTAATTGCATGTAGCCTTAACTATACAAGTAAGCTAAGTCAATAGTAGCTAATGAAAATAACAGAAAATACAAATGAAACCGTCAAATGTATTTATGAAATTCCCTGCTAACTTTTTATTTTATCTTTATAATAAAGACACTCAAAATCAGACTTAAAAATTTTAGAGAAAGGTTTGAATGTTTTAAAAAAAACGTAGAAAGAGAAAAAATTTACCTTATAAAATATAAAAAAGAAAAATTAATAAAAGAAATACATATATATAAATATTTTATAAGATAATTAATTAGTTAACTTGTATTGTTGTTGATATAATTATCTGAATTACAACAAACACACTGATTTTTTCTTTACTCATGCTAAATGATTTTTGCTTGGTTTTATTCACATGACACCCTTGGATGGTGGAAGCTCGTGACAACTAAGAAAATTTCTGCTTTATATCTGGAACAGAGTGCTTTTTTGTTAAGATCTTTTTTCATTTAACATTGATCCAATATCTATCTAACTTTTTCTCTATTCATCATTCGGAGACTATCAATGACATGCAAGCATTAATAATGAGAAAAAAATTTAAATCAAAATTTCAAATTGTTATTCAAAAATTTAACTAAATGGGGTTGAAGTTGATATCATTAGTGAAAGAATTTTCAATAACAACGTTATATAAGATACTACATCTTCATATAATAAATTGTGTAACAATCATTTTGGCATTTATCTCTTCGGAGATATAACCAATTATATACAAGAGAAAGATTTATATATAACAAATATGGTTGTATACATTATTGTACAAATATAACATTTCCCATGTTATATATGTTATAATCCATTAAAAAAACAGAAAATCAATCTTAACTCCTCGTACAAAGTCATGTTTGGATATATTTTCTTTAAGAAATTTATAAAAAAAGAAAAACAAAAGCAAAGTTAAAATATGAACTTCACTTATAAATTAAAATCAATTTATTCATCTCATTTTTTTACCAGTTAGATAAACGATATTTTTTAAAAGTTAAATTTATAAGTTGATTTTTTTTTTATTAACAAGAAAGTAATCATTGGAATTGAACAAATATCCATCCTTACAAATTCATCACGGGTTACAATCTAAGTTATATTTATTGGATAATACACAATTTGATTTTAATTCATTGAAGAAATTCAATTTATATTATTTTCTTCTCCTTAAATACAATGACAGATATTCTAAGCCTGATTAATCTCATTTCTCATAAAATATCATACATAAGAGAAAAAGGGTAATATTCTTGATCATGAAAAATACAACTCTAGGCTTTTCCTGATTTGAGGTCGACCATATGGTGAATTGATAGTGCATATTTTCAGCAACCATTAAGTAGCAATTGTAACATCAATACCAAATTCTTGCACAATCACTACCTTACCTAACCAACCATGCAGAATATGTCACATATATCAAAACAAACCGCACGGGTGATACATATACAGCCAAAGAGAAATCAGCAAATTCAAGATATTACAATACATGATGATGCAATTCTCTTATAGCAAAATTTCATTTGAATTGTCATACCAAGTACGTCATCATATATACTATTTCATACACATAAAACATTAGGTAATAAATGGCACCACAAAAAAACATAGGCTTGAAAACAAGGAATTGTCAAACTACTAATGAGCACCCTATCATCTAGGATAAGAAAGCATTATCTATACACACATATGTATTCTTTTTCTTGATATAATTATTCATATTAAATATTTAATAAATCATACCGAACTTATTAGTAAAATAAGAAATTTCCTAAATGTAAAAATCTCTAGACATTTTCTCATACAAAAGTTATGAAGTGTAAAAGGATTATAATAATTATACCGAATAACATTTACTATGTCAAGAAAATATACTTGAGTCAACAATTTTATTATGTAGTCAATTTAAATATACACTCAATCAGTCAACTCTCTTATAAAATATATATATATATATATATATATATATATATTTTCTTCTCATATTTTATAATTGATTGTTTAGTTATCTGTTTATTGTAATTATCTAACAAATATTTTCTCTTGAGTGAATGCTGCTAATCATTCTAATATAAAAGTATCATATTTCCGTCATTGTTTGGTTTTACAAACTTAAAAAATTCAGTCTGTAGGTTATTTATGATAAGGCGAGAGAGATTGAGCAAAGGTGAAGGTGAAGAAGAAAGACAGAGAATTGCAAAAGTAATGAAACCCAAAACACTTATGGAAGATGCAACCTTTATGTTTCAAGCTTTTCACATTGACCAATATTGAGATTGAGCATGAGCCGAGGAAGAGAATTAGGGTGCTTTTGTTGAATTTTTTTTAAAGGATTTTTAGGATAAAAAATTAAGAATAAAATATATTTTATTTAAAAGTTAAAAATATTTTTTTCTTATTTTTTCTTCTCGTAAATAGAGATGAGTAAGTGAGTTGAGACTCATGGTCCTCGAGAGTCTACAGTTGGGTTTGCCTCATAGGACTTTAAAGAGTGTGCAACTTAAAGCTTTATAATATTTAATATTAATATATTTAAATATATATTTTATTTAAATTGTTATTGAATTTTTAATATTTATCATTGAAATTTTATATATTTTTTATAAAATTTTACTTGATTTGATATATTTAATATCAAGATTTTATTTAAATTTTTATTGTGATTTTTTAAATTTTCATTACTAAAATTTTATTTATATTTATCCATTTATTATTATAACTTTACTTTTTCATAGTTTCGGTTAACTATTGTTAAGATATTGAGATATTCTTTTTTAACTTTTAATTTTTCTTCTTTAAGGGTGTATTTTTTTTCAACACTTATTTTAAAAAATTACAATTTTTTCAAAAAAAAAATAAATTTGGTCCACAGGAAATTCAATTTTTAATTTTAAAAAAATATAAAATAAAGAAATTCAATTTTCATGTGTAAATATGACATTCCCACCCTCGTATATTAGAATGGAGAGAGAGAAGTATATTTAATATAGGTCTAAATAAGTTATTAATTCTCAGAAATAATTCATGAGAGAATAGTACACACTCCTATATTTATACTACCGGTAATAGATTTTTTAAATTTGAAACAAACACAGAATATTTTAATTTTTTTTTGTTTCAATTTGTTTTGAAGGATACAATATTTTAAGTATAAAACTTATATATTATTATCATCATTGTATGCCAAAACAAAAAATACAATACGCATATATTTTAAAATATCTGTACATCACAATTTTTTAATGAAATGAATAGTGAAAATATTGATTTGTATGAAGCAATCTAACTAAAACTCTCCAAAGAAAATGACATGATGAGTAATTATGGTTAATGTCTTGTAAAATCTGATAGAAAGAATGTAGACAAAATCCTTCTCCTAGGGCAAAAGCAAAATCCAGATAACCTAAACAAAAAACATACATGAAATGTCTAGAGCCAGGCAATGAAGGCAATGCATGTTAGCTACAAAGTTAATGGTGACCCACCACTTCACTCCTTCCAAATCAATCCACTTCTCATGATAACACAATTGATAGGGTTTTAACCCATAAAAACACTTCTTTGTGATATGATATTTCACAAGTTAAGACACCTTTTTTTTCCAACTTTTTATCAATTTTATCCAAAAACTTGACCAATTATTTGTAATTGAAAAATTTATCTCAAGCACATTTTTTCTATGTACAAAATTTGAACTTAAAAAACTCTATTTGAAATTTTTAAATTCAATATCCTTATCCTTTGAATTACCAAGGATTCATTAGTGGATAGATAGATAGATACCTTGCTAACATCAAATGAAATGGACCCTCACATATTCACATTGCACTCTTGATTTTCTATTTCAAATGGACCCTCACTTGAATGGCCATGATCGAAGTTAGTAGGCGGCCACATGAAGATAAAAAACTCGTTTGGAAATTTGAAAAAAGGGTGAGGAATGGTCACATCTTTAGTTTGGATATAGTCAAAAGTGGTTCAATAACTATTTAGGGTATCTCAAATAGTGACTTACTGTGTTTGATAAGTAATTCATTCTTAAAAGTTAAGTAATTTAGTATATTATAGATGAAAAATAATGAAATAGTTTATAAAAATATAATATATTTATTATTTTAACATGTAAAAAATATTTAGTATTATCTTGGTCTTTGAATCATGTTATTTATTATTATTTTAATTTTTAATTCAGAAGATGAAAATGTAAATAAATAATTAAATTTAGATACTAAAATAATAATAAATAATTAAATTTAAGATTAAAATAAAATAAATTTATAAATATTTTTATCAATTATTTTATTATTTTTCATCTTCTACTTATCAAATGGTTTAATTTTTTTTAAGTGTTTTATTACTCATGTAAAGCGTGTATCTTTCATCTATTTTAATTTGGACTTTAGTTTCCATAAAATAAATGTGTTTTTATTACTCTTTAAAACCATGTTAAACGAAAATTTTGAATATTCTAATAAAAATGAAAAGAAAAACTATGTAAGTATTATTTATGAAAAAAAATATGAATACTTAAAAAATTTCAACCATTACTTTTAAACATATTTAGAATTCTCAACCATTCGTTCACACCTTTGGTTTCGGTATATACATAACCTAATGTGAAACTTGCTTTTCTTACTTTTACTACTTTCTAATTATGACAAGACAGATTATTACAATATATATATATATATATATATATATATATATATATATATATATATATATATATATGAGCACAAGGAATTTCAGAGTGTTCATCAGTAGTTCCAAAGTTCAGTTTCATCTGATTTTAGCATCCAAAACATTGAACCAAAACCCCCCTCATAAATATTGTCAAAAGTGGAAAGAACATTTCGCACCAACATGAATCCAAAGTCATCAAAAACCTTCACTACTCCTCATCTCACACCTGATCAACCAAACAAATGTGAACCACACCATGGTATGAGACCTAGTGGACTTAGATCTATAGAGCTTGATTCCACCTCTGATCAGCTTAGCACTTTTGGAGCACACAAATACTTCAATCAAGGGACCAACAATGACAACAACATCCAAAAAGTGACCATCAATAGCAACAGCAGAGTCTCTCCCCTGCTCAACATGGACACAGAACGCAAACACAATACAGAACAAGGTGACATGATCACAAAGTCCACAAGGTCATTCTCTTATTCTGCTTCATCATCACTTGGTGTTAATAATGGTAATTGTAACCACAACAATTGCATGATCAATAGCTACAAAGCTCGTTCATTCCACGCTCCAACTCCAACACAACCACCACCACCTAATTCTTCTTCAAAGCCCACTTTAAACAACAAAGCTGGTTTGTTATTCCACCACCCTCAAACAAGTAAAATCTTAGTAAACCCTTCTCAAACTTCCTTCACCAAGAAAATCAAAACTTCACTATCAAAACCCATTTGGCTTTTAAGAAGAAAATGCCCTTGCAATAATAAAAAGTCAGTGCAAGTCAAAGCAAACAAAAACACAAAGACCACAAAACCCAAAAAAACTCGACCCCCACAACCTCAAACCCTCTCACACAACCAAATCCACAAAGTTTCCTTGAATCACAAGGCACCACCACCACCACCACCAACAACAACAACAACAACATCATCATCATCCAACAAGAAAGTGAAATCACAAAGGTTTTTCCAATTCCAACCTACCATAAACCAAGTTAAAAGACCCTCAAGTGAAGCCTTCACTTTCCCTTTGTTCTTGGCAACAAACTCCACCAACCCCACAAAACCTCATCATCAGGTTCATCTCAACGTTGTTCATGAAGAAGAAGACACAACACCACGTGAGTCCTTGCACGTGTTCCAACCTCCAAGCCCTGCCAAGTCACGTGCCATGGATGATGATGCAGCTAGTGATGCAAGTTCTGATCTTTTTGAGATTGAAAGCTTCTCCACTCAAACTACTACATTTCCATACCCCATTATCACACCCTCCATTGAACAGTACCATCAAACAACCGGTCATGATCAGTTCTTCTTCGCCACCGACGCCGGCAGCTGCTTGTCGCGGCGGCAACTGAGGGATACTGAGGTGGTGCCACCACTTTAAGATCAAAAAAGTCAACTTAATAATATATACAGAACTTATTTTGCTTGCAAGCTTCTCTCCAATTTCACATGTATCTTTCTTCTAAGACAATTCTGTTTCAATAGTAAATATGTGAATCTCTTCTCAATGAGAACTAATGAATACAAACTTTATGTCTTAATTACATAAGTTTGAATGTTAATATCTTAAATAAATTATTTTTAGTCTGTTTTTATGAATAATTTTCCACTCTATAAAATCTTATGAAAAGTGTTTGATTCTTATTTATCTGAGATATTGAATGAGCTATAAATTACTATTGCAATTATGATTGCTTTGGACTAGTGCAGTCTACGATATGATCGAAAAAACACAAGACCCTCTTTGTATGTTCTAGTTCTCCTCTTAATATTTCTAATAAAAATTAATAAGTTAATATTTATCGGTAATAAAATCTTTATAGATTTTGTTGTTTAATCCGATTTGGCATAAAAAGCAAAACTAAATAAATAAATCACTAATTTAATCTAAAAATAGTGGAGATGTATTAAATTGGTCTTTGATACAAATTGGTAAATTGGTTTTTGAATGGTCAATATTTTCATTAGACGGTATTACGGAGCGTGTGTAATAAATAATGAGTTAGTACAGTGAATGTTTAAATTAAGTTATATTTGTATTGGTGATAGAAAATTAAGTAGGAAAAATGGAGTGGTAAAATGTTATTCTATTGTTTAGTTTGAAAATATAAAATTGGAATACAATGAAAAAAGATGAATCATGATTTATTCTATTTTATTTCGTTACATATCTCAATTTCAGATTCACTTAAAGTATACAATTTTTAGATTATAAAATTACTATTTTATCTTTACAAAACTCTAACTATAAGTATCTTTAGGATAATATTTTAAAATAAAGATGAAAATGAGATTTAGAAAATATAAAATACAATTTCTGTTGAATATAACAAAATATTTGTTTATGTTAGATCAAAGAGATTAACGACTCTAAGTTTTGATTTATTACAAGACAGACAGAATATCTCAGAAAAAGCGTTACAAGCAAAGTCAGATGGAACAAGCACAGACGGAAGATGACCCCTCAAAAGTAAAGTCATTCTTCTGTCACAAAGTCAAGTCTTCAGACGAAAGGATAGACGAAATTCTTCAGACGGAACTTACAAGTCAATCTTAAGACTGAAGATCTACATCATCTGTCATCATCAGAGTGAAGTACAATATGAGTAACTCGCGCCAATTTTCAAATCTGCTAAAGTACTCATTAGAGCTTCCAAGATCAGTATGCGGATTCGACCTTACCTATACTACACGAAAAGAGTTTTCTTTTTCCAAGAAAATCTCTGTGAAAGTCAAAAAAATGACTGAGCATGTCATCTAATCTGTTGCACACACTATCTATCACTCAATTACACTCTGACACCTTTTTGGACTGCACTTGGAAAAAGCTCAACGACATTCTTCTGTCTCTAACAGATATCTCAAGACCCTGCTATAAGGACCTCACTCTTCCAAGTTTCAGTTGACGAACACGCTTATATTGCTAAGACTTTGTACTTTCGCTCACTGTTACTGTTGAACTTCATTGTATACCCCTCTTTGCGAAAAGGAAATTTTCTATTGACACCAAATGACATTAATTTTTTTATATACTCATTCTTTTTCTTATGTATTTTTTTATGTAGTACTTTGATTGTATCCTAATATTATATTCTACTCCTTAATACTTCACTAAAGATGAAATTAATAGAATTTTGAATTGACTTTTTTTTTATTTTATGAAAAATGACTATGTTCTCTCTGTGGTTTTTGTTGTTGATTTAAAAATCTTTCTTCTTCCATTATATTAGCAGACAAATTATTAGGTGATTCAAAACCAACACATAGATAATGATCTCAATCAATTTATATATGATATGTATTAATGTTTTTTAATTCATAAAAAAAATTAATTACACTTATACATTTCGTCTAAGATTTTATAAACAAACACTGGTACCACACCTAATAATTTCCACACCTAATAATTTCTAGACGGAAAAGTGGGAGTAAAGAAGGTGATAGGAGTACAATTGTTGAGGAAGCTGCTAATAAAAAAGGGATTGTTGATGGAAGTTTTTCTTTGCTTGCAAAGTCAGTTGGGCAAAGCAAAACAAAACAAATTGGCAAATGGAAGCCGATTCACAAGCGCCATGTTTAATGGGTGTGAAAGCAAATATCTATGTTTTCATAACAAGGAGTATTTGTGTGTGTTGATCAACATGTTTCACATATGACATTGCAAAAATCTAACGTAGCATATTGTTCAATCAACATATCAAATCACGCAAGTGGTGTGACAAATTAATGCAGGTGGATCTATAATAAACTGGGTTATCAACTTATATTAGTTATAAACTTAATCCTATAAAAAACTATTGACTTGCATGTAAAAGCTATCTTATAGTAGAATAAAGATAAATGTTCACCCCCAATCCTACGTGACATTACGAGAAAGAAAAAGAAAAACATGGATACAATAATTGATACAACGAGATAAAAGAAAAATAAATGGTGTAGTTATCAACCCTCATACTAGCTAACCAGCCACGACAGTATACAGTTATATACTTTTTTAAAGATAATTATATACATTTTTGGAAAGCTGTTATAAGGTTAATATTAGGAAAGTATATAAATACACAATTGATTAGATAGCAAGGTATTTGGACTAGCATCTTACAAAATCCTATGATTAAGTGAGATTTGAAAAGTAAAAAAAAAAAAAAAAATTGTGGAGAGATTCAAAGTATGAATTTGTTTGAGCAAATTTTCTTAAAAGATTTTTAAAGTATAAAAATAAATATCTAAAAATTAATTCATTTTTATTAGTTAATTTGTAAAAATTGTCACTTTTACCTTTCTTAAAATATACTAAATTTTCTACCAATTAATTGATGAAAAATTAATTTTAATTTTTTATTGAAAAAATACATTTCTTTTTATTATTTTTCTCTCGAAATCCTATTTAGAAAGTTTATCCCCACATGGCTAGAGACAGGCCAAAGATGATGACAACAACTTCCAGTTCCATTTAAATAAAATAAACATTTAGTCGAGACAACAAAACTTTGAAGACAAATGGAAGAGACATTGCACTTAAAAGCCGGTCACACATGTACAAGAACAATGAAGTCCTTGAAGTTGTCGAGGTTGATGGAACTCGAACAAGCATATAAGAAAGGAAAAAAAATATTACTTTATACCGTAAATTTGTGAGGAGTTTGGTCCGCTCCCCCCTATAATATCAAACGAATTTAATTTAGTAGTCTACCCTCGCTCTGTTGGTCACGCAGATCATACGGATTGCCGCGACTTAGTTAAAAAATAAATTTAAAATATTAAATTTTAAATTTTAAAAAATTCTAAAAAAATATTATTTTTATCTTTTAAATTCTTAATAAAATATGTCAACAACATAAATTTTTAGGGTTTCTGACTTAGACTAGTTCTTGCAGAACGATAGCAGAAGTGGAATTGGGTTTGACGGAATAGCAACGGAAGCGGAACTGATTCTAGCGAAAGCAAAAATGGAACTTATATAAGTGAAGAGATTGAGAGGGTGCGAAAAATTTAAAAGGAGAATGAGTTGGCGAAAAGATTAAGAGGGTACGAATGCGAAAATATGGAGAAGCGGCAGGGAAAATAAAACGAAATTACATACCCATGGATTTGACCCATAAATCCTGTGAATTGTGCGAGAACAGACTTTTACATATTATATCCGTAAATTTATTTTAAAAAAAAAAATTGGTCCAAAACTAATGCGGGTCAAGGAATTTGCGGTCCGACCATGAATTCTAACCCCTGTGAGGGCTATCATATTGCTATGATATTGTAAAGATTAATATATCAATATGTAAAGAGATATGGGGTATAATTATGGATAAATATTCTGTATTCCAACAAATTCTTTAAGCACATTTTTATATTACTCTTCTATTATTCATGTATTATTTACCATTCGCGAAGAAACGAATGACAGAACGAGATTGTTCTTTTCCCTTCAAATTCTTTAGAATTAAATATAGTTCATTTACAACTTTAGTAATTTGATCTGCATGGCAACTACATATTTGTGTCTAGTCAGGGCTTGCTCAACGTTTTGTCAGTAAACTATGTTAGAATCTTTTTACTTATATTAAATCGTTTATGCTTTTTTAAATATTTAAGAATTGTTTTTCTGCCTTTATTTGAGAAAAAATTAAAAGCAATTTTTCTTTTAATGATGGACCTAAAATTTATCCTTCATTTGCTTTATTCTTGAGTCAACTCTCTGTCTAGGTGAATCTTACCCAAGTATATAACTCCCTAATTCAGCAATGTACGTTAACAAGAGCAACAATATTACCCTCTCTCAACGTGTATATAAATAAATAAATAAAAAGGATAATTTTTTTAGACTTAAATATAAGTAAAACTCAACGCTAATGCCTTTATTTCAAAAGTAAAATTAAACTAATTTAAATTTGTAATATAGAAATTATCTGAGATAAGTATTGATTAAGGGTAGTATATATAGGAAATGACAAAATTTGATATAATTTCATGTGTGTTAGGGGTGAGGAAGGGATGAGTTGTGTTTTCCTTACTCGATCCTAAATTTTGATGGTTAAATTTCTAATGACATTGGTCCAGTCCTTAACTGCCGTTATTGAAGTGGTGTTGAAAGTTTTTTTTACTAGTGAGTTGATCTTTTAGACTCTAATTTATCTCTAAGATGAGACTAGGTTAGTTCGGATAATTTTGAAGATGAATAGAAAAATTATTAACTAACTACTTAATTAATATATACTAAAATTCATTTAAGATGAGAATGGATGAATTTTTTTATTACACAACTAAGAAAATAGAAGTATTGCTATTTAGAGTTAGTTAGAACAATAAAATTGTGTTTCCCTATGACAGTGATAAGTCACTACTATAGTACTATTAATTTCCTTCCTTCTAAACATGGAAAAATAATTTTTTATTTTCAAGAAACCTTTAACAAAGGTCCTTATGTAAGTAAGATCCGGAGCTTCTATAAGAAACACTAATTCATTTGATAAGGTCTACATCTTAAAGTTGAGAAGCGCATACAAGGAGCTGCGTTGAAGTTGTTATTACGTACACTCCCATAATGTTACTTGTGAGGACAAAGTACATGTCTCATAATTTTACGTTGCAATTTAGTGAAACCACCCAGTTACATGTATTGAACAGACACTTTCTTGTTTTTACATTATCCAAAAAAAATCTCGGTTTCTTAACTTGAATTATGATTTGAGAAGAGATACATCATATTTGTTTTAACAACTTGTATTTTGAGTATTAGTATATTATCGGTCTTTGCAATAAAAATATGAAAAAAGTGGATTATGTAGAGTTTGAGTGATGTGTGCATAGTTTATATTTAGGAAGCATTATGAGTAGAATCTTTTGCATCTTTTAGTCATTTGAGACTTAATTTGTTTTTCTCCATTGCCTTTTATTTTACTCTTTTGTCGAATTCATTACACCTTTTGTTATTTCATGTTTTCGGGAGCTATTTACTGGACTTATCACAGCTCTTCTCACACTTGAATAAGTGAGCGAAACACACACCTTTGAAGTAGTAACTTTCTATACAAATATTCTCAAAATTTTGAAGACAGAAAATGAATTGGGTGAGAAATTCTTGTGTTATGTTGCAAATGATCTCTTCCTAATTCCCTCATTTTGGGTTTGTCTTTACCATTTTCAATTCTTATGTTATATTTTTATATTACTCTTGAACATGTGTGAGTAATCTTCTTCTTTTCTAGGATTAGGACATATGCCTTAAATCTTTGTTGCTATTTAATTTTGATAGTACGAGATATTTCATTAAGTTTCTTGATTCCTTAGTTATTACTTTATTACACTAATTTCTATCCATCATAGTGAAATCATAGATGTGTTGAGATGAAATTAGAATCTACTTATATTTTTGTGTCCAAATCAAATCTTAGCTTTTTTATCTTTTTTATTATCACTTAGTCAAAAAGACAGGATTGATATTTTATTATTTGACAAACAACTGTGCAATTATGATTTTTCAAAACCAAGCTTTTGGTGGGCTTTCTCAAGAATTAGTCATTAATAGCCTACATAAATAATTAATAATTTGTTGTCATCTTATTTTTACTTATCAATATTCATGATCATTTTCTAGTTTAGTAGATAACCTCCTTTTGTACGCCCAACTCCTTGCTACCATGAGAACTCATTGAAGCATACTCTAGAAATTGCAAAATCAGAAATTCAAAAAAGAAATTTGCAATTGATAATGTCAACACAATTAAAAATTCAATTTAAATCATCAAGTAATCAAGAATTTAAAAAAATGCAAAAATGAAAAACACCAAATCGAAAAACTGCATAAAATGTAAAGTGTCAAAAAATTTTGAGTTTGACCAAATAGCATAGTGTTGGAAATTTGGTCTGCTTAAAAATATAATATTAAGGAGAAAGAAAAATAACACACAATAAAATTAACTTGGTTTGGTGTCTTGATACCTAGTCCACAGTTCCACTAAAACAAAATTTCCTATTTATAATCTTGGAACAGAAAAATTACAATTCAACATGTAATTTTTTCTGACAAAAATTACAAACCCTTCCATATGTAATTTTTTCTAGTAAAAAATTACAAACCCTTACATATTATTTGACACACACTCCGTAGAACCTAATACATTCATTTACTAGATTTAAAGATATGGTGCAAGTGAATAAAACCTAATACTATCTCTTATATAGATTTCTCACTCATCTCTCTTTCTAATATATCTTATATTAACACAAGACTCAACAAATCTCCCCATAGTTCAAAGTCATACATTTCTACAACGATATTTCCTTACATCAAAACTAGCAAAACTCTTCTAGAGCGATCTCCTCTAGCATCAACAACATCTTCTTACTTTTAAAGTAATCTTCCCTTAGAACAGAATCTTCTGACTTCTGGAGCAATCCTCCCTTGCAGCAGAATCTTCTGACTTCTGGAACAATCCTCCCTTACAACAAAATTTTCTGACAAGCAAAATTCTCCTTCTCCTTCGAGTTCTGTTTTGTTTTTTTATGTGGGACTTTAATTGCATCCCAACACATAGGTCCCTTTCAAGTGAGCTAAAGACCATCATTCAAATCTCATCTAAGGCACAATTAAATGAATCAATTACATACAAAATGTTGGACCTAAATTTATTTCGCCAGAAAAATCTAGCAACACAATTCATTGGATATGTATTTTCAGTTTTATTCTATTGAAAAAAATTTCAATAAGCCAAAGAAATTTCTATCTAGAATTATTTAGTAACTATTTTTTTATAAAATATTATACAAATTAAATAAAAAGCCAAACACAATAAATATAAAAAGAGTATATGAAGTATTAGATGCATACAACATCACCCATAACAAAAATTCATAACTTCTTGTGGTACTATATAAAAAATAAAAAAAAAACATCACAACTAATTTTAATGATGTCAAGAAAATTAATTTTAAAGACTACACATTTTCAATATAAAATAATCATTTTATACAATTATTCAATTACATCTTTAGAAATTTATTATCAAAATTAATAGCCCACTATATATGTTAGATTCAACGGATACTTTTAAAAGTCAATGTCACAAATATAAATTTATTTATTTTACTAAACAAATAAATTTCATAAAGTATTTAACAAATTAAACTTGAATAATTTACCAATAACTCAACTTATTTAAACTGTACCTGACTTTGTATAGAATAGATACTCTGCATATGCGATGTCAAATACAGTCTTTTTTAAATTGATGGTGTTGAAATCTGATATAGGAAGAAGCCATTTGAACACTTATCATATAATCTTTATCCAACAAATTTTTATAATATTTTTATGAAAATATCATAAGGTCTGAATTTGAACATTATCATAAGGCAGGAATTAGGCACTACTATTACTACTGTACAAAAGCCACTGCCTGCGGTTGCAGATTAAGGCCACAGCTTGCGTGTCTCTTGCTTTTGCAACATAGGAATTTGGTTATTTGGTGTGTTTACTATATGAATATAACATGCATGTTCATTGGTTTTGTTTCTCCTAGACATGTCCTTAGAAGGGTCCAAAAATAATGCATCTCACTTGTGAAGCCATCGAACTATAATTAATGGCAAATGAATCAGTGTTGTACACTGTGTCAGACACTGATATGGCTGTAATATTTACCTGATAAGTATTGATTTTTATTTTTATATGTTAAAAAAATTAAATAGCAATTTTGTTCTATTATTTATTTATTTTATTAAATTTTATCTCATTGTTATTTTATGCTCTATCTAAATTTTAAATTTATAAGATTAAATAAACATGGGAATTATGGATAAGATTTGTAATTAAAATTATATAAAATTTTAGAATTTTTTACATAAAATTTCATCCAAGAAAAATTCTATAAAACAAAAATATAAAAAAAAACCAATCTCAATCATTAAAATTATGTTGAATAATTTTTTTTCAATTTTAAAAGCTAAAAACTAAATTAATATATATATTAATAATGAAATGAAATTAAATCAAATAAATAAAATATGAAAGAAGATAAGATATTAAGCAAAGATGACAAAACTTCGATATTAAGGTGAAGCTATGCCGCTGATGTTGTTTTCTGAAATGGCTTCAATATGGCTTTTGAAAAAATATCACACTTGACATGTATAGTTATTAATGTGATTCAAAATGATGTATTAAATGATGTATCGAGAAATTTTAATTAGTGGGAACCATACTATCTTTGACGAACCTCTTATGTTACTTTTTCTTTATTTTATTTGATGTCTGTTTCCTTGTAATTAAACTACTAGTTTTTATTTCGTTCATCTAACTTTACTAATGAACTTATTGGAAGTCATGAAATCAAGTATTCGTAATAAATATTACCATTTTTATTTTTATATTAAATACAATGGTTAAATATTTATATTTTTAATTTTTTTATAATTTCTTTTTACTTGAAAATTGTCCTTGTGGTCTTTGTCAATCAAACTAATCAATTAATTTTGCATTTAGGATTAGAAGATGAGACATTAGATTGGGGTGTTACATTTACTGGTATTAGAGCAATCAGACCGATTTAACTTGTATCTGTGTGCTTTGATGTACCTTGAGATGTTTGTGTTGTGATGTTGACTTGATATAAATGTTATGTTTTGTGATTTGGTTAATTGCTATATCATAAATCTTAATTGTCTTGAAAGAAAATATTGGATTAATCACCTTAATACCTCTAATGAAGCAAGAAAGACTTTATAGTAAGCAAAAGTTGTAGTTAAGAATACTACATTTTGAGATCTTTATTATTTGTATTGTTTTAAGTGTGTGGTGAGTATATGCAATTCTTTTAATGTTTTAATTCCTCCCTTGGAACTCTTATATAAGTATGATATGATTACATGTTTCCCTTTTTTTTTCTCTTATATGAGTATCAATACTTTATTGTTGTTTCCCTTTTTATAGTGTGTGATTAGTGTAAGGTTAAGATTAAAATTTTGGACAACACATGCATTAGTTAAAATCTATCATCCTTTGTGGACATTATTCTTTATGTCTTTTCTTCTTATGCATACGAGAAGTGATGGTGGGGAAAATGATTGTAATACAATTGATATTCTATAGGCATTAGCCCGTAGAGAATCAAAACCAAAAGTGATGTGGATGGGCTAGGAAGTACCACAAATTAGACTATTTTCAACAAAATAATCAACTTTCATTCAATGGAGGTACCACCCTATGGTACCTAGAAGTGGTTTAAGAAGAGCCCTTGCACTCAATAAAGCTGAAACTTCTACTTCTTCCGAGTTAAAATGAGGTATTAGTCTCATCCATGGTATCTCTCTAGTTATATTGTATGATTTTAGTGTAATAAACTCCTTTATATCTTATTCTTTTGTTGAAAATTTAAAACTGTTTGTCTCTCTTTGAAGATTGTTTTGCTAGTTTCTACTTTGACTAGTAGTTCTATGTTAACTTCTCATGTCTATTTAAAATGTCCTATAGAAATAACTGATAGGTTTTTTCTTATGGATTTTATTTTTCTGTCCTTAGATGATATTGATGTTATTATTGGTTTGCACTAGTTATCTTTCAACTATTTCCTTTTAAATTGTTCTAATGGGACCATTAAGTTTGATAGTTGTGCCCCTTTTAAGAGAAAAAGCTCAAGTATGCATGATCTTGACCAACCTAGAAGCTGAGAGTCAAGTAGCTTTTGCTAAGGTGCCTATAGCCTGTGAATTCTTTGATGTCTTCCCTAAAGACAAATCCTCTTTTTCTCCCAATAAAGAGATAGATTTTTTGTATAGACCTAATGCCTAGAACTAGACTCACAGTTATAGCTTCTTATAGTATGTCCCATGTAAAGTTAGCTAAGTTAAGAATTAGAGGGATATTTTAAGTAAACAATTAATTAGGTCTAGTGTGTCACATTGGGGAGCTCCTGTATTGTTAGTGAAAAAGAAGGATGGTTTTATAGGTTGTGTGTAGATTATAAGTAGTTGAATGAGGTTACTATTAAGAATAAGTATCTTTTGCCTAAAATATATGATTTGGTGGATCAATTAGTAGGAGCTTATGTGTTAAGTAAGATAGACCTTAAGTTAGGTTACCATCATATTAGAGTTAAGTTTGAGGACATCCTGAAGACTGCTTCTAGTACCTTTTAAAATCTTTACGAGTATCTTGGAGTGACCAATGCTCCTGGTGTGATCATGGACTACATGAACTACATCTTTCACCCTTTTTCCCATTATCTAGATAGATTTGTAGTGGTTTTCATAAATGACATCTTAGTGTATTCTAAGACCAGGGAAGAGTATTTTTAGTATTTGAGGATAATGCTCTAGTCTCTTATGGACCATCAATTGTATGTTAAGTGGCCCAATTACGACTTTGAGCTTAGTTATCATCTGGCAAGTCTAATGCAGTAGTTAATGCTTTTAGAAAGAAGTTTTTTCATGTGTCTACCTTGATGGTTAGAGAGATAAATCTCTTAAACCAATTTAGAAACCTTAGTTTAGCTTATGAACTTACATCTTTTAGAGTAGAGTTAGATGCTTTGAGGATAGCTAGTGATTTGCTAGATGAGATTAAAGAAGGTTAGAAGTCCAATCCATTCCTAAAGGTTCAGAGATAAGCCATAGAAGCTAGTAAGGATAGTATATTTAGTCTAGGCATAATTGATATTCTTAGAATGAGAGGTAAAGTTTTTGTCCCTAGAGTGCCTAAGATTAGAAAAGTTGTTTTAAAGGAGGGTCATATGAGTAGCTTGATTATACATCCTGGTGCTACCAAGATGTATTAAGATTTGAAAACCATGTTTTGGTGGCCTAACATGAAGAAAAAGGTTTGGAAGTTGTCTATAGTTGTCTAGTGTGTCAAAAGTCTAAGGTAGAGCTCCAAAAGCCTTTAAGTTTTTGCAACCATTGGAGATACCCTAGTGGAAGTGAGATAGTATCTCTATGAATTTTGTAGTGGACTTGCCTAGAACCCCTAAGGGTTTTGATTCTGTATGGGTTATAGTCAGATTAACAAAGTCTACTCATTTTGTTCTCATAACATGCAGCCATTGGATAAACTTACCTCTTTGTATGTTAATGACATTGTTAGACTACATGGTGTGCCTTCTAGTATAGTATCTGATAGAGACCATAGATTCACCTCTAGATTTTAGGATAGCCTACATAAGGCGTTTGGGACCAAGCTTAGGTTAAGTTCAACCTATTACCCTCAGACTGAGGACAAATTGATAGGATGCCTTCTTGCCTTTAGTTGAGTTTATCTATAACAATAGCTATCATTCCTCTATTGGTATGACACCATATGAGGCATTGTACGGTCGAAGTTATAGGACCTCATTGTGTTGGACTTGGAGAGAGCCTTACCTTAAGTCCAAAGGTGATACAACAAACTACAGATAAGGTTCGGTTTATCCAGAACAGGATGAATGTTATATCAAGATGATTAACATCTCTAAAGTTTTGATTATTACAAGACAAACGGAACATCTACAGACGAAACATCAAGTCAGACGCAACGAGCACAGACGGAAGATGACCCCTCAAAATTGAAGTCACTCGTCTGTCTCAAGTAAAGTCATCAGACGATAGGCTAAGACGAAAACTCTTAAGACTGAAGAATTTCATCGTCTGCCAAAGAAGTGAAGCAAAGTATGAGTCACTCGCGCCAAGATTTCAAATCTTAAGAAGTACTCTTTAGAAGCATCCAAGATCAATATGGGGATTCACGCCTACATATGCAACTCGAAAAGGTCTTCAACTTTTTCTGTCAAATCTCTGTACAAGTCAAAAAAAGTACTGCGCACACTATCTATATCCGTTGCACACGCCATCAATCAATCAAGTGCTCTCTGGACACCTTTTGGACTTCGCTTGGAAAATGCTCAACGGCTTTCTTCTGTGTCTAACGGATATCTAAAGATTTTGCCTATTTAAAGGCTTCGCTTCTTCAAAGTTCAGTTGGCGAATACGCTTCAATATTCTACCTTCTTGTGAATTCGCTCTCTGTTACTTTTGTTCTTCATTTGTAAAGCCCTCTCTGCGAAGAGGAAACTCTCTTTTTATAGAACTCTTTCAAATCCACTTGTGTGGTGTTTTATCCTGAGGAGGCTGGTTATTCAAAGAATACCCTTGTTGTTTAGCCTGCGAAGGCTGTGTTCAAAGAATATTGTGTTATAGTCAGAAGTGGCTGAGCGCAAATAATACTTGTAACACTTTCACGGTTTGTAGTGAAAACTCAGTTGTTACTGGGTAACTGGACGTAGTCTTGCATAGATGAACCAATATAAAAATACTTGTGTATTTATTTTATTAAGTATTTGACTAAGGGGGATAATTAAACCATAACGTCTGTTTATTAAAATCAACCTTTGAAGATTAAGATTATTTCGTTTGAACATATTCAAACGCACAGACGAAAGGAACAAATTTTTTTTAGTAACACAATTCAACCCCCGTTCTTGTGTTCTATCTTTTACAATGAAAACAACTCATAGTAGGCAAAATAGTTATCGTGACAAGAGAAGAAAATGCATAGAGTTTGTGGTAGGTGATTATGTGTTGTTGAGAGTTTTTTTAGCCTTGAAATCTAAGAAACTCACCTCATGTTTCATTGGTCCATTCAAAATTCTCCAAAAATCAGTCTTGTTGCATACCAAATTACCTTGCTTTCCAATCTGTCTAATCTTCGTAATATCTTTCATACGTCTCAAATCTATAAACATATTCATGACCCTTCCCATGTCATTGAGCTTGATGATGATTCTCTAAGGGATAATCTTTCATGTACGACCTATATGTTGATGATTGATGGTAAGAGGGTGAAGCAATGGAGAGATCCCGTTGGTGAAGGTGATCTAGGGTGGAGCATTTGGCGAAGACGTCACATGGGAGTTGGAGAGTAAAATGAGAGTAGATCATCTTGCAATATTTACGCCTAGCTTTTAAGGGTAGTGGAGTTGTAACACCCTAAAATTTATTTATTTGTTTGATGGTTTGTTTAAGTGGCTAATATGTGTTGTGGTGATTACATTATGCTTTAGGGTAAATTCTGGTTAAACGAAATTTTAATTAATAATTTTCTTTTAAGATTAAATTTGTGACTTGTGTGAAGTTAGGGATTTAGTTCTCAATAATTAATTTGAAATTATTTTTATTTTATAAAGTTGTTAATTTAATTATTAATTTTGAATTCTAGAATTTTATAAATTTTAGAATTTAAAATTAAATTAATTGGATCCATTCTCTTTACTAAATTAAATTGACAAAGTTATAATATAGCGAGTTGAGTGAATTAGAGTTGTCAGTTGAGTAAACAGTTGTTGGGAAAGACACAGTTACACAGCAGAAAAATTATACTCAATAATCTGAAAGCATGTAAATAAAACCTTTCGCCCTTGATTGAAACAAGATGAACATAATATACGGCATTCTAAAATCTGGAGAGCAAGAAAAATATAAATGCAAAGAAAGAAGAACACCAATAATTTTTAACGTGTAAACCCCAAAGGAGATGGACAAAAACCACGAAACCTAGTCTAGAAAAATATCAACTATAAAATATCAAAGAGTACAACAAAATTTCTTCTACAGGAAAACGCTCTACTCACAAAATAGTGAAAAATACTGATGCAGCAAAATTACCAAATAAACCGCAAAGATGAGTACATATGAGCACGTTAGGGTACAGATGAGCAAAACCCTAGAAGTGTTATCTCAGGTGAAAAACTGAAAAGTTGTTGCTCCGAAAAAAAAACCAAATGGGCTGATAAATATTCTATTTAAATATAAGACGTTATTGGGCCTAACTTGTAATATTCTTTGTAAATTGTAATTTCCTTTTAAAAACACTTAAGCACGTAATAAGTGAATTTTGGCCATTGCCATGTAGCTCACGGCCTTTGACCATGGAGAGTGGACCGAAAATCCTAAGTAGAAAGCGAAAGAGTGAGCTACACTTGCTTGGGTGAGAGTGACCCATGTGCATGTGCAAGTGAGTGGAGTTTCCACTAACCAAATTTAAATTAGAGCCTTTAGATGGGATCTTGATCTCAAGGGCTGGAATTTAAAATGATTCCACTAATTAATTTAAATTCCAACCATTAGATTAGATCTAAATCATATGGCTGAAATTTAAATTAATTAGTAACTTTTGGCATCACTTTGGACTCAAACTTGACCTATAGATTAATAATGGATCTTATGGCTATCATTAAGCAAGGTTAGTGATCCATAACACTCTCTAAGGATCACCATCACCACCCTTGATTAATGATTTGATCCTAAGACCTAAATTAAATCTGGTTTGCTTCCAAGGAAATGCTTTCCATGAGCCACCTTCATCCTAAGCATTTTGGCACCACCTATCTAGTAATATAAATAGGAAAATCTTTGAATTGTAAACACTTTTGATGAATTTTCAGATTATTGAATTTAGCAAGTGTTATCTTCTTGAGAGTGTTCTCTCTCAAGGTTTCTTCTTGAACCATAGAATCTTATCAATGTATATCACTCCTTGTGACGATTCCTCACTTTGGCTTATTGCATTGCATGGCGCCATTCCACCTCTACTCTTCATCCATTTTCTAAATTTCTTCTTGTTCACTATTTTGAGTCATTATTCCGCAACATACACTGTTAGAATATTTGTTAGAATATTATAATTAGAGAAACAAATCAGTAGAATATCAGAGATAATCAAGGGAAATCATATGTATTTATTTAGAATACTTTCTATATTTAGTTCCCTAGAATTTTATATTAAGTGAGCTATTGTAAACAAAAGATATAACAAAAGAATACATTTTTTCCTTCCTTCCCTGTTATCACATCCTTTTCTAACTTTTCCTAACCCTCGATACCGATGGTATCAGAACAGTGTTAGATCCTGAGAACTCAGAAACCAACATCATTGTTCCAATACCCCTTACAGCCGAAAAAATAAAAACACCAAAAAATGTCATCTTCAGATGATGAAATTGGCAACATGAATCAAAACCAGAATAACTCCTCAACCATTATTGATGAGCCAACTTTGCAAATTACAAATATGCTTTGTATTAGCCTAGGAATTCAGCAAACACAAGCCAATCTTGACAATTTGTCAATTGGTTTCAAATTAAATGGAGACAATTATCCATTTTGGGCAACACTCACGAAGAAAGCTAACGGTGGTAGAGGAAAGAAATGTCACCTGACAGGTATACCCCCGGCACCAGAAGAGATAGAACCATCATATGAAAAATGGGAACAGGAAGATCAAACTGTCTTTACCTGGATAATTTAGAATATTGAGACTAGTTTGATGAACAATGTCTCCCAGTTCCCAACCGCCAAGGCTTTATGGGAGGGATTGGCTACTACCTATGGAAGCGGCACAAACCCAGTACAGATCTATGATTTACACCGAAAAGCAAACACACAGAAACAGGGAAAGGATACCCTAGAGGATTTCTGGAACAAATTACAAGCTATATGGATGGCGATTGACAGAAAGCAACCAAACCCTATGAAGTGCTCAGATGATATTGAAACTCTCAACAAAATTAAACAAGAACAGAGACTATATCAGTTCCTAACAGCAATAGATGAAAAATTTGAAGCCATCAGAAGAGACCTTTTGATGCAGGAGAAGACCCATTCAGTAGAGTCCGCCTATGCTGTCATCCGAAGGGAGGCGGCCTGACTTCAGATTCTAAAGCCTACCATCAGTAGCTAAGGGAACACATCATTAGGGGAGGTCGGAATCGGCCTAACCGCAAGAAATAGACCACCGAGACAGGGACAGGGATGGAGTCGCTCAGAAACCGTCGGACGACGTTCGTCACAGCAAGACAAGGAAGACAAAAGTCACCTCCACTGTACTCATTGCGGAATGAAGAAACATGCCAAGGAGACTTGCTTCAAAATCGTGGGTTATCCCGAGTGGTGGGAAGATCCCAAACCAAAAAATCGCAAGGTTGTCACCGTCGTGGGCATCCCGCAGGCCACCACCAGCAGCGATGGTGACATCGGAAGAGAGGAAGAAACAAAATCGTCAGTCATTCATGGAAGAGTCGCGGTCGCTTATGGAGGTGAGAGAAGAGAGGAGGATGTCAGCCCAGGAAAATCTAATCAGTGGATTTTTGATTGTGGGGCAACTGATACCATGACCCATGACCTTCATGATTTTGACAGCCTCTCCACACCTGTTAAAACCCATATTGAAACAACCAGTGGAGAACTAATTGCGGTCCAAGGAGGGGGCTCAATTGTTTTATCAAACAAATTAAAATTAAAAAATTGTCTTTGTGTTCCTGCACTATCATCAAAATTACTTTCTGTAAGCCTAGTTAAAAGGAGCTGAATTGTGTGGTTCTCATGTTTTCTACTTTTTGCCTTTTACAGGACATTCTTACGAAGGAGATCATTGGGCGTGGTACTGAACATGGAGGTCTTTACTACGTTGATGAGGTTGCTCACAAGGGACATGCCATGCTTGCTCACAGAACGATTACAAGGCAACTCTAGTTATGGCATAGACGTTTGGCACACCCTTCATTTGGGTACCTTAAGATTTTATTTCCTAATTTATTTACTAGTAATATTAAGCCCATCAAATGTGAAACTTGTATATAGGCAAAGAATCATAGAGTTACTTTTTCCCCTAATAACAATAGAACTAATTCTGTTTTTTCATTAGTACATTTTGATGTGTGGGGCCCGGCTCCTAATTCCCAAAATGATCAATTTAAGTATTTTATTTTATTTTTGGACGATTACTCTCGCGTGACGTGGGTATATTTTCTAAAACACAAATCTGAAGTACCCGACAAGTTCTATGCATTCTATCAAATGATTCACACTCAGTTTGACAAGAAAATTTAAGTACTTAGATCAGATAATGGTGGAGAATTTGTGAACTAATCAATGCAAGAGTTTTTCAGAAAAAATGGCTTAATTCATCAAACTTCCTATCCAAACACACCCCAACGAAATGGTGTAGCAGAATGGAAAAATTGTAAGCTACTAGAGATGACTCAAGCCATGATTTTTGATGCACAGGTTCCGACACGTTTTTGGCTCGAAGCTGTCGCTACCTCGGCCTATCTTTTGAATAGGCTACTCTCTCATATTCTTAACCACAGAACACCCCTACAGATCCTAGCTACTCAGACTGCTATCCCTCATGTCCAAACGTTACCACCATGAGTTTTTGGGTGCTCAATGTTCATCCATATTCCCAAAGCTAACATAACCAAATTTGATCCATGTGTTGAGAAATGTGTCTTCGTTGGATATGCTACGCATCAAAAGGGGTATCGATGTTACAACCCAACCACTCATCGTGTACATGTGACTATGGATTGTGAATTTTTAGAATAAGAATATTTCTTCAGTAGCCAACTTGATGTTCAGGGGGAGAACATGAGTGAATCACCAGGTTGGTTAGGAATCCTTAGTTGCCCAGTCACTGTTCCAAAAGAGCAAGTAGATGGAGCCAACGAGCATGCATTTGTAAACGTAGGTGTGGCCGACACGACCAATGAGAATCCTTCTGAGAATGTCCAACAAGAGGTAAGTGATCTTCACTCTGCTGAGTTATCTTCTGTTATGAACGAAGTCACTAACAATGACAGGTTAGCACCAGAACCAGAGCCTTTCACACTTCCGCCAAGAAGAAACAGAGGGGTACCACCTGACCGATATTCTCTAGAATATGCCCCCCGGAATTCCAGGTATCCTATGAAGATAACCAGGGAAGAAGTAGCAGACATTGCAAGAGCTTTTCTTACCTCCCTTCTAGCTGAAGAAATTCCCAGAACAGTTCACGAAGCCAGTAAGAAGGGCGGATGGCGAGAAGCTATGAAAACAGAGATGGAAGCTCTAGAAAAGAATGGAACTTGGGAGAGATGCATCTTACCAGCAGGGAAGAAAACAGTCGGGTGTCGACGGGTTTTTACCGTTATATACAAAGCAGATGGCACCATTGAACGATATAAGGCAAGGCTGGTGGCAAAAGGCTATACACAAACTTATGGCATTGACTACTCAGAGACTTTCTCACCAGTTGCAAAAATTGACACCATCAGAGTACTATTTTCAATAGCAGCAAACGAAAATCGGCCACTCCATCAGTTTGATGTCAAGAATGCTTTTCTGCATGGGGATTTGAAAGAAGAAGTGTACATGGAAGCTCCTCTAGGGTTCTCTGGAGATTTCTAAAGAAATGAAGTCTGTAAATTGAAAAGGGCACTTTGTGGGCTTAAGCAGTCTCCACGCGCTTGGTTCGAGAGGTTTACAGTGGCCATGAAAAGGTACGGGTACAAACAAAGCAACTCTGACCATACTTTATTCTTGAAAAGAAAAGGAGATTTGATCACATGCCTAATAATATATGTGGATGACATGATCATAACCGGAAGTGATATAGAAGAAATTGCACGATTGAGGAATAACTTGTTTAGAGAATTTGAAATGAAGGACATAGGAAAACTAAAGTACTTCTTGGAAATAGAGGTTCTTCGCTCCAACAAGGGGATCTTTATTTCTCAAAGAAAGTACATCATGGATTTGCTAGCAGAAACAGGGATGGTCGATTGTAAGCCAGCAGATACTCCTATGCAAATTAACCATGGTTTAAAGTTTGAGGAAGGAGTTAATCTGGCAGATAAAGAGAGGTACCAATAGTTAGTTGGGAAATTGATTTATCTGTCACACACTCGACCAGATATAGCATATGCAGTAGGAGTAATAAGTCAGTTTATGCACCAACCTCAAGAGGATCATATGGAAGCTGCCATAAGGATTGTCCGATACTTGAAAGGGACACCAGGAAGTGGGATCATGTTCCAAAAGCATAGGCACTTAAACATTGAAGCTTACATTCACGCTGATTGGGCTGGTAATCCAAATGACAGGAGATTTACATCGGGCTATTTTACTCTTGTAGGAGATAACTTAGTGACATGGAAGAGTAAGAAGCAGAAAGTGGTTGTTCTTTCAAGTGCTGAAGCTGAATTCCGGGGAATTGCCAAAGGGATAACTGAAATCTTATGGATCAAGAAGTTGATGACCGAGATTGGTTCTCCACCACAACTACCATGTCAGTTAAAGTGTGATAACAAGGCAGTAATCAGTATCTCAGAGAATCCTGTACAACATGATATAACCAAGCACATTGAAGTGGACAGACAATTCATCAAAGAGAAGATTGAGGACAGCAGTGTTGAGCTTCTGTTTGTAAGGTCAGAAGACCAGTTGGTAGACATTCTCACCAAATCTGTTACAGGGAGAGCATTTACCTGTGTCCTTAGCAAGCTAAGCATTGGTGATCCCACTGCTCACCTTGAGGGGGAGTGTTAGAATATTTGTTAGAATATTATAATTAGATAAACAAATCAGTAGAATATAAGAGATAATCAAGGGAAATCATGTGTATTTATTTAGAATACTTTCTATATTTAGCTCCCTAGTATTCTATATTAATTGAGCTATTGTAAACAAAAGATATAACAAAAGAATATATTTTTTTCCTTCCTTCCCTATTATCACATCCTTGTCTAACATTTCCTAACTCTCAATACCATCGTAAGAATACACTTCAAATCCGTGGAGCTTGAATTGGAGAATGAAGATTGGGACAACTTCAAGCATTCCTCCAAGCTTGCTTGTAACACTTTCTACCCTTGTTAGCTCATATTGTTGGCTTATACATGTTTGCAAGCTGTCATTTTGTTTCCCACTCAATGAAAAACACTTTAGTATTCATTGTGCACAACCATTACTCCTCCTTTGTCTCCTCTATTCAATTCTCATTTATTCTAGTTCTTTTTTGCATTTGTAGATCACTACCACTAAAAAAACCCCTCATTCTCACATTAGTTGGTAACCTATTGTTCACTCTCAATGCCTTTGATTTCTTTGCATTCAGAAATCAGAGTTTCAAGCCATTCTTCATTCTTCACCTTCTCTTCATCTAAAAATTTCTCCGAGTAGTTAGTTCTAAGAATTTGATAATGACTATGATTATGCCCTATGTTATTATTTCTTTATGGAATTTAGTTGTTGTTATTGTCATCTCATGATAAATGTGTGTGTTTGTGTGCGTATTGACAAGTCCTCTTGAATGACTCTATTGTTGTTGTTAAATTGTGGATAATTTTGTGATTGACGCGATTATTTGATGTAAATAATTTCTTGTTATAGTATTGGATTTCTATGATACCTTGATGTTCTATTATGGATTAAGCAGTGCTCAAAGGTTACTGAGCTGTCATTGTAGTAGATATGGTGAGTACACGGGCGGTGGTGTTTATTAAAAAAGAAACACATTGACTAAAAATATACTAATCTTATTAAGAATATAAGGATATGGTTAGGTATATATACACGAATGACAAAAACAAAAGGACCTATAATCAAAGGTAAATACAAGCACGTGAACTTACATACATATGAATACATATACACATACATATACACAGTTGTCACTAATTATATTGATCGAGTAATTTAATAGTGTTTTAATTCAAGATTGTTGTAGTGGTTTTTTTTGGGTAAATAAGGTACTATAATTAAAATTATGGCGAATTGACTTAGTGCTGGTAAAATACGCCTAAGCATCTAGGGCACCTAGGAGACAAAAATAGAATGCAGACAAAATTTCTTCCTTGTATGTATTTGAATGTTAATTGTTAATTCTTTTATTGTGTATTTTTTATTATTATTATTATACTGGGTAATAAATTACAATTGAATGAATGAATTAGGTTATAATTCATGTTAATAAATTATAATTGTAAGGATGTATTGAAGAAAAAACCATACCATGTACAAGTAGCACAACCATAACCTAATGCTTGTACCAATCCACCTCGCATAACTTGCATATGCTTGAACACCACTGCATACTACAAGTTCCCAGCACAAAGACCTGAGTTTAACCCATCTCCATGAAACTCGAATATGTATAATTGAGGAAGAGGACAAAATCATTTTCCATTATTTTTCATTTATTTTTATGTATGCTTTTTCTAAGTTATGTTAAGTAGTTGAAATTTGATTTCTCTGTGTCAGAAAAATTGTTAATGGCCAAAATTGTTATGGTTGATTTAAGATACAAATTTTGAAAATAAATTACAACGTTATTTGACGTCCAGTGTTAACAGGTTTATAAAAGATTAAAATTAAAATTTAATATTTATTATACAACTCTTTCCCAAATGCGTGTTATAGACATTACTCTAAATGTTTGATATAGGGACAAAATATAATATTTCGTTTCATAGTAACAAGAGATATTCACATTAACAAATATGTGCTATTTAGAGACAAAGAAAATAAATTTTGAAAATAAAATTGTTTAAATATAAAATGACTTAGTGATTATTTTTAAGAGTTTATGTTTAGAAGAAGGGTAAAAGTTAACTTATGTTTATTTTTGTTATAATATTTTATCTCATACATGGCACGTGTTATGTGTATATTATGTAATTTTAATTGTATAATTAAAATAAATGAAGATCATATAAAAAATAATGATAAGTAAAATACTTGCATGTTATTTTATATTTTTATTTATGAAATAATATTTTTTAAATTATTTTTATGAGATAAAAAAAAATTAATAATAAAAAAAAATATAAATATAAAAAAGTTAACATTTTAATTTTAAAAACATTACGTGAAAAAATAATATATAATATATTATTAATTTTAATCTTATATAATTTGATAAGTTCACGTCAATAAGAAAGATATTCTTATTTTCATTTTGAATATATTTTACTTTAAATTATTTAAAAAAATGAGAAAGATAAATATCAAAAGATATTAAGAAAATTAAAAAATAAAAACTATTGAAGATAAATACAACTTTTTAGATAAGAAAGTGACAACTTCAATGGTCACAAAGGAGAGTATAATTTGACACTTGATTAGGAAAAGTATTAAAATAAATGTATATACGAGAATGGAGAGAATAAAACATATTCTCACGTGATATAGAAGTTCACGTTTAATATATTATATGATATGTTATATGAATTCATAAGAAAGATTTTATTACAAAAAAAAAACAGTTTTATGTGACGTTATAAAATAACTTGGGATTTGAATAAATTTTTATATGATTTTCTTTTTTAAAAAAGTTGAAACATAGAAATGAAAATTAAATTATTTTTTTAAAAAGAACAAAGCATCGTGAAATGAGGAAAATATAAATCAATTACCTATAATAACTACTGGAACAATAAAATTAGATCAATAATCAAAATTTATTGCCTGTAATAATTATTGGAGTAATAAGGTTAGATTAATAATGAGGAATGTAATTGTTAATAGAAAAGAAAAAGTAGTAGGTGATTAATTTGAACTTTTCTATTAATAAAAATTATTTAATATTTAATATGTATTTATAAAATTATTAATATTGTTGTTGTTGACATGTAATGGACACAATCATGCATTGGAACTATTTAGATGTACAAGGCATAGAGGAGACAAAGACTTTGGATTTAAAGTGAATTAGAAAATGACCCAACCGACCTATTTGGAAATTGGAAAATGGAAAATATGTTGATTTTATAGGTACATGCTGATCTTCCGGGAATGAAAAAGATAAAGTAAGGAATCATTTGAGTGGCTTCCTCAAATTACGATGGAAAGTAGATGATGTTAAAAGCCATTTTGTTTGCTTAACTTTTTGGTTTCTAACATACATGATGTGATGGATTGTTTTCTGAGTTTAAGTCTAGACTTCTTTGTATCTAACTATCCAAAAGATAAGGTTTGATTGATATTGAAAAATTATTTGTGTTTATTATTATTTATAATTAATTAATGGAGGATGATGACTTGGTCTAAAAGATAAGATCAATTTAGTGTTTGGTTTGAGTGTTTGTAGATTTTATTTTTATAGATAAAAATATGTTTGGTTGTCTTTTTGAAAATGTTTTTATAAAATTATTTTAAAAATTAGATGAAAATAAGAAAATATTGGTTCTGCTTTTATATCTCTAGAAACTGTTTTCAGAAAATAAAAATTAAAAATTAAAATAAAAATAGAAAATATTTCCTCAAATCAAACACCACCTAAATTTCTAGAATCAAAAGAATATTTATGTTAAGGAAATAAAAATAAATTAAATTCAGATTGACCTAATGATAAGTGAGATTTAAAATAAATTTAAGAATGGTTATTTTATTTTAAATGATAGAATCTTGTGTTAAGTCTTTTTGGTAGAATAAGCAGCCTTATTTATTTAATAAAAATAAATAATTTTTTTTTAATTTTTTAGGAGGTTTTTTTTTTTTTTTTTTTTGATGGAGCTAAAACTTTGGTTTAATTGTTTTACTCTTTGACTCGATTCCATGGCCTCTGAAATACAAAGCATTATTTTACATCCACTTGAAAAACCCTTTAAGTGTTATGTAATGCATGGTGATTTCGTTTATTGGTCGATTAGCTATAATACATAATATAATTTTAAGTATATATTCACTTTTAAAATAAAGATGAGTTATAATGTTTGTTTTGTTTTACAAAATTATTGAAACTTTTATTTAATATTTTATGATTTTATTCTTCAACGGTATCATGTTTTAATTTAGTTAATGAATTTTAATTTTGATATTTTGATATTTTTATACATAATATCAAATTAATAATTTAATATAAAAATTATATGTCTTGATTCAAATATCTTATTTTAATCGACATGGAATTAGTCCGAATAAAATTGTTTTTGGGTCTCTTAAGTAAAATTCCAAGTTGAAATCTTGTGAATTAAAAAAAAAAAATGAAAGAGTGATGAGAGACTTTATTAAATATTGTCAATAATTAGGTTTTGCTTTGACAAAAATTGTTTAAATTACTTCACTAAGTTAGGATCTAGCTAAAGTGATATAAAAGACTCAAATAACGGTTGAGTATTTGGTCGTTGAAATTTAGTGTGTAAATTAAGTTTTAAAATAATAAAATAGTTTTAAAAATGTGTTTATTATTTTAATTATAAATTATATTTATTATTATTTTAGTCCTTAATTTATATTATTTATTATTTTAATTTTTAATTTAGGAGACTAAAATGAGAATAAATAACTAAAAATTTGAAAACCCAAATAACAATAAAAAGTTAAATACAAAGACTCAACTGATTATAAATATTATTTAGATTAAAATAATAAATATATTATATTTTTAGAGATTATTTTATATTTTTTATCTTTTAAAAATTATTAATTCAGAAATTAGAATTATAGTTTATTCAACAGTGATAAAAAAAATGTTTGGTAATTATATATTATATATCTTTATGTAGACTAATTTAGCCCCAGTAAACTTTTTGATTTATTAAACTTTTAAACCTAAAGTTTTTAAAATTTTAAATTTTAATTCTTAATAAATTTTTAACAAAATTTAATCACTCATTTGTTTTCCGTCGATATTTTTATTTATAACATTAAATTAATGATTAAATATTAAAGTAAAAGTACCATATAATTCATTCTTATATAATCACATTAACACTTAACCATTTCAACTTAATAATATAGACTAAAATTATTTTTTAAAAAACTAAAAATTGATAGAAAAATCTATTAAAAAATCATCCAAATCCATTAAAAATGAAATTAACCCAACTTTTAGAAAGACTTTATTAACAAAATTTTCTCGGAAATTGATATGTTAGTAGACACGTTAGTCTAGTGGGATTTCAAAAAGAATATATAATTTAATTTCCTATAAATCACAAATTATTGAAGAAACACTAATTCTGTAAAAATATAAACATGTAATTTCACAAATATCTTTGAGTAAACTGTTGTGGCACACTCACACTTCAATCAATGGAATCGAAGATTTTGGACGATACTATATCCTAAATATAAATTTGGAAAAATTTCAAATACATAAGAACAACAACAAATTAAGTAAAAAAGTATTTAGATTTTTTTTTCGAAAAAAAAATACAGAAACTTCATACAAGAATTAAAAAATTAAGTTAAATAAATGATTTAGAATTTTTCAAAAAATAACAGAACCTTCATAAACATTCTAGACATCATTACAAGAACTCAAGAAATAGTAACAGTCAAATTAAAATGGAGCTTTTTCAGATAACAAGAATCAATTCTTATTTTAGAGAGAAATAATATGAAATCCATGTAAGAAATTTTAAGCACCACCTTAATTTATCAAATTATTTATAAAGATGAACCAATTTTTTTTAGTTATTACTATTAAAATTCTATATAACAAAATCTTTCGTAAGCAGTGTGTCAAACATCTAAAACTCATAACAAAAAAGAAGAAAAAAGAGAGAGATCTTTTAGTATTGAATTGACATAAAGTTCTAACTTTATTGATTCGAATAAATTATATGACAAAATTGATGTGTACGTTGTTATAGAATTGAATTGACATGAACTTTAATGTAAGCTTTTAAGTTCCATATGAACCATGTGTTCCTAAAATATTTTAACTAGTTATCTTTTCATGGATATTTGATTTTTGTATCTATATATTCTATGAAGATTAACTCTCCTTTAAATATTTACTTTATGGGAACATGTTTGTCTTAACTTTCATCTTCATTCTTCTTTTAAAAAAAAAAATACTTAACTTAAAATTCTTTATTGGCCTTCATGAAATTGACAATTTTAAGACCAAAAGCATTATGTATGTAATATGATGTCATAACATTTAACAAATTATTTCTTTAGTGGTTTTATACTCCCACTAAGTTTCTCAAATTCTACTTTTCAAGAATTTTCACTCCAACTAACGTCTAGAGCAGGAGCACATGTAATAAATATATAGCATTTTATGATAACACAGTATCAATGGCATAAATATTCTTAACTTAATTAGTAGATTCAAACTTTGCCATGCAAGTTATGCATACAATTTACAAATTTAGATATATAATAAATAGCACAATAAAATAAATATAAGCGTACATGAGGATAGAAATATCTTATTTTGACATTTAATCCATAACCTTAATTAATTATTATGTCTTCATAGGACCAAAAATCTTAATGATTCATTAAAAAAACAATTATTTTTTAGTCATATCATCCATTGATAAAAAAATAATTATTTTGCTATTTTTATTTTATTGATTTTTAGGATTGGCTGAAAAAAATAAAATAATTTAAGTTTCTCATTTATTTTCCTCTTTTTCAAAATCAAATCCTAATTCACTTACATTAAAAAGCGTTCTTCCATTTTTTAAAGGCATGTTTAGTTTGGAATAGCCAGAAAGAATTTAGTTAGATCCTTTTCAATGTTTTTTATTTTCTTTTTTTAATTTTTTAATTTAGAGAGAAAATTTATCTCATCATACTTAGATGTTAAATGAGTCTTATTACACACTTTGTTTTAGTTAAATCTTCATTTATAGTTGTTAAGTCTGAAATTTTAATTAAAGATAATTTTAATTTGATCTTACATTTTTTTTTAATCCTTTAGTTATAAACTTAGAATTAGTTAGAAGAGTGTCATAAGACATCTTATCATTATTTGAACCTGAGTCAAAGGAATTAGAAGAAGAGTTATAGTCTGATGGATAAAATGGTACCTCAGACGATTATGTTGTGTTTGACATCAAATAGATACATGCAATTTCTTCATTAGATGATTCACAAATTTCATTATCAAGGTCTTCCGAGGTGAGTAGACTCTTCTTTTTTTGTCTTCCTTAGAATTCTATCTTCTCCTAAGTTTAGGACACTCAAATCTGGTGTACCTTAGTTTTTTGTATTCATAGCAGATAATCTTAAAGCTTTCTTCCTTTGAAGTTTTCTTCTCTAGAAGCTTCTTTCTTTCTTCTTAAAGAAATGATTGTCTATGCCCTTCTTCATCATCATTCTTTTGATTTCTTTGCTATCACGGAGACCTCATCAGTAGACAACTCTTTAGAGCTTTCAGTGAAGGTGGTTTCGGCTTCAATTTTGAGAACCTTGCTTTTTTTGCTCTAACTTGGGAGCTTCCTGTTTTGAGCACTTCATTTTTGCTTGAAGAGCTACAGACTTTTGTACTTTAATCTTATCTCTCTTGCAAAGATGAACTTTATGGACTAGAGCTCCTATCAGTTCGTCAAGAGTCAAGTTTTTACATCTCTTCTCACATAGATAGTCATTTACATGGCTTCTCAAGCAATTAGGAGACGATCTAGAATTTTCATGTTATTTTAAAGTTAACAACTTATTTAAGATGGTTTGAAATCTTTCAAACATATTTTCAATAGATTTATCGTTTTTTTATTAAGAATATCTCTTATTATCTATGAAGAATGACAATTTTTCTCAATCTGACATGTTGATTTCCTTCACAAGAAACTTTGAGAACATTTCAAAGTTTTTTTTATCCTTTTCATATTTTATATTTCTTTCATATAATAGATATTTTTTTTATGAATTCTGTCATTAAATTTAATGAAAAGTTAAAATTAAAAAAGAGAATTATGGAGACTAAAAAATAAAGTATTAAAACAAAAATAACAAAATATTTTTATATGAGAGCTAAACGTATAAACTAAATCTGTTAAACTAAATATTTTACCATTTCTACTTTTATGATTTTTTTATTTTTAATTAATTATAAAATAGTCATTTCCAATCTGATTTTTTATTTTAAATATGTTTATAGGAAACTATGAAAAACTGCCCCTTTTTTTTCATGGTTTTAGAAATTTGTACAAGATCATAGAAAACAAAAAAAAAGTTGTTCTTTTATTTCCCATCAAAAAATATAAAAACAATTAAAGGATAAACATACAATTTTTTAAATATTTATTATTTGTAAAACAGCGAAAAACTTTCAGCTATTTAGTTTTCTGTATTGAAATTCTGTATAGGAAAGAGAGAGAATAACTTGTTTTTTTTTTTCCTTCTCCATGTACAAATCTCTGAAAACATGAAACAAAATAAAAACAATTTAACAAATTTTTCATCGTTTCCTGTATAAATATTTTAAAACCAAGAATAAGATTGGAAATGGTGATTTATAGTTAATTAAAAAAATTAGAAATAAACAAACCTTAAAGTTACAAATTTGACTTTGATAATAGTTTAGTCTTTATAACATAAAATTATTTTTATTTTGATCCTTTAATTTTTATTTTTTAACTACTAAAAAAGGATTTGATTAACACATATTTAGTGGCTATAACTTCTTTATCAATAATTTAATTTCTAGTTGAGGTTATTCATGACCAATAATATATTGTGGCTATTAAAAACTAAGTCATTACTCACAATGGAGTGATCTTTAATTGGCAATCTCCACACACTCATATTTTTTTTTTTAGAATTAATTACTATCAATTTTATATTGTTAGTTTTCAAATATTAATAATATATAATATATTTTTTATGAAATTAATTTTTATTTTTATAAAATTAATATTTACTGTCATGTAAAATAATATTATTAGTACATGACTTAATTTTCATTACTCCAAAAAAAAAAAATCCCAAAGCTTCTCATCTTCTTTATGCTTCTTTTTTTTGTCAAAATATCTCATTTCTCGTTTACCTTCTCGCAAAACTTTAGATGCATCATTTCTTGTTTTTATTTTTTAATTTTTGTTTTTATAAGTTATTTTTTATTTTCATCTCTTCTATGTTTTCTATTTCACATGTGAATCTCACTTATCACGAATTTTGTTTATCTCAACTCTAAAATCCACATTTCTCTTGTTAAGTTTACACGTGAAACTCAAACTCTATATCTAATATGTTATTTGTGTATTTTGATTTGTTTTCAAATTTTAGGTAATAGTAAGTTTGCGTGTGTTTGCTTCTTTAACTCTACAAGAACTTGTGTTTTGGAACATGAAAACAAAATAGTGTTACGAAAAGTGTTTTTTTAAAATGATTATTGTGTTAAGTTTCGGAAAGTTCTTTCTAAAATATAATTATTATTTTTCTATTAAAAGAGAAGAAAATTGACGCAAGTGTAAAAATATAAATGAGGAAGTGTGATTTTAGAAGTTATGAATGGAAATTATAAAATGATATTTTAGTTGCTAGTTAGGTGGAAAATATAAAGGAAAGGGGAGTGGAATAAAGCTAGAGAATATAAAAGCAAAGCAAAAAAAAAATGTTGGTGAGTCATGCTTTTGGGCCGGTAGTTCACTTTCTGCCTTTACACCCCTTGTTTCCTCTTTACACCCCCCTCCTGTCTTTTGGTAAAAAGTTAAACTCAATAGACATCAGGACACTTCAACTATATTAGTAATAACAAATAAATTTTTTTACTATGTTACAAATAAAATACCACATCTAATTTTCATTATAAGTTTAACTTAATTTTTTTAAAAATATTTATCACATAACTAATAAAATAATTTACCGCAATATTAATAAAAATAAATTTAAAAATAATTATTGAATCATACACAAACATAAAGTCATGATTGTGCTGCCATTGACAATGAGTTTAATCATGTCTATGACTCATCGATTTTCGTGTACACATTGACTAAGTAATTTGGGTACAACACATGTCAACCAACCACCTGCAAACGCTTTACACTCCTCATTCACACGCCAATCTTTGAAGAAGATTTAATGTGTGACAAAATTAATTTTTGTCACAACTAACTAAAGTTGACATGTCAACCTGTACAAGATTCTGACATCAATCTTTACCTATAAATACCTTCCAAGAATATATCTTTATTTTCTTATAACACTTCTCATTTATTTATATCTAAATCCTCTTATCTTCTTAATCTTCATTTCTATTTAAACATTAAAATTTCTTTACAAGTATACCCACGACCAATTTACAAGATTATTAGTCGAATCTTCTTTTTATCTCAATGTGATCATTATGATTATCATTAATTTTGGCAAGAAAAATTATCAAATTAAACAAATTACCAAACATATAAATTAATACCATAAACAAATATAAAAATAAAATTTGTTTTTATAAAAATAAAAAACTTACATTCTAATCAACAATATTCTCACCCCAAAATTCTTCAACAACTTACTGTGTAAAAACTCAAAGGTTATTTGGTTAAAACGTTTTAAATAAAAAATACAATGAAAACATATTTGTTTAAATCTTTAGATTTCAATAGAAATATTTCTAAGTATAAATGAAAATAAGACATAAAAAGACTCATTTTTAATGTGTTTTACTTAGGACAATGAAAATGCATTAACATTGATGTAATTTTAAACATTTTTCAATTTTTTTCTCAATTTTTAAAATTTATAAATAAAAAAATGTTAAAAAATAAAATAAAAGTAGAAAACATTTATTTAAAAACCTAACATTAGGAATCCACACCCTCCATACGTACACCTCTCTCTAGTAAAAAATAAATATAGACAACACACTTGATACAATTAATATGAATCCATTAGTAATAGGCAACAATATCATTATTTCGGCTAGATGTATTCAACTCCTAACCAAATTAGAAATAGAATTGTTAAAAAGAAATTTGGAAATCAAATGGTGTATTATTTAGATGAGCTTCGACTCACGCGGTTTGGTTTATTTTCCTGTTTTAAATTTTAAATTTTGAAATTAAATTGTATATTTATATTTTTATAAATATCATTATGTTTTATATTATTATACCTTTTATATTTTTTAATAAAATAAATTAATAATTTTATATTTTATTTATTTATACTAGTCAATATTAATTGTTTATTTATTTCATATTTTTCAATTATATAATTATAAATAAATTTTATTTTATAATTATTTTACTTTATATATTTTATAATTTAAGGATAGCTTATATAATTAAATTATTTTTAATAATTTTTTTATATATTTATTTTTTTAATACTTATAAAAAATATTTAAAAATCAGAAAAAAAGAACCACCAAAACTAAACTATAAAATAATGATTTAGTTTAGTTTAGATTGTATAATTAATTTAAATTAAGCTAAATCAAATTATATTTATTTTTTTATTTATAAATTTTAAAATATAAACGGAATGAAACCATGCAACCGTCATCGGCGGAGTCAAAAGTGGATGATGACGATGGCCTTGGCTTCAACAATGTTTAATTAAAATTTATATTTATCGAATATTTTAAATTATTATTTTTTATTTTTGCATAAATTATATCATATAATTTTACGTTATATACATTAATTTATTTCTATCTCATTTATTATGTATGATTTTGTAAATATTATATATTCTTATATTTTATATTGTAAAATATGATCAAATATAAAAAAATTAATTGAGAACAATTATTAATAATAAACATGATGTAATTATAAATTACTGATAGATTTTATAGTTTCACATTCATTTTTATTTTCTTCATTTAATTTATTTTTTAATGATTGAAATTATCATATAAAAAAATTATTTCTAAAGTTTTATTATCTATTTTTATATTATCTTTTGAGAAATTATATCCCAAAAAATAATATAAAAATTTGATTTTAATAATAAAATTATTTTTTGATGCATTATTGTTTACCTGGTTGGAATTTGAGAAGATCCATTGGTTCATCACACTAGAATTTGGAAATTTTAAACTACCTGAGTTTGATCCACTGTGGTTAATAGAAATGTTGGGTGGCCACCAAGAGGTTTGCTTCATTAAATATATACATATAAAATAATATATATATATATATATATATTATATTTAAATTACTAGTTTGTAACTAATCAAATAAAAGATTCTCCTTGTTATCTAAATTCTATCTTGTCTTCTAAGTTACTATGCTTTAAATTAATTTTTATGATATTCAGTTATTTTTACTAATAAATCATTTCTATGATATCATTAATCTTTTTATTTTAGTTTTAGTTTGTCACGGTATCTTTTAGAGGGTTAAGAAAGAATTTAGTTGTGATCATAAATTAAATTATAATTAGAAATAAAAATTATATTTAAAATAAAAAATTGAAAATTTTAAATGACGATAATGTGACTTTTGTGTAATATTTTATCAAAAAATCATTTAGAAAAAAAATTAATTTTTTTTACTTTTATTAGAAAAATATTTTATACAAAAGACTTTTGTGTAATATTGTATAGGTTTAAATATATTTTTAATCCATTAAATTTGATATCAAGTTAATTTTATTCTTATAAATTTAAGAAGTAATTTTAATTACTTAAATTTTAAAAAGTACTTAAAAATAAATATTTAAGAAGTAAGTAGAATTTATTTTTTCCAAAAAAAAAAGCGAAAAATTACTTTGTTAAACAGATATAAGTTAAAGAGACACAATAAAAAAAATGCTTACTTTTATTAGAAAAATATTTATATGAACCAATAAATTTAAAGAATCAGATCAAATATCTAATAACAATTATGAAACCCTATTTATACTAATTCAAAAGTTGAAAGATTAAAAGTATTAATTTTTAATTTAAAAAATTAAAAATGACTAAAAATATATTTAATCAATAAACTATATACTATATAAATGAAATGCATCAACAGATTCAACACATGATAAGTCCATGAAAAGCAACAACAAAGAGAGTATATAGAAAGAAGGCAAAATGAGCCCTAGGTATTGTACCCTAAGGTCTACACCACGCAGGTTTGGGATCTCATTCACTGTGCCAGATCGTGTCATCTCAGAGATCAACGACAACAAGAGAATCATGGGAAAACACCCTTTGAGGATCACTAGGATTCCCTCAGGAGGATCAATTGAATTTCACAGGATCATGCAACAAGTTGAGCAAGGGTCATCAGCACCTTTGAATTTGAAGAAGAGAAAAAATAATGATAATGAAGATGATGCTACAAAGGTTTTGGTTAGTAACAAAAGGTCCTACCATAGAAGTCGCTTCAATGATTATTATGTGCAAGTGTTTTATTTCGAGAGTTTTAGTCCCAACCAACCCTTAGAACCTAACACAACATGAGGGAGATTGATCGACTCTCATTTGCTCTATCTTTGAAGCTTCTAACCTTGGCTTGCAATTATGTAAGTGAATGTTACCAGTCTTAGATTATTGTTCTTTTAAAGCTTCTGCATTTTATTTTATTTATTTATTTATTTCTGTTTGTGATGCATAACATTTTACATTATATTTTACATATCATTAATTTCATACATAATTACGTGCATTTGATTTTCACTTTGTAGGATTAACGGAGAGGTTTTGATGTTTTGCATATCCAGAAAAGCTTTTGTTTGTCAAGATTGTTAATGTATTTTGATTGTGACAATTTAGCTTTGAAGACCATATATCACCTAAGAGTGTCATATTCAAGGTGTAACAGTGTCACAAGTGTGACAAAAATTCAGGATAAGTGACCATTCTGTTGTAGAAAAAGCATCATGGTCAATGCATGACATTTGTTTATTGATTAATTGAGTATTTAGCGAAATTTTTTACCATTGTTTTTCATAATCATATATCAACAGGGAAGAACTGAAGGGTAAAACATAAAGATCAAAACTATAGAAATAGAACTTAAGTTTCAAATCAAGGAATAGATTTAATCATCCAAGGTAAAATGAACTAATACAAATCATAAAAAATTTAATGGAATAGAGTAATTTCATTAGATTCTCCCCGTTCCCTTTCATATAAAATAAAAAATTTAAATGCGAACCTCTAATCTTGAAAAGTTTTAAAATTCTAAGTGCGAACTCAACAAAAAAAAAAAAAAAAATCTTATAAAAGAACAAACTTTTATTACTAGAAGCTGAATCGCTTTAGATGAACACCTTTTATATATATATATATATATATATATATATATATATATATATATAATAATAATAATAATAATAAAGATAGAATTTGAGACTTATATATGCTATATGTCCAAAATCCACTTAAATGGAAATGATTTGACGTGAAATTTTCATTTAAATTCTTTCGAATTAAAATTTTATATTTTTTATTTTTAATAGAGTTAAAATTTATTCGATCATATCTCACATGGAGATGTGATCCGAACTCCTTCAACCAAATTCATGGAGTATATGATGATGTAGAATGGAAGACTAATCTTAATTAGCTAATTCAAATTGATTTGATAAACGCTTGATTTTTTTTAGGTTCTACTTATACACCATATATTAAATCATTATTAAAAGAAAAGTGGTAGAATAATTGCATAAGAAGGTACTCAATTTACAAATGAAGGGGAGAGGAAGTGGTAGACACCATAGAACAGAACCGAATGAAAAGGTAAGAATTCTTCAATTTGCTAGGATGATATAAATCAAGTTAACATATGAAGATTATTCGTGAACCAATAACAACACACACTTCTAAGGTACATAACATTAACACCTCTCTAGCTAAACTAAGTAGATACAAACTTTTGGCTCCTCTAGGATCTTGTCCTCCATCTTCTCCAATTCATGTTCTAGTGCTCCTCTTGCAAGAAAACTTGAATCATCTTCACTAGTGTCAAATGAAGTAGTAGTGACAATGGAAACTTGGTTTTTAATTTTGGGTCGTACTAGAAAAGATAAAATAAGTACAAGAGAAGCCATGGCATGGAAAATGAAACACAAACCTCAATTAAATCTAACAAATAAGATAAGAGATCACTGTGGAAGTTTATGTTTATATAAGTGAAGAAATTGTATTGCCAGCCAGAAATTTGATGAAAGTGTAGGAGGGACAACACTTTTGCACATGTTTTTGTTTGTACTTTTCATTATTACTAGAGAAAGTTTGGCCATGGAGCTACCAAAGTAGTTGAGGTTGTTGGGAATCTCATCCTTTGATAATAAATGAGAAACAAGAGTATCTAGGTAAGTTTTTACTTGGATATTCTATAAGGAGATGTATCTAATTTGAATGTTTGGTTATTTGACTCATTTTACAAATCAACTAGTCTTAAATCAAATCAACTAGTCTTTTGTAAGTATAGAAGATTTTATCAAGTTAATTGTGTGACTTTTACGAGGCATTTGATATACCGAAGATTTTTTCAAACTCAAAAATTATGAATCTTCGGAATTATATAGCTTAAAAATGAGTAAAATTTGTTTAGTTGATCATAAATATTTTTGAAAATCAAATCTTTTTATATTTAAGTTTCATTATGATTTTCTTATTTAATCTTAATAATTTATTAGAATAAATAACTTAATAAAAATAAAAGTGGAATTTACATATTAATTAAAAAATAACTCAGAAAAGTTAAGTTCGCATTCAATGTCTGCCAACAAAATAAGTGTATGTTGTATGTATCCACAGGTACACATTCGGACATTCCTTGCGTGACATAACAACAAAGTGCACATTTTACCAACTGAATTTATCTTCCTACGCTTTTTTTCCCCCCTTTCATGCATCCTCCTTTATTACACAAGGATAAAATTTTGTTTGTTCCATTTGATTTTGAGTTGTCATTTTATCTTCCTCACACTATCACTCTCACCCTTCCCTCTCACTTTCACCCTCTTGGTCTCACCACAAGCATTTATTTTGTGCACTTTACATAACATTTTGCATAGTATTGTCGAGTCATATCTCTCAAGTCATTAGTTGGAGAGTGTAACTTTAGTTGATTCTTTAGCGTATTTATGGAATTTGAAATTCTAAAAGAGATTAATTTTGCAGTTTTTTTTTTCCTTCTAGGTTTGCTCTTTAGGAACATTTTCATTTTTTTTTTTTTTGCAAATAGCCCACAGATTTTGCTTTTTTAAAAAAATAATCAAAGAAAACTAAAAATTTCCCGTGAAAAAAATCTCAGTGAGGATGACATGCAGTTAATGCTCTGGCGATACATGTGCTACAATGGATGAGATAAATGATCGTGATCCCACGAAGGTAAGCTAACTCCAAAAACATATCCTAAGTTTGAATTGTAATGGTAACTCGCCTGCATGAAACCAAAATTGCTAATAATCGTCGGTCATTGCTAATAATCGTCGGTCAGCTATACACAGTGAATTTGTTTCCTAACCTTATACATACCGCTTGTCAAACTATGAAAACTAGTCATGCTCGAAGCCATTACCTTAACTGCAAGGAGGGGATACCATGCTCGAAATCATTACCTTAACCACAAGGGGATCCGAAAACAGGATTGCATATTTCTAAAACATAAATTACGGACCTGAAATCTAGAAGCTTAAGAATATTTGCAATTCGTAAGGGCATTTTTTATGATAAATTGTTTAGCTTATGGAATTTGTAATTCTTGAAGCTTCTATATTTCTAAAACATTTTGCTATTAAAATTATTTTGGACTTTTTAGTCGTGTAGGACAAATCAATGGAAACATGGTGCAACGCAGAGAGAAGAAGATGCAGGGAAGTGCAATAGAGAATGAAAATGGATGCAAAGGAGAGCAATGGAGAAGATGCAAGCCCAATGAAGAATGAAGAAAACAAGTGTAATGGAGAGTGTTTTGGATAAGTGTAACACGAAAGAGAAAACTTTTGGGTTAGTGTAACGAAAGAGGAATGTAAAAAGAGTAGGTGGGTGGGCATAATTGTTTAGCGAGGAGTTAAATGAGACTTAGAATCCAAAATAGAATGCATGAACAACTTTTAAAATTAAAAGCATTTCTATAAATTAATAAATACAAAAGTCATTTTAAACTTTTAAAAAAAATATTTTATCATTTTTATTATTTTCTTCTTAAAAACTCGTCCAAAAAATTTATCTAAACATGGTTTTCGTTTTAAACTTTAAAAGCATTATTTATATTTAGTCATTTAGATGAAGAGTGCATTCACCACACTTCACATCACTATTTCTGGACTTTCTCTGTCCTCCTCTTGTTTAACCCACCCTATGTGGCGTGGGGCTGAGTTGAACCCAAGAGTTAGGTACACATTGTCATACATGTGAACTAAATTAAATACTCACTAAAAGAGCATTGATTGATGCCACTAACTATATATAGCATGGCAAAGTGGTACCATCCACAATCATAATCTACAAAATGATTTTGGAACTTAGATTCAATAGGAGTTTGAACACATTAAACACTTGTTATCTAACTTAATCACAACACATGTCACTTCAAGTACAGCAAAATGTAGCAACTTATTAGTTGTTCTAGACCATTATTCAAAGATAATACCAGTTATTACTCTCAAGGCTCACTTTGAATATCCTTTCTTACATTTTAGCCTGGAGGCCAGTTCATCTGTCTTCCCCCAAGGAGGTGCACATGAATGTGGTAAACTGATTGGCCTGTCAAAAACAAAATCATAACCTCAGTATGTTATAAAAGAAAGATTTAGTTAGCACACACTGACAGTGTAAAAGAGTTTTCAATTACAAATTACCATTATGACATGTTTGTTGATGTTTACATAAATATCTTCAGAATCAAGCAACCATGAATTCTGAGTAGATGATTATGTGAAAGGTTTTACATTGTTAATGCATAGCAATTCAACTCAAACGAATCAAGAGAGAATCAATAACTCAATGGATTGATTGCTATACACCGTATTTACACTGTCATCCAATCACAAAATATTACATCTTCAAAAGAGTTTGACTCTTATCTAACTACCTTAAAAGATACACATACCATTAATTATGATTGGTTGACTATAAAAAAAAATTTAAACTGACAGTACATTATAATTAAAATCTAACTCAAATAAAAGATGATTCATTATCAAAGTTCAAGTGTTGGCATGGGGAAGAACACTTACATCCCTTCGGCCCATCATTAATTACAATCCTGAAGCCGTCGTCGAGACCTTCTTGCTTTGCAACCAGCTTCGCGGTGTAAAGAAGGCGGCCAAGAATGTCAACATGCCTCTCCTCAGCCTGTGGAATAATCAATGCCAAATGTAAGAAAAAAGTATAATTGATAGAAAACTGTCTCTCAGTTTGATTTGTCAAAAGAAGATAAAATGGAGTCTCTCCTCAGGATTGGTGAGAATAATGAATATCATCATCCCAAAAGTGCAGTAGAGTTCACTTTCCTTTAGATCTTGTTTAGAAATATATGTGCAAATTCACAGATCCATAAAAAGAATGAATATACAAAAATAGGAAATCACTGTAAAATACATAGGAATTAAGGAAGAAATTTGGTGTGATAACTGAAGATCTAATGTCTGTGAATGTGATTTGTGATTAAATTAATTGAATATGTTTCATGACCTTTGATTTCCGCAGATATAAATAATTCAATGAAACAGTATAGATAATTTTCTCTTTCACAAATAAATAAATAGAAAAGAACATTTTCTGTCCATGCTCCAATCTATAATTTTCCAACCATGTTTTTAAGTTTTCCTCTAACCATTTTAATCAGACTATCTTCCACTTGATCTACTTTACTCATTGGAACCTCCATTCATCATTTCAGGTGACCAAACCACCTTAGGGACACTTCATTGCCTAGTCTTTGCTAACATTCATGATTGACATTAAATGCCTGAACAAGCATGGAAAAAAGATTGATTAAAAAGTTCCTAATAGGGTTTTAAGGGTGAATATACCCTGGTAACAAGATGAGACACTTGAGAGAAAAAGGAATTGTGTGAAGAAAACTTCTCTCATTTTCTCATTTCATTAGGTAAATATATATAGGACCATTTACACAAACACTGTAGCCCTAGTTACTGTAGACCTACAGCAAGCTATTACACCATAACAGTACAACAGAAATACATAATGAAATAGCTATTCTAACACTCCCCCTCAAGCTGGAGCATACAAATCGTATGCTCCAAGCTTGGAACATAAAAACTGAATTCGAGGCCCTCTTAAAGACTTAGTCATAACATCTGCAAGTTGTTCATTCGAGATGACAAATTTAGCAACAATTTCCTTAGACAGCAGCTTCTCTCTAACGAAGTGACAATCAATCTCTATATGCTTAGTTCTCTCATGAAATACTGGATTGGAAGCAATGTGGAGAGCAGCCTGGTTATCACAGTACAATTCCATTGGATGGTCTTCACAAAATTTTAACTCTTGAAGGAGTTGTTTAACCCATATAAGCTCACAAGTAATCAACTCCATAGCACGATATTCAGCCTCAGCACTAGATCGGGCAACAACATTTTGTTTCTTGCTCTTCCAAGAAATGAGATTTCCACCAAGGAATACACAATATCCAGTAGTGGAACGTCTATCAACAGGACAGCCTGCCCAATCAGCATCACAATATCCCGAGATTCGGCTGTTTCCTTTGTTTTCATACAACAATCCTTGTCCTGGAGGCTTTTTTATGTATTTAAGGATACGCAAAACAGCATTCCAATGATCAACATGAGGGGCCTGCATGAATTGACTAACAACTCCCACTGCAAATGAGATGTCAGGTCTTGTGATAGTAAGATAAATAAGTTTCCCAACTAATCTCCTATACCTCTCTGGATCAGCAAATGGTTCACCTTGACCAGCCATTAACTTTTGGTTAGGATCCATAGGACTATCAGTGGGTCTGCAATCAACCATGCCTGTTTCCTCCAAGATGTCTAAAGCATACTTCCTTTGAGAAATCGCAATGCCTTCTTTTGATTGAGCGACTTCGATACCAAGAAAATATTTCAAACATCCTAAGTCTTTGGTCTGAAAATGGCTAAATAAATGTTTCTTCAATTGAGAGATTGTAGTTGCATCATTCCCGGTAATCACTATGTCATCCACATAAACAACCAGATACACACACTTCGCAGGAGAAGTATAACAATAAAAAACTGAGTAATCCACTTCACATCTTTTCAACCCAAAGTCTTGTACAACATGACTAAATCTTCCAAACCATGCCCGAGGAGATAGTTTGAGACCATAAAGAGATTTTCGCAATTTACAAACTAATCCAGACTCCCCCTGAGCAACAAACCCAGGAGGTTGCTCCATGTAAATCTCATCCTCCAACTCACCATGAAGAAAAGCATTTTTAATGTCTAATTGATGGAGAGGCCAATGACGAATTGCTGCCATAGCAAGAAAAAGACGAACTGTAGGGATCTTGGCCACAGGAGAAAAAGTGTCACTATAGTCTAAGCCATAAATCTGAGTATACCCCTTGGCCACTAGTTTAGCTTTAAGACGATCAACTGTACCATCAGGGCCAACTTTAATGGCATAGACCCATCTACATCCAACTGATTGTTTCCCTGGAGGAAGTGGAACTAGTTCCCATGTACCACTATGCTCAAGTGCTTGCATCTCAACAATCATAGCTTGTCTCCATCCAGGATGATCAAGAGCCTCATGAACATTTCTAGGAATGGTAAGAGGAGATATAGAGGAGAGAAAAGAAAAATATAAAGGAGATACACGATGATAGCTCAAAAAATTATAAATAGGATGAGGATTCCTAGTAGACCGAATACCTTTTCGAAGAGCAATAGGCCAACCAGAATTATCTTCCCTAGGATCCGTAGCATGAGCGTCTGATGGTGAAGGACTTGAATCCAATTGTCTTGTCTGACGCTGGTATGTGATAAGGTGAGGAGTATCTTGCCTGGGATTAGTTATGGGGAAGACAACAGATTGATTATTTTCTTGGTCAGGAATGGTATGGATTGACATTAGAGGTGGAGTGGAAACATGAGAACCAACTGGTAGAGCCTGTTGTATTGAAGGAGGATCAAGAATGGAGGATGAGAAAAACATAGTTTGTTCAAAGAAGGTCACATCTGCATACATGTAATATTTTCTAGTTTGTGGCGAGTAACACTTGTACCCTTTCTGAAGACGTGAATAACCTAAGAAAACACATTTGATAGCTCTAGCAGACAACTTGTCCAAACCAGGAGAAACATCATGGACAAAACATGTACACCCAAAGACCCGAGGTGAGACATGAAACAATGGTTCCTTTGGATAAATAATGGAGTAAGGAATTTTATTTTCAAGGGAAGAAGATGGCAATCGGTTGATTAAGAAACAAGAAGTGAGAATTGCATCACCCCAAAAATGTACAGGAACATTTGAATTAAGCAACATTTGAATTAAGCATTAGGGTGCGTGCAGTCTCCACAAGGTGCTTGTTTTTCCTTTCAGCGATTCCATTTTGTTGGGGTGTGTGTGGACATGTAGATTGATGCAATATCCCTTGTGAGGATAGGAAAGAGGATAATGCAGAGGAGAAATATTCTTTTGCATTGTCACTTCTAAAGATTTTAATCATTTTCCCAAATTGATTTTTGATTTCATTAAAGAAAGATACAAAGATAGACAGAAGTTCAAAACGATCTTTCATTAAATATACCCAAGTACATCTGGAGAATTCATCAATGAAGGTTACAAAATATCTAAAACCAAAAGATGTTATATGACTTGGACCCCAAATATCAGAATGAATGGTGGTGAAAGCTGAGTGACATCTTTTTTCAGTTTGTTTGGGAAAAGATGATCTAACATGTTTGCCTAATTGACATGACTCACAACCTAATTCCTCTAACTTCTTTAGACTAGGAACTAAGAGTTTCAACTTGGACAAACTTGGGTGACCCAAACGATCATGTAATAATTTGGGTGACAAAACAGCAGCACAAGATACAGATGGTTGTTTTCCAAAATAGTAGAGACCACTAGATTCATGTCCTTCGCCAATCCTCCGACCCGTACCACGTTCCTGAACAACAAAGGATTCAGCATTAAAGGTTATTGAACAATTTAAGGACTTAGTTAACTGACTTAGAGAGATTAGATTGAAAGGACAATTAGGAATGAACAAAACAGATTTTAAGTTTAATGAGGGAGAAAGAGAAATTTGACCAATTCCTTTGGGAGTAATTCTGGACCCGTCTGCTAAGGTAATAAGATGAGGTGATTTAAGAGGGGACATATAAGAGAACATAGACTCATTACCAGCAATATGATCAGAGGCTCCAGAATCAATAATCCATGGAATTTGACTTGCAGATGAATGAGAAACACAGGTTGTAGAGGCGGTAGTGGTAGAGGAAGATTGAGCCTGAGTCATGGATTTCCACTGAAGATATTCTTGATAATCATCTTCTGCAATCTTCATATCAGATTTGCTATCTTTTCGGAGAAACCATGAAGAGAATAACAATTCTCTCGAATGTGACCCATTCTCTTACAATATGAGCATTGGGGGCGACCATTTCTACCACCTCTTCCTCCTCGGTTTACACGACCACCTCTTCCCAAATTAGAAACCATTGCAGAAGCTTCACTTATTTCACCTATATTTTCATTTTTCACTTCTGTAGGGACCTGGAGGAGTCTAGTTATCAAGTTGTCCATTGAGGGAATCTCATGACCAGTTAAAATCTGGTCACGAACATGATTAAAATCTGAATGCAGTGTTCTCAGTATCAGTACCATATAGAACTTGTCAATTTTCTTATTTATTCCTTCAAGAGACTCGTCAGTGAGGAACATTTTTAGTTCTTCTACAGCAGCTTGAGCTTTAGCAATATAAGATGTCATGTCATGATTAGTTTGTTTCAAAGATGCTATCCTCTGAGTAGCATCATACAGCCTTTGAATATCATTTGCATAAATATTGTGGGCCTTTTTCCAAAAGGAACAGCAGGTTTTGAATGCCCTGAGTGTCCCCAAAATGTTTGGTTCAACAGATTGCCACAGCACAGCACAAAGCTGAAAATCAAGCTTCTTCCATTTGCCCCGTATTTCATCTGAACCTTCAATATCTTCCACTTCCAAGTGGTCATGGTACCCTTGACCAAGGAACCATAGTTCCACAGAGGCAGCCCACGATAGGAAGTTTTTACCATTTAGTTTTTCCGTTGTAATGGTTGGGGTACCAGAAATAGGTAAAACGGGACCTGAAAAAGCCATAGGAGACTAGAGATAGGAGCAATAATAGACCCACTATCTACACTGCAACCAAACCAGGAAAAACAAGTCCAGAAATTGACTTGGAAGACTGCAGAAGAAGAGTGAACAGTACACGCAAAACAGAGAAAGAGACAGATTTACACGTGTGGAGGCACGTTAGACTCCGGATGACGCCGGAGTTGAGGAAGACAGGTCGTGCTTGACGAGGCGCACAAAATATCTAAGTTCGTCGGAGAAAACTGCGGCGGCGGACGGCGGCCGGTGGCGATGGACGGCCGGTGGCGGCGCTGAGCGGGGATCGTTCCCGCTCTGATACCAGCTTGAGAGAAAAAGGAATTGTGTGAAGAAAACTTCTCTCATTTTCTCATTTCGTTAGGTAAATATATATAGGACCATTTACACAAACACTGTAGCCCTAGTTACTGTAGACCTACAGCAAGCTATTACACCATAACAGTAAAATAGAAATACATAATAAAATAGCTATTCTAATACCCTGTCCACTGACGGGTCTTCTGTAAAGCTCCCCCACTAGCTTCTACTGTTTCTCTTCTTCCGAAGTCGTTGGAAAAGTGAGAGAGACCATCTATTGTCTCTATATAAAGAACTCCTTGTAAAGCTTCTAAGTGCAACATAAAGCACAAAAGAGAATGTATATTGTGTGCCCGTGGACGTAGGCAATTTGCCGAACCACGTTAAATCTTTGAGTTCTCTTTTTTTCTCTCTTTTATTCTTCTATTATATTATTGCTGCTTTTGCTTTTACAAATTGGTATCAGAGCCGATTTCTTAGTAACTGTGAGGTCCAACATTCCAGCCAAACCCACATGCAGCACAGTGTCAAAATTGGCAGCACAGTGTCAAAATTGGCAGCATAGTCAAAATTGGCATAAATTTTCGGTGGTGAACAGTTGGTTTCCTTCCCTTATAAATAGAAGGTTTTGTTTGAAGAAAAATATACAACAACACAACAATTGTTAGCTACATAGAGAGATCCTCACTAAGAGAGTGAGAGAAAAATAAGGAGATCCTTAAAAAGTGTTTTTCTAAGAGAGAAAAATTAGTAAGCCAATTTGTGAGTGTTATCCACAAATTGAAGATACAATTGTTATTGTATTTGTATTCCCATTATTGTTATAGTGGAGATTTAAGAGGCCTACGGGTCCCGTGGTTTTTACCTTATTGAGAAGGTTTTTCCACGCTAAAATTTTCTGGCGTTGTTATTATATTTTTCGCTTCCGCATAGTGCCTAATTTTGAGTTCACAGAGGAGGGAAATTGTGCCGGTATTTCCCAACAGTGGTATCAGAACTCGTTAGAGTTCTGGGATACTAGGTGCTAGATTCATAAAGAAAAAAATTCTTAGTATGCTCTGTGGTTGCAGCATTGTCTGATCTTCCACATCAGAAAAGAATAATTCTTATTGCTGAAAATAACGTGTGGTGATGTGAAAGTATTGTCCAAGAAAGTTCTGACTAAGGAAAGACTTGGTATTTAAGCGTGTCCATTTGTGACCCACCTCTCTTTCTTGGGAACATATCTGGAGAACTGTTTGCATACTACAGTTATTATACAGCATACGGTATTTCCCGTATAACACTATTCATACATAACGGTATTTCCCGTATAGCACTATTCATACATACGGTATTTCCCGTATAGCACTATTCATACATACGGTATTTCCTGTGTAACTCAAGATGGAAGGAGCTGTCACTCATGACGGAGATATGTTCAAGCTAACTGCAGATAATTACTCCTATTGGAAGCCGATGATGGAAGACCATTTATACGATAAAGATTTACATGAGCCAATTACTCACCAGAATAAACCGGAGGAGATGAAGGACAAAGAATGGGAGCTCCAAAATCGGAAAGCAGTAGCTGTAATCCAAAAATATATTGACAGAAGTTTGTTTGAGCATGTATCAACTTATACAAATTGGCTTACTAATTTTTCTCTCTTAGAAAAACACTCTCTAAGGATCTCCTTATTTTTCTCTCACTCTCTTAGTGAGGATCTCTCTATGTAGCTAACACTTGTTGTGTTGTTGTATGTTTTTCTTCAAGCAAAACCTTCTATTTATAAGGGAAGGAAACCAACTGTTCACCACCGAAAATTTATGTCAATTTTGACTATGCTGCCAATTTTGACACTGTGCTGCCAATTTTGACACTGTGCTGCATGTGGGTTTGGCTGGAATGTTGGACCTCACAGTTACTAAGAAATTGGCTCTGATACCAATTTATAAAAACAAAAGCAGCAATAATATAATAGAAGAATAAAAGAGAGAAAAAAAGAGAAATCAAAGATTTAACGTGGTTCGGCAAACTGCCTATGTCCACGGGCACACAATATACATTCTCTTTTGTGCTTTATGTTGCACTTAGAAGCTTTACAAGGAGTTCTTTATATAGAGACAATAGATGGTCTCTCTCACTTTTCCAACGATTTCGGAAGAAGAGAAACAGTAGGAGCTAGTGGGGGAGCTTTACAGAAGACCCGTCAGTGGACAGGGTATTAGAATAGCTATTTTATTATGTATTTCTGTTTTACTGTTATGGTGTAATAGCTTACTGTAGGTCTACAGTAACTAGGGCTACAGTGTTTGTGTAAATGGTCCTATATATATTTACCTAACGAAATGAGAAAATGAGAGAAGTTTTCTTCACACAATTCCTTTTTCTCTCAAGTTGGTATCAGAGCGGGAACGATCCCCGCTCAGCGTCGCCACCGTCCGCCGGCATCCTGTCACCGGCCGTCCACCGCCATCGGCCGCCGCCGGTCCTCTGTTTTGTGTGTACTGTTCACTCTTCTTTTGCAGTCTTCCAAGTCAATTTCTGGACTTGTTTTTCCTGGTTTAGTTGAAGTGTGGATAGTGGGTCTATTATTGCTCCTATCACTAGTCTCCTATGGCTTTTTCAGGTCCCGTTTTACCTATTTCTGGTACCCCAACCATTACAACGGAAAAACTAAATGGTAAAAACTTCCTATCGTGGGCTGCCTCTGTGGAACTATGGTTCCTTGGTCAAGGGTACCATGACCACTTGGAAGTGGAAGATATTGAAGGTTCAGATGAAATACGGGGCAAATGGAAGAAGCTTGATTTTCAGCTTTGTGCTGTGCTGTGGCAATCTGTTGAACCAAACATTTTGGGGACACTCAGGGCACGATGTAGATTGTTGTCATGTTTCAGATGTAGATACCGAGTGGATAATAGATTCTGGAGCGTCATATCACTGTGTTCCCAAAAGGGAATACTTCTCCACTTATAAAACAGGAAATTATGGCACTATTAGAATGGGCAATCATAGTGTCTCGCAAATAGTGGGGATCGGTGACATCTGTGTGAAGACCAGTGTTGGGAGCACATTGAAACTTAACGATGTGCGGCATGTTCCCGATCTTCGGTTGAACCTGATTTCCGCAAGCATCCTGGACAAGGAAGGATATCACCATCATATGGGTGATGGAAACTCACCAATGGATCTTTGGTGGTGGCGAGAGGAAGATTATGTTGCTCGCTGTACAAGATGCACACGGTGTTCTATGCGGGTCAATTGAATGCAGTTGAGGATGATGCTTCACCAAATTTGTGGCATAAGCGACTGGCGCATGTTGGTGAAAAAGGGTTAAATGTGTTGGCTAAAAAGTCCCTCATACCATTAGCCAAAGGTAAAATCAACCCTTGTGATTATTGTTTATTTGGGAAGCAACATCGTGTTTCATTTCAAAAGAGCTCGAGAAGGAGAGGCAACAAGTTGGAGTTGGTTCACTCTGACGTTTGTGGTCCCATGGAGGTGGAATCACTTGAGGTAACAAATACTTTCTTACCTTTATTGATGATTTCTCACGAAAGACATGGATATACTTGTTGCGCACAAAGGATTAGGTATTCCAGCAGTTTCAGAAATTCCATGCAATGGTGGAAAGGGAAACTGGGATGTCGTTGAAGTGTATGCGCACAGATAATGGTGGTGAATATATCTCTAGGGATTTTAGAGATTATTGCAGTAAGCATGGTATCAGGCATGAGAAGACAGTTTCTGGTACGCCTCAGCACAATGGTGTTGCTGAGCGGATGAATCGGACCATTATGGAGAGAGTCAGATCCATGCTCAGGATGGATAATTTACCAAAGTCATTCTAGGGAGAAGCTGTTGGTACTGCTGTCTACCTAATCAACCGACTACCTTCAGTACCTTTGGACTTTGACGTTCTGGAAAAGGTCTGGAAAGGTAGGGACGTCTCATACTCTCATCTAAGAGTATTTGGCTGCAAGGCGTTCATGCATGTTCCGAAGGAGCAGCGGACAAAGCTTGATGATAAGTCAATGCCTTGTATATTTGTTGGTTACGGAAACGAAGAGTTCGGCTACAGGTTATGGGATCCAGTGAAGAAGAAAGTTGTCCGAAGTCGAGACGTGGTGTTTCACGAGAATGAGATCGTGGGGGATACAACTGTGGATGGTGCAAGTTCCACAAGAGGCGGTGTTAATTTTACACCAGTAAGCATTCCAACAGATGGTGCCACAGGAGGAGGAATGCTAGAGTCAGAACAGGAAGAAGAAGAAGAGCCAGTCATGGGGAATCAAGAGTCAACCGTAGATGATGAGGAGATTGTTAAGCAGGGGGAGCCAGAGAACCCCGTTCCACCAGAAGAAGTTGGACCTTCATTAAGAAGGTCATCTAGAATGCATCAACCATCTACGAGGTACCCTAGTTCTGATTATATTTTAATTATTGATGAGGGGAAGCCAGAGTGCTTCCAGGATGTACAATCTTGCAGAGATAGAGATTGTTGGACGAAGGCTATGCGAGGGGAGATGAATTCTTTAAAAAAGAATGACACGTACGAGCTGGTGAAACTTTCAAAAGGGAAGAGAGCACTCAAGAACAAATGGGTGTACAAGCTGAAGAAAGATGATGGTAACCTAGTCAGATACAAAGCTCGATTGGTCGTCAAAGGTTTTACTCAAAAGAAAGGTATTGATTTTGACGAGATTTTTTCACCGGTTGTGAAAATGAGTTCTATTCGAGTTGTGCTAGGTCTTGTAGCGGCTTAAACCTTGAGTTGGAGCAGCTCGATGTAAAGACCGCATTCTTGCATGGGGATTTAGATGAAGAAATCTATATGGAACAACCAGAAGGTTTCAAGGTCAAGGGAAAGGAGGACATGGTTTGTCGCTTGAGGAAGAGCTTATACGGGTTGAAACAAGCCCCGCGACAATGGTATAAGAAGTTTGATTCCTTCATGGAGAATCAAGACTTTACAAGGACGGAGGCAGATCCTTGTGTATATGTCCGAAGATACCCTGACGGTAAATTTATCATTCTTCTCTTGTATGTTGATGATATGCTAATCGTTGGTTGGATGTAGATATGATTAGCAAGTTAAAAGGCGATTTGTCAAAGGCATTTGACATGAAGGATTTGGGATCGGCAAAGCGAATTCTCGGAATGGAAATTATCCGAGACCGAAAGACCTGTAAGTTGTGGTTATCACAGGAGAAATATGTTGAACGAGTTCTGCAGAGGTTCAATATGAAGAATGTTAAGCCCGTTAGCACTCCACTTGCTATTCACTTCAAATTGAACAATAAACTCTGCCCGTCAACAGTAGAGGAAAGAGAAGACATGTCTAAAGTTCCATATTCTTCAGTGGTCGGAAGTTTGATGTACGTCATGGTGTGTACGAGACCAGATATCGCTCATGCAGTTGGTGTAGTGAGTCGATTTCTGTCAAATCCCGGAAATATGCATTGGGAAACAGTGAAGTGGATCTTCAGATACCTGAAAGGGACCTCAAAGTTATCCTTAACTTTTGGAGGGGAGAAACCTGCGCTGATAGGCTATACAGATGCAGACATGGCAGGTGATCTTGATGAACGGAAGTCGACATCAGGTTACCTATTTACATTCTCAGGGGGAGCTATTTCATGACAGTCAAGGTTACAAAAATGTGTTTCATTATCAACTACCGAAGCAGAGTACGTTGCAGCTACAGAAGCAGGGAAGGAAATACTTTGGTTGAAACGATTCCTTCAGGAATTGGGAGTGCAACAGGAAGAATACGTAGTTTATTGCGACAGTCAAAGTGCTATAGACTTGCAAGAACACTATGTATCATGCACGAACAAAACACATCGATGTAAGATATCATTGGCTCAGACTTGCCATTGAAGATAAGGCATTTCAGTTAAAGAAGATTCATACTGAAAAGAATGCTGCTGATAAGTTGACGAAGGTTGTCCCCAAGAAGTTCGAGTTGTGTGTCAGACTTGCTGGGATGGGCTCTTACTGAGAGCCGGTTTAAGACCTCCTCCAGTATGTGACAGTTGAGGCTGGAGGGGGAGAATTGTGGGGTCTAGCTTGTTGAAAAAAATAAAAAGGAAAACTTTCAGTGGAGAATTGTGGAATCCAGCCAAACCCACAGTTTGCACAATTTGCAAACTTTCGGTGCTTTCGGTGGCAAATTGATGAACAGTGCCAATTTGATGAACAGTGCTAACTTGATCATTGCTCCTTCGTCAGCCATTCCGAGCTCCCGGATTAAACCAAGAGCTCTGATACCAGTTGTTGGGATTTAAAGCCTCTAATCCCCTATGCGGAACTCACACCGGAATGGCGGTGGTAAAAGAAAATTGGCACTATTCATCAATTTGGCATTGTTCATCAATTTGCCACCGAAAGCACCGAAAGTTTGCAAATTGTGCAAACTGTGAGTTTGGCTGGATTCCACAATTCTCCACCGAAAGTTTTCCTTTTTTTTTTCAACAAGCTGGACCCCACAATTCTCCCCCTCCAGCCTCAACTGTCACATACTGGAGGAGGTCTTAAACCGGCTCTCAGTAAGAGCCCATCCCAGCAAGTCTGACACACAACTCGAACTTCTTGGGGACAACCTTCGTCAACTTATCAGCAGCATTCTTTTCAGTATGAATCTTCTTTAACTGAAATGCCTTATCTTCAATGGCAAGTCTGAGCCAATGATACCTTACATCGATGTGTTTTGTTCGTGCATGATACATAGTGTTCTTGCTCAAGTCTATAGCACTTTGACTGTCGCAATAAACTACGTATTCTTCCTGTTGCACTCCCAATTCCTGAAGGAATCGTTTCAACCAAAGCATTTCCTTCCCTGCTTCTGTAGCTGCAACGTACTCTGCTTCGGTAGTTGATAATGAAACACTTTTTTGTAACCTTGACTGTCATGAAATAGCTCCCCCTGAGAATGTAAATAGGTAACCTGATGTCGACTTCCGTTCATCAAGATCACCTGCCATGTCTGCATCTGTATAGCCTATCAGCGCAGGTTTCTCCCCTCCAAAAGTTAAGGATAACTTTGAGGTCCCTTTCAGGTATCTGAAGATCCACTTCACTGCTTCCCAATGCATATTTCCGGGATTTGACAGAAATCGACTCACTACACCAACTGCATGAGCGATATCTGGTCTCGTACACACCATGACGTACATCAAACTTCCGACCACTGAAGAATATGGAACTTTAGACATGTCTTCTCTTTCCTCTACTGTTGACGGGCAGAGTTTCTTGTTCAATTTGAAGTGAATAGCAAGTGGAGTGCTAACGGGCTTAACATTCTTCATATTGAACCTCTGCAGAACTCGTTCAACATATTTCTCCTGTGATAACCACAACTTACAGGTCTTTCGGTCTCGGATAATTTCCATTCCGAGAATTCGCTTTGCCGATCCCAAATCCTTCATGTCAAATGCCTTTGACAAATCGCCCTTTAACTTGCTAATCATATCTACATCTGGTCCAACGATTAGCATATCATCAACATACAAGAGAAGAATGATAAATTTACCGTCAGGGTATCTTCGGACATATACACAAGGATCTGCCTCCGTCCTTGTAAAGTCTTGATTCTCCATGAAGGAATCAAACTTCTTATACCATTGTCGCGGGGCTTGTTTCAACCCGTATAAGCTCTTCCTCAAGCGACAAACCATGTCCTCCTTTCCCTTGACCTTGAAACCTTCTGGTTGTTCCATATAGATTTCTTCATCTAAATCCCCATGCAAGAATGCGGTCTTTACATCGAGTTTATCCAACTCAAGGTTTAAGCCGGCTACAAAGACCTAGCACAACTCGAATAACTCATTTTCACAACCGGTGAAAAATCTCGTCAAAATCAATACCTTTCTTTTGAGTAAAACCTTTGACGACCAATCGAGCTTTGTATCCGACTAGGTTACCATCATCTTTCTTCACCAGACACCCATTTGTTCTTGAGTGCTCTCTTCCCTTTTGAAAGTTTCACTAAATTCGTACGTGTCATTCTTTTTAAAGAATTCATCTCCCTCGCATAGCCTTCGTCCAACAATCTCTATCTCTCGCAAGATTGTACATCCCGGAAACACTGCTTCCCTCATCAATAATTAAAATATAATCGAACTAGGGTACCTCGTAGATGGTTGATGCATTCTAGATGACCTTCTTAATGAAGGTCCAACTTTTTCGTGGAACGGGGTTCTGGCTCCCCGCTAACAATCTCCTCATCATCTACGGTTGACTCTTGATTCCCGACCGTAGCTCTTCTTCTTCTTCTCGTTCCGACTCTAGCATTCCTCCTCCCGTGGCACCATCTCGTTGGAATGCTTACCGGTGTAAAATCAACACCGCCTCGTGGAACTTGCACCATCCACAGTTGTATCCCCCACGATCTCATTCTCGTGAAACACCACGCCCTCGACTTAGGACAACTTTCTTCTTCACCGGATCCCATAACCCGTAGCTCGAACTCTTCGTTTCCGTAACCAACAAATATACAAGGCATTGACTTATCATCAAGCTTTGTCCGTTTCCTTCGAACATGCATTGAACGCTTTGCGCCCAAATACTCTTAGATGAGAGTATGAGACGTCCTACCTTCGGCATCTTTTCCGTAACGTCAAAGTCCAAAGGCCTGAAGGTGGTCGGGTTAATTAGGTAGACAAAGCCAGCACTCAATGCCTTCTCCCTAGAATGACTTTGGTAAATTATCCATCCCGGAGCATGGATCCGACTCTCTCCATAATGGTCGATTCATCCGCTCAGCAACACCATCAGGCCGAGGCGTACTGTGTAAATCGTCTTTCATGCTCGATACCATGCTTACCGCAATAATCTCTAAAATCCCTTAGAGATATATTCACCACCATTATGGCGCATACACTTCAACAAGATCCCGCTTTCCCCTTTCCACCATTGCATGGAATTTAAACCGCGGAATACCTAATCCTTTGTGCGCAACAAGTATATCCATGTCTTTCGTGAGAAATCATCAATAAAGGTAAGAAAGTATTTGTTACCTCAAGTGATTCCACCTCCATGGGACCACAAACGTCAGAGTGAACCAACTCCAACTTGTTGCCTCTCCTTCTCGAGCTCTTTTGAAATGAAACACGATGTTGCTTCCCAAATAAACAATAATCATAAGGGTTGATTTTACCTTTGGCTAATGGTATGAGGGACTTTTTAGCCAACACATTTAACCCTTTTTCACCAACATGCGCCAGTCGCTTATGCCACAAATTTGGTGAAGCATCATCCTCAACTGCATTCAATTGACCCGCATAGAACACCGTGTGCATCTTGTACAGCGAGCAACATAATCTTCCTCTCGCCACCACCAAAGATCCATTGGTGAGTTTCCAGTTTCCATCACCCATATGATGGTGATATCCTTCCTTGTCCAGGATGCTTGCGGAAATCAGGTTCAACCGAAGATCGGGAACATGCCGCACATCGTTAAGTTTCAATGTGCTCCCAACACTGGTCTTCACACAGATGTCACCGATCCCCACTATTTGCGAGACACTATGATTGCCCATTCTAATAGTGCCATAATTTCCTGTTTTATAAGTGGAGAAGTATTCCCTTTTGGGAACACAGTGATATGACGCTCCAGAGTCTATTATCCACTCGGTATCTACATCTGAAACATGACAACAATCTACATCGTGAGAAACACACGTTACCTCACCATCTTCCGCCAAGGCTGTACCAGATGTGTCATCATTCTGAGCCTTCTTCCCCTTCTCCTGCTTGAGAAGGTAACAATTCTTTTTGAGATGGCCTTCCTTACTGCAATGGTAACACCGTCTCTTATCCCTGGACTTGGATCTATCCCTGAACTGTACATGTCCTCGACCTCTACTCTTACTCCGACCCCTATTTTCCGTGACAAGGGCTTGTGAGTTGGTGCTGGCAACATTCCTCCTTCTGAGTTCTTCATTGTCCATACTTTTCTTTACAGTATTCATCGTCACCACACCATCTGGAGCTGAGTTACTCAAAGATACAACAAGAGTATCCCAACTATCCGGCAGAGATCCTAACAGTAGACATGCTTGCATTTCGTCATCCAAGGACATACCTGTAACTGCTAACTCAGTTACTAGTCCTTCGAAATCGTTCAGGTGCTGTGAAACTGATCGTCCCTCAGACAGCTTCAAGTTCATAATTTTCCGAATGAGAAAAACCTTTCCTTGAGCATTCTTTTTCTCGTACATTGATTCTAGCTTCTTCTAGATCTGTTTCCTTTTTCACATGATTGTAAATGCTAGAATCTACCCATTGGCGTATCGTACCCAATGTCTTTTTCTTCAACTTGTCCCACCGCTTTCAAAGGCAATTCCTCTGGTTTTGATTCATCACCTTCTATTGGATCAAACAGATCTTTATAATAAAGGTAATCTTCCATTCTGGATTTCCACATGGAGTAATTCGACTCCGTCAATTTGATCATTGCTCCTTCGTCAGCCATTCCGAGCTCCCAGATTAAACCAAGAGCTCTGATACCAGTTGTTAGGATTTAAAGCCTCTAATCCCCTATGCAGAACTCACACCGGAATGGCGGTGGTAAAAGAAAATATTATTACCGACGGTAAAATTTGTAGCACCGGTAAATGGTAAATTACAGTTACCACAGAAAGAACCAAAATCACCAGAATAGTAATCACGGTAAAACTGTGAATAGTAATTACCGTAGAAAGTAACCACTGTAAAACCGTAAATAGTAACCACAGTAAAACCGTGAATAGTAATTACCGTAAAAAGTAACCACGGTAAAACCGTAAAATAATAACCAGATAAAATAAATGATACCAGGATTTACGTGGAAAACCCTCTAAAATATTTAGAGAGAAAACCACGGACAGAGACGGAAAATTTCCACTAAGTATAAGATGAAAATTTACAAGCACTCAGAAAAATATACTACACTCAGAGATATTTTTCTCACTAATTATTTTCTCTCTCACACTTCTCTCTCTTCTCTGTTTCCTCTCTTTGTTGGTGTGTTGTGTTGCAGCAAGGCTTCTCCTTTTATAGGAGAAGGAAATTGGCACTGGTTCATCAATTTAGCCTGTTCATCAATTTGCCACCGAAAGCACCGAAAGTTTGCAAATTGTGCAAACTGTGGGTTTGGCTGGATTCCACAATTCTCCATCGAAAGTTTTCCTTTTTTTTTCAACAGGCTGGACCCCACACGTGATAACTGAAGATCTAATGTCCGTGAATGTGATTTGTGATTAAATTAATTGAATATGTTTCATGACCTTTAATTTCCGCAGATATAAATAATTCAATGAATAAGTATATATAATTTTCTCTTTCACAAATAAATAATAATAAATAAATAAATAGAAAAGAACATTTTTTGTCCATGCTCCAATCTATAATTTTCCAACCATGTTTTTAAGTTTTCCTCTAACCATTTTAATCAGACTATCTTCCACTTGATCTACTTTACTCATTGGAACCTCCATTCATCATTTCAGGTGACCAAACCACCTTAGGGACACTTCATTGCCTAGTCTTTGCTAACATTCATGATTGACATTAAATGCCTGAACAAGCATGGAAAAAAGATTGATTAAAAAGTTCCTAATAGGGTTTTAAGGGTGAATATACCCTGGTAACAAGATGAGACAATTGCTAATGTGAAACTTAGTAGCCATGGTAATCTATATGAAAAAGATGCTATGAAACAGGCTAAAGAAGGATGAGATCAAGGATGGAGGGAACATCAAAGGATAGGCTGTCATCAACCAAAATTTTATGTGTAAACATAGACATTCTGATAAGGCCCAAATAGGAGAATGAACCTTTCACGCAAGTGGATAGTGTATGAACGCGGGAAGAAAAGGAATGCTGACATGGCATGAGGGGATTTTAGGTTGTTACAGGAGAGAGAAAGAATATTTTCTGTTTTATAGGCAATGAGGTTTCGTGAGGGGGTTGGGGGCAAGGGTCTTACCTTCTCTTTGTTTCCTTATTGTTTCCTTTGTGTTTTTAATAAAGAAATCCCTCACGTTTTTCTCATTTCCTTTGTGATTACAGCTCTATTTTCTGTTGTTGATGTTTGGAATCTATCACATTCATTGGTGCTGAGCAATACATTTTACAGTTCACTATAAAACTATATTTGCCATATAATGAAGAGCTATGGCTGCAAAAGCCATGAAGATGAAAAATGACAAAGCCAAACAGGATTAATTTACAATGATTTGGTAGGTCCTAAAAAGTGAGAAACCACCCTGAACCTGACACGACTTTATTCAGTTAAAGAAGTGGCATCAGCCACACTCAGATTTAGTATCAAAAAAAACATTCTAAAAGAATAATTTCAAAATAACCATAACTATCATTATTTGTTGGCTAGGTTTTAGTACGTTCACAATTCCACACAGAAAGGCACAAATCCAAAAAAACATGTAGTGGTTCCATAACTTCAAGATGCCAACACTTCAAATTTCAAAACAGAATCACAGTTTCTGCATGAAAATACAAGCAGAGAAATCTTTTTTCATGAAAAAAACTTTAAGCCTTCAGCAAGTAGATACTGAAGGATATTCAATGTTTGCTTTCAAATACCTGAAGAAAAATTTACACTATTACTTTTGAAATGAATATTTTGTGCTTTAGTAAACAATTAATATGTAAATATACTGCACATAATCATATTGTAATTGTTTTCCCAAATTAAAGTTTGAGACAGCATGATATGCCTATGTGCATAGAAAGAGCCACTAACATACCTTGGATAGACCAGTTAACCCATCTTTGACTTTAGGAATGAGCAGAATATGAGTAGGAGCTTGAGGAGTTATGTCCCTGAAGGCAAGCACCTGTCAGATGGTGCAGAAATTAACAGGATATTAATAGTTTTTACAAATCATTACATTAAACAACATAGCATGACCAGAATGCTGGACAACAGTGGAATTGAAAGCCAGACTTTGTAAAGCTAAAATATAGAGACAGCAGAAAAAGGAAATATGTTTGGCATGTCATAAAAGACGAAATTAGAAGAATTTCCCCAAGTCTATTTGGCAAGTTATTAGAATACTTTTTATTCCTTTTAATCAACCATCATAGCATATAGCAGAGGTTCCTAGGCAAACACTGTCCATGCTTTCTTTACAGTAATCACAGAGATAGTCAAAGGAAGAGAGAGACAGATGTTAAAATATAAACAGTCCACTTACGGCTACAATAACTGTCAGAAAACAACATTTGGATCATGCAAACAAATTATTTGAGGGAGAAGAAACTAAGAAGGGCAAAATGAACAGAGGGGGGAAACCAAATAGAACCCATGATTAACAAATTAAAAAAGTTTAATAACTCATTTGGTCCCCATAACCCCACAATTTTTACATTTTGATCCCTATGCCTAGGAACTACTCATTTTAGTCCCTACGCATACATGTTTTTAATCCATTTTAGTCCTTATATATACAATTTTTAATTCATTTTGTCCCTATACATTTGGACAGCAGGATCTAAACAGGATTGAAAAGTGTAAGTGTAAGGACTAAAACAGTAAAACGAGTAGTTTTAAAATCTAGGGAATAAAATGTAAAGATTGCGCAACTATTGGAACAAATTGAGTAATTAGACAACAATTATTCTGAAAGGGGGGAAAACTGTAAAATACATTCAATTTCTCAACTTTTTAGCCAAAAGTTACTCTCAGGCAAAAGTCTAAAACAAAATGGTCCAGAAGCAACCAAGATAACAATAAAACTGCAGTACAAAACTCAGTTTGGTAAAATTAGTACATTACAGTACATAATTTGAAATAACCATATAAAGAATTAGTTAGCAGGAAATCAAGTATTCCGATAAATTTAGCAGTGTAATCAACAATTAAATATTTGAGCTCAAGGCCAAGAGGCATGTTTTAGAACGTGCAATCCAATAGGAATGCTTGCTTTCTGTGAAAGCTGTCAATTCACAAATCCGTATGTTTAATTAGGCACTATACAGCAAAAAAAACATCGACTATGAGACCCAAGGCTTCCATCTAAATTGAAAAAAATCAAGATCTAACAAACAACAATGGAAATTCAACACAAATCTAGATTAATAGCATTTTCATTACAGACAGCAAATTTCTAAATTTCTCCATCATATGTTAACCAAGGAAACACCAACATAGCACTCATCACTCATAATTATAAGCATAGAACAAAACACATCGGGCATTACATTACCTTATCATCCTCATAAACCACAGTAGAAGGAATCTCCTTATTGATGATCTTGTCAAATCTGTGAATCATAGAATACAACGATATTAACTATGAGTACTCATAAAAGTCCCCCGACTCTGAGACACCTTCTCACATCACACTACCACTTCCAACACAAAGAGGTAGAATCCTCCGATTCTCACAATTAAATGTGGATGCGTGCGCCAAATCCACCAGAGCCATATCAAAAACATTGATCAAATTCTACCATATGCAAAAACAAGAAAAACCAAGCAAATAACCAACTCCAAATGGAAATGGGCCATCCCATGAAACGAGCATACGTCTTCGTATCAAAAGCATCAAAACAGCACCAGTAAGCACAAACCTTAAACATCTGTCTCCTAAAAAATTTACTATTGTATAAAAAAAAAATGGGCACGAAAATTTGAATAACCATCAGACAAAAATTACTTCGCATTGCAGTAAACATCAAATGCAAATCAAAGAGCAAACATTTCACTATCCAAAAGTATACAAAAAAAAAGTTAAGTATTATAATGCAGTACAAAAACAATTATCAAATTCCATCAAATGCAAGCAAAACCCAGAAAACCTAAGCATACAACCACATGGAAACGGGTCTTCCCATCAATCAAGCATACACATTCAAAGCATCAAAATAGAACCAACAAGCACACATCCTACACACATCTTAAACACTTTTTTTTCAACAAAATCAACCACTACGTAACAAACAAAAAAGCAAGGAAATTTTGACAACCCATTAACCCAGACAACATAAATATGCAACCTTTTTAGGGTTTCTACAATCCAACAAAGAAAATCATAACACCAAACAGATGGTTGGCAAGAAATTTTGTGAAACAAGGAGATACCCATGAAAGAGGGGACAAAGAAAAATTGCTGATAACAAAAGAGCAAGTAAGGAGAGAAGAGTGAGATAGTAAAGGAGGAAACTTTGAAGCATACATGGTGGGAGAATCAGCATCAGAGGGAGTGGCAGCTAGAGCAGCTTCCTTCTCTGAAGCCATGGAAGTGGAACTAGTCAAGTGTGATGCCAATACACTGATTCTTTGACTTATGTTGCTATTGTTGTTGCAACTCATTCATGAAATAATGGTGTGCTTAGGGAAACCCCAAATCCAAATTGAGCTTTTTTGGGCTGAATCCAAATGGGTTCCTTTTGTTATTATTTATGGTCCTAAGGAGGAATCCAAACATGTTAGGATAAGAGGCTGTAATGTTATTATATCCTTTTATTTGTGACACTTGTGCGAATAATGTATTTGATGAGAGTGCATTATTTTATTGATATTTATTAATTTATTAATTGGCCTTGAGTTTTGATTTAAGGCATATTTGAGGAAGAAAATTGAAAAAAAAAAAAGAGTGAGAGAGAGAGAGAGATGAGAAATAGATAAAAGAAAATTAGGAGAAATATATATTATTTGGTATGAGAGAAATTAAAAGAAAAGAAATGTTAAAAGATAAATAAGTATATTTAGCAAGAAGAGGAATACAAATAGGAATCATCTTTGAATTGGATTAAATAATCCACTATTCCATGAATTATAATCGATAATCATAGCATTTTTTCTTCCAAAAACCATGGCACTTTTCTTCTCATCTTGGGAAAGAAATTTTTTACGGATCCTCTATTTTATTTTCTTTTTATTTTTCCTATCATTCCATGTATTTCAAATAATAGAAGTGTGTGGAAGTTAGACATTTTGACACCCTTCTTTTTCTTTTTCTTTTTGTCTTATTTCTATGCTAGAATTATTAAGGTTGATTTTCATCCCTATTCAACCCATAAATCTTATAGCTAAGTTCCTTCTGTCTTTACATTCAAAAGTTAATCTGTGCCACTTTGATATTCTTGGAGAAATTAGATTTTTTCTTAAAAGATAATTAAATATATAAATTAAAAGGTTTAATTTTGAATCACAATAAATATAAATTAATATAAAATAATGTTTTCAAGATCTGACCGATTATCAACTCAATTTAGATATTAGGCATGGGTCACACACTATGCAACAAATTCTTGCTCTTTTTTTAGTTGTAACCGGATACACTCACCATAGCATTGGACACAAAACTAGTCGAGGAGTGAAATAGGACATCTTTTCATTCTCGTATCTTGCACCTAATATAATAGGATGTTAGCTTGAGCAAGATCCGGTCCACTTGTAATTTCTCTTGAATTGGACCTAATATAATTGGATTTCATGGACCAAATTTGGGGTTTTACTTAAACAAACCATTTATGACACAAGTACTCGATATTCCTTACAAATTGCAATTCAAATTTCACAATTTCATTCAATTTGGCTAGCCAACAATTTGAATCGTATGATGCATCAAGTGTTATTTTGAATCTTACAATACATGGATAAATCACAATGATTCTTATCGTGGAAATGAATCACACAATCTTTTGGTTCGTTGATTTTTCCCACCATTTCTTATTAAAGAAATTGAAATGCTAAGCTTAATTTGTTAAATGAAAAGATACTAAAGGAGCACTATCAAATGCAACCAAATTAATTTTTCAAATGTTCTATTTTCATTCTTTTGAGAAATGGGTTCCACACTGTTATTGAATCATAGTATGCATTTGGCTAATCCATTGCTCTTTTTCACTCTTTTGAATACATGTTTCTTACCCTCAGTCATAACTTACGGTTATGTTTTGTTAGACACTTGTAATCGTTTTCTAGTTTAAAATTAGTACGTTGAGTATTTATAACGTACATCGTTTATATGATGTATTTGAAGCTACTTTTCATTGTGTATTGAAATTTTATGATTTAGTATGATTCTTGATTTAAAAATTAACTTGATAATTCACAACGTAAATTGCAATTTTATAACCTTTTGTTCAGATGTCAAATAATTTTTGGGTTTGGCGTTCAAGTGATAGTTCTCAATTGTGTTGATTTTCTAATAGCTCTCCATCAATTTTACTAAAAATAATACGTGGGACAATACATTTATTTTTCCATATTTAAAATTATTTTTTTATAATTTTTTTATTATTTTGTATATGTGCATTAATCTTTAATTACTAGCACAGTGATTCTTCTGGAGTGTAAGGAGTCGATTGACATATTTATAATAAAATATTATTTTAAAGATCAGAATATTTAAACTAGCAAATGAAGTTCTATTTTCACAACCCATTTTTTTTATCTTTACTCCTTTGTAAAGTATAGTAGTTGTTCCTTTCGCGTCCTAACTCTGGATCGTTAAGCCGGGTAGAGAGAATTCATATTGAGAGGTGCAAGAAAAGAGTTTGCACATTGTTGAACGAGATTAAGTTGTCGTTCTTGGGGTGAGTAGAGTTGTATATGTAAAAACTCTCCAATGTTCAATAGTGGTCGTCTTAGAGTGAAAAAGAATAAGTAGAGAGAGGTAAGAGCGTAAGGAGTGTAAAGTAAAAATTGTATTCCTTGGTGGTGAACGAAGTATTAATTAGTTGATGATTTAACCAAGTTGGATAGACAAGTGGTCTTGGATCACACACTAATGGGATATATTCAGCTATAACTGGGCAGATATGACGTTAGACCAACTCAGTTGTTTTGCAGATAATAATGATGTTAGATGGTTGGTATGGAATGTAAGTAATAAGACATGTATTCTACTCTGATTGGCCTATTATGGCTGCATAGGCCGATTAAGTCAACCTTGAGTTCTGTGATGTTGACTTAATATATTAATTGAGATGTCCAAGTCACATCACTCTAGCACGATACACAGTACCCCCAAGCTTGGGAGTACAAGTTTGTGAAGATTTCTGAACTTTCTCTTTAATGTGCTTACCTACTTTAAAGGAAGGAGTGGTCGAGCTGAGTTCGTCTTTACTTTTAAACTTGTCGAGAAATCCTTATCCAATCAGAGTACAAACTCTGGTAGCTAGACATTTACAAACTCTATATATCAAATAGCTAATTTTCTTTTCTTTTTTTATTTCTCTTCAGTAAGGTTACTAACCATATGTCAAGTTTAAGAAGTAAAGAATTGTATTCTATTTTTTTATGTTGTTGTTTGCATAACAAGCTTAAGACTTGTATATTACTCTTCTTTGTAATCTTTAACACTTGGATTAAAATAATATTGTTTTTTTCTTTCATTCTCTCGTCTATGATAAGATCTCTTTCTCTTAAAACCTAACATTTTAAGGTCAAATATATGTTGTGTTTTCACTATGGTTGATTAAATTGAGTTTTTTTCCTACTCTTTTATTTCTCAAAGGACCCATTACACCAGTCTTGTGAGTTTAAAGAAAATCTATACTATAAATTAAAGATTAAGTAGTTATTTTTGTTCTTGAAAATGAAAAGTATTGTTATTTTAGTTCCTGAAAAATAATAAAATTAAAAAACAGGTCTTTAAAGTTTAACTAATTTTACATTATAAATGTATTATGTTATTTATATTTGATTATAGATGTCATAAATATTTTTATCATCTAATTTAATTTTGTTTAAGTACTTGATTAAAATTTGTTTCAACTTAAATCATATGTAGGAGATGATTATAATGAATGATAAATAAATTATTGTTTAAATTTTAAATTTTAATTATTTTTATTATTATAATTATTATTATGTAATTGTATTATTTATATAGGTATGCTATTTAGAAGGATGATTTCTCCATATTGTATATGTTAATAGAAGAATTTTGGAAATTAACTAAGTATCACGTTCAAGGAAGATGTGAAATGTTACAAATAAAATAAGGAATTATCTTTGATAAATTAAAAAGCAGAATCTATGAGAAGTTGTAATTACAATTAAATGAAATTATTGATTCATTAGTAACAAGATATTGTGTTGAAAATAGGTATGTTGCATTACATATATGTAAAAGATAAAAATACAAGAATGTGGTTAAATTGTGTTAACAGTCTTTCCGTTTATTGTTTTAAAAGTGGTTAGACGGAGCTTTGGAGCTTTAAGTTCTTTAACTGTTAATTTTAATTATAAGACGTTTCAGTTGTTATTCCCGTTAGTAAGCAAAGAGCAGTTAAAGACAATGATATTTTTATACTGGTTCGTCTATTCAAGACTACGTCCAGTTACTTAGCAACTTGCTAAGTTTTCACTACAAGCCGCGAAATGGTTATAAGTATTCTTTGCACCCAGCCACTTCTGGCTATACATATATTCTTTGGTCCCAACCTTCTCATGTTAAACAACTAGGTATTCTTTGGAATATAGTCTCCTCAGGCTAATACAAAGGTATTCTTTGGAACGCAGTCTCCCTAGGCTAATACAAAGGTATTCTTTGGAATGTAGCCTTCTCAGGCTAATGGCACCATACAAGTGGATTTAAAGTGTTTCTAACAAACAAGAATCCTCTTCGCAGAGAGGTGTTATACAATAAAGATGAAAGCTTAAGCACAAGAGAGCAAAACTTCAGTTAATAGTTATTCAAGCGTAAGTTCGCCAACTTGAACTAGTGTTGGTGAAGTCCTTTATATAGGCAATGTCTTCAAAGATTCGTTAGAGACATCTTCAAACCGTTGTCCTTCTTTCTTGGGTTCTTCAAACGTGTGTCAAAGAACAATCATGATTGCACAGCGGAGTCAATGCACGTTCAAAACCTTTTTCTGACTTGATCAGAGAAAGCAACAAAAAGTAGATTTACTTTTCATGTAGCAGAGGTTCTGTACGGTTCCCGATCTGTCTTAGGAAGCTTCAATGAGTAACGACTAGATTTGAATTCTTTTGCGAGTTACTTCATCTGATAGCTTGGACTTCACTTATATTTGATAGATGATGAGTCTTCATAATCTTCAGTTTTGAGACTTTGTCTTATCTTTAGACTTGAAGCTTCGTCTTGAGCTTTCATCTTGAGGCATGTTTGGCCTATCATAAGCAGACAATGACTTCATAAGATGCAAATTTTGAGGAGTCATACTTCGTCTGTACTAGCTTCGTCTGATTTTGTCTTGCAATGTTTCAGTCTGATGTTATTCCGTATGTTCTGTAATTAATCAAAACTCGAGACATTAATCATCTTGATCTAAATATATATATATATATATATATATATATATATATATGATGAATATATTGAAATAATGATCGACAATTGTTAATAAGAAGATATGAACACAATGAAATTACACATTAAAGCCGATGTTGTGAGTGGTTCTACATTTCTTGCAACAATTTTTTTATCATCAAATGTTATTAATGTAACAAGAGATTAATTGAAAGTTGGTAACAAAAGAGGTTGAACATATTTAGGCTATGATAATAATTAATGAAGACTATCATGTATTTGATTCATATGTTGACAAATCATCTAAAAAGAGAATATTGATGAGAATTTACTTGATAGTAATAATAATGATATAAACATACAAGTGTAACTAATTACAATAGTTAAAATACAATAAGACTAGTATAAATATTTGTCTATTTTATTTTAATGTTTGTTATTTATAATAATTTATTTTTGGTAAGAGAAAGAAATTAATGTCATTTCTAGGAAGAAACATTTCACTGTACAAATAATAATAGAATTACCTGATGATGATAAAGAGTGAGTATTAGTCTTCTGTCAATTTAGAATATTGGTCAAGAATTATGCATTAATTTAGAATTTGATAAAAATAAAATAAAATATTTTAAAACAATATTTGATAAATGTATATCGTGTGATAAAATTCAAATCAATAGGAAGAATGTCACATTTGTATAAATTTAAATTTAACACAAGATCATTAGCACCTAGATAGTACTATGAGCGAAACTCCAAGCTACATGTTATCAAGAATGAACTACAAAATATCCCAAGGTAAAAGATATGCATACACTTTCTAATTTAACTCGTTCTTTCTAATTGCTGTTAATTGTCTTCATATATAGAGGTTGCCGACAAGAATTGGAAGGGTAAGTTGTTGTTTATAATGTCTAATTCCAATGAAATTTTGGTTTTAAAAAAAACGTTTTGTTTTGAGCTGAGGCTTAGAAAATATACAAATTTAGATGAGTAACAGTATGATGAATCTCTTTAATCAAGTTTAATTCTGTTCAGTTTGAATTAGAATAATTAAATTATGTTAAAAAGGGAATATTAATGCATGTAAGAATATTTATAAAATAATAAATGAAACAATAATTTAAATAATTAACTTAGTTTTCATGAATTAAAATAAATTTATGAATTTAATTTTTAGTTAATTGTAATTTATAGAAAGACTCAATTTAGTTTATCTTATAATTTCACCATCTTTTACTGATCTAAACTGAAATCTATTTCTTTTTTTCTATCTCTTTCTTAATTGTAAAAATATACGCTTACTTTACTTGAAAGTATGAAATAAGTCAAACCAACATTAAGTTGCAAATCTTGTAAATAAAGTATCATTTTAGCTCCTGAATTTTGACAATAATATTATTTTAATTCTTAAATTTTAAAAAAGAACAATTTTCTTTTATATTTATTTTTTTATTCAATTTAATCCTACCTTAAGATAATACTTATTAATTATCTTAAAAATTAAATTAAATTAAATTAAATTAAATTAAATTAAATTAAATAATAAATATAAAAACCAGAGATTTATTTATTTTTAAGTATTAAAGATTAGAATAACATCATCTTCAAAATTTAAAGATTAAAATATAGTGGCCTCCTTTTCATCCTGTAGAATCTTCCTACTTCTTGTGATGCTTCTTTATTCCCCAAAAATATTGATTCGCTAAGCATTTTCTTAAAGCTAAATATTCATGTCACCACTTTTTGTGAGTACTTTGTTGCCAAGCATGTTAAAAAGTGCCTTCAATTTCCTCTTCTTGCCAAACTTAAACCTAAATTAAAGTGCTTCACATTACGTGCGTTAGAAGATGCATTAATGCATTGCACAACCCATCACTTCAAAAGTACATTTATTGCAACGATTTAATTCTTCATTTTTTTCTTCACAGTTTCGTTTAAGATTTAAGTTTTTACATATATAAAAAAAACTAAAACCTAGAACAAAAACTACTAGGTTTTATGAAAAAATTGAAAATTTTAGTATCTACATGTGTATAAATTAAAATAAAGTGCCTATAGGCATAAACTATATATATATATATATATATATATATATATATATATATATATATATATATATACTTTCACTACATCACCCACACTGTTTTAAATATTTATTTGGTAAGTTCTGTTTACATTGAAACATTTCTTTAGACTAATGTTAGTATATTTTCATCACTAAAAAGAATTATCTGTCAAATCCATACGTCAAATATTTTATAAGACTGATTTATATGTACTATAATATTTTTATATATACAAGATGAACATGAACTCATTCTATTGACGCATCTTATTATTGATAAGATGAAATGAAAAATTATCAAATCCTATTGAATGTTTGTGTAAAAACATTTACGCTTACAGCATATATATACATTAAATTCACAACTTTTTTATATTATAATCTTTTTGAATGACTTATCAAAGGCTCCAAACCTAATATCTTTTGCCTTTAACATTTAAGCATGCATGACCAATGCATGTTTCAATTAACTTTTTTCAATCCTTTGAAAACTTGACGAAAAGTGTCATTTTTAATTAAAATAAATTGAATATGCATTCATTTAATCAAGCTGACACTTTCCTCAAAAATATCTAAAATATATTATAAGTTATTTAGCAGTTAACAGTAAATTGGTGCACTACTATAGTTATAAATTAACAAAAAGAAAGTAATTAAGACTAAGAGATAATACTATAGTTAAAAGTTTTCAAGTAATTATTTAAGGTAAATAAAATCAATACTTATACTTTACTCATAAAATAAAAGTAAAATGAAAAGTATATTGACAAAAAGTTTGAGAATCTCCTTTTAAAAGATCATTCATACTGGCATACAGCTGTTCTAATTAAAGACATTTGGTTGATTTTCTGCCCAGAAATCACTGTATATAACAAAGTTTTGTTCCACAAAGCCTTTGGTTAAAAGAAAAAAAAAAGAGATTAATTGACTTCAATTATAAATATAAACTAAATATTAGCGATCAAATTATTTAATTCAATGTTCTTATTAATTAAATTATATATATAAAATTTTATACAAAATTCTAAAATTATTTAATAATTTATTAAATCATTTTATTTTAGCATATATCATGTAAAGTCTAAATTATTCAAATGAAAATACTTAATGTTATTATATATCTCATGGTAAAGTTCAAGTACGTTCTAGAGAAAAATCTGAAATTTTGATGAAAAACTTCACTGTATATACGTAGTTCTAGACGTATATATACAGTTGAAGTGAGGAAGTGTCTTTCACATTTGACTGTTTGGTCTCTACGCATGTTTCTGATGTGTAACATTTGAATAATTTGATGAGAAACCTACGGCCATCGAACATTAATTTAAAAAGCACATTATCTTGGTACTTTCCACACTATACATAACAATAAAAAAATATAAAGTATGTGGGACAGTTATTTTCATGTGGGACAACTCATCTTTCATCTAAATATAGTGCCAAATAAATAAATAAATGATGGAAATATCTCAATAGGTATATATTGATAGGTCCCCAGTGTAAGTTAAAAAGAATTATGAAAATCAAAAAGTGAATATCATCATTGTGATAGTTATATATATATATATGTAAAAAATATGATTGAATGCATGCTTCAAAAGTTTTTAAGGCTAATTATACCTGTAATTAATATTAATTAATAAAAAATAAATTATACATTATAAAGATAAGTGTATAAAAGTTAATCTTTATGTTAAATCGTGAAAATATTGATATTTAATGATCAATTGACGATCAACTTGCAGAGAATATTTATAGAAACTTTTATAATATAATATAAGAAGAATATAAACAAAAATTTTACGTCGTCTAAAACTATAATTTATTATAGAAAAATCTTTATCTTATAATCTAATTTTATAGAATTAAATTTAAATTTATAATTTATATTTCTAAAATAAGATTAAAACTTATTTTAAAATTATTAATATTATTAAATTTATCATATTATTTGTTATCGATTTTTGTAGTAATTATAATAATCCAACTTACCCTTAAATTAAGTTTCATTAATTAATATAATTTTGAGTAACTTAATATCACTAATTTAAATATTAAAATAGTATAATAAATTTAATAATTTTATATTATTTTAAAAATAATTTAATTGGTAATATATGATTGATTGAAAATATAAATCTTACTAAGGTCATTCGATGTATAACAATTGATGACCTTTTAACTATAGTTAATAATAAGAGGAATCCTGACATACAAGAATGCATGAGGCCCAACCAATCAATCATTCACATTTGGTAATGGCATACATATTCAATGATAGCACAATCTTCCTTTTCCAATCTTTAATTAGAAGGGAGCTTATGTTCAACGCAATCATATATTCATAGCAAGCACCATTACAAGAGTGCTAATTGACACATGAAAATCAACTCTATAATTAATTAATAAAAAGTTGTCAGTCCTAGGAATCTCTAGTATCTGTAATTGTGTCACTCATACCTTTTATTCTTTTGCTTATGACAAAGGAGTGTCCTCCAACTTCCACAATCTGTTAAAGGGGAATTAAGTAGACAAAGAATGATTGTATAAAGTGACGTACATACATGAATTTAATTGATACTTAGAGTGTGAAAGATTTTTTAAATTATAATTTTTTTTATTTATAATAATAAATTTATAAATCATGCACTAAAATAACTAATAATTTAAAATCTGTACACTTATAATATACTAAGATTAAAGTAACCCACTGCACACACTCTCTCTGTAAATATATACTTTACAAGAAAATTAACAAATATTATAATGAAGAAGCATCTATTTTGTTTCTCTGTCAAACAATGGCATATGCCAAAGAACCGTAAAGTTTAATAAAAGTTACACTAATTAATAATATTGAGATGTGTTGCATTAAGAATATTTATTAAAAAGGAAACGGAAAATTTTATCAAACAATTCCAAAGAAAAAATCATATGTGTGTTTATTGGTAACAGTTTTGCAGTAAAATTATAGTATAAATTAAATTATAATTAAAATTTATAATAAATAATATTTTTAAATGTATGATTATGTTTTAAATTTATGTTGAATAATTAACATTGTCATATAAAATTACTTTTTTTCAACCGTTGATAATCCTTTTGTAAGAGAATATTAAAATAATATGAAAAATGGTGTGTTTATGTAGCTAAAGTCATGTGAGAAAACTCTTTAAGCTAATAACAATTATAATATGGGGAACGGCATTAATTTATGACCTAATGAAATTAGAAAAACTCGTGATAAGAAAAAAAAAAGAGTTTAAAAAGTTAAATTTCCAAAACTACTCTCTTTGAAAAAACAATATCCCTAGAATGTCATTTTAAAATATCAACAAAAATATCAAATAGGTTTTTTTTTTTTAAAAAAAAATAAAACAGATATGTTTAGTTTTCTTAGGTGTTTTTACTAATACATTGTGGCCTTTTTACTTTATAAAATTGCTAGAAAATATCTTTTATCAATGAATATAAAGTTTGAAATTTAATAACTCTTACAAATTAATTGAGCTTTAGTATCAATATAAAATGGAAAGGAAAAGAATATGCAAGAGTATATTAGTAATACTCCTCTTAATTAATTTGTTAATATGTTTCAAAGCTAAGGCATCATTGCACAATTGGTTTCACAAACAAACATAAAATGAAAAGATTCATGGGATGCTTAGATATGGCACTTAAAAAATGTTATGCAATGCAATCCTAGTACTAGTATGCACTAAATATATTTTACATGTTTAGAGTTGTGGCTTGTGACAAAGAGGTGAATCTTTTATGGAAATAAGAGTTGGAGACTCTTTTGAGTACATGAAAAAACACTTGCACGTGCATTTCTTCATTGGGTGAATACACACGTGCCTTTGAATGAGTTTGTCTGTTTACTCAAGTTCACATGTTAACACTGGCTGATTAGTTGAGATTCCCACACTAACCCTAGTGAAGTGAAGAATATGGTGGCCATGCAATAACAAATGCAATTGAAAAAATATATTTAGACACCTAAATGTTAGTATACACTTAAAATGAGAAAAAAAGAAGAGAGAAAAATATATGTAATGTAATTATAAAAAAAAAGATAGAGAGAAAGAAAAAATATTATTAAGATGTTTATATTAAAAATAAAATATTGTTTAAATATTAGCACTCCATGCAATAATATGCTTGATATGATGGAGGATATATTGGTTTTGACCAACAAATTACTCTAAAAAGATTTTTACATTAGGATTTCATAAATTTTATTTAAAAAGTTATAAATTATGGATTAAATTAGAATATAATTGTGGCACTTACACTGGGGATCCACGTATATATAGAAGTTGGGGCAATTGCCCCCACAAGAAGTTTACTTTTCTTTAAATATATTTAGTAAAAACTTATTTGTCCCTACAGGTGTTACCCGTTGGAAAAAAAATTAAATGGAAAAATATTTATCTATTACTTTACTTTTTCTAATTTTTGTCATCATTAAAATTATGTATTTTATAAGAGCTCATGATAATTTTTTTCTTCGACAACAATGTTATAACTATTTCTTACATTTCATTCAATACATTTTAGTTTAAACAAAATTTAATTTTAATTATGATTTTATAATATCAATAAAACTTTAAATATATTTATTTTATTATATTTTAAACTATTTATTTTGAATGAGAAAATATAAAAGAGTTATAGATGAGAATAAAATAATTAGCATAAAACATAAAAAATATATTACAAAATTAAATAATAATTTTTATAATTTTTGAAAATTTTAAATGTAATTGTGTTTTTAATTCCTTAAAATAGGTTAAAATTATTTTTGTAGCAAAATTTTGAATTAACTTATATTTTATTTGTGTATTGCACATATTATAATTATATTATATAATCAAAATAAATGGATATCATGTATTAAAAGGTTCTTAAGTTATAAAAAAAATCATAAATTTTATATTTTTTTATTTGTGAAACAATTTTTTTTTTCTAATAAATTATTTCAATGAGATAAAAAATTAATTAAACAATACAATTAAAATAAAAAACAGAAATACATTTTCTATTAAAAATTAATAAAAAAGATAATAATATGTTTATTATTAATTTTAGCAAGAATAGTTTAACCTAATGAACACAAATAATATATATATATATATATATATATATATATATATATATTAGTTTTGGTAATTTAAAAGAAATTATTTTTATTCTTACCGTGTGTTTTTGTCACATATAAGTAGTTTTGGTGTAAGAATCATGATAGGTGATAATTATAGAAAAGTACTTAAAAGTTTAATTGAAATAAATATAACTATCTAATCAATTCTTAAAATTAAACTATTTTAATGTAATTTTTATTGAGAAAATTCTAAAGTTTAGTTTTATGAAAGAATTTATATATGTTTAAAGTTTCTAACATATTTTTACGAGAATATACTCGGATAATTAAAGTATTGAAGATTTAGAAAAGAAACATATTTTAAATAAGATCTTCTCACTTAAGTGAAATTTTTTTAATGAAGAATTACCTTACATAAAATCTATTTGTTTAAGTGAGTGTTCGTCTCATTTAAGTAAGACCTTTTAATGAAGAATCACCTCAAGATCTGTCCATTTAAGTGAGTGTTTGTCTTGCTTAAGCTAGACTTCCTAATGAAGAATTATCTCAAGATCTATTCACTCAAGGGAGTGCTCCTCTTATTTAAGTAAGAGGCCAAGTTATACTAAGAATAAATTAAATCTTAATTGCTTTAAAAGAAATGGAGACATTAGATATAGACAAAAAACCTAGAAGACAAAGCAAGTAAGAACACTAAGTCAAAGGATTCTAGAGTGTCTAACACTAAATTGAATTGGGTTTTTCATTAAGTATGTGTAACTAATTCCTTTCTTGTTGGGATTGGAAGTAAACAAAACCAAATTTTGTAAACTTTCTACCTTTAATACTATGTTATTCAGTTTATTACTCTATTCCGTCTTTTAATGCTTTATGAACTTGATCACCTCATAATTCAATCAAGGATTTAATCGAAATTGATAAATTTCCTTTAAGCCCCAAACTAAAAGAGAATACTTAATTATGGTTAATTCTAGAATCAAGCCTACACAGCTCTTTACAATAATACTAGTTATTTATTGTAAAACTCGCCAAGATATTAAGAGTTTAAATAAATAACTTAGACTCTTCCATCTCAGGTATAAGGTTTGAGTAATGTAAATGCTCGAGGATAAACCAAATAATACCATATTAATAATTGAATAGTGGGGTGAAGTTCGGCTAAATGAAGTTCAACCCTAACATATTTCTCCATTTTAATGCTTTATGAACTTGATCACCTCATAATTCAATCAAGGATTTAATCGAAATTGATAAATTTCCTTTAAGCCCCAAACTAAAAGAGAATATTTAATTATGGTTAATTCTAGAATCAAGCCTACACAGCTCTTTACAATAATACTAGTTATTTATTGTAAAACTCGCCAAGATATTAGGAGTTTAAATAAATAACCTAGACTCTTCCATCAAAGGTATAAGGTTTGAGTAATGTGAATGCTCGAGGATAAACCAAATAATACCATATTAATAATTGAATAGTGGGGTGAAGTTCGGCTAAATGAAGTTCAACCCTAACATATTTCTCCATTGAATTTAACTTAATCTTGTAATTTCCTCTCTCTGAAATCCTTTCTATATTGAATTCTCTTAATCCTTTTAATTTATTATTCCTTATTTCAAACATTCTTCCGTAATATTTCACAATCATGTGTGAACTTTTGACTTGATTAAGTATTACGCGAAATTCGTTGAAAGACAACCTGGAAGCAAGTCCAATTACTACTACAAAAATTCGGTTATTCTTAGTTGATACTAATTATATTCAACGAACATATCTTAAGGCAATTCTTCATTAAAATCTTTCTCTTAAGCGAGATGAAAACTCGCTTAAATAATTAAACTTTGTGTAAGATTATTCTTCATTTAAAGGTCCAACTTAAGTGAGAAGATATTGTTTGAAACATGTTTTTTCTCTAAATTTTCAAGACTTTTGATTATTCATGAGCTATTCTCACAAAAGTAGATCAGAAACTTCAAACATATCTAAATTCCTTCCTAAAACCAAGTTTTGTACCTTTCTCAATGAAACTTTATTTAACTAGCTTAACTGTAAGGACTGATTGGATAGTTTTACTCATGTGAATTAAGTTTTTAAGTATTTTTATGCAACTATCAAAACACCTTAAACTTAAGACTTATTTCTCCTCAAACGATTACTATGAGAACATGACAATCTTAGGAACCAACATTTTTTCAATCCATAACCTATCAATTTTCACAAAACATAAATTATTTTAGTTGTCCATTAATCAATTCATGGCTTAATGGTGTTAGTCTAGAAATTCATGTAAATGTGAATATTTATCAAAGAGCAACATTCATGACAATTAATGTGATGTAGCATAATATGACTTCACTTGCCCTCTCAAAAATGTTTCACTCTAGGCTTTAGGTGTGGCTTGGTTATTATAATATTTACTCAATCATACATCAAAACCACATAATTCATATTTGATTTTCTTTTCTATGAAAGATCAATTACAAAGGTATGTAATGGTGCAAGAATCACTAAGGAATTTTCCAATTTGTAACGTGGTCGGGCTAATAAATGGATAATTATTTTTCTAGATGGAAAATGACCTATTGAAAGAGGTAGAGCATACAATATTCTAGAACTTTAACCATGTATTGCCAACATCAAACACTCAAGTACTCTACTTCAATTATAAACTTGCAATCTTTTTTCCTTTGTTGCTTTTCTAGACTTATAAAGAAAAACTAATCTTTCTATCTCTTTTTCGTTTTTCTTATCTTTTTCAAAGGCTTGGTATTTAAAATTGTGTATTTTTTGTTGATTTACTAGGAGTACATGTACACTTTATCTCTTCAATATTCAAACAAACACCTCAAATCTAAAAATTTCCTACTTTCTAAGCTTATAAGTGTTTATCATGCTTAGTACTTTACTTTCCTTCCCCCTAACGTAGGTTGATCCATTATTTTTTACTAGCAAATAGTTTTTAGAAGAAATTTTTTTATTGATTAGCTCAAAGTGGGAACTAAAGGATAATAATGTAAAGGCTGCTTTTTGGCTATGTGGCTAATTTTTAAGAAAGCCTTGATCATTTTCTTGCACAAATATGTAACAAAGTGAAGGTGAGAATTAAGTAAATCCTATTATGTGTGTAAACATGTGTCACTCAATATGCATATATACGAGACCACTCATCTCACCAAGTTAGGCTACAAGTAAAGAAAATATTCCATAATGACCCAAGCCTATTATTCAAAAATATTTACTTCCCTAGTATTAGAGTTCATTTACAAAATCAACCAACAATGAAAACATTCACATATAGGAGTAAACTTAACATCAATTTTTAATACAAGCAATGTTTTCATTCCTAAACTACTGAATGGAAATAACATAATCAAATACAAAACAGTAAAAGAAATCCTAATCCTAATGACATAGTCAAAATTAAGGAAGGAAGAAAGTATCATTCTAGCTTGCCTTCCAAGAAGCACTTCTTTAACGCCTCTAGCTTGACAGATGAGAACACTCAAGGTTTAAGTGAATGACGATGAAAATTGGCTTTTGTTTTGGTTTTCAATGTGGTTAACACACATCTTCCAGTCAGTTACCTTACTAGTTGAGATTAAATCTTCCTCTTATCTATCACATCCACCTTAAAGTAAGTTCCATTTTCCTCCATGCTTTTCATAGTCTGTAAAACATCAAAGGTTAGTTCTTCATCTTGTACTTGAATTATGACTTTTCCATCTGCCACATTGATGATGGTGTCGATGTTATTTATGAATGGACAACCTCGGATAATGGGTATCACTGAGTCTTCCTTCATGTCCATGATAACAAAATTTTCATGGAAAGCAAACTTCTCAATGTTCACCAATAGGTTTTCTAATATGCCATAAGGTACTTTGATGGATCTATACATTAACTGTAGCGTTATTCGAGTTGGTTTCACCTCTATATTTCCCACCTTGGTTAATAAGGTGAGGGGCATCAAGTTAATGCTAGCTCCCATGTTAAGTAAGACTTTTTCCAATATAGAGTTTGCCTATAGTCATTGGGAAGGTGAAATTCCTAGGGTCTTTTAGTTTCTTTGGCAAGCTTTTCTATTGGACAACACTACAAAAGGCTTCTAGAGTTACCACCGTGTTTTCCTCACTCATGGTTCTCTTCTTTATTTACTAAGTCCTTCTTGAACTTAGAGTAAATTGACATGTGTTCCAAATACTTCATGGAATGGAATGGTGATTTATAATTGCTTGAAGATTTCGTTGAAGTAAAAAACACTTCCTTTCCTTATCTATTTTTATGGCAACAGTGGATAAGGCATCTTTTTAATAGGTTCAGAAAGACTCTCTTTTCTCTTGCGAGTTAACCATTTGTTTTCTTCTCATGGTATGTGTCTCGGTCAACTCCTTTTTTTTCTCTTTTTTAATTTTCAATTTTCTGATTTTTTTCTTCTGTGTCTTCTTTTGCTGCTTCATGCGCAAAAACTTCTAGTAGTGTGATCCAATTGCCTTTGGATTGGGTTTTATAACAAAAAACAAACCTATAGGATTTTTCCCCAGTTGTTTGGCTATCTACCCAATCTGCATCTCTAGATTCTTAATCAACACCTATGTGTTTTTCTAATTACTAATGTTGAGTTTGGTGGAAGTAAAAAGATGATATCTTTTAATTGGCTTGTAGTCTCCTCTAATTTACTGACTCGATCATATAGCTCGGGCTTCTGAAATTGAGGTTTCATTTAAGAGGAACTCGAGTGCAGATTGTGGTTGTACTTAGTGTTTGGATTTTGGAAGTGCCTATCATGTTGTTGTTACCAAAGTTGTTATATTGTTGTCTGCCCTGATTGCTCATATAGTTCATGATTTTGGGCAAAAATGACATCTTGAATACTCAATTCATAAACCCCTTTTGAGTTTCCATATTTTGAGCTTTGCTCACTAGATGCTAGATTTTTTATGATTTGCAACAACATTAATCATTCTCTTACAATATGGATTAACCCTTTTTGGGAATATGAAGGTTTTTGCATAGGTCGAGTATCCATTGCGAGGACAACTATAAAACAAGCCCTTGTATTGCTCCTAAGTATACATAGATTCAGTGTTTCCTTACTGCTTAGCAATTTGCCCAATATGCACTTTTAAGTTCTTGATCGATACCTTTGTGTTGTTTTGGTTAGTAATAGATAACTTAGTGAGGTGTGAAATATCATTTTCTAGTCTATTTGTGGTCTTCTCTAATTTAGTGACCCGATCATATAGGTTGGATTTTGAATTTTGGATTTCATTTGAGAGGAACTTGAGTTCGGATCGTGGTTGTACCTGGTGTTCAAGTTTTGGAAGTTCCTCAATAGTTGTTGTTCACAAAGTTGTTGTGTGGTTGTCTACCTTGATACCCCCACATAATTCACTTCCTTCTGTTAGCGATAGGTTGCTACACATTAGGCCACATTATGTTCTCCCCCATAATAATCACCAAAGAGGGTTTGTTGTTGTTGAATACTTTTAGTTGTTTAGGTAACTCCAACGTCTATTTAGCAAATGTCTTCACTTGTTGCTACTAATTATGATTTTGGGCAAGGATAGTATTCAGTTCATAAGCTCTTATGGAAAGGACCATTCTCTTGTATTTTGACCTTTGCTCACCATATGTTAGATCTTCAATGATTTTTGTGGCATTTATGATGGTCTTGTTCAAAATTTTTCCTCTGTAGTAGCACTGTTCATTCTTTTACAATATAGATTAACCCATTTTAGGAATATGGAGATTTAGTTGAAAACCCATGGCAATGATATATATGAAGTAGGCCCTTGTACCGCTCCCAAACATCAAATAGAGATTCAATGTTTCCCTTGAAGCTCGAGATTTTCTCTTAGATGTGTTCAACTCTAAATTCAAGGAAGAAGTTGTAAAATACAAATACACAAGAAGGGGGTTGAATTGTGTTTATGAATTAAAATTTTTTCAGACAATGCGTTTTGCGTCTGTATAAAAGCGTTTAGTTCAAACGCAAATTTAGACTTGTTATTCAAAGATTGATTTTAATTAAGTTTGCAGTTTAAGTTATTATCCCCTGTTAGTAAACAGTTAAAATAATCAAAGCAGTAATATTTATATTTTATACTGGTTCATCTTATAAAAGACTACGTCCAGTTACCTAGAAACTTGTTGAGGTTCCACTAAGAGTATTCTTTGAACCCAGCCACTCTGGCTAACAATTACAGATTCTTTATTAATACAGCCTTCTTAGGCTAAAGCGGTATTCTTTGACCCCAGCCTCCGCAGGCTAAACCCAGGTATTCTTTGAACACAACCTCCACAGGCTAACCATGGTATTCTTTCAACACTTAGTCTCCTTAGGCTAACAAAGGTATTATTTGGACTTCAGCCTCCACAGGCTAGACTCGCAGTATTCTTTGGACTACCAGCCTCCACAGGCTTGATGCTTATTCTTTAAACACTTAGCCTCCTCAGGTTACAATATCACTACAATAATGACTTACAATAAGTTCAAATAGAAAATATCTTTTACGTAGAGAGGGATTTTACAATGAGAATTCTATTCTAAGTTTGTGGCGAGCAAACTTGTTTTCTTGAGAGCTTGAGCGAGTAAGAATATATCTTTGATTAGAGTAGTTCGTCAACTTGAACTTGTAGAGATGAACTCCTTTTATAGGTGGTTGTGTGAAGTAACCGTTAGACTGTAGAAGTTAACGTTAGTCCTTGTCTTGGGTACTTTCACATCTGGTAGAGTGAGAAATCAGAACATTTAATGGAAAGTCAGCGGTTGTCAGCGTGAGATCTGCCTTTGACTTGATTTGCTCAGAGATTTCACTAAAACGTACAACTTTTTTTCGTGTTGCAGAGGTTTATTTTGAAATCCCTTTCCACTTCTAGAATATTCTGAGTAACGGTTGAATAAGTATATATGCACGAGTTACTCAAAGTCTTGAACTTTAAAAGGAGTAGACAAATGAATAATGATAGTGTGTTGAGTGTTGAATTCATTCGTCTGTCTTCATCCTTCGTCTTCAACCTTAGTCTTCAAATATTCACTCTTGAGCACATGACTTGAAGTTGAGACGCGCTCTCCGTCTGATCTTCAAAGTTCTTCGTCTGATGGCAAATACTTGAGATATGATGACTTGAACTTTGCGTCTAGAACTTCTAATGTTTTGAGGGTGCATCTTTCGTCTTATGCGAGTAATGATCCGTCTGATCATTGTTCCCTCCGCGTCTGTAGATGTTTCCATCTGTCTTGTAATTATCAAAATTAAGATGCTAAGACATTTTGACTTAACAATCTCCCCCTTTTCGATGATTACAGACCATACGAGCAAGTCCATCTCCTTCTTCTGAAAAGAAATCTTCATGAGTATATCAGAGCGAAGTAGACGAAACATCTTGAGCTTGAGTTCTTCAGACGATAGATCACTCTTGACATATTGTGTAGATGACAGATTGAAATCTATATAAAACATGTTAGCTTAAACACACAAGATATATCAGAGCAAAAGTAAAACACATTGAGATGATGTTCATAGTCATTTTTCTTTCATCAAAAGATTATTACATCAAAGAGATGTAATTTTTCTCTAAAATAGAGCCACATGCTCTAAAACAGAAAAGAACATAAAATAGCTCTCCTTGAGCCTGATCTTGTTCTTCATTTTTTAGCACATCTGTTTTTTTTGCGTCTGACTCCCCCTCAGACTTATCATTTTTCTCTTTTTTTAGCTCCCCTTGAGCTTGATATATCTGAGTTTGATATATCTTCTTTTCAACTCTTTTGCTTCTCTTCCTCTTCTTTTCAACTCCAACATCTTCTTTTCTTCTCCCCCTTGGGCTGCATTCATCAAAATATCAAAATGATGACATCATTTGGTTCCAGATGAAGACGATGCGACTGGAACTGTTCGAACAAGTAACTCCCTCATCATGGACTCAAGATAGCTATTCTGTGTAGGAGATCATCTTTTGTTGATTTCATAGATAAGTTCTCTTTTTCTAATTCAGAGTATTTTCTTTTGAGCGTTGAATAGGCCTGAGCAGATTGTGTCGCAACGTCTATGAAATGCAAGGTGAGGAAATGGAGAATTGTTGTAACCGTAAATGGTTCATCCCACTACCATCTAAAAGTGTTTATGATGGAGGCAAGTTGAAGTTGATCACGGACAGAGTCTAATCCATAGGCATATGCTCCGCCAGGATAGATTTTTTTGAAAACAACAGAATCAGTTAACTCTGACTTTGTACCACATGAATGAGCCAAAGTGGCTTCATGGTTACGGATCTTAGTCAAAGTTCTGCTATCAAAAGGTCCTTCTTTAAGTAGATGCTCATATTCAGATGATGATAAAAGTTTGGGAATATGACGTGCCCACCAGAACCTTTTAGGTTTAGTGTACTCCTTCTTCTCCTTTCCATTGGTTAGGTATTTGATGTGACAAAAGCGAGGTTTATCTAGCCGGATGGAGAAATGGGTGTTGGAGGAGACAATAGACGAAAATTGGCTTCCAAGGAAGTTAAGCAGGGCCCTTCCTTCTTTTTCTACTTCTTGTCTGATGTGATGAAGAGTTATAGCTTGCTCCTTGACTCCCCTTTGGTATGATAGTGCCACCAGATGAAAGACAATATCATAATCAACAGGGGAAGCATGATTCATCTCTGCTGGAGTATCATTGTCAAGAAGTGCAATTTTTTGAGTAATTTTCAATTTCTTGCAATGAGGACAAAACCAGGGAAGAGTTAGGCCAACAGAGTATCCAAGACCAATGTATTTAGTCTTATTGAGAGCAATACTCCATGGAATTGGATCATGATCATCCATTGCATCCATAGTCCAATTTGAACATACTTGAGGTACGTTATGACAGTATTCTCTAACCTTGAGCAAACAATGATGGAACACAGTAGTTCCTTCTTTCTTGAAGATTTTTTTAGGGCGAGGAGTGAAGGATCTGATAGTTGGTTCGTATGACATAGTAGAAGTTACAACATTAGATTCTTCCAAGAATAGCTTGTAGTCATGAATACCTTCAAGTCCTTTGATATTTGTCTTAGCAAGAGTGTCCCAGTCAAGAAATCTAAGCCATTTCTTCTCATCTTCAAGGGTATATAATTTTGAGAAGTCAAGTAAAGTTGGCTTAAGAGGATGATAAAATAAGAAAGAATTTGATGTCCTTTTTATTTTGAAGCCTTTCGTTCCTCTAAAGTTGTAGGGATGTTGCGTCTCATGAAAATGATAAGATACTTCAACTTCTTTCCTTATGTTAAGCAGCCAATCTGGCTTGGATGAGTCTTGTCCATCAAGGGAAACTGTCTGATATAGATTATCAAGAAAGGAATAATCCATTTTTCTTCGTGAATGTAGTTCAACAGGATTAACAACTTTTGAATATAGGAGAGGTTCCTTTAGAGAGTATTCTATTTGATTCTCAAGAAGGTTCTCTTGCGTCTGTAGTGATGCTTTAGATGATGCATGCATGATAGTCTGATTAGGAATGAAAGCAGCAGACTCAAATGGAGCATTGATGAGTTTTGAGTCTGTTATAAGATTTGTTTCCACTAGTGTTGTGTTAGATGTCTACCTCTATTACATCTTTCTAAAGCAAGTCTGTTCTTTTCGTTAGACTCTGCTTTTGATGCTTCAATAACTTTCATCAAATCTTCATCAATTACTTCTTTTTCAGAAGTGATTTTTCTTTTGCCTTGAGCTATTTCTTGTTGTTTGGCAATGATTTCACGTTCCTTGTTAACTTCTGCTTCTTCAGTATTAATGATTGGAATGGTTTGATTTTCTTTACAAGGAATAAATTCAGCTTCAGTTATGTTTTCACAAGAGACTTCATCAGTTTTGTTTGCTTCAATTGATTAAGTATCCAAATTCCTTTTTGTTAAGCGAGGACGTCTTCTTATGAGAGATTATTCTGGAAGAAGATCTTCTATCGATTCAACTACTCGAATAGGAGTTTGAGCTTCGATTTTAACTTGTACCAGATCTGGGATTTGAGGCAAGTTTGAGATAAGTGATTGAGCAAGAGTTTGGGTTTGTGTTTGGTTAAGCTTTTGAGGATGTTTATGGGGTTTTTGAGTAGAAAGTCTGGGTTCTCTTGCGCCTGTAATAGTGTTTCAGAAGATGTATGTATAATAGACTGATAAGGAATAAAGACAGCAGACTCAAATGGAGCATTGATGGGTTCTGAGTCTGTTATTTGATTTGTTTTCACTGGTGATGTGCCAGACGCTTCTCCTCCATTACGTCTTTCTAAAGCAAGTCTGTTTTTCTCATTAGACTCTGCTTTTGAAGCTTTAATAACTCTTATTAGATCTTCATCAATTATTTCTGCTTCAGTAGTGACTTTCCTTTTTCCTTGAGCTATTTCTTGTTGTTTGGCAATAGCTTCAAGTTCCTTGTTAGCCTCAGCTTCTTCATAATTTATGATAGGACAAGTTTGAATTTCTTCACAATGAATGAATTCAGCTTCAGTCAAGTCTTCACAAGAGACTTCAACTGTTTTGATCGCTTCAGTTGATTCAGCATCCAACTTTCTTTTTGATGAGCGAGGACGTCTTTTTATAAGGGATTGTTATGGAAGAAAATCCTCTATGGATTCATCTATATGAATAGGAGTATGAGCTTCAAGTTTAACTTATACAGGATTTGGAATTCGGGACAAGTTTGAGATAAGTGATTGAGCAAGAGTTTGGGCTTGTGTTTGGTTAAGTGTTTGAGGATGTTTAGGGGGTTTTTTAGTAGAAATTTTAGGCCGTTTAGAGGGTAAGATTTCTAAATTTGGAAGAGTGCTTAATGATCTTAGTTGTCTCTTTTGAGAATCATCTTTAGAGATTAACTTGGATGACAGACGCAACTTGACAAAAATGTCTTGCTTGATTTCTTTTCCACATGGATGCCATTCAACATCTTTGGCAATGAATCCTTGGTTAATGGCTATATTGGAAAAGACAGAGGGATACAAAATGCATGGTTTCCTTGCTATGCCTCTGGCTTTTAGAGCTGTTAGCTAAAGATCCATGATAATGTGGGGCAAACTGATCATTGTTTTCTGCATGAGGTGAAAGAGACAAAATTTATCTCTGTTGTTCACACTGTCTCTAACACCAGTTCTTGGTGTGAAGACATTGAGAAGAAGATAATGAAGAACTTTGCATTCTGGAATCAAGTTCTTTGCTTTCAAAAAATTTGCAACGCTAGAAGATCGAGCTCTTCCATAAAGCATTTCGTCTATTACATTGTTGTTCATATGAGCGTTCCAATTGGGTATGTAGATAACTCCTTCAATCTTGCATTTTCCAACAGCAACGATGGTTTCTGGGTTAATCACATATTCGTTTTTTGAGATCATACCATTTATACCTTCTTGGAGAAGAAGACATCCACTCCAGTATCAGCATATTCTTTCATTATCCATGCCCCTTTCCATTCTGGCGAACTCCATCCACCAGCAACATTGATCATTTCATAGACATCTTTTGATACACTCTAGAGTGTTTCTCTTGTAATATGTTGACTTGGGAGAAACCATTCTTCATCAAAGAAGTCGATTTCATTTTCTTCATAAGATCTCTTGATGTTTTTGGCGGCCATTGAAGAGGATTTGAACTGTGATAATTTATGAAATGTTCTTTTCAATTAAATGTTCTTTTCTAGTTTGAGGCTTATGAAAAATTTACCAATTTCACTTAAACCCTTGATTTAATTATGAGATGGTCAAATTCATAAAGCATTAAAAGAAGGAAGAAAGCAATAAACTGAATAATATCACATTAATAAAATAGAAATTTTTCATGAATTCAGTATTACTATGATCAACCCTAACAAGAAAAAGATCAATTACATATAATCAATGATAAACCTCTAATTAGTTTTGATCGTCAACACTTTAAATCCCTTATTCTGATGTTTATACTTACTTTAGGTTTTACGTCCATGTTAATATCCCCTTTCTTTCTCTTTTCCTCTTTTTGAAGCAATTAAGATTTGATTTATTCTTAGTCTAATGTTGTCTCTTGCTTAAATAAACAAATCTTGAAATAATTCTTCTTTCGAAGATATCACTTAAGCGAGATGTACACTCATTTAAGTGAGTAAATCTTGAGATGATTCTTCATTGGGAGGTCTCGCTTAAGACAGATGGCACTCGCTTAATCAAATAGATCTTAAAATGATTTTTCATTAGGAGTCTACTTAAGCGAGATGAGCACTCGCTGAGTGAAGCAGATCTTGAGGTGATTCTTCATTTGAATGTCTCATTTAAGCGAGATGAGCAAGTGAATAAACTTTATGTAAGGTAATTTTTTATTGGAAGGTCTCGCTTAAGCCAGATAATTTTGTTTGAACATGTTTCTTCTATAAATCTTCAAGACTTTCAAGACTTTAATTATGATGGTGCTATTCTTACAAAAGCATATTAGAAATTCTAAACATATCTAAATTCCTTTTAAAAAAAATAAATTTTATAACTTTTTCAATGAAATTTAATTAAAATGGCTTAAATTTTAAGAATTAATTGGATAATTATGAAATAAATTTTTAAGCATGGTTATCAAACTCTAGAGTCAACTCTTAGACTCTTACGAGTTTGCGAGTTTTCTATGCCCGAACGAGTCAACTCGCATGCAAACTCGTTTTTTTGCCAAACTCGCTCTAACTCGCGAGTTGACTCGCTAACTCGCTGCAAACTCGCGAGTCGGAACGAGTTACCGAGTCACAGCTTCTATTTGAACGGTGCGTTTTGCAAATGCTTCTATTTGAACGGTGCGTTTTGGTTTTTTGCAATCAGCACAGAAAGGCAATAGTTCACTTCCGAAAATTTGTTTTGCATATTCGTACGTTGCTAGGGCTCGTATTTCTCCAAATCAATCGTCGTTCTGGCTCGTATTTCTCCAAATTAATCGTCGTTCCAGCTTGTATTTCTCCAAATCGATCGTGGTGTCTTTCAATTCACTTCAGGTGCTTTTCCAAATCGATTTGCTATCTTTCCATTTACTGTGACTTGGATTTGCCTCTTCAATTTGCCTTTCTTTGTTTTTTTTTTCTGGAATCGAAATGCACAGTGGTCCAAATCTATTTTAATAAGCCACCGAATCGATTTGCTATCTTTTTATTTACTGTGACTTGGATTTGCCTCTTCGATTTGCCTTTCTTTGTTTTTTTTTTTCTGGAATTGAAATGCACAGTGATCCAAATCTGTTTTAATAAGCCACCGAATAGGTAATCCATAACCATAATACTATAATAGGTAATCCATAACCATAATAACTGTAGCCATGTGCAGCACCGAATAGGTAAATTTTTTGAATATAATAAATTCTTCCTTTTATGGTATATAATAAATTTTTGCTTTAAATTTTTGCTTGTCTCAAAGTCAAATTCAAACTGTTTAGTATATATGATTCAAGGTTCCACAAATATCAGCTCAATTACAATCGGACATGGTTGCGAATGTCCAATGCATTTTTGAATTTGAAATTGTATTTTGCCTTTATGCCATTGAGTTCCTTCCCATGGTGTTGTTATGCACTTATGTTATGCTTACTCTGTTTCTGTTAAACTTAATTGTTATTTTTACTCTGTTTCTGTTAGACAGAGAATGTTTAAGGGATAAGAATTCAATTTCCACTCTTAAAACTGATCAGAATTTGATGTTGGCATTTCTTCCTTTTACGTCATGCTAAATTATAAATTGTTCGCTTAGATTTTTTCCTTACTTCTATTTGTTTCTATGCCTCAATTTACTGTTACTTAATTCTAAGAATAATAGTAATAGAATATTGTATGAGATTTCCTATTGAGAATGCATCCATCTGATAATAAATTCTATTAGACTTCAAGAGAGTAATGTATTATTAAATAGTTGCCAAATAAATGAACTATTAATGTATTATTGTATACTGATTAAACAACTTTTCTTTATTTTTTTAAATAGTATTGTGTTACTGCTTGTGAGATTGGAATTTAGAGATGTCTGGAAGTGGAAGTGGGTCAAATTCAGCTGAACCTGAAATCTCATCTTTGCCATATGTTGTTAAACCTAGAAGTAAAAATACAACAGGAACTAGGACAGACATTGGATGGAAACATGGTCAAGATGTTTCAGGAAATGGTAAAAAAGTTAAATGCAACTATTGTTCTAAGATCTTTAATGGGGGAATTTTTAGATTGAAGCATCATCTTGCTGGGACTAGATATGATTCTGAACCTTGTGTTTCAGTGCTGGAAGAAGTTAAAATGTTAATGCTGAAAGTTGTTACAAATGTGTCAATGAAGAGAAGAAAATTGCATAGCATTGAAGAAAATGATGATGAAGAAAGTGAAGGGATGGAGATAAACTCTTCAGGTCAAGCAAGAGGAAGAGGTTATTTCAAATCAAAACTAAAATTTGCTGTTAGTGGTAGCCATGTGGTTCAATCTACTATGAACCAGTGTTACAAAAAAGGTGTTGATAAAGAAGAAATTGATGCTCTAGTTGCTGAATTTTTTTATACTAGTGCCATTCCTTTTAATGTTATTAAAAATCCGGTATTTCCAAAATTATGTGAGAAGATTGGGAGATATGGAATTGGATATAAACCCCCATCTTATCATGATATTAGAGAAAAACTTTTGAAACAAGCAGTGAGAAAAACTGAGCATATGCTTCAAGAGTTCAAGGATGAGTGGAAAAGAACGGGTTGTACACTTATGTCTGATGGATGGACAGACAAGAAAAAGCGTTCAATTTGTAACTTCTTGGTGAACAGTCCAAAAGGAACTGTTTTTCTTTATTCCATAGATACCTCAAACATCTCAAAAACAGCAGATAAGGTGTTCAAGATGTTGGATGATGCAGTGGAGTTTGTTGGTGAAGACAATGTTGTGCAGGTGGTTACTGATAATGCTGCAAATTTTAAAGCTGCTGGAGAATTGTTGATGCAAAAACGGGAACATTTATATTGGACCCCATGTGCAGCTCATTGCATTGATTTAATATTTGAAGATTTTGAGAAACAATTAAAGGTTCATGAGGTAACTATAATGAAGGGAAGAAGTGTCACTACCTACATTTATGGCCGAACCTTGTTGATTAGCATTATGAAGAAATTCACAAATGGTAGAGACCTGATTAGGCCTGACAAAACTAGATTTGCCACAACTTATCTAACATTAGCTTGTCTTCATGAGTTGAAAGCTTCATTGATGACCATGTTTGGTTTTGATGAGTGGAAAAAAAGCAAGTTTGGAACCTCAACAAATGGAAGAAAAATAGAGAGTATTATTTTGGATAGTCGATTTTGGAAGAATGTAACCACATGCTTGAAAGTTGCAGCTCCTCTCATGGTTGTCCTTCGATTGGTGGATTCAGATGAAAAACCCGCCATGGGATTCATATATGATGAGATGGAGAAAGCAAAGGAGAAGATAAAATCTAACTTCAATGACGTCAAAAAAAGGTAAAAATAATTATGTTTTTCATTTGATAAAGTTACTTATTTATTTGTTTAATTTTTGGTAATATAGAATATTTTGTATCCATGTAGCTCTGAGCCTGTCTGGAAAATTATTGATGAGAGGTGGGAACATCAACTTCATAGGCCTGTACATGCAGTTGCATATTATCTTAATCCCCATCTTCACTATGAACCTACTTTTAGACATGATGACCCTCAAGTGAAAGAAGGATTGCACATATGTATGAGAAGATTGGTTAAAGATGTTGCACAAAGGAAAAAAATTAATTTACAACTTGTAGAGTTTCATTTTGCTAAAGGACTTTTCTAAATGGAAGATGCAAAAGACTCTAGGAAGGCCATGCAACCTGGAGAATGGTGGGAGATGTTTGGGGATGGCACTCCAGAGTTGAAAAGATTTGCTATTCGTATCTTAAGCTTAACTTGTAGTTCTTCTGGGTGTGAACGTAATTGGAGCTCATTTGAGATGGTAAGTAAAATTTATGAATTATAGCTATAATTATATTATTAAATTTTAGTTACTATTTGGTTACATGATTGACTGTAATTAAAAACTTTATTATTAATTATAGGTTCATACAAAGCGAAGAAACCGTTTACACCAAAAGAAAATGAATGACTTGGTTTATGTGATGTATAATTTGAAGTTGAAAAATAAGCAGCAAAATAGAAAAAGTATTGCCCTTCCATTTGATGAAATTGAGTCTGATGATGAATGGATAACTGAAGAGGTAGATACTACAGAAGTTGAGCATCATGATGGTGGCAATTTTACTATTGAATTGGTGGGAGATGTTGGAGGAAGAGGTTCGAGTGATCCAATTGTAGATGATTTTAATTTAGATAATATGATTTTTGTTGAAGATGAAGATAATGATGGTGATGAAGATGAAGATATTGATGACGTAGAAGATGATCTTCAAGATGATGTCATTAGAGGATTAGATATGGATATTTGATAATTTATTACTTATGTTTATATTTGTTATTTGTAACTTGATGAATTTGATAAACTTGATGAAATGTTTTGTTGATGTGTTGATGAATTTGATGAACTTGATGTGTATCTGACTGAAAACAGGTAACAGATTTATTAGAAATTTTACTTTTTAGGGGACACTCTTTCAATTTTTTTTTTTTTTTTTTTTTTTTTATAAAAAGTAGACTCTTACGAGTCTACGGGTTGACTCTACGGGTCACCAGTCGACTACTGTCACGAGTCTACTGTGACTTTAGAGTCTGACAACCTTGTTTTTAAGTATTTGTATGCAACTAATAGTAGGTAAAAGTTGTATATCATATTTACACGGTTTGAGAAAAGAGACTAAACCAATTTTTTTTTAATTACAAAGACTAAAAAGATTATTTTTAAATTTGGAAAATAAAATTAGATTTATCTTAATTTTAAATGTCGAATATATTGGAGTTTAAGAAATATTTTCTTATCCCATTAAAAAAAGTTCTGGATCCGCCATTTTGACCGTGTAATTATTTTTACAAATCGAGTCAGAAGTAATTATACAATAGAAAAATATTATTTATGTATTAGTTACTATAAAAATTATATCTAAAGTAATTTTTAATTGATAGAAAATATAAAACTTAATCTCTATAAATCAAAATTAAACTCAAATTATTTTTAAAAAGTAATCTGATGTCAGTAAATTATTTTGTTTCATTTTTATTGCTTCGTGTCGAATATTTTAATAATAGGGAATATCTTAAAAAAGAAGAGAAAATTTTAAAATATTTTAGTGAATTATACCCTTTTTATATTTTACTTTAATTTAAATATTTTTATTTTATTTCATTCCATTTTTTCCTTATCTACTCTATTATCATTGTGATATCTTTTTATAGCTTAGTCTACATGTGCATTAGGAAAAGAAATTAAAGTAGTAGTAAATGCAAACTATTCTATAGTGGGCTGAAAGTAACACTTCCATATATATTATATTAACAATTTTTTTTTTTACTTTTTTAGAAATATATACTAATAAAAAACAAAAAAATACTTATTATTATTTACTTTTCTATATTCAATAAATCTCACATAAGATTTCACAAGTTTCAATAAGTTTATTTTGCAACAAAAAATATCATTAGAAAGAATGTGATCGAGTAATCATTTTGAGTACTAGTTGACTAAAATAGCAGTAAATAAACTTACTAATACCAATCCACTAAAGGAATATTTTCTTTTGACATAAAGTAAATGAATAGTTATGACCTATAGTATCATTTACTTTTTGGCTGCATTTTAAACCTAAAGTCTAAGTGCCAGCCATATGCCTCACATTTGAACTGGCCAAATTATATGACTAATCATATTTCTGTGTAAAAGTACCTTTTATACTGATAAGATCAACCTATGACATCTTTTTTGATATTTAGATCATTTAATAATAATAAAATTGGATTCCTCATTCTATGTGGGTTATTCATGGGGAAAATGCAGTTTTTTTTAATATAATTAATTGATTCTTATTACTAACTGTGTTGCATGATGAAAAAACTCACTGTTAGTCTAGTTGAAAATTAAGATAATATACATTAAACCTAAACTTATAACTTTATCATCACTGTTATACACACAGAAAAGTGCATGATAAGAAATAAAATTTTCATCATGCACGATAGTCAGTTATATATTTTGGTTTTTTTAGCATTTGATAGGTCCAATCTGTGTCACTTGACATATAATACTCAATTCATCAGTTATTTATTTTGAAATTTTGTTGAGTTTCTGATTATTGGACCATCCTACGTATACTTTGAGGGTTTCAGGTATTCAGATGATAACCAAACAAGTATAAATCCAAATTCAATAATAATGATTTTTTTTATTTAAATAAAGTTCCTTTATTATTAATTTTTTTTTAGAATTTTTTTTGATATGTTTCAATAAATTGTTTCTCCATAAAACAGAAAAACAATATTTTTAAAATCTGATTTTTAATAATAATTTCTTTAAAAATTAATTAATTAAAAAAATTAAACAAATGGACCCGCCAACGTGACAATTGATTACAAAAGTTTCTAAACTGTTTGAGGGTGTGCTAGCAAGTTCTAAAACCTCAACGAATACTCTAAAAGGAGATATTTGAGTAAAGTTCATATCAAGAAACTTAGGTTAAAACCTATTTATTTTAAAAATTAGAATTTTGGGGATAATAACCTTATGGCCTATTTAATCAATGATAAATTTCATCTTAGAAAACTACATGTAGATAAAGTCGATGTGATTGAGTGGTAAGAAAATATCAACCCTTATTTAACTACAAGGAAATTCTCCTTCATAACTAAGTAATGAATTAATAATCAATGTATGAGCCCACAACATAATCAATACAGTAACAATTACAATATTTGACCTAACATATAATTTCTTCTTCACCTCTTACTTTTTACAAACACATGAAAAGGCATGATATATGTATTTCAAACTTCACTGACACTACTTTCATAATTTCTAACAAAAAATTTGTATTTATTAATTCTTTAACTATTTCTCCTTGAACAATCATATATTCGGAGAAGTAGCCAGTCAAATCCATTCCAAAATGCAATGATGTGATTTTATCTTTACAAATAAAAAAAACATTATAGTTATATATAAATCAATTGCTATTTGTCTTAAGTAACAAGATAAAGGAAGATTGGATCAAAAGCACCGTTTCATTTGAACATCTTCAAGTTTTGATGTAGAGTCCACACCTTATGTACCTTTCTGAGTATTGTGGGTGAATAAAAAAAACATTAACTCCCTATAAGTTACTTTATTATTTATTAAAATTCATATTAGATTTTAATATATGAGGTGAATTCAACTCTTTATTTGATGTAGAAGTTGTTTACTAATAATGTCAAGGACATTTAAAAACCTACTTAGTTGAACATAATACATGAACTATTGTAAATTTAATGATATTTATGTTCAATTTCTCTAGAAAAAAAAAACTTAACTAATTGTAAAAAAATGTTAAAATTGATAAAAAAAAAAAAATTGCTAGGAAGCTTGCGTCCATTAGCTGAATCATCAACTTGTTCTCAGCCATCTTTATCATTTAATATTATATTTTCTATAAGTTAAGAGAAAGAAAAAGACTAGTGAGAGAGAAAAAGGTAGTGGTTCTTCCATATAATAATGAAAGTAATAATGATAACTTTTAAATATTTTTTCTACCTTGCTTGGTGGGTACTTGTGTCTCCACTCCCAAAGAAAAATTTGAAATGCCCATTTTGCTAAGACTTGGGAGATTCAAATTTGGTACTTTACCAAGTAAAACTAGTCAGAACTAGTGACCCTCTTAAGATTTTTGGTTTTGTTCCAAGTTCACTAGTCAGAACTAAAAGTGTTGTTCTTTCTCAACTGTTTCCAAAATTTGTTTATTCATTAATGAAAATATATATGTTTTTTTTTTTTTTTATTTGAAGTGAAAAAAGGAAAAAAAACTCAAACACCCTCTTTGCTTGATAGTAATGAGTAATGTTGTCTCAGCAGGGAATGTTGAGCTGTTTAGTTTTTATGAGCCAAAGGGATTTTTGTTTGAGCTGAGGTTTTTGGTGAATCAAGTTTAGGATTTTATTTCACTAATGCACAGTGATGATGAAGAAGGAAATGACATGCATGATGATTATTTGATGGCTTTTTTTCTCTTTTGCCCTCAAGTACCACCCTATGTGAGACTGTGGAGCATCTATTCTATGTAACATTGATTCCCTTGAAATCTGATCTGGCTTATCTTCTCCTTTTCCTTCTGGGACCAGTTTTCACCCACCATTTTCCATCTCCACTTCACATTTACTACCTTTGTGTTTGTGAGTGCTTGTTATTAAATCTCCAAAACCTCAAAGAAACTGGTTTGTATTAGGAAATTATAATTGATTTTTTTTTTGTCTTTGTTTTCTTTTTTTTTTTTGGGGAGAGGGGGGTAACTATATTGAGAGATTGAGGTGCTTTCTCGGGAGGTTTGGATATGTATGATATAGAACTGTAGGTTTGTGTTGTGGTTGAGAAAAATGGGATCTCAAAATGGGGCAGTGCAAGAGCCAAAGACTAGTGGTAGTAGTAGTACTACTACTAACCCTTTGGCTAGGCAAGGGTCCTTGTATAATCTAACCCTTGATGAGGTGCAGAACCAGCTTGGGAATTTGGGAAAGCCACTTGGCAGTATGAATCTTGATGAGTTGCTGAAGAGTGTGTGGAGTGCTGAAGCTGGTGGTGAGGCCTCTGTCTTGGACTTTGGTTGTGGAGATGCTAACATTCGGCAGCATGGCCAAGTTGCTTCTTCTGGCTCCGCTTTGAATCCTCAGGGGAGTTTAACTTTGTCTAGGGATCTTAGCAAAAAAACTGTTGATGAAGTTTGGAAGGATATGCAACTTAAGAAGTGTACTAATAATGATAGGGATATGAAACTTCAAGAGAGACAATCTACACTTGGTGAGATGACTCTTGAGGATTTCTTGGTGAAGGCTGGAGTGGTTGGTGAAGTTTTTCCTACCAAAGGTGGAGTGGATTCAAATGGGGCTGCTTCCTCACAACAAGGCCATTGGATGCAATACCAGCAGAATATGATGGGAGGTTATGTGGCTGGCCATGCCATTCAGCAGCCTTTTCAGGTTGCTGTGAATCTAGCTTTGGATGCAGCATACTCTGAGACACCGGCTTCTTTAATGGGGGCATTATCAGATACACAAACTCCAGGTCGAAAAAGGGGTGCCTCTGGTATTTTGGTGGAGAAAACTGTGGAGAGGAGACAGAAGAGGATGATTAAAAATCGGGAATCTGCTGCTCGGTCCCGGGCAAGAAAACAGGTTATATACAATTTTGTGTGTCTGTGTTTATGTGTAGAGAGGTGTTGTTTCTTTGAAATATGCTTGTTTTCTTATTTGATGCAACACACTATTGGGGCCAATGAACAGGCATACACACAAGAACTGGAGATTAAAGTTTCGCAATTGGAAGAGGAGAATGAAAGGCTTAGAAGAATGAATGTATGTTTCTAATTCTATGCTTTTGTTTGCATGCATTTCTGTTTTTTCTGATATTTGTTGGTTGCATCTCTTCCTATCCTGAGGCTCAAATGTTTGTTGTCAATCAAGGTTTCATTTCTAGCCAATGCTTTTCTGAAGTATGTCTGTGTTTATTGGTTTTGTGATATCTTGGATTAGGCATGTGATTTATGACACTTAAAAGTGAGTGTGCTAGGTATAAACTATATAGTAGTATATACACTAATGTTGATGAAATAAACTGTAGTGATTGATAAATAAATCGACATGCCTGAAGAGAACCAACCTGTGTAAGGTTTCTAGTTATTCATCATGTTTGGTGTTAAGAAAAGAAGATAACAGATCAGTTACTATTCAAAGAAGAAAAAATAATAATGGAATTAAGGTCAAAACAAAGAATAAGAATGTTCAATTAGTTAGATTTCTAAGATAGGCTAGTCTTTTTTGCTATTATGATTCTTTAGTTTTTATTACATTTTTTATCTACAGTTCTTTTTCATATAAATCTGTTCATTGCATTGAGGTATAGAAGATAACCAAAAAATAAAATGGAAAATTGTCAGGGTAAAGCCAAATTTTCCCTTTCCTAACAGTTAGTTCCAATCAACCATTGCACTGATATTAGAAGATATTCAAATTTCCCTTGTTATTGAGACAAAGTGATTGGATTTTGATAGTGTGTTGGAATCTTATTGGTAGCGTAGACTTAAAAGCTTTAAAATCTCTAAACTTTTGGAATTAGAGTTATATCAGGTAGAAGAGTGCTATGAAGGATCACAAGGTAGATTACTAATTCACAGTTACATCATCATTAGATCTTTCTAACTTTGGTGATAAATACTAACTCCAATGTTCAAATTGTTTGAAGACCTGGGACAAGCAGTTTTATCTCCCTTTGCTTACATGTAAGTATACAAAAAGCAGATTGATGATTCAAATGTTGAAGTTGATAATACTCATTGGCTAAGACAGGCAGATAATCTAGTTAGGACTTTGGTATGTTGTGGCTTCTAGAAGATTTATCGAGGTTCACCATTTTATTTCAAGTCAATTTGATGAGAATCAATGCACCACAGAGGGAAAAAAAATAGATGGGAATGTGAAAAATTTAAGTAACATGGTGTTATTTAGTAATACTGTTCTATAATGAATTGGATAACACCATTAAAGATTATTTTAGATGATTCTTTTATTTTCATGTTAACTTTTTTTCCTTGTCACAGGAGATTGAGAAGGCATTGCCATCTGTGCCACCACCTGAGCCTAAGCATCAGCTTCGCCGAACTAGTTCAGCCATGTTTTGATATATACATTGCAGTGAATTCCTAATTCTTTTTTCATGCTTTTATATCACAGTTCTCTTGTGCACTATACTTTTGACTCGTCAAGTTTCAATACAGTTGGGAGGCTACTAATGTTTTCCTTTATGTATATTTTGATATGTTTGACAAACAATTTAAGCTTCCTATAGTATTCTTCAGTCTAATTTTGTGTCCATTTGCGAGTCTTAAGAAATTATACAAGTCTCATTTTTATTTAACTTGTCTCATCCATGAATGTTGATAATCTTTATAAGTCAATATTGAGGCAGTGTTTGAGGCAACCTAACCTTACTTGTAACATATATATGTATTGTAACAAGATTAAGTCCACAATCCTAGTCCAATATTGTAAACAGTAATAACATGGACTAATTTGTGGACAATCTTCCCAACATAAGAATTACTAATCTTGGTTACGAAACATGCGTTTGAAACATGCAGAAAGATGCACAAGTCTAACATGGAGTTCATATATTAGAGTAAGAAATGCTATCTTAGTTTTTTTTTCTAGTTAATTCAGTGACTCTTGTCTACAATGGACTTGCTGGCCTTGCTTCTGCAAGAACGAAGCAGACAAGTTTACTACAACCATGAAGAACACATGCTGATGAACAAGTTATTTATGACAGTTTCTTATAGGATAATAATAGTTCATAAATAAATTGCAATAGAATGATGAACAATGTTTTTGTCCAAAAATTAAAAGAGAGAAAACAAAACTTTAGAGACTGCTTTTTTTTGATGGATTTTATATATTTTTTTATTCTCCATTTTCTCTTTTAATCATTGACCCATTAAACTCATCTAATAAGTCATCTACCAAGGGAATTGGGAACTTGTTTTTCATAGAACTCTTGTTCAAGTCCTTGTAACATAACCTCCAAGATCTATCTTTCTTTTATGAAAAATATTTGGTAGATAAATGCCACAAGAGTGAAGAGAGAAATATGTATTTGTATACGTATACGTTATGTGAATTGAATTGTCTGATTGACTACGTATTTCAGTTGGCTGCGAAGTAAAGTTAATCTTTAACTTCTTCTTGAATCAAAGGAATATTATTATGATCATGTCCAGGTCTAAATGGTGGCAATTGAGATGGTTCCTTAATCAAAGTTCTAATTGATGTCTTCTAATGTTATCACCAAATTGCAACAACCTAAGGGCCGCAAAAACATATCTGATGTAAATGTTGATATATATCTCACTTCTATTCAGTAAATATATGGCCTTACATTGTTTTGGTAAATGATAATGACACAATTCTTCATAAGTGATGGTTTACATTTAAGTTTGATTCCAACAGTGATTGTGCACAATTTTTTGCTGCATTGATTTGTGACATGTTTGATAAAGATCCATTCATTTAAATTTATTTGTCAAAATAAACATTTTATTTGATAAAATAAGCAGTTTTTTATTTTTCAAATGTGTTTGATTAAACCATTTCTACTTAAACTAAGTGATTTCTGCTTTTTTTCAAAAAATAAAAAAATAAACAAATCCTACTTGTTTCTTACATATGTTTCATTTAATAAACTTTTTTTTTTTTTTTTTTTATAATTTTAAGTATAATGGTCCACTGTTTATTAGTTGAAATAATCACTTTTTTAACATAATTCCCATAAAATTGACAAGTACAAGCATTATTTTTTCAAAATAAGGTAAGCCAAACACAAAAGTATACTAACAATTTGGTTTTCAATAATGTCAAGAATCTATCTACATGTTTCACAATTTATGCTTGAATTATCCCAAAAATCTTGTAGAAATAAATTCTGCTATTGCCATGCTTGATGTTAAACCAGGTGACTCAATACCAAATAGATTAATAAGACCAGGTACTCCATGAATGTCCTCTCCCTGCATAAATGAAACAATGTTTAATTAAAATGAAGAAAATCCAACAACTCTGCACTTACATTGGAACCTTTCAAGAATTAGTTGTTTGAAATAAAATAGAAAAGAAGAATATTTGGCATGTGTTAATTTGAGGCATTGCTAACAAAACTTCACTTTATACTAACATTATGCACAAACCACTCATTCATTCAACATGTAATGATCAAACAGCTGATAGCCCAACAGATTAGCATGATTTTACAAATTCCAAAATTATTATTGCTTCTTTCCATCTTTTCTTGTTTTCCTGAAGCATAAAAGCAAAGTTAGATACAAGGTACTAATTGGGGTGCTAGCCTGCTAGGTAAGAAGAGCTTCTGTTTAGGCTTCAATATGTTTTTAATCCCTCAAATTTGGAACAAAGTTGGTTTTAGTCCTTCAGATTTAAATAAATTCTTTTAGTCTCTCAAGTTTTTAAAAAATGTGGTTTTAGTCCCTTAAATTTTAAAAAATGTGGTTTTGATTCCTCAAATTAGTTTAATTTAAGGGACTAAAACATTTTACTAAAATTTGAAGGACTAAATACGTTTATTTTTAAATTTGAGGGACTTAAACTAAATTTAACTTCAGTTCGAGGGATTAAAACCAAATTTAACTCAAATTTGGGGACTAAAAATATATATTTAAGCCTTCCTTTAATTTCTTTTTCCAGTTCTGTTGTTTACTAATAAAAAATTGCCGCAGTGGAAACTGTTCCAAAATTCTATAAAATTACATTTTGAAGTTTGAATCAGGAGAGACTTTTCTTAAGTTCCTAAAATAGATGTGGTAAGTAGACATTGTTGAGGTTGAGGTGTGGTACTATGAAGAATGTCAGAAACAAGAAAATTTAACCAAAAAACAAAAACAGCAGTAGCTTCAACTTAGTGACATGATAGTTCCAAACCAGACTAAAGTGAATTTATCTAAAAAGAATCACTTAAGGATATTATATGACTGATCTGAAATATTTTTGCATCAAGGATACATGTAACACCTTTAATTAGGTTGCGCATTTACAGTAAAAAAACAACATTTTCACTGTACCCCTGTTACCAAGTCATCATTGTACCAGGTTGCCTCCTGGAACACTTCAATTCTACTATTATCTATATCAATATTCATTTCTGCTAATAATATTTTTAGGTATGTGCATTACTAGAAACTCTAAATGCACAAGTCTATATACTGATTATTTTAGAGAAAACAAAGAAGAGGTGATCCAATATCCCATGATATGAAAACAGCAGCAAGTTCTGTGAGGGAAAAAGGACAATCTAGAACACCAATGCTCATCCATCAGTTTGCAATAAAGTTCAGCAAACTAGTATTTCTAGCCAAAGCATATTTAACCATGTAATTAGAACCTTGTAGTTTTCAAAACAAGAATCAATAAGAGGAAACTATATGGTGTGAATGCAAGAAAACCATGGAACCTAATGATGATACTCGTAATTGTAGCAAAAAAGTTTTTCTCTTTTTTTTTTTTTTTTTGCTAAAGTTGTAGCATAAAGTTAAAAGTTGCTAGTAGTATCCAATGACATAAAAGGATAAACAAAGTCCATGGTATGTGCAATAGCCAATGGCTTAAAAAGAAAAACAAATTCTATGGTATGTGTAAAAGATAGTTGTAGGACACCAATGTCAATCTATTTCATTCATGATAAAAAAATAGCAAATGAACTTTAGCAGATAAATATTTAACATAAGGTGGCATGGATCAATGGGCTAACATGGATTTTGGAGAATATAAAATCAGTCAGTAAAAATGATATTGAATCTAACATCTTGCACAACATATCAAATTATTGGACTCATGGTTCGGATTGTCAACATAAAGGTTGGCCAACAGTAAGAAAGTGTGAGAAATAACCTGTATAACAAAATCAGCAGGCGGCTGTGAGGGTCCTGAGAGTTTCGGTCGGATCCCTGAATATCCAGGTTCCAGAGAATCATCCTTTAGGTTTGGGTAGTACTTTCTTATCTCTGGATAAAACCGCTCAGCACGATTTGCATTTACTGAATAATCAAACCTAAGATCCATGAATATTCCTGTCAATTTTGTCATCTGAACACACATTTGTTTTTTTCAAGGGCACACACGGAAAACATGCCATGAAAGAAAAGGGAAAATATGAACAGAAGTTTTGCAGCAGCAAAAACTTGTATTACTAATGTGGCTATGTTTGGATTTCCATTTAGGATGCTCCAAACTCAGTTTGAAGAATGAACTCAGTTTCATAACATGTTTGATTACCCTCAAAAGTACTTTTGCCTACTTATATTTTGTACAAAAGCAAGACTTAGGTTCTTTAACCAAACAGTTTGCAAAATAAAAACTATTCCAAACTTAAAGTTGCATACGGCTATCCAAACATGCACTGAGTCATCTATCCAAATCTCATGCTTAAAATCATGCATATTTAAAGTAGCTCCAGTGAGAGCAAGCTTTATGTATATCACCTTCAATTTTAAGATAAATTAAAAGTATAACAACCCTAAACTTGAAAAGAAATAAATCGATGAAAAGTATAACAACCATAAATTAAAAGTATAACAACCCTAAACTTGAGTGTATGATCTAGATACACTAACAGACACAAACAAATAACTGCAAAATAAATCCAAGCTGTAGACTAGTTTCATCAATAGGCAGATAAAGAGTGCGCAAAATGATTTCAATATACATCCAACTAGCTAACCAAAAGAACAAATATAAAGATCTCTTGACTATGACATGTTAGTTAGATAATGCATGTAATAGCGTTGTTAGTACTTGGTAAAATGCTATTGCAATAGTGATAGGGTGAAAAGAGCTCTAGGTGTCAGTGATCCATAGGGCATTTCTGACATCTTTGACAAAAACTACAAATAATAAATTATAGATCATGGAATTGAACCATTGCAGACATGTGCAAACATTGCTATGGATCATGTAAAGTAGGTTTGGACATGCAAATGACAGGGTATTAGGAATTACTTATTCTGAAAGCTTGAGATATCATCAACATTGTCAATCCATTCAACATTTGGGCCAAATTTGACCTGACCATTCATGTCTAGAGTAACATGCACTCCAATACCACCATCCTCCGGTATAGGATATATCAAACGTCTGAAAGGAGATGTTTTAGTATTAGATAATGTGAAGTAGCAACCACGTGCATAATAAGCAGGAGGAACAACTCCACTTTTTAGGCCAGTAAATTTTTTTGCAAGGGCAGGGGCACTTAGGCCTGTAGAGTTCACAACGAGTTTAGAACTCAGTACTAGTTCTGGATGCAAAATAGATGTCCCGTTCCATTCTTTAAGATGGTCAGTTTCTGTTACATGAAGACAAATCTCATCTCCTTCAAGATGGCCACCAATAATGGTCGAATTGTATGTGAAAGTTGTTCCATGATTTTCAGCTTCCCCCTGGATCAACATGGGGGTTTATATTCCTGTCAATACGTCATTCTAACTCAAAAATAAAATAAAAGGAAATGATAAAGTACCAAAAACTGATGGCAGAATAGAGAGATTCAGAACGAATTTGCATGTGTTAATACATCTTTATAACACGGTAAAAGAAGCTAGAAATGCATACCAATAAAGAAAGCATTAAAGAATGGGAATCAACAATTCCAGTGAGAGGTGATAGTATTGCTTTCACACATTGCAATTCAGGCTCCATTTTCATGGCCTCAACACCATCCACCATCTTCAAACTATCGACCCCATTTTGAATTCCACAATTCAAAATATCATATAGCTTTGGAATCTCAGAAGATCGAGTAGCCACTATAAGCTTACCAATTTGTTTATGTGGGATATCATGCTTGGAGCAATACTCATACAACATTTCTCTTCCCCTTATACAAAAAATTGCCTGCAAAAACAGACTAAACTATGATCTACACAAAAGAGGGAAACGCTGTAGACATCTCTTGGTTAGTTGCCAGGAAAGAGTCATCACAAGTACATGGCATGATGTAAAAAAATATGTTTTAGTCATTATAAATATAGAAAACTATCCATTATCGTTCACTTTATATGGCATAAAGGCCTAAACCAAGGGAATCAACTCAATACAACAGTTCATTTTTGATAATTAAATTAAGCTCAGAATATATAGTCATGTTTGCTACTACTATATAACTTCAACTTTATCCTGTAGAACTAGAGCGTAATGATTGATCAAATGTTTTTACTTTTTACACAAGTGTCGAAATGTTTAACCAATGCATTCACTAGAAGTTCAAATGCAAAAATGCGATCTCTTAATACATAGCCTCCCACTCCCATTTTATCAACTTGGATGGTCTAGCCTTGTGACTCAATTAATGATTCAAATTGCGTCTCCAATACTCAATATGCTTCTTTTCATCTACTAACACATAACACCAAGACTTAACTAGAATCATCAAGGTTTTAAAAAACAGTCTACAAACACAATTTCAGGCACAACATTTAAGGTTTCAAGAGTTTATCTGTTTATGTGACCACAATTGCAACCGCATCACCACATTCGTCTGCAACTTTCCACAATACCAAGATCAAGATGAATAGCTTGTTTGGATTGACTTTTAACACCATGGTAAGATTAAAAATTTCAGTGAGTTCACCGCAAAAGCAACTAATGGTTGCTTCTAAAAATTATGACGAGTTTAACTCACCACTAATCCAAACATGCTAGAAACCACGTCCAACCAGACCAATTTAAAACCTTGAATCTGATTTTGAACCATGATTTTGGCTACAACGTCAAGGTTTTTGAGGTGTCTGCCATCACAATTGTGGCCACAATTCCACACAATATAAAGGAACACTAAGACAACCACAATTTAAAACCTTATTCTCAGCATAAAGATTACAACCTTATCATGTGGGGTTATATAAAAATGACAATTTTGATTACAAGGAACACACAGCAATTGTGAGCATAATTTCACACAATCAAGGAACACTATGACGACCTCAATTTAAAACCTTATTCACAGCATAAAAATTACAACTTTATCATGTGGGGTTACACAACAATGACAAATTTGATTACAGGGACACACCAACCTTGAAAGAATTTCGAGGGTAATAGATTCCAGCATGAATAACTTCACTGTTTCTAGAACTGGTCCCTGTTCCAAAGGTGGAGGCTGATTCTATGACCAACACTTCCTTTCCCTTGAGTGCAAGTGCTCTTGCCACTGCTATTCCCACCACACCAGCCCCTATCACTACACACTCTACTCTCTCCTTTGGAACATTGTACCATGTTGTCCTATTAGTTTGAGAAGTGGTAGTGCTCATACTTCTGACCCAATTGCCAAATAAGTGTTTCTTCCATTTCACATGAACACCACCACTTCTTCCTGATGCTGATATGCATCCTTCCAATCTTTGAAGTGCTTGCTTCAGCATTTATCACTTTCTTCCAACTTGAGCTGTTTCAAGTCTCAGCAATTTTGTTTGTTGGAAGAGTGAGGGTTATATGTTCAGTATGAAATTAAGGGTCAATTCACTATTAACAAAGGATTTGTTTTGTGATATTTCAGATATTTTTTTAAAGGATTTGACTATCTAAAATGATCATACTCTTCAGAATACAACAAAATTTGTATGGTCCAATAGAGAAAGGTAAGGGAAGGAAAATGGTTGAGATAAGATTATTTATGCATTTATTAAAATTTAAAATATACATGCAAAAATAATGGTTAAATTTGTGTTGATGTGCAAATTAATTTTAAGATTTATGTATCAGTCAGGGAAAAAGTAGGAAATTTGAAACTTTGTGTAAGCTTTGTGTAAGTGAATGATTCTTCACCATGCTATTATATATTTTTTTGTCAAAACAGTGAAACTTAATGTATTAAATTAAAATCCATTTAGAAACTTAAAAGACCAACAATATAAAAAAAAAATTAACATTTTTATTTAGAATGAACAAAAACAAAACTTTTTACAAACTTAAATATTAAAATAAAATTTTAAATACTTAATATATCAAAAGAAATAAACAGTTAAAATATATGTATCAAAATTAAATTTTCTTAACCTAATTGGTTTAAAATGACATTATATAAATTATTTAGTTACTCATTTAATCTGTATAATTTCATTCATAATCTTTATCAATTTCAGTTTTCATTTAGTTCATATCCTTAAAATAACACCGACAACATTAGGAATTTTAGAATGATAAGACAGCAACAAAAATCAAAATAGCACTAATTTAATGATGAAGAAGTGAAACGCAAGATAACACTAATTCGTGAAAGTTTTAATAAAAATTGCACTCACAACTTCAATTTAAGGGAGACTAAAATACACTTTACATGGAAGCAAAAAGACCCTTTTTGATTTGGGGTTTAGGATTCAAAGAAGAAAAAGTCATACCAATTCAAAATTTGATTCAATAAAGATGATGATCATGTGAACTATAAGGATGAGAGAATGAGGATTTGATCTTGGAGTTAGGGTTAGAAGAAATAAGTGATTTAGGTATTTATATATATATATATATATATATATATATATATATATATATATATATATATATATATTTGTTGTGTGTGTATATTGATGTGGTTCAACTATGAAAAACTTTTGTAATTCATTTATCACTTTAATGACTTAATGATTTTACTAATTTATTTTTATTTTTAATTTTATTTTTGCTTTCTTTTATAGACACTGAAATATTTACCATTACTTTAGCTGCTCTGTCATCTCAGTTGCTTTATTGGTAGAGAACTTTTTAGTGAGTATTTAATAATAACTAGTGACTAACTAGTTAAATTTTATTTTTTTTTTCACGCTAAATTTATGGAATATGAATAATTTCTATAAATTATGATATATCATAAATTGTTATAATTTAATATGATTTTAGTTAACAGAGAACACATTGACAATGAGATAGTTTAGGGCAATTTTAAACCTTTATCCTCTAGAATTTTGATTTATACATCTTTTTTTTTTTTAATTTTATTTTTTTTATTTGTGGAGAGAAATATGAGAAAAACATATACTATTGATGCATATTTCAAATGATTATAAAAAATGCTTATTATTTAATTCCTATGATAGGATGAGTATATTTTATTCTTATGTACAATATTCTCATAAATATGATTCTTTGTAGTACAAAACAAACAACCCAAAGAGAATACATTTAGAAGAATTTTTAACTTATTTATACTTATATTATCATGCAAATATTTAAATATATTTAATTTAGTTTATAAAAATTAATTATGATTTTTGGTAATATTTAAATTTCAGAATAAATTTTATGAAAATAATTTTATATACAAAATTATTAAACAAGTGTTTAATGAAATTATTTATAATTTTCTTTTATTGCAAAACTACATGCTTTCAAGTCACTTTGTACTTCTTCCAATCACTTTCAAACATAAAATTGTTTTTAGGTTAATTTGATTATAAAATAAAAGATTTATTAAACTTTTTCAAGTTTTATGTAATTGTATGGCACAAAACAAATTTCTTGTTAAAATTCACCGCAACAAAAGTTTAATTCTTACCTACGACAAATTAGTTTAGGGAAATGTTTTTTTTTTTCACAAGAATTTAGGAAAATCTTAACCACACATATCTTCTCACATATTCATTAAAAATCACAATATGTAGATTGAATCGTGAGATCCATGGATTTTCATGAAAACAAATTAGAATTAATTAATTTTTCGATCTTTTAACTTTTTTAAAATTTCTAATTTTAATCCCTATAAAAATAGAATTCAAAAACAAATCATCGTCATGAAAATTCCTTATTAGAATTTTCTGTTGAAACATCACAGGATCAAAAAATTAAAGTATTTAGAATAAATTTTAATTAAAATTAAATATTTTTTAGCAATTTACATCTACTTTTAATATTAAAGTATAATTTCTATAAACTATCCGAATTCACTTATTAACTACTTATGAATATGTCTTTTATAGAAATTAATTATATAATAACTTATAATTACATAATAACTTAAAAACACTTTAAAACTATCAAAATATTTTAATTAAATATTTAATATCAAATTTTATTATTCTGAAATAATACAGGACCCACTGAGTTGTCCACGCTCATGACAAAAAAATAAGGATAATAAAGTTATAAAAATCCAAAATTTGGCGACACTAATAGCATATTTGTTAGAAGAAAATAAATTAAAAAATGAAAATAATAATTTATTATTTTTCTTTAATTTTGATGAAAAAGTAAAAAAGAAGGAAAAAAAATTCTAGATAAATAATGATGTATTATTTTCTTTTAATTTAAGTTTTAAATGTTTTTTCTTTTTTCTCTTCGCTCTAACTAAATTATATATTTTACAGTAAAATATGTTTTTAATCTCTCAAAAATTATTTAAGTTCAAAATTAGATACTTTATAATTATTTCGATTAATTTAATTATTTTAAATTAAAAATTTATTATTATTTACCTGTTTTTTTTAGATATCGTTAATTTCCTGTGTACAGTGATTTGATAGAAAAATATTTTTGTAATGTCAGATCTTTTATTTGTCCATATCAATATTAGAAATTTTTATATAATTATCTTTTAAAATCTACAAAGTAGAAAAACAATAATAAAATCAAAGATAAGAAGCGAGACTGAAATTCCATTGATGTCTTATGTCATCTCTTTACCATTTTATGAATAGATGGAACGTTAACTGTTGTTATTTTCCTTTTGAATTATGTTTGAAAGTTATACTCCACCATTGTTCAGAGTTTGAATATCTTACTGGAGACACTTGTAATCTTGTTGTATAGCCATCACATGAATGAACAATGCAAAACACTGTTATAGGTTTAAGGATATTTTTTATCGTTCTATTTGTGTTTGTTTTCTCGCAAGACTGTTAACGCAGAGTATTGAATTGTGGTGATACACATGTTTATTCGCTATTTTTTAACTTGTGGAATAATTTTTGAATTTTTTTTTTAAACATATGAGTTATTTGATTAGGTTGATATTGAGCATAATTAATAATTTTTAAAAGATTAAATCAATTAACATCACCATATCTTTATTAATTCGCAACTTATTAGTTGAAAACGTATAATATTTTTTTAAAATAATCAGTACACAACAAAATCAATTATATAATCTCGTGACTAAATCCTAAACAAACAATCAAGAATTTTCTCAAAGCATAAAGAGTCAAAGATGACTCCTTAACTTTATAACTTATTTTACACAACTCCACAAATTCTTGTCTTAGCCCTTAACATTATATCCACCATATGCGTCTCATTCTTGAAATTCCGATTATCGTGTGTCACATGCCAAAATGACAATAACAAGACACAAATTAGAGAAACAAAGTCTAATTTCACATTTGGGGCAAAGATGACTCATATGCATAGAAAACATGATTACTTGCACAAACATAAGGTCGCTCAAAAGGCTAATGTTTTTAAAATCTGGTCACATGACCACGATTGAAGCTTAACTGTGATCATAAAATGTTGTTTATTTCGAAAAATGTTAACTCTGATCTAAACACATTTTTTTTGTATTCATGACTTTTTAACCAAACAAAAATTAAAAAGAAAACATTTTAAGGCTTTGCCTATGCTAAGGAGAACACTCATGTGCTCCCAAACCTTAAAGGTATCACCTTGCAAATTGGGTATCAAACACTCCTCTCACGCAAAAAACCTTGTGGTTGCACGAGTTTGGAATATCAAGCTTGATCAAATAAACATCCTCATACTCTGAAACACTCAAGAATACTCAAGGAATGCAAGAACACGAGGGAAAGGGCTTGAGAGGAAGAAGAATAGACCTTGAAAGAAGAGAAACCAAAAAATAGGTTTCTATTTGCGCACGAACACTTTTATAGCCTTATGTGCTCACCAAGGTGAGAGCCAAGATTGCCTTGGTGAGAGGTCCTATCTTATACTTGCTTGGGTGAGAGACATGCTAGCCTAGGTAACTGGCACTTTCGCTTGGGCGAGTTTTCACTTTCGCTTGGGCGAGTTTTCACTTGTATAGGCAAAGAAACTTGACCAAATATCCCTGTTTTTGCCTTATATATTCACTTCGGAGAACATATCAACAATTATAAGTGTTGTTCTAGTCTTTCTAAGTCCTTCTAGCTAGCTTAGGCATTGTAACGCCTTCTAATGAACATTAAACATCACTTAATATCTTGAAATTGAATCCCTGATCCTTGATACCAATGAGAACCATCATCACACTAATGAGAATCATCATCACACTAAGAGAGAGTTTCTAACTTTTTGGCTAATGCAATGCTTAGACTAACTTGCTAACCTAGAAACTCCACGACAAACCAAAACACTTGTTGCATGAAAACTTTCCTTTAAGAAAACTATCTTGAAGAAAACCTTTTCCACTCTGAGAATCTTGACTTTAAACCATTTTAAAATAACTCCTAGTTAAGGCTAATCCAAAACATACACATACATAGGTGTACTTTTTCTTCATTAAATAGAATATAGTGAAATCAAAATAATATCTTTTTTCAAATAAATAAAATCTTTATCATTCTTTAATGAAAACACGTTTTTTACCTACATGTTACCACTATACTTAGAATAGTTAAAAATTAGGGTATGACTCCTTTACCTTTACTCGGACACTAGATGAAGAAAGCTTGCTAATATACAAGTGTTCCTCCATAAAATATAATAATATGTTAAGTTAAATTTATTTAAAGTAAAATTATATCCCTTAATTTTGATAATTACATATTATTAAGATAAAAGTTTTTTCTATAAGTCCAATTCATGTGTTTTTATCAATGGTAATCGATTAACACGAGAGATAATCGATTACTCCAGAGGCAAATCAAGGATTTCAATTCTGTTACCAATCTGTGGTGATCTATTACCATTTCTGGTAATCTATTACCTTAGTTAGTTATCAGAAAACTGATTTAATCTATTACCTTAGTCGGTAATCGATTACTCCACATTTTATTTGAAAAAACTAAAGGGAAATGAATGATTTGAATCTTGAGAAGCTTGGTAATCCATTACCAACCATGGTAATTGATTAAGGAGCCAAAACAAAGATTCCAAACACAAGTAATAAACTTAATTAAGCAAAAGGTCTTGTCATCAAGATCAACCACAAACACATGCCTAGACTAAGAAAACAATACATTCAAAAAGCCTAATACAATTCATCTAAGAAAATCAAAATTACAAATATCATCAAAAGCAAAACAAAGAGAGCCAACTCCAAGCATCTTCAAGCTTTAAGTCCAACATAAAGGTCTTATTAGGAACTCAAAATCACCTCAGAGTTGTGCAGGGTTTTATGTTATGAAAGCTTCTGAACAAGAAAGGGGTGCTTCTAGATTAGTAATAAATTATAAACCTTTAAATAAAGTATTAAAATGAACTAGGTATCTGATGTGTGACGCGACGCGTGTGCACCCTGCCGACTATGGCAAGTATACCACAGATGGCAAGTAATAAGTATTTATAAGAACAAAGTTATCAATCTCACGAGGATAAGCAATCAGGTTTAATCTTTTAATTTAATTCTATTATTTTTGAAGGGTTTTGTGAGTTGATGAGAACGTATTTATTCAAATAGAAATTCAAATGATAAAGAAATCGATTGAGATCCCGTTTTCACCACTAACTCCCTTACTATTCTCCTCTCTGTTATTAAAATTATAATCTTTGGTTGGATCAGATTCCTTCCCTCGTAACCGTCCCTTTAATGATCTTCTATGCCGCCTAGATTAACCCGATTAATTAATCTATTAATTTAAACTAAGTTAATTAGGGTTTTAGTTCTGTGAATCTAGTGATAACTGTTAGGTTATGTACTCCTATCTCTAGGACTCTAACTCAGTAAAGGTTTATTTCTCTAGTACCACTTAAGTTTCTTTTCTCAAAGTTTCCATAGGTTTATTATGAGTTCATTAGTGATCAGTTAACAAATAACATTAAGCATAAAAGAAACAAACGACCAATCATATACTGAATAACATCAAGAATTATATTAGGAATAAATTAGGGTTACATTGTTCTCCCAATCAAAGGGGGAGTCAATTCATGCTTGAAAGGAAAACAACACAAGAATAATATGAAAGAGAATACATAAATAATCGATTCTTAAGAAAGTCGGATGATCCTTGCATCTCCTTCGCTTAGGCTTGGGGTTGAGATCTCTATCTTGCGTGAACTAGCGTGATTAGGTCAAACGACGGCTGCCAAAAGGTCTGCCAAAAGTCTCTCATCCAAAAGTCCTCGCTGACATTGATTTGATGTGTATTTATAGCCTTCATGAAGTGGACTTGGGCTTTTCGCGAACCCAACTTGTGCGAGCTCATGAGAAATTTGCACGAGTTATGGTTCCAGAGAGCAAACGTGTTCTTCAAGTCAATCCAACTCGCGCAAGCTGAGTAGCAAGTCGCGCGAGTTAAGGTTACAAAGAAAAATGGTTTTTTATTGGAGCTCCAAGTCGCACGAGAAGTCCCAACTCGCAAGAGCTGTATTTCTTAACACGTTTTCTCCTGTTTTTGGTTATTTTTAAGCCCTGAAACACTTAAACAAACCATCAACAAGTCCTAACACAAAGTATTATAGATTAGAGCATTTAATGGACAATTTATGCATTAAAGGTACTTGCAAATAACTCACTTTTGTGAGTTATCAAACACCCCCAACTTAAAACTTTGTTTGTCCTCAAACAAAAGGGAAATTTATCATGTCAGCAAATAGAGGTAACATAACCCAATATGTCAGTAAAGCACTCAATTCTCAATATTGAGTCATACTAAGTCCTACCCATGATGAATGAAGGATCTAGTTATCGAATTTTTCATCGTGATTAATCCTTGGTTTGCTTAGCTCATTGCACAAGAGAGTTAGTCATGATGCATATTCAGGTTATGTCAGTGGTCATTTGTATGTGTGATTTTTTGTTCCAAGTTCCCAATGAGATTAAGTAGTTTTAGATTTCATAAAACAACATCACCCCTTTCACCTCATGTATTTACTACATTATCTCCCACACAAGTTAGCACTTAACAGGATCAATAGGGTTTTTATTAAGCTTGTCATGTTCGACATAGGTGAAGGTATGATGACAACGTCAATTTTTAAGTTCATTACCATGTTCCCCAGTTTAAGAAACCATAGTTCCTAAACCTTTTTCCCAGATAATCTCTTAACACTTGAAAGTTATTTTTGTGTTCTATGTTGGCTTTCAGAGAGTTTTATTGATACCTCTTTATTCACAATATTTTTGGTTGCCACAAACTGGTAGCTTTTTCAGCAATTTTCTAATTTTTTATGATTACAAACTGGTGATCTTTTCTTTGCTTTTCTGATTTTTTGGTATTTTTCTAAATATCTAGAGGCTTGATTCTTTTCCCTGTTAAACACATAATTTTTACTAAGAGATGTCTCTAAGATAGGATTTGGGTTTTCAGGCCTGAGGTATGGTGGGTTTTTTAAGAGGGCAGTCGAAAGAAAATAGGAATTATTGGCTTACTAATTTTAAAGGTTGGCCGAGAAAGTTTTTTATGGGTTCCAAACAAGGCTTAAATCCTTTCGTAGTTCATGTTCACTTGGCTTAACTTATTTAGGATCAACTTGGTTCTTTGAATTCTACCATTTTCCTAGTTTCATAAACACAAGCACATTATTAGTACCAGGAACAAAATAAAAAATGCATTTTGATTGATTCCCACAACATAACTCATAAATCATCCATTACCTTCTCAACTTGAACAAGAGTGTTAGAATCTCAAGTAAATGATAATAATATCATTAAAACTCAAGGTAACAGGAAGAATTCATTCATGCGTAAAGAGGATTAGTACAATAATGCAGATGCTTCATTTTATCCAAAGAACAAAAAAATGATAAAAAGAAAAAAAAATATTTCCCTATCTAAAAGAAAACATAAAATGATAATATAAGAAAAATTATGCATAAAAATTAATCACAAACATAAATAAAAAGAAAAGAAAAATGAAAGTAGTCACCCACAACTTTAGATCGGTGCCATCCCTAGCATTGAATGAAGAACAGAAGGAATGAATGCAGGCACATCTAAGGAAAATCACTCAACTAGAAGAATTACTAGAAGTTCCAAGACTAAGCACACACTCAATCAAGTTAACTTAGCTTAGGATTTGATTTTTGTAATTGGAGTGTAAATAATTTTGATGGCCTTGTAAGTTTTTGGGCAAAAGTATATTTTTCTTTTGAGTGTTTTCTTAATATTTTGCTTAAAAGGCTAATAAGCTTAAAGAGCGAAGCTTAATAGGAGTGAATGAATTTAAGATCAAGTTCATATTAAATTCACATTTGCAATTTAAATTTAATTTGATTTAAGTTTGAATTTCAAATTGTGAATCCAAGTGGATTTGGTTCAAATAGATTTTCACTTGGATTAGGATCCATGATGTAGGTGCTCCATGGAAGGTGCTCCAATGAAGCTCCCAAGGTTGCCCCGATCTAGTCTTCAACACACACCTCACGGTTGCACCAAGAGAAGGTCTCGGCCAAGAAGGATTATGGTGTTTAAGGGTGAAGAAATGAAACGGAAAAAATGGAGGAGAAAGAGATGATGGTGGCGCCAAGGTGGTGACACCTATAAGCCTAGGAGGAACCGCCACAATGGGTGTAGAGATCCATTGATAAGATTCAAAAAAAATTCCCTAAGGGAACAAGAGAACTAAGCTCTCAAGAATGCACTAAGCAATTCATTCAACAATTCATCAAAAGACCCTTACAATGGGGTTTGGCCATGGCATTTATAGGGAACCAAGCTTGGCCTCCAAGTAAGCCTAACCACGGTTTAGGAGCCACTAACCAAGGTTAGGGCTGCACCAATCCGTGGGCTTCCTTGCAAGCCAAGTAACCATGTGGGTTACTTGGTAGTTAAGGAAGCACATGGCTTCACATGGCCTTCACATGGGTGCACATGGGTTTGTCTCCCCTTGTGGCCTATGTGATTAGCAATGTCATCAATCCTAATCACTTCCTAATCAAGGGTGGAGATCCTTGATTAAGTGTTGGCATGGATCCAATGCCTAATCAAGGAACTCCTTCCTAATTAGCAAGTGTCTCAAGGCTTCACATAAGTTTTTGACTCGAAAATGATTTTATCCGTTTTTTGAAAACCTTGTGTGGCCTTGACTAGGAAAGCATGGCATGTGTAGGTGTTAATGGAAAACCGTGGGCTTGGCCCTAAGAACCTATAGGCTTAGCCCAAGTCATACCCTAGAGCTATTACAACATAGGACTTAACCATGTTCAAAGGAATTTACAAGTAGGTTACAAGTGATAAGTCCTATACTAGCTTCATGGTCTTGGAGTCTTCCCACCTCTTCTTCTAGCCTCCTTTGCATGCTTCTAGTAACTCTTCTAGATGTTCCAACATCAAACCCTCCTTCTTTGCTTGAACTTGTCCTCACGTTGATGTCATCATTTGTACCTACATCACACAAAGAAAGATCAGTTACATTGAAAGAGTTACTACCACCATACTTACTTGGTAGGTCTAGCTTGTAGGCGTTTGAGCCCAACTTCTCCAAGATCTTGAAGGGTCCATCTCCTCTTGGAAGAAACTTGGAACTCCTCAAGGTAGGGAACCGCTCCTTTCTCAAGTGCACCCAAACCATGTCCCCTACCTTGAACTCGATAGCTCTATGGTGCTTGTTGTAGGCTTTCGCTATTTGCTCATTCTTCTTTGCTATCTTCTCCTTTACTTGAGTGTGTAACTCTTGGATCTTTCTAGCCCTCTATTGACCACTTCTATTACAAGAAAACTCAATAGGCAAAGCCACTAGATCAAGTGGGGTGAGTGGGTTAAATCCATAAACAACTTGAAAAGGAGAAAACTTAGTAGTGGAATGTTCAACCCTATTATAGGCAAACTCAATATGAGGTAGCCAATCTTCCCAACTCTTAATGTTCTCACCAACAAAAGTCCTCAATAGTTGACCCAAGGTCCTATTGACAACTTCGATTTGCCCATCCGTTTGGGGGTGGCAAGTTGTAGAGAAGAGAAGCTTGGTTCCAAGGCAATTCCAAAGGGTTCTCCAAAAGTGCCCAAGGAATTTTGAGTCTCGGTCACTCACTACTTCTTTGAAAAATAGCCTTGCAATATTCAAAGTGTCATCAACCTTCTTGCAAGCTATGAAGTGAGCCATTTTTGAAAACCGGCATACAACTACAAAGATACTATCCATTCCTCTTTTTGACTTAGGAAGACCAAGGATAAAATCCATGGAGATGTCCATCCAAGGAGTGGTAGCAAGCGGAAGGGATTGGTATAAGCCATTAGGGGAGACCTTAGACTTGGCTTTGTTACAAGTGATGCACCTAGAAATGTGCTTCACTAATTGGACCCTCATGTGAGGCCAATAGAAGTTCTCTTGCAACATAGCCAATGTCTTATCCCTACCAAAATGACCCATCAAACCTCCTTCATGGGTCTCAATCACCAATAAGTCCCTCAAGGAAGACTTAGGCATACACAATGCTTGGCCCTTGAAAAGATACCCATCGTGCCTAAAGTAGTCCTTGAATGCACCTTTGGTACTTGATTCCCAAATAATACCGAAGTCTTCATCATGGGCATACATAGATTTAATATGATCAAAACCATACATCTTACACTCAAGCATGTTAATCAAGGTGGCCTTCTACTTAGAGCGTCGGCAACTATGTTACTAGACCCTTGCCTATACTTGACTATGTAAGGGAATTGTTCTATGTACTCTACCCACTTAGCATGTCTCTTATTTAATTTTCCTTACCCTCTCAAATATTTTAAGGCCTCATGGTCGGTGTGAACTACAAACTCTTTAGGTAGTAAGTAATGTTGCCACACTTGAAAAGCCCTAACTAAAGCATACAACTCTTTATCATAGGTTGAGTAATTTAGGTGCCCCCCTTTAACTTCTCACTAAAATAAGCTATAGGGTGTTTCCCTTGCATTAAGACCGCGCCTATTCCTACGTTGGATGCATCACATTCAAGTTCAAATGAAAGAGCAAAATTCGGTAAAGCAAGTATAGGTGAGTGTGTGAGTTTGTGTTTGAGCACCTTGAAGGCCTCCTCTTGAGAGGGCCCCCATGTAAATATAGTGTCCTTCTTTACAAGTTCATTCAATGGGCTAGCTATAGTGCTAAAATCTTTAGCAAACCTTCTATAGAAACTAGCTAGTCCATGAAAGCTTCTTACCTCTTTCGCACATGTTGGGGTTGGTCACTCCTTGATTGCTTGAATCTTGGCCTCATCAACCTCCACACCCTTTGCACTTACCACAAAGCCGAGGAAGATCACCTTCTCGGTTCCAAGTACACACTTTTCTTTATTTACATATAACTTTTCTTTCCTAAGTACTTCTAAGACAAGCCTCAAATGGATTACATGTTCTTGAGAAGACTTGCTATATACTAGGATATCATCAAAGTAAACTACTACAAATTTTCCTAAAAATTCCCTCAAGACATGATTCATGAGTCTCATGAATGTGCTTGGAGCATTAGATAATTCAAAAGGCATTACTAGCCACTCATATAGTCCAAATTTAGTCTTAAAGGTGGTTTTCCACTCATCCCCTTCCTTCATTCGGATTTGGTGGTAACCACTCTTAAGATCTATTTTAGAAAATATGGTGGATCCATGTAATTCATCTAATAGATCATCTAACCTAGGGATAAGATGCCTATATCTAATAGTAATATTATTTACCGCTCGACAATTTGTGCACATGCGCCATGTACCCTCCTTCTTAGGAACCAAGATGATTGGATATGCACAAGGTGAGAGGCTTTCTTTGACCCATCCCTTCTTCAAGAGATCTTGAACTTGCCATTCAATTTCGTGTGCTTCTTGTGGTGAGCTCCTATAGGATGGCTTGTTGGACAATTGCAAACCCGGAATGAAATCAATTTGATGTTCTATTCCTCTTATAGGAGGCAACCCATGAGGTAGCTCCAAAGGGAAAACATCTTTGTACTCTTCAAGTACCTCTTCTATTTCCTTGTATTCGTTCATACACGCATTTAATATCATCGGATTCGGTAAGCATAGAAACATAGACCTTCTAGCAAGGTACTCCCTTTTAATGTCCTTACAAGTAATAAGCAAAGTCCCTTTACAATTGTTTTTGCTATCTACTTTACACTTAGAATTATTTACACTACTTTTTACATGTTTCTTCCTTGTATGGCTCTCGGTCAAAGCCTTGGAAGGCTTGGAGTTCTCGACCATGTCCACCTTTTCTTCTTGGGACCTCTTGATCTTCATTTTGATTTGGTCCTCACATACATCCTTTGAGGTTAAAGGCTTTAAGAGCACTTTTCTACCTTCAAATGTAAACAAGTAGGTGTTAGCAAGTCCATCATGTATAACATTCCTATAATATTGCCATGGCCTACCTAAAAGCATATGTGTAGCTTCCATGGGCACAACATCACATAGAATATTATCACAATACTTACCAATAGAAAAAGTGATTATACATTGCCTATCTACTTTTACTTCCCCATTTTCACTTAACCATTGCAACTTGTATGGTTTAGCATGAACTAAAGTTGGCAAGTTAAGTTTATTTACAAGTCTTTCACTAACTACATTTGTACATGAACCACCATCTATGATAAGGGAGCAAACATTGTCCTTTACCTTACACCTTGTATGGAAGATATTCTCCCTTTGAGTTTCATCCAAATCATGGTTCAATTTTAATAACCTTCTTACCATTAACAAATCCTCCTCGGCCTCTTCACTAAAGGTGGAGTGAGCTTCACTTTGATCTTCCTTTTCACTTGAAGATCCACTTGATTCTTCACTAGTGATCCCTCCATCTTGCCTCATCACCATTGCTATCTTGTTTGGACATTGAGATGCAATGTGGCCCCTTCCTAAACACTTGAAACATTTGATGTTACTTGATTTAAAGGGTTGGGATGAAGGAACTACCTCTTTACCTTTGGTGAGTTCTCGGTTACTCTTCATTGGAGGCCTAGGTGAATAGTCTTTGTTGCTCTTACCTTTCCAAGTTGATGTAGTAGTATTGGAGACCCTTTTGAAGCTAGCTTTCCTCCTCAATTGTGACTCTACCCTCTCGGCCAAGTGGATGGCTTCCTCAAGGTTGGAGTATCTTTGCAATTCAAGGACATCTTGTATCTCTCTATTGAGTCCATGTATAAACCTTGCCATTGTAGCTTCTAGGCTCTCTTCAACTTGGGCTCTAAGCATGGTAACTTCCAAATCTTTGTAGTAGTCTTGCACACTCCTACTACCTTGCACAAGTCTTTGTAGTTTGTGATGCAAATCCCTCATGTATGTTGGCGGCACAAACCTCTCTTTGAGGGCTTGCTTCAACTCATCCCAAGTGGTGATTCTAGGTCTCAAGTACCCATTACCTCTTTCTTATTAATGCCACCAAACTAATGCATACTCTTCAAATTCAAGGGTGACCAAGTGCAGCTTCCTCTCCTCACTAAGCATAGGGTAGCTACTAAGTATTTGGTCCACTTTCATAGCCCATTCCAAGTACACATCCGCACCACCACTTCCATTGAATTTCGGTATGAAGAACTTTAGGCTTCTCTCATCAAATCGGTCCTCATCCTCCCAATTTTATCTACTATAGCCTCAGGTCCCACTTCCTCCAACATGTGCAGCACCTCTCCCACCCCTTCTATTATTCACAAAAGGGTTCTCTCTGTGTGCCCCATGCCCAAAGAATATCCCACCATCACTACCAATGGAACTCATGTGCTCACCTCTCCTTCTCATGTGTCTCTTTTATCTCCCTTACACCCTCCTTAACACTCTCCCTCAAACTTATTTGGATCTCATTCATTCTTTCCATCATTTTGTCCATCAAAGCTTGGGTTCTTGGTGAGTGCTCATTACCCACACTTGGGGAACTTGCCATAGCTGCAAATAAAGGTTAGTATACAGAAAATACAAAGGGAAATAAAACCTCACAAGCTCACTAAGTGTATCACTCAATCAACTCGTGTATCACACAAAATTAAGGCTTTTTCTCTAATGTTCTCTCTTGCCTTTTACCACTCTTTTTCTTTAAGCTCTCTTAGTAAACTCTCTTCTAATCAATTATCAAGGTCTTATCACACCATCGTGAAAGAAGAACAGCACCAAGACTAGGCTTAAGAGGCCAAGAAAGACAAAGGACTCTAAGACACAACCAAGGAATCCAAAGGAGACAAGCAATAAAAAGCTAAAAATAGAAATGATAGGCACTCAAATTCAAGAGAAACTTTTAGGAGACAAAGGCTTATACTAGGGCAGCAAGATAGCATCCAAATGCCCACAAGAAGATGTCAAAACAGAGATGAAAACATGGTATACAATACTGGACAGCAAGCTCACACAAAGCAAATAGTCACCAAAAGTTTTAGAAACTGAAAACAAAAATCAGCAAATTTAGAAACCGATTTTGCCTAGGTTACAAATGGGTAAACTATCATGTGATCTAATGCCAATCCAATATACATCCAATATGTGCAGTACCAATACAGTTCCAGCAAAGTGTAAAAGATGAAAGAAAAAGAAAATTACATGTAACTCATCAAAAGATACACAAATCACTAGGAAGCTCAAAACTAGAATTCTACTAGAATGTGTAGGCTCTTTCCTAGGTCCAATGGTGTTTCTTTTGTGTAACCCTTTTTCTTTTTTACTTCTTTAACTCTTTTCTTGCTGTACTCTTTCTTTTCTTTTCACTTTCTATGGTTCTTGAATTTTTCTACTAGTTTTAGAACCACTATTATTCACTACTTGTTTTTCTATTCACTTGTTTTTCTTTCTCTTTTCTTTTCTTTTCTTTTGATTTTGATTATTTTCTTTTGATTTACTATGGCTGGACCGAAACCTTAAGGGATCTAAGATCCACTTTCTAGGTTCAAATCTAGCTTATCATAGCATTTACAAAGTCTAGCCGAAATTACAAATCAAAAGGTAAACTAAAAATTACTAAAAAAGCATGTAACATGTAACCATACACTAGAATTGCTCCTAACACTTTAGCATTCATGTGAGATATGTAACCAAAGCTTAAGTGCAGTACAATCCAGCAAGCATACCATAAAGTGTAGTAAAGAATCAAGACTAAACAAAAATCCTAGAGGCATACATGAATCATAACTTGCAAAGGAAAATCTAGATGATCATGTGAGTCAAAATTGCAAGCTAGAAAATCATTCATTTAAGAAACTTATGGATGAACAAGCCAACATGAATCACGGCCTAATGCAGCAACCAAAAGAATCAAAGCATGCCCAACTCAAAACTAAAGAACATGACAACTCAAGTAACTCAAAAATAGGCTACTCTATGGAAGAAAGACTCTAGAGATGAAGAAGACTCAAAGAAGAGACTCAAGGAAGACTCAAACTAACCGTGAAGATGAACCAATGGTGAAGACAACTATGCTCTTGATACCACTTGATGTAGGTGCTCCATGGAAGGTGCTCCAATGAAGCTCCCAAGGTTGCCCCGATCTAGTCTTCAACACACACCTCACGGTTGCACCAAGAGAAGGTCTCGGCCAAGAAGGATTATGGTGTTTAAGGGTGAAGAAATGAAACGGAAAAAATGGAGGAGAAAGAGATGATGGTGGCGCCAATGTGGTGACACCTATAAGCCTAGGAGGAACCGCCACAATGGGTGTAGAGATCCATTGATAAGATTCAAAGAAAATTCCCTAAGGGAACAAGAGAACTAAGCTCTCAAGAATGCACTAAGCAATTCATTCAACAATTCATCAAAAGACCCTTACAATGGGGTTTGGCCATGGCATTTATAGGGAACCAAGCTTGGCCTCCAAGTAAGCCTAACCACGATTTAGGAGCCACTAACCAAGGTTAGGGCTACACCAATCCATGGGCTTCCTTGCAAGCCAAGTAACCATGTGGGTTACTTGGTAGTTAAGGAAGCACATGGCTTCACATGGCCTTCACATGGCCTTCACATAGGTTTGTCTCCCCTTGTGGCCCATGTGATTAGCATGTCATCAATCCTAATCACTTCCTAATCAAGGGTGGAGATCCTTGATTAAGTGTTGGCATGGATCCAATGCTTAATCAAGGAACTCCTTCCTAATTAGCAAGTGTCTCAAGGCTTCACACAAGTTTTTGAACCGAAAATGATTTTATCCGCTTTTTGAAAACCTTGTGTGGCCTTGACTAGGAAAGCATGACATGTGTAGGTGTTTATGAAAACCGTGGGCTTGGCCCTAAGAACCCATAGGCTTAGCCCAAGTCATACCCTAGAGCTATTACAACATAGGACTTAACCATGTTCAAAGGAATTTACAAGTAGGTTACAAGTGATAAGTCCTATACTAGCTTCATGGTCTTGGAGTCTTCCCACCTCCTCTTCTAGCCTCCTTTGCATGCTTCTAGTAACTCTTCTAGATGTTCCTACATCAATCCATGCCTAATCCAAGAGCAAATCTCAACCCTTGATTAGATGCACTCATCCAATGGATGAAAATCAAGTGGAAAGTGACATGTAACCTTTGAGAATGACATGTAACCTTTGAAAGTAACATGAAACACTTTTGAAAATGACATGCACTTGAATCATTGAACTTGTGGCTCTTATTCATTGACTTGTAGAGTACTCTAATGTTGTTTAGCTTGCTCTTCAAGTCTTCCTAAGTCTATAAAAGCCTAAAAACGAAATTTCTAGAGAACTTTTGATCATTTTGAAATAAAACTTAGAGTTTTTGTGAGAGATAAGTCTCTTGTTTTCCTTAGGAAGGTTTCTTGAGTCTTTATCAATGAATCCTAATCTCCATTGTAGCGATTCTTCCTAGGCTTATTGGTCATGCCATGGTGCCTTTCTAAACCATTCCTTACCTTCTCCACGTTTTCTTTTTGCTTCACATGAGTTCTTGAAGCTTGGACCAAAAATCCACTTGGGTTTTCTCTTTGAATTTGCATTAAAGAAGCTAGATTGGGAACTTTAAGGTTTCTTTGGAGAAATCTCTAAGGAGGCCTCTATCAAGTGGTATCATAAACTTGTTGTCTTCTTCAATGGGTTTTCTTCAAACGGTTAGTAATGGGTTTCCTAAGTTTCCATAGTTTTCCTTTGAGTTTTTCATGTTCTATGTCTTTTTTGAGTAGCCTAGTCTTTGTTTCGTTGAGTTGTCTTTGTTTTGTTCAGTTGTTTTGTGTCTAAGCATGCTTTTCTTCTTTGTTTCTTCTTCAAACCGTGGGTTTCCATGTCTATGCATGCTTATCTTGAAGTTTTACCCATAGTTACATTAGTTTCCATTGCAAGTTCCCTTGTTCTAGAGTAACTTTCTTTGTAAGCTTCTTTGTTTATGTGTTTTCTTGTAGTTTTGTTTAGTCTTTGTTGTTTTTCCTCCATAACTGTGAATCTTTTGGTATGTGTGCACCATTGATGATGTGGGTTTCAAGTTTTTACATGGGTTTCAAGTGGTAGAAGAAACTTCTAGTGTAAGACTCACATGTACATGCTTGTAGTAGCTTCTAGAGCACTCTTTAGGTCCAATTTGTGTATAACCTTGTGATTTTCATTTTGGGTTGTGGAAATTGAACTTGGAAGTTTCTCTTCTTCATCTTATGGTTTCGGTCCAGTCATACTTAGTGTGTGAAAATATACAAAAATCAAAATAAAAAAAAGGAAACAAGTGAGAAAAACAAAAGAAAAAGAAGTAGTGGTGAAAAGAAGAGTGTATGGGTTCAAAAAGAGTATCAATTGAGTGAGAACCATACAAGAACAAAATAAAAAGAATAAAAACAACAAGAGTTGGATTGCAAAGTGAAATGAATTGATCATTAGACACACCTTTGGATATTGTTTTGAACACACATCACCCAAGTTGAATTTCTAGTGACTTTGCTTTGGACTTGGTGACTTTGCTTTGGACTTAAGTGTGTAGTTGCCTTTGGGTGTAAATTTTCACTTTGAGCTTGTACTTCACTTGCTGGATTATAATGATGTTATTCCTATATGAACCTTGTATTGCAATTGAATTGAACTTTTAGAAGGTTAAATAATTATGAGACATAGTTTTAAATCGGTCGCTATTCGATTTTTGGAATATCCATCGCTAAATTTTGGTGCAATTTCGGTGGCTAATTGAATTGTGTGTGACTGTCCAGTTTGATGCTTATAGTATTGTTCTCGGTTTTGGATTGTATTTCCATGAAAATACATGTTCCTTTGTTGTACATATATGTGTCAATGTCTCATCAAAGTTTACTTCACATTTGAGTAGCCATTCTTTCAATTTGAGCTTTTTTTGCTTGTCTTTCTTGGACACCTTAGTTGTGTCTTTGAGTTTTTGTCTCTTTAGACTTCTTAAACCTAACTTGGGTGTTGTTCCTCTTTCACATTGGTTTGATAAGGACTTGATAATTGATTATATAATAATTCCTAAGTTATAACCAAGAGATAAAGAGGAAAAAGGCAAGAGAGATTCATTAGAGAAAAAGCCACTAAGTGTGAAACACGAGTGTGAGTGGATACACTTAGAGAGTGGTGAGTTCCTTTATTTCCTATTATATTTTCTTATGCACTAACCTTTTCTTGCATCAATGGTTAGCTCCCCTAGTGTTGGCAATAACTTGTCACCCAAAACTTTAAAGATGTTGGATGTGTTGATGAGTAGATTGAATACTAATTTAGAGGAGAAAATGGATCAACTTGAGAAGAAGTGGGAGAGTGAGAGAAGGACTAATGGAGAGAATAGTAGGAATAGAGGTGAAAGGAGAGAGTACCATAGAGATAGTGATAAAAGAGAAATAGAAAAGAGAAAAGAATATGAAAGAAGAACTAGAATTATAAGAGATGAAAATGAGAGAATAGAAAGACGTGAAAGGCATCATTATTCATATCAAAGAAGTGAAAAAGATTATTATAACTTTAAGAGGGGATATGAGAGAGAGAAGAGAGAAGATCAAGAGAAGAGAAAGAAAAAGTAGATATTGAAAGGAAAAAAAAGAAATGAAAGAAGGTTAAGAGAAGAAAATGAAAAGAATGAAACCAAGAATTTGAGAAAGAAAATGTAGTTGAGAGAAAGAGAACTAAGAGAAAAAGAAGTTAAGGAAATAGAGTTTATGAAAAAACAAATTAAGGAGAAATGTGATTCTTTACTTGGTTATACTAACCCTTCATTTGATTGTTTTGATTCTTATTTTGAAAATATTATAGGTATGGTTCCTAAGGATGACTATCAAGAGGAAATTGAAAATCTCTTGTGTAAAGATGTAGAAAGAAAGGCACTTGAAGACCATTGTGAAGTTGCTTGTGACCATCTTTACAAACAACCTTTGTTTTGGTGCCTAGTAAAGAGTTATTCATAATGGAGCCTTGGAACAAACATTGTGAAGAAAAGGAAGTACGTACCCATAGAGTTTGAACTTCCCTTTGAGAAAATTTCCTTACCACTTACTACTCATTTTAGTTTTAATAAGAATGATATTCCATACCATAACTAGAATCTTATGGCATTGAGCCATGGAAAATCCTCGAATTTGGTAATTTGTAATTCTTATTTGTGCCTATTAACCTTTGTTTTCATGATGATGAATGTTTTCCTAGGTTGTTGGAAGAGGTTATGAAGGAGGGCACGCCACACATTTCCACACTTAGTGAAGTAATGTAGAATAAGGAGCAAGTGTCTACACAAGTGGGGAAAGGATTAGAAACTCCTAAAAGTTTCGATTTTGTTCCAAATGAATATTCGAACTTTTACTTTCATTCTTTAATCGATGTTGTTAATATTGAGAAGAAAACATAATGTTATATGATTTGGAAGTCAGTGAAATTTGTAATTTTCTAAAACTAGATGCTAAGACTAAGTTCAATAGGTGGAGACTTATAGAATTTCAATTGTTTTTACCACCATGCACTCACTATAGAATGCAAGCATACCAACACATTAAATCACTTGCATTGAATTTTATAAAAAATGATTTATCCTTTATTAATAATGACATTATGATATTTGATCTGGGTGGTTATTTGTTTGTAGGTAAAGAGGACTCTATTTAGGAGCAAAAGTCCGTTGAGAAAATTCCTTAAAGGACATGGGTCTAAAAGGACCCAAAACTTTTTTAACTTGATTTACCTAGTGATTTGTCGGATGAAAAATTTCAATATTAATGACTTGTCTTTGTTTAATGTAGGTGAAGATCAAGCCAACTTGGGGACAAGTTGCAAATAAGAAGGAGGGTTTGATGTAGGCACATCTAAGGAAAATCACTCAACTAGAAGAATTACTAGAAGCTCCAAGACCAAGCACACACTCAATCAAGTTAACTTAGCTTAGGATTTGATTTTTGTAATTGAAGTATAAATAATTTTGATGGCCTTGTAAGTTTTCGGGAAAAAGTGTATTTTTCTTTTAAATGTTTTCTCAACGTTGTGCTTAAAAGGCTAATAAGCTTAAAGAGTGAAGCTTAATAGGAGTGAATGAATTTAAGTTCAAGTTCATATTAAATTCACATTTGAAATTTAAATTTAATTTGATTTAAGTTTGAATTTTAAATTGTGAATCTAAGTGGATTTGGTTCAAATAGATTTTCACTTGGATTAGGATCCATGCCTAATCAAAGAGCAAATCTCAACCCTTGATTAGGTGCACTCATCTAATGGATGAGAATCAAGTGGAAAGTGACATGTAACCTTTGAGAGTGACATAAAACACTCTTGAAAGTGACATGTACTTGAACCATTGAACTTGTGGCTCTTATTCATTGACTTGTAGAGTACTCTAATGTTGTTTAGCTTCCTTTTCAAGTCTTCCTAAGTCTATAAAAGCCTAAAAATGAAATTTGTGGGGAACTTTTGATCATTTTGAAATAAAACTTAGAGTTTTTGTGAGAGATAAGTCTTTTGTCTTCCTTAGGAAGGTTTCTTGAATCTTATCAATGGATCCTCATCTTCATTGTGGCAGTTCCTCCTAGTCTTATTGGCCATGCCATGGTGTCTTTCTAAACCATTTCTCTTCCCTATTCCATTTTCTAATTTTGTTTTTCTTGTTATCTCCATGGGAGCTTGACCGAAAGCTTCCATTGAAGCTTGTTTGAAGATAGTTGAAGAAGTTAGATTGGGAACTTCAAGGACTCTTTGGAATCTCTCTAAGGAGGCCTCTATCACTACCCGACCTATTAAGGACCAACCGGTGGATAACCCCACTAGCTAGTGAAGAAAGCCTCAAAGGTCTCGGGCTTAGGCGAAGGTGGATGTTGGGTATGCTTAGATGGAGTGGAATGGATGGGTGTGAGCAGACGATGTTGGTGTTGCGCCAAACGGTCAAATTCTGCCCTTGGTTGATGAGATGTTGTCTTTGAAATTCGGCCTGTGCCCATGTAAATGCAACCTGCTCTTCTATGCGAGTGGTGAGGGCTGCGATGTCGGCGGATGGCGGTGATGGAGCTGGTATAGATGGTCCAGAGGGTTCTGGTGGTGGTGATGATTGTGCGGTAGCCATCAGCTCATCAGAATCTGACTCAGCCTCTGGTTGTGACTGACCCTCCTCATAAAATCTGGATATGTCGGAGAGGGTGAAGGGGCGAGGAGCAAGTAGAACAACCTCCCTGACATATTGTGGAACTCCAGCGGCTATGGCCATGTCAATAATCAGGGATGCCAATCCATAACCACTAGAAGTGACGACATTCATAGTCGCTCTGATCTCTGCTGCAATCATCAGCTTTCAGATCAGCAAAGCTCTGGGAAAGGGAACAATGCCCAGTTTTTCATAGGGGTGTACCTTGTTCTCTATCAATTTCAGCCAAACCTTGGCTGTCAATGTAAGGTCTCCTGGGCTAGCATGGGCGGTGTTACCCTCTGATGAGTAAATTTGGCCCTGGGAACACAAATGGTGGCCAGAATCTATAAGGTGGTAGGTGGACTCCTCCTAAAAGGTGGTACCTGAAGGACACCAAAGTAAGCATTAACAAGTAGAGAAGTCTACCTGTACCCCTCTGAAGAGCACAATACCCTGCTTCTCGTGCCTGTAGTTCGCGAGTTCGTGAACTAAAGTTTCCCAGGCGGGCACTAATGGCTTCTAAAACCACGAGGTCCACTGTCTCTCCTTCAAGACAACAATAATAGGCGCCCACTTCTCAGAAGTGGTGTAGGTGAAGGGGCGCTCGAGTATGATGGACCGACTGATGGTGTGCTTAAAACGAGTCTACGCATCCTCGTGTGCGAAGCGTTGAGCATTAGTAAGGCTCCTTCCACTAATCTGTCTGATGTGAGGGGTAAAGGAGTCGACGTCAGATGGTCTCTTACTTCTCTTTGGCCTGATCATTGATAAGTGTTAGATTATACATGTTTTCCTAGGTGTTTTAAGTCCATTTTCATCCAATTTTAATAGGTTTAGTTATAGTTTAGACAATAAAACAATGAAAATACCATATTTGTTTAGTGTTAGTCTTTGATTTAGTGTTTTGTTAGTTTTATAGGTATTTCTTGTATTTTCAAGTCATTTTATCCTCTTTTCTGTTAATTGTAGGTTGATTGAAGAAGAGATAGAAGCTTGGAAGGAAAGCCATGAACTTAAGATGAAGACTTAGAGTGCAAGCTATCAAGAATACAAGAAATGGAAGCTCAAGTCAAGGAAACAAGACCAGCAAATTGCGCCGGGCGCAACACAAGAAATGATGTGTAAAAAAGAAAAAGAAAGCAAAAATCAGAAGGAAAGAAAATAGCAAAAGTTATAAGAAAGCAAAAAGAAAGAAAAAGAAGCAGAAGAAAATGCAGTTTAAGAGTAAAAGAAATAAAGGAAGAAAAGAAAATAAAGTTGGTCTCATTACTTGTTTGTTTTTACTTATTGTTAGTTTCTGTTCTGTTTTTTATTTTTCGTCTGTTCATCATTAGTCCATGCATATCATATAGGTTGTATCTTTTACTCTTTAAAGTTCTTGTGGATATTTAGCCAGTTACCTTTTCTTTTAACCCACCTTTACCTAAGCCCCATTACAACCCTGAAAAGACCTTTTGAGTGTCCAATTTCTACTTGAAGGCAGTGGAGATTTTTAGAGTCATTGTAAGCCTATGGTAACATACCTTCTGATGAGTAACATTGAGAGAAACACAAGCCTAAACACTTGAGAGATTGAGTGTAAACACTTAACCAGAGAGGACTGTTTGATGTTGCTAAATTACAATTTTCATGCCAATCTAGAGTTGATTGCTTATGCTTGATGAATTGTACAGTTCTTGAGAATGCTTAAGTTCATGTTCAACTTTCATAGATAAATTGAGTTGGCTTAAGGAGTTAAGAATTGTATAATGCATTTTCAGTGGCTGTTGAGATAAATGCTATACCATGCTTATTGACCCTTGTAATGATGGAATTTATGTTTGCTTGAGGACAAGCAAAGCTTTAAGTTTGGGGTTGTGATAAGTGTTAGATTATACATGTTTTCCTAGGTGTTTTAAGTCCATTTTCATCCAATTTTAATAGGTTTAGTTATAGTTTAGACAATAAAACAATGAAAATACCATGTTTGTTTAGTGTTAGTTCTTGATTTAGTGTTTTGTTAGTTTTATAAGTTTTTCTTGTGTTTTTAAGTCATTTTAATCATTCTTTGGTTAATTTCTAGGTTCATTGTAGGTTGATTGAAGAAAGAAGCTTGGAAGGAAAGCCCATGAACTTAAGATGAAGACTTGGGGGTGCTAGCCATCAAGAAGAAGTGGAATTGAAGCTCAAATTAAGAAATCACTATTCATGTGCTGTCAAAACGCGCCTAGGCGCGAGCTAGGGCGCAAATCAACACCTCCTCTCTGTCCAAACGCGCCTAGGCGCATTTGAGGAGCATCCAAGGGCGCAAGGGCGCGTGCTAGGGCGCGTTTCAACCCCCCTTCTCTGACCAAACGCGCCAAGGCGCGAATAGAGGACCCAATGGAGGCGCAAGGGCGCGCCTAGGCGCAAATGGAGGCACGCTGCAACCCATTTCTCTGGACAAATGCGCCTAGGCGCGATTCTCTTAAGTGGGGGCGCGTTTCTCTGCTATAAAAGGAATCCTTGGGCGCGAAATCAGATAGAATTCATAATTCAGTTTTTTAGTTCCTTCCTCTGCACGCTTCTAGCATTTTCTCTCTTCTCCACCTTCGTTCTCCATCTTCCTCCATCAAACCTAGGGATTTCTGAGCTTGTGAGCTTGTGGAAGCAAGAATCAAGCGATTATGGAGTTTCTCTTGTGTTTGATTTCTTTTTCTCCTTCTTCTTTTCTCATTTCCATGCTAGGCTAGATTTTTAGGTTAGGATTGGGGATTTTGATTCCAGAACTCTTGTAATGACTTTCTCATGTTAATTCAATTGTAATTTCTTTAATTGATTGATCTCTTCCTGCTTATTGCTAATTCTTGAGGTTTAATTCATGAAGTTCAAATAGAGATAGGGATATTAATGTTTGGACTGGATTGAACTATTCCTTGAGTGTTTGTATCTCATTTCAATTATGCAATTGGAAAATTGATAGTTGAATTAGGAGAGGAAGTGTATCACTATAGCTATGCATGAGTCTAGGGATAGAACTTGTATGCTATGAGATGTTAGGAATTCATCTGTTTCGCTTCTTGAATGCACTTATGTTATCACCTAAGGGATTAGGGATTATATTAGTCATTCAAAGGGACTAAAGACCTAGGAATAGGATTAGTGTACGGTATCACGAATTCTATCTCCAATTGAATGATCTCTGTTGAATTGACATAGAAAATAGTTACTTGAGGGAAGGAATTGAATGAACCTATTCCCTAACCTTCTTCATTATTCTGTTTAGAAACTTAAACATTTACTTGTTGTCTTTATATGTTTTACAGTTTACTGCTTACTCTTACATAGTTACTTAGTTTTACACAAATGATTCATTCATCGGTTCGTCCTAATAGCAAAGCGTGTTAAGCATTCGATAATTCATCATTCAGTCTCTGTGGTTCGACAACCCTTTCTCATCTTTCTAAACTTGTAAACGACTGGTACACTTGCCGAAGTGTGAACCAAATAATAGTTCAACAATCATCTGCAGAATGAACAAAAGAAAAGCCAATTTAGGACAATAGAATGGAGACAGTATAAACAGGATCAATAGCAGGCATCAATTAATTAAACACATGTCATAGAGTGCTCATGTTAATGATCAGATATGCACTTATATGAAATTAATCAAGGATAGATGCACAAAAGTATAATAATTGCATGGAACAACCAACCTCAATGTATAGATGCAATAGAGATACAAAAACAATTATGAAATGCATCTATCAGTATAAACGTGGCCAACTCGCGCGAACTTGCTAGTGAAGTCGCGTGAGTAAAGCTTTAGAGAAAGAGTTTTCAAAAAATTGTATCTAACTCACGCGAGCTTGCAAATGAAGTTGCGCGAGTTGGCTTCTAAAGCTTGAAGAATTTGAAGGGTAATCCAACTCGCGCGAGTTTGCTTGAAAATGCTCGCAAGTCGCGCGAGTTGGGCTTGATACTTGCCCAAAAATTAATTTTTCACTCAAACTCACAATGCAGCATGGTTTTCACATTAAGCAAGTTAAAATATACATGCAACATTAATTTTTCGGTAAACCCTATCCCTAGCGGTTATTTCATGCAAAGCATCTTCAAACAACTCAGAGAACTAAGAATAACATAACAAGGCAGTAAACAAGAATCCTTCTAGCAATAATATGTTGGACTTAAAGCTTGAAGATGCTTGGGTGTCTCTCTTGTTGTTTTGATTTTGATGCTATGTAATTTTGGTTTTCTTAGATGATATGTAACTAGGTGTTTCCTATGTATTGATTGTTTAGTTTAGGCTTGTATGTGGTTGTTCTTGGTTGGAATGCCCTGGAGAGCTAAGCAAATCTTGTGTGATTTCTCATGATTCAAATGTTTGGTTTTCCCTCTTAAAATGTTTTGGAAAAGGTCTTTGTAACCAACTGAGGTAATAGATTACCAACAGAAGGTAGCCAACTACCAACAGTGGGTAACAGAGTGGGGAACCTTCATTTGTCTCTGGAGTAATCGATTACCCCCTCGGGTTAATCGATTACCATGAGCAAATCCACCTTGAGAAGTTTTGCCTCTCTAGTTCAATCGATTACCAGTTTCTGGGAATCGATTACCATCATCAGAAAGTCATGAAATTGCCTAAATTGAGTTTTTAAATGAACATATAAATACCTCTCTTTCGAAAATCATTTCATAATTCTTAGAATACAAGTTTTGGAAAAGTTCTTACACTTTCATATTCTCTCTAAAATGAGTTCATCTTTTTCTCCAAGAAACCCATAAAAAACTTCAAGAGTTCTTCAAGAAGTTTTCATAAAAAGGCAAACTTGATCGACCTTTCTGATTAGTTGGCATTCATAGTGTTCATACGTGATCAGATTTACACACACAGGTGTTTTCTAACTGATCTTTTGTTTACCAATTTGGTTTTGGGTTGTTTACTCTACGAGAGAGGTCTCTCTAGATAGAGTAAGGGTCTTTGAGAAGGGTTTTCTCAAAGGTTTGATCTTGGAGGTGCCAAGGTCAAGGAGAACTGTTCTTTGGGTTAAAGAACAGGTGCTTTGGGTGATTTGATTTCATTTTTGTGTTGCTTGTTGCAGAATGAATGTAAAAGAAAGCAAAAGGGATCATTGTTATAGTGGAAAATCGATCGCAACAATTGTTGGGTTGGGACTGCATGTAGGCAGTAGGCCGAACCAGTATAAATCACCGTGCACTCTTCTTCTCCCTTCTACTCTTTACCGTTTACCATACGTTGTTCATTATCACTGTTTAATTGACTCGGTAATCAACTAAAATTGGAACAGTTAGATACTGTTATTGATTACGCTACATATTGATCGCTAACGTGTTTCCTAATCTTTCTTTTGTTGTTTCCACTATGTACCTTTGATATATGTTGTTTCTCTATCTTAAGGATTAGATAGTTAATCAAGAATAGTTTTTGGTTGAATTAAAAGAAGTAGAAAAGCATTGAAATTGGGCTATAATGGAACTAGAATTTATTCATCCCCCCATTAGATTCACCCATAGGGACCATCATAATAGACTAAGAAGGTTCCGTTGCATACCTTGAGAAGTCGAGTGTTGAAGAGAAAGTTGAGTTTTGTGTTAATGGTAGAGAGAGTTCAGAGAGAATAAGTGCAGAGGGAAAGTGCTCTTTAGAATGAAAACTGAAAGTGTAGCTGTTTATCCCCCTTCCCACGTTTTTATAATTTTAAAATTTCCCTCCTTTCTGATTATTGTGCTTAACTCGCACAAGTTGGAGTTTAGTGAAACTCGACTCATGCTAGCTTAATGTGCAAAGAAAAATAATTTCTTCTCTAGAAGGTCAACTCGTGCGAGCTTGTAGGAAAGTCATGCGAGTTAGACTGGCAAAGAGTACTTAATGGACCACTAGAGGGTTAACTCGCACGAGTTAACAAAGAAGTCGCGCGAGTTGGCTTGACAAAGAGCAAATTTTCAAAAATTTAAGCATTAACTCACGTAAATTGGTAAAGATTTCACGCGAATTTCTCTCTACAAATCTCTAACTGTTGGTCCCTTTGTTGAATCTAGAGGGGGGGTGAATAGATTCAAGTTCCCTACATTCAATTTTAGCCTTTATCAAATGCTTTCCCGATTCAATTTTATCTATGTTAAGAATAACAGTTCAGAGAGATAGCAGCGGACATAGAAAGAAATTGATACGCCTTTTCAAACTCTTTAAGAATGAATCAGTAAACGCAATTGTAAAGCGATAGATTCAGATAAAGATAAGAGATAAGGTAGAGAGAAAGTTTGGACAGAGATTTATCCTGGTTCGGCGTTCGGCCTACGTCAAGTCCCAACCCAACAACTGTTGCGATCGGTTTCCACTATAATGATTTCTTGTGTCTAATACAAACACACTGCACAAACACAAACAAAATCAAAATAACCAAAACACATGTTCTTCTCCTAAGAACATATCTCTTTAATTCTTGAGTCCTTCAAGAATCACCTTTGAGAGCACCTCTCTCAAATTCCTTAACTCTTCTTCTAGAGAACAATTTTCTCTTAAGAGTTTTGAACAAAAACAAATACAAAACAAGATAAAGATCAGTAAAGATTACATCTGATGTGTATGATCTGATCAAGATTATAACCAAATATTCAATCCTTCACACACTCTTCATCTCTAGAGAAAATCTTTTGAAATCTTGAAGAGAACTCTTAGAACTTGTGTTCTTTGTAAACTCAGTTATTCGCTCTTCCTTTCTTCTTGAAAACTCAAAGATTTCTCTTGTTTTAAAAATCAATTCTAAGAGGTTTCAATTTAAAGCAGTTCAAAAAACTTTTTAAGATGAATTCTGGTGTGGGTAATCGATTACTAGAATGTGGTAATCGATTACTCCAGAGAGTTTTAGGCTCTTCTGTTATCTCAAGCACGAGATAATCAATTACTAGGATGTGGTAATCGATTACTCCAGAGAGTTTTAGGATTCCCTGATTTCTCAAACTGTTGGTAGTCGATTACTGATATATGGTAATCGATTACTTCAGCTTAAAATCATTTTAAAAACCAGTTTTCAACTTGTCAAATCAAAATAGGGTTCCCAAACTTGCTCTAACTTGATTCTCAGAGTAGATTCAACTTCTCTGTGAAGTGAGATTGAATAAAAACTACACTCAAAGCCTATTCTATAACAATCAATACAATTAAGCTCCTAACAAGAGACGACTTCTTTCACTTCAAGTCCAACACTAACTTAGAAAATTTTGAGGCTTTATGATATGTACCTTATGAATTTCATTTTTCTTGATGATTGCAAGTGTGAAATGACTCTCTATAGACACTAAGACTCAATTAAAAACAATTAAAAAGAAAGTAAACTTGAAAAGAAAAATCAAAAGGAAAAAGTTAGAAAATTCGGGTTGTCTCTTGATTAGCACTTTGCTTTCAAGTCCCTAAGTTGGACTGATCTATGTTTCAAATTGGATAGCATAATTGGATGGAGTTCTTGAACTCAGCAGGGTCTCCATCATCAGTCAAGTTCAAGTGGTATCGAATTGGAGTGGCTTCCTCCAATTTAAGAGTTGCTCTTAATTGCACTTGTATATCATAGTTATCCTTCATAAAATCTGCAGAATTTGGCAAGGAAGGATGCATACTTTTGTTATCACAATAGTGCAATTCTTTTTCTGACTCCAAAAGCCCAACAAAACTCTCCAAGTCAAAGCTAGAGGAAGAGGTCAATGCTCAAGTCAAAGTCAAAGAAGAATGAAGACCTTACTCTTTAAATTGGGGTTGTAATAAATTTGCTGAGCATAACTTGGGCTACACAACTCTGATTAAGTTTCTCTTGGTGTCATTTTAAAGAAGACGTAAAGGGATACAAAAGCTATGAAGACACTAAAGCCCAAATCGGATTGAATCTAGGAGGAAATTGAGCTTAAAGTTAACGTTTGGATGCTGCCAAGATTTTTCCAGCGAATTGTTTAAGTGTTAGGCCTATTAGTTTCTTTCAATTATATATTTGTTTTTAAGATTTGAATTTGGACCTTGTAATTGTAATGTATTTTAAGCCTAGGACGTCTCTCATCACACTATTGATCACTCATTTCATCCTAGGGTGGAGAACAATTCAGATTTCCAAACTTAGACCCATTGCATTTTCAGTAAATTGGTCAACATTTCTATTATACCCACTTTTAGTCAACTTTGAATGAAATATAGAATTTCTCTTTGAAAAGGAGTGAGTGCTCTCCTAGGGTTTCCATCAGAGACCTTGAATCTTATCCAAGGACCTTGATCCTCAGTGGCGATTCATCACTTAAGAGCTTATTGATTCAATCATGACGCTCTCCATCTTCTAACTTCTCCATTTTTTATTTCTTTATTCAACCTTTTGTGTTGGTCGTGAACTATCATTGTTATACCTTGATTTATTCCGCTGTTTTGGTGTTGATGATGCTTGGTGAATGAAGATTAAGGCATTTCCTTACAAGTCCATGGAGGTTTCATCTTAAATCACCATGGGTTTGTATCAGTAGGTATTTCCCTTTTGTTAAGAATCAACAAACTTGCAGTGTTAGTTTTAATATTGAGATTAGGTGCAGGGTTAAGATTCTTACCTTGGCTTTCGTATGCATGATTGATGTGGTTCAAGGAGTCAACCACCTTACAGGTGTCATGGTACATTGGTTGCTTGGTCTCTTCAATTACATTGAAGACTACCTGTTGTCCAAGAACTCTTAGTGTAAGTTCTCCTTTTACTACATCAATGAGGTCTCTTGCAGTTGTTAGAAAAGGTCTTCCCAAGATCAATGGTACTTCCCAGTCTTCTTCCATGTCAAGAACTATGAAGCTGGCCGGAATATACAGTTTGTCAACTTTTACTAGAACATCTTCTAGTATGCCTCTTAGGAATGCTAATGAGCGGTCAGCTAGCTGCAGTGAGACCTTTGTTGGCTTCAATTTTCCCACCCCCAACTTTTGAAATATGGATATGGCATAAGGATGATGCTTGCACCAAGATCCAACAGTGATTTTTGGAAGAATGTCTTCCCTATGTGGCATGGAATGGTGAAACTACCTGGATCTTTCTTCTTTGGTTGTAGCTTGTTGGTCCAGATAGCACTGCACTCCTCATTCAAGACCACCACTTTAGTTTCAGGAAGCTTCCTCTTCTTGGTGCAAAGTTCCTGCATAAACATAGAATAGACTGATATTAGTTGTAAAGCCTCTAAGAATGGAATATTTACCTCCAGATTTTTGAAGACCTCCAAGAACTTGACATATTGCTTTTCTTGAGTGTATTACTTGCCTTTTTGAGTCTGTTTGGGTAAGGAATAGGGGCACATATACTGGTGGTTCATTATTTGGTGTTGGCTTTGTTTTTCTCCCCACACACTTTTGGGGAATTGTATAGCTTCCAGTCTTTTTAGCAATGGTTTCTCCTTGTTCTTCTTCTTAAGTTGGTGCTGGAATTGTTGTGGAAGGTTCGAGAAGTTCTTTCCCAGTTCTCAAGGTTATTGCTTTCACTTGCTTCCTTGGGTTTGAAGTAGTACCCCCAGGATTGCAAGTGGTGTTCCCTCAGGTTTGATGCTCCATTAGCAGTAAAAAAAACACAGTTTAAGTGATCACCTCCACAATTATAACAAAATTCAGGATAAGATTGTGGTGGTGGTGCAATGTTTGTAGATTTTTTTTTCACTACATTTTCTGCCATTTGTCTCTCCAAGCGTTGTTGTTTGACGGCTAGGGCTTCCAATTTAGCCATAAGAGTTGTATTAGTGGATACCGCATGTACTCCTCTTTGAGTGGATGTTTCCCTAATGCTAGGGTATGCAGAACGGGCGAACACTTCAAACATATTAACACATTGTTCTAGTGTTTTGAGTTCTGCCAAATTTCCTCCAGTTGCTAGGTCAAGATTTTTCTGTTCCTCAGCTCCTAACCCTTGGAGAAATAGTTATACCAGGACATGGAGTTCCATGTCATGTGTGAGGCATCTTGGTTCTAGTGCTTTGAATCTAGGTCATGACTGTGCAAAATTCTCATTATCCTCCATCTTGAAGACGTACAAGGCACAAACCTACGTAAAAAGTGACTTTCTAAATCATACCAATTTGTGAACTTACCTATAGGTTCTGACTGTAACCAGATTTTGGCTTCTCCATGTAGTGTGTATGGGAAAAATCGCAATATAGATATTTCCGGGTCTGCTATACCAACTACATAGCTGCATTTCGAGAGGAAGTTCTTCATGTGCTTTGTTGCATCTTTGATGCTCAGCACATGCGGTGTAGAACACACATCCACGTTGCGGGTTATGGCAAGTATACCACAGTCGTCAAGTAATAAGTATTTATAAAACGAGGTTTATCAATCCCACGAGGACAAGCAACACGGAAACTGTATTTCAATTTTACATTATTAATTTCCCAAAAGGGAGTGAGAGCATATCAGTTCTTGATTTAAATATCAATTTAAATTATAAAAGAGTATAGAGTAGTGAGCAAGAGTTTAGACCGAGAAAGAAGAGTTATTGGGATCCCGATTTCACCACTAATTTCCCCCTTATACTTTTCTCTTTTGTCATTTATGTATAATCATGGTCGGATCGGATTCCTACCCTCGTGATCGTCCCTCTCAGGATCACCCATGTCGCTTAATTAATTAGATGATGTTCAGTGTCCCAAATCATTACCTAAGTTAATTAAGGAATTAAATCTATGAATCCAGGGGGTAAACTTAGGTGCAGCCCGCACTACTACCTACTCTCATCTCTAGGACCCTAGCGCAATAATGGTTTAATTCTTTAGTACTACTAGGCATACTTTGTTAGAGTTACCCTAAGATTACTTATCAATTTATTAGTCGTCAATTAATAAATAACATTAAGCACAAAGAATAAACACCCAAACATATACTGAATAACATCGAGAATCATATAAAGGGGATAATTAGAGTTACATCGTTCTCCCAATCAAAGGAGGAGTTAGTTCTTGATGGAAAATAAAACAACATAAGTAGTAATTGAAAGAGAGTACATAGTGAAATCTATAGTCTCCTTCTCATCTTGCTTGTGATTGAATCTCGTTGCCGCCTATGAACTGGAGGAGTTCTCAGCCGAAGTACTGTTTTCTAGGTCAAGCCGTCGAAGACTGAGGATTAGGTCTAAAATTCTAACTCTGAGCGAACTACTGCTGAATGTGAAATAATGTGTATTTATAGCCTTTAAAACTTTGGACTTGGGCTACTGCGAGCCCAACTCGCGCGAGATATTAAGCAACTCGCGCGAGATATTAAGCAACTCGCGCGATTTCATGTTCCACAGAGGAAACGTGTGTTGCAATCCAAGTCACTTCGCACGAGATGGAATAGTTGGGCGCGAGATGAACGCAAGATGAGGTGCCAAAGAGTTAACTTCTTCTTGAAGTTACACCACCTCGCCTAAGATGATGTTGTTGAACGTGACGTGAGCACGAGATGAGGTGCCAGAGAGTTAACATGCTCTTGAAGAAAAAAGTTCCCGCGCGAGATGTGAAGAGATGAGCGCGAGATAAGGTTTTAGAGAGTTTTTCTTCTCTACTAGAGCTCCAATTCGCGCGAGTTGGAGAGATGCCTTTCTAGACATGTTTTTCACCTGTTTTTGACTATTTTTGTCCTGAAACACTTAAAACACCATCAACAAGCTCTAACACGAATTATCATTACTTAATTAAGATCAATTTAAAGTTATTTTAGGTGGATTAAGAGTATGAAAAGGATAATTTATGATATAAACATAGTATAAAATTAGCTCATTTTTGTGTGTTATCAATCTTCATTCGAAAAGCCATGAATCTGGAGATTCTGGCAGAAATAGGTATCAAGTGTGCATTCTTGCCATGGTTGATACCCGATGGTAGGACTATGGGTGAGCCTATCATCAGATCATTCCTATTGTACTGTGCAAGGGTCCTCGGAGGATTGTTTTAGGGAGGATCCATGTTAGGATTTTTTGGAATGTCTAAATTGCTGACTCTGGCTTCTCTAGAGAGTTAGTGAGCTATTCTCTCGATCTCAGGATCAAAGTCAAACTTGGACTCTCTGTATTTCCTTAATTTCTTGAAAAACAGATTTTCCCAGATCAAGTGAGAATATCAGGGGAAAAATAAGACCCAAGAAAAATTGCATGTAAGGGGTTGGTATGAGTAGTTTATGAGATGTATTGGTATAAGGAGAAAGAATATTGAATGATGAAATTAAAGGAAATAATAAAATTAAATAAAAATAATATATAACTTGATGTGTGGGGGGATGCGTGCGCACCCCGCCGACTATGACAAGTATACCACATACGCCAAATAATAAGTATTTATAAGAACAGGGTTGTCGATATCACAAGGATAAACAATCAGATATTTTAATCTTTTAATTTAATTCTATTATTTTTGAAGGGTTTTGTGAGTTGATGAGAACACATTTATTTAAATAAAAATTCAAATGATAAAGAAAACGATTGGGATCCCGATTTTACCATTAATTTCGCTAATATTTTCCTCTTTGTTATTCAAATTATAATCTTTGGTTGGACCAGATTCCTATCCTCGTAACCATTCCTCTCATATCAAGATTAGGATATGGGGGAGTTGTTTCTTATAGTTGAAACCGATGCTCCAGAATTAGGATATGAAGGAGTGTTAAAGCAAAAATCTTTAGAAAATTGAAAAGAATAAATTGTTAGATATCATTAGGGTATTTGACATTTTTCACAACAAAAGTATAGTAATACAGTAAAAAAAGGAAATTCTTTCAATAGTTTTATGTTTACAAAAATTTCAAGATGATTTATTTAACAAAAAGTTTTAATTTACACGGATAGTAAAGCAGTACCGAGTGTTTTGACAAAAGATATTCAAAATTTAGTTTCTAAACATATTTTTGCAAAATAGCAAGCTCTTTTATCATGTTTCGATTTTGACATTGAACATATTAAAAACAAAAATAATTTTCTCCTGAATTTTTAACAAAAGAATTTTTACATGAGTGTAAAGCCAACAACAAAAGATAATTATGATTCCCCACTAGAACTAAATACAATGTATACTTCATATGATTCTTCAAAAGAACCGAATAAAACTTCGTCTTAAATATCTTTAAGGCCAAAAACTCCATCAAAACCAAACTTTTACCTTAACATAACTAATAAAATCTCTTTGTTTTAATAATTTTATCACTTTAAATAATAAATTAATATGGTTTGGGGAGTTTCTGTCAAACAATACTAGGGTTTACATAAATAATTTTTATTTATTTTATAAACATTTTATAAAATAAAGGTTTAACCTCATCTGTTAATGTATAAAAATTTTTATCAATGTCTGATTTTTTAAAATTTAGTCAAACTTATTTTTAAACTCTTTTTGACAATGATCTATTTTTTTTATTAAATAGATCAACAAATCAAATTTTAAATAGGATAAAATATTTAAAAAATTACCATGTAAAATTTTATATAGTATTTGATATATATATATATATAAATATATATATATATATATATATATTAATTCAAAATTTATATACATTTTGAATATAACAGTAATTTGAGTGACATTTTGCTATTACTTTAAACAAAATTATCCTGTGAAATAACATAAAAGATCATATACTAAGTTAAAATGACATAATTAACTATTATTCAACATTACAAACATGGAATATTTTTACGGTGAATAATTGTATTTTTTTAAAAAAATAAACATATATATACATTAATTGTTTATGGTATTTAAATAATAAATATTATAATTTACTATGCTTAATATATTTTTTTATAAGCCTAAATTTGATCAAATTAATTAAATAAATTTTTTAAAAGCTTAAATCTAACTCTTGTATTAAACAAGTCATGTTAGATCATATCTAGGATAACCAACATGTCTACTCCACCTGAAATACACATCATCTAACTTCTGAATTAAGAAAATATATATTCTCTTTCATTAATAATAAAATTTTTATAGTATCCAAATACAAATTACTAAATCTCTAAATTAAAAAAAAATAATAATTTTTTCATTAATAATAAGAATTTTTATAATATACTCAAATATTTTAAAATATTTATTTGTTAATTATTAATAAACTTATTGAAAGCAAAATAATTTTAATTTTTATATTCTCATACGTTGAAAAAAATATAAAGCAAGTAATATTTTATTATAGCTAAAACTGAATTATTTAATATAATTTTAATAAAAATGTGCCTATTTATATGCTTTTTAATCTATCTTCATACAAATTTTATTTTGTATAAAAAACTTCATCTTTCGATAAAAGTTAAGAAGAAATATTTTAAATTTTGTAATTTAAGAACAAATTATTAAAGGTGTAGATATTAAAAAACACATATATTAAGAAAATAAAAAAGGATTTTTCATAATTTAAATGAAAAATATTATTTTTATATAATTACAATTAAAAAAATTATATTAAAATAATTTTATTAACAAAACTTATAATTAAATTATAAATAATTTATATATTATAATTTTAGTAACTCGCATCCAAATTTTGTTTGCAACCGCGGGTCGAAATTGACATCATGAGTAGAAGGAAATTGCTATGCAATCAACCGCGCGAGTAATTCTAAATTTAGATAAGACTAGAGAGACTAAAATGATTTTTTAACCTTTATTTTATACCTTCGTTTCATATTTATTTTTATATTTTCTTGTATGTGTTTCACATGTTAAATTTAATATGTAAAACTTAATTTATGATATTTTTTATAATTATATAAAAAAAATTATATACAACACAATTAAAATAAATAAAAATTACGTAATCTAAAATATTGTGATAAGTTAAAAGACTTATATAAAATTTATATTTTTATATGTGAAACAATATCATTTTTCTTGAAGGCTTTTTTTTATAACATGAAAAATTGATTGAAAAATATAAATAACCATAAAATGGAAAAAAAAAACTAAAAATATAAAAAAATTATTAATAATTTTAATTAAATATTTTATTAAAAAATATAAATGAAAGTGAATATGTAAGAAAGTAAAAAAAAAAATTGAAGTGTTATCATAAGAAATAGGTTAAATTATAAAACTACAAAATTTTAAAATATTAAAAATAAAAACCAAAATAAAAGAATTATTTAGTTGTATTTTATTTGTGCGAAGCAACTTTACAATAACGTCAAAATTACAGAGAATTTTCACATTGTACGAAGAAAGTCAACACTCGGAGTCGTGACATGACGTGACAGAAAAGTGGGCCCCACATTTATCTTTCCGTGTCTAAACCGCGTAGGGTGTCCTCGGTTTTCCATTTGTCGAAAGTGCACGGCAAATACTCAACAATATTTTATTAATCTTTAAATTAAATTTTATTCTATCAAGTATGAATTTATTATTTTCTTTATTTTTGTTTGAAATTATTTTTTTTTTATTTTTACTATCTTCATAAATTTATTTCTTTATTCTATTCAAGTTCTTGTAAAATTAATGATAAATATATTCCTATTTCAAATTAATTTTTTTAATAAGAAATAATGTTCTGTTTTATTCAAATTCTTTAAAATGGTTATTAAAAATATATATTTTTTATCATTTTCAATTAATTTTTTTAAGAATTTTTTGTATCTTTGTTGTAATATTATTATTTAATTAATTTTTTATCTCATAAAATAATTTTATACGAATAAAAAATTCAATTTATATGATTTATTTTAACTTGTTATGATATCTTTCTAATTCATGACATTTATTTGTTTTAATAATCTAACGTAGTTGTATTATAACTTCACGTTATAAAATGTTAATAAATAATATATTTATATTTTTTCACGTAATATTTTAAAGAAATTTTTTAACTTCTTTTCTTAAAAAAAATTGATTTAATTTTATTATTTAAGCAAAATTGACTTATTTTTAATGTACTTATTATCACTTTAAATTTAATTATTATTATTAATTATCATAAATTTGATTAAAAATAAATAAACACTTTAGTAAATAATATTTTGGAAAAAATATATCTCCCAAGAAAGTTATTAATCCACAAAAAAAAAAAAAAAATTTAATAAATATAATTATTTTATCACTTGATATCTTTTTTGTTAATTTATTAAAATATTTTTATAATATTTATTTAATTAAATTTCAAGACGGAAATAAATTCTCATGTTTGTTAATGATAATTATAAATTTTATATATAAAATTAGACTCATCTCATACACATGATAAAATATTATAATATTAATATTTAAAGTGAAAGTGTTTTTATAGATAATAAATATTAAAATAAAAATAATACTATATTTATCATCTGTTAAATTAGTAATAGTATGCATTATTATAATTTAAATTAATAAATAAATATTTTCTATATTTAGATTTTTTTTTCACAATTTCTTTGTACTTTACTTTAATTATTTTACTCAATTAATTTTTGTCTCATAAATTAAGTTTTAAAAGATATTATTTCACAAATAAAAATATAAAGTTTGTACAAATTTATTAATTTTTAACAATCTTTTTCATATGACACCTATTTATTTCAATTATATAATATAGGTTAACACGTGTATTGCACAAAATAAATATGCCAGCAATATAATTTAAAAAATAATAATTAATAGTATTTTCTCTGGATAATATATAATATTAAAAATCTAAAGAATCGCCAAGAATTACTCTCCTCCACGGAATCAACGCGACTATTCATAAGAAAATTAATTTTGATTTAATTGAAAACGACAGCGTTTTCATAATTTTCAAAGGTAATGCTTTAAATAGGTTTCAAATGGTTAGGTCTGCTCTGGCACGGTACGATTTATCTTTAAAGGGTAAGACCGGATTGTTAATCGTTGATTTATCTTGATATTTTTGTGTTTCCACGTGTCGATATATTAGTGTCTGTCATCAGAGAACACCACCGGTTTATTATGTGACTCATTTTCATTGGCTAAAAGCTTTGGTACGTTGACTGTCAATTACATATATGCCCCGGATTGAATCTTGAGATATTTGCTTTCACATCTGAAGATCTTTTTCCAGTAAAGACCTGTCTTGCCTAAACTACCCCTGATTAAAAATTGATGTTTACTTTATAGTTTTAATTTTATCATCCCATCACAGTGTGTGTATTGTCTTTCTACGTTCTTCTAAACATTAGTTAATATTTTTAAGTTAATGTTGTTTTACCAAAAAGAACTGACAACGGTGAGAGGATTTATAATAATTCATATATGTTACTGAATTAAATGAGTTAGACTCTCTTCATAATGTAGATATTTTTTATTTTTATAAGAAAAATTGTTATCTTAAAATTGTTAAAACTATTAGTGGGAACGTATATTTTTGGTGATGTCCAAGAGAGATTTTATTATGTGATTATAAATTTTATTATATACATAATTTATGTGTATTTTTTAAAAGAAATCTTAAAAAATTAAATATTAAAATCCATGTTTATTATTTGAGTTTGTTTTTCATGAGACTATTGACTAATTAAAAAGTCACTTTAGTAATTACTGAAAAAAAATCTTAGCAATTGAATAATTGTATAAAAAAAAATAAAACTATAAATCTATTTGAATAAGATTTAAAATAATTTAATAATATTAAATTATATGTTAGTGTGTAACTTTAGTTGATATGTGTTATACAGGTAGTTTGAATTAAATGATTTTATAGAAAAATGAGTGGGAGTAAAATTGTAACTCAGGAGGAACTAGGTCAAGTTTTTATTATTTTTCCAAATTACTCAAATTCATAATATAATAAATACAGTTTTTACGAACAAAATAACTTTTAAGTACAACAGAAAAATCTTGGCGTACAATTGCCTTACATAAATTTAATTAATCATATTTGTTACAAAATCTTCATGTGAATTTATATAAATACAATTTCATAAATTAAAATTATTAAAATATCAACTTCAACTATGTCTAGTTAAAGGTAGGATCAATACAGATGATCTGTCTTTTATTAGATGAGTTAGACATATGCTCAGTTTAACTTTTTTTCATACTCATATATTAATGTTCAAATCAAAAATCAATGCATTACAATGTTATTTTATTATAAATGTTATAAAAATTATATCTATATTTAATATAAATAGACTCTAAAAACAAAATTCGTTAACAGAATTTTACAGATAAGAGTTTATAAATAAGTTTAAAGAAACAAATTCGCTTATCAAACTACAAGTCAAGCCAGACTTTTTAAATAGGTCAGATTGAGTCGAAAAAATAGTTTATTATAAGCTACAGGTCAAATTCATACCTACATAATAGCAAATAAGTCTGATTTGTTAAGTATTGGGCCTGACCTACCCATGAAAAATTAACTTATCAAGCTTAGTGTCTCTACAACAAGCCTATAGTAAGTACTCGTTAACAATCATAGAAGATGAACTAATCAATCAAACAAGGCTCATCGAATGAAGATAAACTATAAACATTATAAAGCTTGCATGGGATGAGTTAAGACTCTCTACAAAGCATATATGCTAACATGTGCAAAAATTTCAAGAATCTCATGTTCTTAAGATTAATTTATAAGATTTGGAGCCTTTTAGTTTTTCTTACTTTTTCTTTTATTAACAAGTATCTAACCCCTTAACTTTACTTCTATAATCCTCTTTATTAATGTGTATACAACTCTTATACTTACTTTATTATAACAATCTTCTATTGTAGTGGAGTATATAACTCGTTTGTTATTATCAAGCTATTATAACTGTTTTGCCATCCTTTTTGGTTAATTAAGGATCTTAGATTTTAAAGAATTTTCTTTTTATGTTATGACCTTATATTTATATCTCTTTCAATCCGATGAACATCTAACACACTTAAGAATTGGGAAGTATCAACACCGATGAATTATCTCTTCAATAAACCTTTACCTTCTTTCTTTATTAATTTTCTAACTCGTATCTTTAATGTATCATAACTTGATAGGAATCAAGTCTAATAAAAAGACTTTTGATGACTTAATCATGAATATTTAAATTAAAGAAAGTCCAGCTGTATTTGTCCACAATCATAAAATTATTGTTAATTTGGAGAACAAAATTAACCTAACACTTAGTACTAAAAATGCATGTGCGAGTTAGAATTTCTTTTGGTTAGATTACATAGCTTTTACCCTAAATATTGAATAAGGCCCATTTTGCTATTTTATATGTAATTTTCATGTTTAAATTAGAAGTAAAATGTTTAGATTCCTTTTCATACTCTCTAGGTTAGATTTTCATGTCTTTTAACTTTATAAACCATTATGATGACCAGTGGAACTTAATGTGTCATTGTGATGGTTAGTAAGGAGTAATTGCTAGTGGGAAATTAGTGGTTTTGTGAGAAGCATATGCTAGTGGAAAGTTAGTCTAACAAGATTCATCCTATAAGTTTGTGAGGGACATACAATGAAGAATAAGAATAAAACTTGTTACAAGAAGGATTTTAAAGTTGTACTAAGAGCTCTTTCCAAAGTGATCTTCAACTTCAAATTTTCAATCGTCAACTTTATATAGATGAAGAACTTGAAGTAACTGTTAAACTCAACAAGTTCAATTTCTTTATTGGAAGTATGCTCAATATTCCTTTGCATTAAATGCATTTTTGAATTGTCAACATCTAAGTTACAAAAATCTTCATAATATAAGGAATAGGTATTGAAGAGATGTTATGATTTCTATAAATAACATGTTTTTTTATGATAAATTAATTAATTTTCTCGTACTTGATCAGAATAAGAGTTTTTCTAATAAGATGGTAGAAATTAGAGTATATTTGAATAGATGAAAATGATAGAATAAATACTTATTTTTAAATCTCAAGCATAGTCTATTTCTTCATTAATCTGACTAAAAATTTCGTCTGAAATAAAACATTCATATATTGAGTCGTAAATCTATAATTTTATCCGTCTCATAATTTCTTTGATTTAAAAGCCTCACTAATTTAATAATTTCATTCATCTTAAAAATTCAAACTTTTATATTAATGATATAAAATTATTAAAATTAAAAAATATAATTTATCTTTAAATATTTCACACCATTCTTTTCTTTCTATTTCTATCCATTTAAACAATACCTCTTTATCCTTTCTATTTCTTTTAAGGATTAAAAAACTTGAATTTGAGCTACAAGCCAATCAACCCGCACAATCTAACTACATTTCAGTATGTTGGTTAAGTCATAAAAATTTATATTAAATTTATTTTTGTTAAGCTATTTATAATTTGCTTAAGGAAATAAAATATCAATGCTATTTAAACCATATTATATCAATAATATGATGTTATTTGGGACATGTAAGATGATATTTGGTATTAGGTATTTTTCTCATAATATTATTGGATTTGGATCATTGAACTTATATTTTAAGTTAATTCAATGTCATTTTATTTTTGGACAAGTAATTTGCTATTTCATGATTTTTCTTTTTTTTCTTTTTAATTTTTAAAATATATCATTAATTTAATCAATCAACCTGATTATCAAACCTAACTCAATTAACGTTGGGTTGCATTACTTCTGGAAAAAAACAACAAACAAAATCAAACTGTTTCACTGGGCGATAAATGTGAAATGATTCACATATCTCATGCCACTTACACCTCTATATTTAACTTGTTAGTATAAAATGTTTAATAGATATGCATTATCCGAATAAAAGATTTTACACTCTCAGGTGATTAAAAAGCATTATTAATATAGTTTTTAAGGTAATTATTACAAAAAGTAAGAAACTTAATTTACATGTAGTTTCTGATTAGATTATAATATGAAAGTTACTTACATTGCCAATACCTATATTATTTATTTTGTCACAAAATTAAATAAACTTACCATACATAATAATCTATAACTAAATCACAGTATAAAAATTTTTACACCCATCAATATATTTAAAATAAACTTTCTGTTGCTCAAAATTCTTTTTTATGATTTTTTAAGATTCTTTTTTGTGAGTACTTCTTGCGGTGAAGATTCAAACATTAGTCCATGATGTTGTGTAAGGGTATAAAAGAAAATAGCAATTGATACACTTAAATGCTTTAGGAAAATCAGTTATATTACAAGTTAATGAGATAAATTTATTCTTTCTCTTACCAAGATTAGAAGAGAAAATTCGTACACAATAAATTAGACAGAAAACAATCAAATAAAAAAGTCAAATACTGCAATTCAATAATTTTAAGGATAATTTTAGAAAAATAATACTTTCTCTGATTTTTATTATAAGATCCAAATTAAAAGTATTATGAAGTCCTTTTATAAAATTCAACCTAAAATAATCTTTTTATTGGTTATCTTTTACAAAAGATATCATTCATTAATTCTATTTTTTTTTTACTTAAATTGATATAGTAAGTGGTTTATTATATAAATTACTTATTGAAGTAGTTGATACAAAAAGAAAAATAAATATAGTCTGTGGTTTATCAATAGTTTTGAAAAAATATGAATTTAAGACTTCGTAGTATTATATAATATTAAGGATTAACTTTTATAATTATGATAAATTAAGTAATTCGATCTTAAAAGAAGTTAAAACTACAATCCTCACTTATTATAAAACAATTTTCTATCTTTACTTTGATTTTATATCCAACTACATACACATAGCGATTTAATTGATAAAAAAAAGAGAGGAGAAATGTACTTTCCAAATCTTAAAAAAAAAAAAAAAAACTAAAAATTACAATACCCAAAATTTTGAAATGGAGGAAACATTAATAAATTTTAATACAATTAACTAAATTAACCAATTCGTTTTTTTAAAAAATTATGACCGATTTCACTTTGATTTAATTATATAATAAATTATATTAAAAAATATTAATATCATATAAATTAGTTAAGTCTTTTATTTAGGTAAGATTAGTGAAATCTCTAACATAAATAAAAACTGCATCAAGTAATTAGACTTTTATTTAGAGCAAAATATTAAAATAATTAAATATTTTTCAAAGTAGTTCCTCTAAAAAAAAAAAATAATTTAATATTATATTCATATTAATGAAGGAAAATAATAATAAAAAAATGTAGAATAAAAAAGAAAAGAAGGGTAGAGAAGGAAGAGGGAGAAAGAGAAAGAGAAAAAGGAAAAGTCAAAAAACGGTAAAAGGTGTGTGTGTGGAGAGCGTGTTGATTGATGAGACCGAAGCTGCTTCTTCTTCGTATATAAACTAACAACAAACCCAACGACACTTGTTCGTAACCATCCATCATTCTCTCTTTCTCTTCAAATTTCATCAATACCCATTTTCAACCGCAACAACAAACACCTTTTTTTTTTCTTTCTCTTCACATAACAATGGCTGATCAACTCACCGATGAACAGATCTCTGAGTTCAAGGAAGCTTTCAGCTTGTTCGACAAGGATGGCGATGGTTCGTTCTCTCTCTATTAATTTTTCTGTTTTTTGTTTTATTAGATCGGTGTTTGGTTTTTTTTTTTTTTGTTTTGAGGATTTGTTGTTAATTTGGTAGAGTTAGATCTTGAGAATTATTGATAATTTTATGTTATTATTATTATTGTTTGAAATTTGTGGTGGAGATATGATAAATGTTACGTTTTTTTTGGTGATTTCTTTTCTTTGTCTCTTTTTGATTCACAAGGAGAAAGAAAGGGATGGATTTTGGATTACTATTATACTGTTAAAAGAACATATGCTTATTTTTATTTATTTATTTTTTTTCGAATATGTGAAATTGCATGTTATTTTTTTATTTTTTAACTTTCTATGGATAAAAAGGTTTTGGTGGAGTTTGCTGTTTTTTTTTTTTTGTAAGAAAAAAATATGTATTCCTGAAAAATTGAAGTTTTGAAGGTTCTAGATCTTGGTCTTGGCGTGTTACTTGTTGTTGTGTTGTGTTGTGTTGTGTTGTGGTGTGGTTTGATTTGATTTGGTTAATGCTTTTTTGGGGTAAAAGAGAAAAAAGAAAAAGGAACAAGTAGTAGGTAAATTAGTCGTTTTTTCTTTGTTTCACTGCATTTTTTGATTATTAATTTGTGAGGATCATGAGTTTGATGAAAATGAAGGAGATCAGATTGAGAAAAAGGGTTAGTGTTATATGTAAGGGATTTTCATGTAAGATTTTTTTTTGTTTTTACTCTGGAATTGAAAATTATTTTTGTGTAATGTCTCAATGAAAGAGATGAGTAATCATTTCAAAATTTTAAAACATATATTTTATGGGGCTTTTAGTTTGAGAACATATTTTTTATGTTCATTTTCTATTTTAACTTTTTCATTACATAAATGTCATTTTCTTTCATTATTTTTTATACAAACTTTTGTACAGAAGAAACAAATAATATGTGACATTTTTGGAAGAGTTTAATGTTGCATGCATTGTCAATGTAAATGTCTACAAATCAGAAATTGAGTTTTAAGTAACCTTAAAGTGTGACTTTTAAGGTAGTTACCATGAAAGTTAACAAATTTATAACACACTAATTTGTGATTTGGTGACTTAGTGACGTTTATAACTATGTACTCCTTTTGAAATTAGAAGTGAAAAACTCCGAAAATGTTTAAATGACTCAGAACAAAGGGGTATGGATGCTGAAATTGATTGAACGAGAAAAGTTTATTATAAACTTCATGTTTGGGTAAACTTACATGGAAAGACTTCCAGAAAAATGAAAATAAGAAGAAAAAGATTAAAATTCTTTAAAAGTTAAAATTAATTTCTGTATTAGCTAATTGGTTGAAGCTATTTGTTTAAGTTTTCTAATAGTTGAGATAGTTGGTATAGCTTAGCTAATGCAAAAGCTAATTTTAACTTTGTGAGAAGTTCATTTCATTTTTTATTCATATTTTTTTTTTCTTTTGAACAAGTTTAACGAATAATGAGGCTTTGAATTTGAAGTTGTTAATTTTATTGTATATGATGTGGACCTGCAGGCTGCATTACAACAAAGGAGCTTGGAACTGTTATGCGTTCATTGGGACAAAACCCAACTGAGGCAGAGCTCCAAGACATGATTAATGAAGTGGATGCTGATGGGAATGGAACCATTGACTTCCCTGAGTTCCTAAACCTCATGGCCAGGAAGATGAAGGACACTGATTCTGAGGAGGAGCTGAAAGAGGCATTCCGGGTTTTCGACAAGGATCAGAACGGCTTCATCTCTGCTGCGGAGCTTCGCCATGTGATGACCAACCTTGGGGAGAAGCTCACTGATGAAGAGGTTGATGAGATGATTCGTGAGGCCGATGTTGATGGTGATGGCCAAATAAACTATGAGGAGTTCGTTAAGGTGATGATGGCCAAGTGATCACTTTATGATCACAAAAACCTAAATGAAGAAATGTTGATTATTTGAAATGGCCAAAAAAAAAAAAAAAAAACAAAAGGTGGGTGAAGGACAAGATTTGGCTTGTATAACAGTGATGTAGTAGTCCTTGTCCTTTCCTCTTCCTACATTTTTATTTGATGGTTTCTGAATCCAACCTTAAAATGTCAGTTAGTGGTTGGTTAGTCCTGCTACTAATTGTTGTAGTGGAACTGTGCCTTAGTTTGTCTTGTAATTTTATAAAAAAAAAAAAAAGAAGTTTTAATTTGATGTTATTCACTCTCCACCACTCCTTTATGAATATTGTGATGATAGTTGTAGTTAAAAAATCCGTCTGTGTGGTATGGATTGTAAAGAATTGGAAATGTTTTTGTTTTTGTTATTGATGAATTAAAAATGTTTTTCTTTGGAAGTAACAGCAAATGCATTTCGTGTTCTGTTTAGTCGTGGGATTTTCTTGTTGACAGGGTAAAAACTTCATCACCTCAGTACCTTATGTCCTGAAGAGATACAATCTTGAAATTTTTGTTACTCGGATGTCTATTAAATTTGAGGCTGGAAATCTATGTTATTCTTATTTCAATTAAATTTGAGCCTTAACATAGGCTTAGGGTTAAAAAGAAAAATGGTAAAGTAAATCTTTGATGAAATTTAACCAATGGAGAGAGTTAATATTTTTCATGATTATTACATCACTCTTGCCCTGAAATTCTGTGGAATGAATGATCATAGAGAAACATTATAAGGAGCCCTAAGCAAAAAAAGAGTGGGTGATAAAACATATCATATGCCTTTACCACCAACTCCCTCATCAAACATATCATATGCCTTTTATCAATAATTTTCTTCAAAATATCATTTTGTAACAACTTTATTTCACGTGTTTTTTTACCACCAACCCACTCATACAACGTATGCCTTTTATCAATTTTTTTTTTCTCTTTCTTCGTGTAATAAGTTAATGGTAACTTTTTGCAGTGTAATTTTTCTTTTAATAAATAGTTTATAACCGGGTTAAGTTTGGACCTTTTTAACCCCTTCTACTTCACCATCACTGTCACTCTTCTCTATCTTGCTCGTTACTCCACTCTTCATCTTCTTCCGCCTTTTCGTCACTTTCTCATTCTCTTCTTCTTTCTTCCTCCTCTTCTTCTTCTCTTCTCCCTCACACCCACATCCTAACTCTTCACCGACCACCACCACCATTATCTTCTCATTCCTTTCTTCTTCTTCTTCTTCTTCTTCTTCTTCTCTTTTTCTCTTCTTCCATTTCTGTGCTACCTTTTGTGCTTATCACCATTACTCATCATCATCTCCAGACCTACATTTCAACCTCACCCAAGAGCCTCCAAGGAAGCCTATCCCTCCTCCTTGTGACATATCTGTCGTTTTCGCTTTGCTTGAACTTCGGAAAAGGAAAGTTTGCTAAGGTACGAATGTTTCTCTTTAAAATATAATGATGAATGAATAATATGTTTTGTTTTGTTTTTTTAAGGTTTTCCTAGGATTGAATGTGATTGAATGAAATTGGGTGTGAAATTGAATGAACTGTTGCGATGAAGTGTGGAAATTAATATTGTAATTGTTTTATGGAATGTATTTTTGAGAAAATAAAATATGATTAAATTGTATTATTCATGAATTGTACACGAGTTGGTGTGTGTGAATTTGGATATGTTGATGTTGTGGCAATTGATTGTGAGGATTCAAATTGGTGGCCTTGGCTCTTTTAAAGTGGTTTTTGAGAAAATTATGAAGTTTTTATGCAAGTGATCAAGGAATGCTTTGAAAGGGGTAGTTGGTGATATAATGTGTAGATTAAGTTGTGTATATGAGATTGAGTAGATGGATGTGTTGAATTGAACTTGTATATTTTATTTTGTTATGTGTTGTGCTTTGTACTCAAATTGATGACCTAAATGATTTGATATGGATCATGGTCCAACTTGAGTGGGGATAGGTAAATTGGGCAGAATCTTGTGTTTTTGGTATGGTTCCCTCATAATGATGGTTTCGACTGAGTTAAAGGTATTGAATTGGTTTGGTGAGTATAGAATAGTATTAGGATAATTGGGGTTGAAGGGTTTAGTATTAGAGAGGTTATGCCAAAAATGGATTTTTGGCTACTTGGTGACCCTGATTTGATATTGGAGTGAGTTGGTGGTTTTGAAGTGACGGATCCAGGAATATGACATAGTGGGGGCAATGTATATGTATAAAAATTTATATAAAAAGATAACATAACTGGGCAATTGGGTCACTTGGCCTTTGGTGTTGAACTGTTGGGCCTAGTGAGGGCAAAATTTTTTTTCGTGGGAATATATAGTAAAAAACAAACATAGTAGGGGCAAGTGCCCTCAACCCTTCCAAGGTGGTCCGTGCCTATGGATTTAGGTGAGTTTCAAATGAGGTTTTGGCTTATTTTAGGCATTGAAGTGATTTTGGTTTAAATTGAGGTATTAGGAGTCCAATTTTGATTTAAAGGTTTTGGGAAGTTATAAGCTTGATTGTATGTCATAGAATGTCAATTAGAACTTGTCCAGGCAGTTGAATATCGTGCATAAAGTGTTAAGGAATCTTGTAATTTAAAATTTGAAGTTAGGAATTAGTTAAAAAAATATGCACTAAGTTTTTGCAATCTCACATTGAGCGTGAGGGTACAGAGACAAAGGGGACATTTCGTGATGCTAAGGGTGGCTTGATAGAGAAGTAGGTGAACCTCTCTAGAAGCTCACGCTCTCTAGAAGCTCACACAGAGCATGACATGTGTATCCCGCTAAGTGTGGGGTGATAGAGACAGGGAGTCTCTCTAGACCTCCACGTTAAGCGTGGCAGAGTGGGTGCATTGATAGCTGAGCCACTGAGGTCAAGGGTGACCTTTGGAAGCTCAGGTTGAGTGTGGCATATAGGTCATGCTCAACGCCACTTCACAGAGAGCCAGTTGGACAAGAGGGAAGAAAAAAAACACTTTCAAGCTTCTTTTTTTACTTTTTTATTTTATTTCTTTTACATAGTGATATTTTGACATCAAGCTCCTCTTTCAGGGTTCAACGTCTCATCTTCGGTACTCTACATTCAAGGGTTATTCAACTTTGAGGTACTATTTGGTTCACTGTGCACCATTTTAATTCTTCATTCTTAGTTATTTGAGTTAATTGTTTGCACCATTTTGTTGTGGACTTCACCTTGTTTACTTAATTTGTTTTCTCCATTGTTTTAATTCTCACATGTGAGCTCAAGCACTTAAAATTAGAATACAAAACCCTAATAATTTGAAAGGGCTTTAATTAGAACATGCTGATGTTAAATTACTAAAATATAATTCTATTGGTATATTGTAATGTTGGCTAAGAAGAATGAGAGCACACTGAATGCTATGTAATCTCTTTATCCTTTTGTGTGTTTGTATAATCTGTGAAGAAATGTTGTGCACTGTGTACTGACAAAATGATTCAGTACATGAGTCTGCTGTGATTGTTATCGTAGTACCAGTTTGAGCTTGTTTACATATTGGGTTACAATGGTTTGAAGAAGTGTCTATGAATATTACCTTTTGAAAAATTAAAATATTGTGGTTCTGCTTCTATATGAACTATGCTTTTAGGAAGAGGTACCCATTTTGAAGATGATGAGCATGTACATTTTTTTCTTACCTACTGGTGTATGGGAACTGATCTACCTTTTTAGCTGTTTTTGTTCTTGTATGTTTTTTAACTATTATTTACTGCTGATGGTTCTTATTTGTGACATGCTGATTATTTTTCTGAACTTGCATGTTGATTTAAAACCACCTACAATTTTCGGGTTGAGTTTCTTGTCAAGCAGAGCAACTTTGTAGAACTTGTGTTATTGGATTGATCTTATCTTATATCATGCTGTTCAATTCTTGTTTTGCATGTTTAAAATTAAACTTCAATCTTGGACTTTTTTCTGATTTACTTTGCTATCCTACTATACTACTACAAGCTTGAAGTTGATGGTTGTATAGACACTTGTTGAAAGACATGATTTTTTGCCTTCGCTTTTTGGGATTTCTTTTCTTTATGATTCTTGATTTGGACCACAGTGGGATTGTTTGGCAGTGGAAGGACTTTATAATCCTTTTCTACAACTTCCCAAAGATCCAAAGCCTCTAGGCAAACCTCCATTTTGACAGCCTAGAGATCATAGTTTTCCCCATTGAAAACCAAAAGAGCTACTAGGGAAAAACTTGTTTCAAAATCCATTCTGTAGGTCCGGTGAGAATAGTGGCTCTAGATACCAATTGTTTGAAATTTTCAAGAGAAGAGAAACATGATCCTAATTCCTAACCCACTAACAACATGATCCTAGGAGTAAGTCACTAACTAATAAAGCACAATAAATAAAAATAACATAATCTGAATATGGACATGTTTCGGTCCTAAAGCATTTTCCTAACAGTTACATTGGAATTCCAATTATATGCATCTTTCTTTTGTGACAAAATTATCATTGTTTAATTAATTCTTTTGTTATTTGGTTTTATCCAGATATCAATGACTTTTTTCTTCCTTTTAGTGCCTGCTATTATTTATTAATTAGGTTTAAATGTATTGGTTGTCCTTATAATTTTTTTTTTTATATTTCATCCTCAACATTTCACAACTTTTCATTTTTGGTCCTTGTATATTTTTTTATCTTTTCCAATTTTTTGCCCCTGTAATGAGTTATTTTTTCGTGTTTAGTCCTTGTAAATTCAAGTACTAAAAATGAGAAAAAAAATAAGGTTTAATTATCCATTTGGTTTCAATAGTTTCATAAACTTTACCTTTTAGTCCTTATAGTTTAAAACTAGTCTTTTTAGTCCCTATAGTTCAAAAGTGGCATATTTGGTCCTTATATTATACATTTTAATTCTCTTTTAGTTCTTGTCATTATCCTTTTCAGTCCCTATACTTTTACATTTCAATTCCTTTTTAATATTTGTTGTCAAAAGTTACCTAACAACGTTAGGTAATTCCTTATTCAAAAATCAATGAACAATACATCGCCAAGTTTCTTAATGTCATCACGTAACTTTTGACGGTGGGGCTAATATAAAGTATAAGGACTAAAAATACCAGTTTTAAACTATAGGGATTAAAAGAGAAAGTTTGTATAACTAAAGGGACCAAATATGTAATTGAACCAAAAAATAATATACTAGGATTAAATATGGAAAAAACCTAACCTACGAAGATGAAAAATGAAAAAAAAAAAATACTGGGACCAAAAATTAAACCTTATGAAAGGTTAAGGATGAAATAGCAAAAAAAAACTTACAAGGACCAAAACTAAAGTGCTAAATTATAGGTACTAAAAGCATTAAATTTAAAACCTATTAATTATTATCTTGCTTTTGTCCATGGGCCATGGTATTGTCGATTCACACCTTTCTTGACTGATGGTGTTCGATGGATTCAGTTTATTACCCATGATCCAGTTCTTTTACATCTACGATGGTTGAGAAATTCTGTCCTATATTTCCTGTCTTGTTTCATGTTTAGTATTGCATGCTATATGTTAGCCATTGTCATTGTCATCATTGTGCCATAACTGTTACCAAGCAAGATGTTCCATATATGATATATGCAATTTGGCTCTGTTTTGATATCATTTTGTGTGGCCTTAATAAAGTATTTTATTACAAGATTTAATTTTAATTAGGCATATATACGGGTTGGCCATAATATCAAACATTATTCTTCAAACAATCTGGTAAATTGTCCATAGTCCTAGCCCTAGCCCACAAGGCTTTGTGGGCTTTTTGACTCTGACACAGTTCTATTTAAACTTTTGGTTTCATACACCTTTGCCATTGAAGTACTCTCCCTGCTAGACGTGTGACTACTACATGTTTTCGGTTTTCCTTTCATACCTGCTATGTGTTTCTTGCTGTTAAACATTGAGTTGTTGCTGCAACCTGCAAGCCAATTCATTGTTATTTTTCAATGGTGCTAAACAGATTATCTTTGTTCTGTTATTTTTTTAAAATATATCTTTATTGAAAATGTTCTATGCTTCCTGCTTCCATCTCATTTAAATAAAAGGGAAAATAAAGGAAAAAGCTGAATGAGAAGGAGCATGGCATAAGTTGTTAATTATTGTAATTGCCGCTTTGTTAGTCCAATTTCTCTATTTGTTCTTTGATTCAACCAAGGAATGTTAAATTAATGCTCCTGAACAAAATGTTTCAGTTACATGGTTTTCTCAACAGACATGCTGCTAAAGCCATAAAAAATGGAGCTGATTGCGTAACTAGAATATGATTTAGAGCTTGAAACCCAGAAGCTAATTACTAATTAATATGATCTTTTAAAGGTTATAAAAGTCATCAGTCATTGTACATGAAAAGGAGGGATCTTGTTGTCAAGCTATTGGAAACTTGCTGCAGTAAGATATCGATTACACAGTTGCATTCACAGTGTTTGAAAGTGGGCCTTGGCCATGATAGTTTCATTGTGACCAAGCTTAATGTTCTTTATGCTAGATATGCATCACTTTGCCATGCACATAAGCTGTTCGAAGAAACGCCTTGTAAAACTGTCTATCTATGGAATGCTTTGCTTAGGAGCTATTTTTCGGAAGGAGAATGGGTAGAGACACTATCTCTATTCCGTCAAATGAATGCCAATGTGCTGTCAACTGAGGAAAGACCTGACAATTATACAGTGTCTATTGCTTTGAAATCATGTGCACGTTTGCGGAAGCTTGAGCTGGGGAAAATGATTCATGGATTTCTCAAGAAGGAGAAGATGGATAATGACATGTTTGTTGGGTCGGCATTGATGGAGTTGTATTCAAAGTGTGGACAAATGAATGATGCTGTGAAAGTGTTTGCGGAGTATCCAAAACCAGATGTGGTTTTATGGACTTCAATAATTACCGGGTATGAGCAGAATGGAAGTCCTGAACTTGCACTTGCATTTTTCTCCCAAATGGTTGTGTTGGAGCAAGTATGTCCTGATCCAGTAACACTTGTTAGTGCTGTGTCTGCTTGTGCTCAATTATCTGATTTTAACCTTGGAAGAAGTATACATGGATTTGTAAAACGAAGGGGTTTTGATACTAAATTATGTTTGGCCAATTCTATGCTAAATTTATATGGAAAAACTGGCTCCATCAAGAGTGCAGCTAATTTGTTCAGGGAAATGCCAAATAAAGATATTATATCTTGGAGCTCAATAGTTGCCTGTTATGCTGATAATGGAGCTGAAACCAATGCATTAGACCTTTTCAATGAAATGATAGATAAGGGAATTGAACCTAACAGGGTTACTGTGGTTAGTGCATTGAGAGCTTGTGCTTCCAGTTCAAATTTGAAAGAAGGTATGGAGATTCATAAATTATCAGTCAATTATGGTTTTGAGTTGGATATCACTGTCTCTACAGCACTTATGGACATGTACATGAAGTGCTTTTCACCTGAAAAGGCAATTGACCTTTTCAGCAGAATGCCGAAGAAGGATGTAGTTTCTTGGGCTGTTTTGTTTAGTGGCTTTGCTGAAATTGGAATGGCACACAAGTCCATGCGAGTTTTCTGCAACATGTTATCTAATGGAACTCAACCTGATGCTATTGCTCTGGTGAAGATTCTTGCTGCTAGTTCAGAATTGGGGATTCTTCAACAGGCTGTATGTCTTCATGCTTTTGTAACTAAAACTGGATTTGACAGTAACAAATTTATTGGAGCATCACTTATAGATTTGTATGCAAAATGTAGTAGCACAGATAATGCAAACAAGGTTTTCAAAGGAATAATACATAAAGATGTTGTTACCTGGAGCTCGATAATTGCAGCTTATGGATTCCATGGGCAAGGAGAAGAGGCCTTGAAATTATTTTATGAGATGACCAATCATTCAGATGTGAAGCCTAATGATGTAACCTTCGTCTCCATTCTATCTTCCTGTAGTCATGCAGGTTTGATTGAAGAAGGGATAAAGATCTTTCATGTCATGGTGAATGAATACCAATTGATGCCTAATTCTGAGCATTACGGGATAATGGTTGATCTTCTTGGTCGGATGGGAGAGTTGGATAAGGCATTGGCAATGATTCATGACATGCCCATTCAAGCCGGGCCTCATGTATGGGGAGCCTTACTTGGTGCATGTCGCATACATCAAAATATAAAGATGGGGGAGCTTGCAGCTCAGAATCTTTTCTCATTGGACCCTAATCACGCAGGGTATTATATACTCCTATCAAATATATATTGTGTGGACAGGAATTGGCATGATGCTGCAAAACTCAGGACATTGATAAAGGAGAATAGGTTGAAGAAGATTGTTGGTCAAAGCATGGTGGAGATAAAGAATGAAGTTCACAGTTTCACAGCTGGTGATATATTCCATGGTGAATCTTATCAGATTTATGAAATCCTGAGAAAATTAGATGCAAAGATGAGGGAAGAAGGTTATAATCTTCCCATACAGAAACGGGAAATACAGATGTAATCTTTGTTGTGTGGAACATTATATCTGATGGGGAAGTTGTTCCACGTCATAAAGATATACCTTTATTTAGATGGTTGACCTGCTGATACTCAGATTGGGGAAGTTATCTATGGCCAGAAATACCTTTCCAAGCACCTTTTTGCAGTTTGATTGCTTCATCATGAGCAGTCAATTTGAGAATTAAATAAATTGGTTGAGAAAGGGATCTTTCTCTCTTGGTGGCAGACCAGAACATAGACTGCAGGTGGATCTGTTTTGATGGTAAACATTTCTTTGCTTTTATGATGACTATTTGTCTCTGTATTTATGATTTTTGTTGGGACAGATCCACCAAGATTACATTATTTGGTTGATCACATATTATTATCCCTTGGCATCCAGCAGTTAAATTTACTAGTAATATATTTGTGCAGTTGTAATTGTCAATAACTCGATTTGTCACTATAAACTACTTTTATACAGAGGAATTCACTAAGTAGTTGCATCGGAATATATCTGATCTTTTTTATGAGTTTTCTTTTCTTTTCTTTATTCAATTTTTGTTTTTAATGTATTTACGTTGTAGGTATGGTATTTTTCTTTCAGGCAACCTAACTGAAGAAAATCTTCCACCAGATGTAGGCAAACAACCAGCCAAGGAATTGGATTTTTTTATGAATCTCCTTGAAGGAAAGAATCACTGTTGGGGTAAACGATGATTATGTTTCTATATTGTATGCCATCATTGGAAGTTTCTAGACCATCTCTGCTTCACCGGTAGTCTTCCGTAGCACAGGAATTCTTTAAATATAGTTTGATTTTAATTATTCCTTCTTATGAAGAGGAACATACTATACATGTAGCATCCATGTTTGTGTATCCATGATGAACCAACTTCTGGTTTAGATTCTACTATAGCCTTAAGGATAGGTCAGATGCTACAAAACATAGGTGAGATATTTGTTCTTATTCTTCCCTTTTTTAACGGATTAGCATTCTACAACCCCAATTGAACTAATAAATGAATGCCAAAGTTTCTTTTAAAACATTATGGTTTAATCATCAAATCCATGAATGAGAACGCCATATAACTCTAGACTATGATTTAGTCCAATCCATAGTAACAAGTTCGGTGCTGTCCTCATCACATGATATAGAGGATAAAAAAGCAATAAAATTTTGTAAATGTTCCGATTTCATGGGCAATTTCTTTTTCTTTGATGAGAAATTTAGTCAGCACTCCTGGTCAAATTCTAATGCACTCTTATCTAGCTTCAGACACTTTTGTAACAACAAAAATTATCATCTTTTAAAGATGGTCACCATAAAGTAACATGTCCAAGGCAATATTTTTTTTTCAAAATCAGCAAAATTGAACTTAAAATGAACGAAATACATTAGTCCTATTATGATGGAGGAAACAGGATGAATGTGAAAATCACTTGATACCTTATTAAGATTCAGATTTAGCTTCACTTCGCTGTATGATCACAGGTATTGATGTTGTGTGAACTTCCAATCCTCGGTTGAGATTTTGTTTCTTGGAAGGTGTCCTATCCATTACTATTTCCATTTTTAAATTATAACACTCAACCAAAATTTTGAAGGAAGCAATCACTTCAATCACTTCACCCTCACAATGGGACCATATCAAAATTGCATCTGAAATTCGAGGTAAGAATCACAAATCTAGTTCTGAATTAATTTCTAACCCAACTTTTGCATGTTTGTCTATTCTTAATACGAGAAAACTGCTCACCTTGCTTCAACATCCATGGAGAACCACAAGCTACCTCCAGACATTGATCATGGAAACAGTAGAAAACTGGTAAGGGTATTGTAGGATCATTAATCGGAAATTGGTTTGCATGACTTTGACCAAAAAGGTATGAATACTTCCCATTCTTTTTCTGCAAATTATATGAAGGATAACTTTGAATTCCAAGTGCAGCCAAGCATGAGAGAAACTCCGAACATGGAGGAAGCCACTCCTATCGGACAACACCTGAATTCTCCTGAAGATAGAGACCTTGCTAAGCTCAAGATCACCATTTCATTGTGTAGTCCAATCTGAACATAGTTCAGTCCAACTTAAGGACTAAAAAACAAAGTGCTAATCGGGAGACAACCCAACATCTCTAACTTTTCTACTTTTTGATTTTCTTTTAACTTTTATTTTTATATTAGTTTATGCAAAACTATCTGAGTCTTCATTGTAATAGGTAGTCCTAACATGTATGCAACAATTAAGAAAGAACACTCTTTAGTGCGCATCATAAAACCTCAAAATTTTCTTAGTTAGAAACACTTAAAGAGCAACTCGCACGAGTTAGCACATAAATGTCACATAATTGCTCTCTGCTAAGTGAACTCGCGCAAGCCTCTTAACTCACATGAATTGCCTTTTAACTCACACGAGTTGCCCCTCCAGTGCCTCACTAAGTGCTCTCAGCCTACCTAACTTGCGCGAGTTGCCTCTTAACTCGCGTGAGTTAGACTTACAGAGTGGAATTCATTACTCTCTGTCCAATGAGCTTGCTCGAGTTTAGTTTTACTCAACTCTAACTCGCGCAAGTTGAGTTCCACTCAACTGTACTTCGCGCGAGTTAAGCACGATAATCAGAAAATGGGGAATCTTAAAAATAAAAACGTAGGAAGGGGAATGAACAGTTTACATTTAACAGTTTCACACATAACCCTCTTTCCTTCTTTATATTTTTCCTCTACACCAAAAAAACCTTAAGCTTAATCCCCACTTTCAGTTCATTACTTGACTCTCCAAGGTATGTAATGAAGTTCTTTAACGTTAATAATGGTCCATGCATTGCTGTTTATTGCCTTGCGTTAATATTTTTAAGCTTCTTAAGTACTTGAACGTGATTCGCTTGTGATAAACTACTAGGGTTAGTTTTTCTTGATAAAATTGAATGCAACATGTGTGTTTTAACTTGCTATACATTAATAACATGTTGCATTGTGGGTTTTGTTGAAAAATCAAGTTGTTGAGCTTGCATCAAGCCCAACTCGTGCAACTTCTAGAGCAAGCTCGCGCGAGTTGGATGAAAACTCTTGAAAATCCTTTTTAAGTTCTCAAGCCCAACTCGTGTGACTTCTGAGGCAAGCTCGCGCAAGTTGACTATATTTTATGCAAAAAACATGTTTTTGATGCTCACCATGCTTACTTTTATATCCTTACTCCAAATATAGAAAAACTCTATGTAATTTATTAGTGACTTCATGTTCAGCATGAGCGCATGAGCGTATTGTGATGCTCAACATGGATGGGTTGTAAGAGACAAAAAGCCTTTGGAATTCCACGTCGGAGTATGGGGTGTTGGCCATGCTCAGCGTGAGGATCAAAAGAGCATGGGGAGTGATTTTGGAAATCCATGTCAACTGTGCTTTCTAGGCTACGGTCAATGTGAGGGGTTAGAGATCTAGGGTGGGTTTTTAGAGTGTCATGCATGTGCGCCATATAGGTCACACTTCGCATGTGGGGTCAAAGACCCATGGTGAGCCTCTAGAGCCCCACCCCGAGTGTAACACTAGTTGACACTGAGTTTGACGCTACAGAGACCAAGGGTGAGTCTCTACATATCCACACTAAGTGTAGTGGATGGGTGGCGCTCAACGCGAGTCCCTTGTATCACGACCTTTAATGTAGGTGCTCTTCTTAATTGTTTTAAGTGTAAGTGTTGCATTCCTTTTATTTTATTCCTTTTATTTCTTCTTTGTAAGCATGAATTGAGCTTAAGGTGTTTTTGGAAGTGGTTAGGACAACATATGCATAATGAGTACAAGGATTATGATAATCAAATTGATTTATAAATCGTGGCGTGTATGCTCACCCCAAGAAAGTGGCTAAGTTGTCTGAATTGAAAATGTCTACGACACAAGTTTGTTGAGAAAAGAATAGTAAAAATTATCACAATTACTTCATAGGTCTCCATTTGGAACTAGTAGGATAATTCTTCGATTGGTGTTCTATGTGAACCCTAGGACTAGAGGGTTGTCATTTGGTCGGGAAAGCTCCTGCTATGGTCAATCACCATTAATGAGAAGTGACTCTCATTGCAATACTAGTGACCCAAATTGTTATTATATAGCATTCCCTTATTAGATTGTCAAAGTAGGCATGCACTCATACACATCTTCATGGTGTTTCTATGGTACCACATTATCATATGAATGAAGTGAGTTGATGTACATCATATGGGGATTGCATTTGAATAAATGTTTATGTTAAGTCAAGATGACTTAGCATCTTAAGTTTTTATAATTACAAGACAGACAGAGTGGTTAACAGACGGTATCAGACTAAAGACAAGCATATACAAACAAAATGGGCACCTTCAACATAGACGCATAAGCTTCAACTTCGATAAGATGAAGTCTTCAAATTAATGTTTATCAAACGAAGGTTTGTTTTGCTCACATCAAGACATAGTCATAAAGTAAAGACAAAGAAGAAAGAAGAAGAGAACATAAGAAAGTTTAAGTGAAGATCTTTTGTCTAATGAAGTCAGATGAAGTAATTCACGCCAATTTTCAAATCAAGACGTTACTCTCAGAAGCTTCCAAAGGTAAAAAGAGATATTGTGCTAAACCTCTGTAACATGAAAAAGTAGAAAATACTTTTCAGTGAAATCTTTGAGCAAATAAGTCAAAGCCTGATCTCGTGCTGACTCCGTTGTGAAAACACTAATTATTCTGATTACTTATTCTGCCATTTCTGAAGAGGCCAAGAAAAAGGACAACAATCAAATAGCATCTGTCTAACGGCTACTTTAAGGAACTTGCCTATAAAAGGACTTCATCTTCACAAGACCAAGTTGGCGAACTTACGCCAGAAAGCTATCATTCAAAGTTTCACTCAAGCTTTGAATTTCTTCTTTGCTTAAATGTTTCATTGTAAATCCCTCTCTGCATAGAGGATCAATCTTTTACAAAAACTCTTTTAAATCCACTGTTGTGGTGCTTTAGCCTGAGGAGGCTGTGTTTCAAAGAATATCTTGTGCTCTAGCCTTGAGAAGCTTGCATTCAAAGAATACATTGTGTTTAGCTTGAGAAGGCTAGGTTCAAACAATATCTGTATAGCCAGAAGTGGTTGGGTACAAAGAATATTTGTAAGGGTGTTTCACTGATTATAGTGAAAACTTAGCAACGATTGAGTAACTGGACGTAGTCTTCATAGATGAACCAGTATAAAAATCTTTGTGTTTTTATTTGTTTATTTTTTGACCAACGGGGAATAACAACCTTAACTCCTTTATTAAATCAATCTTTAAAAAATTAAATCTACGTATGCTCTTTTCAAATTCACTAGACGTAATTTTTTTAATTAACACAATTCAACCCCTCTTCTTGTGTTTTATCTTTTACAGTTTGGTATCAAAGCTTAGTCTCTAAGGGTTGAGCGCTTAACAACTGCTAGAGGAAAAGATCCAGGATGACCAACTCAACACCGATGTTCATCACTGAAGGATCCTCCATGAGTAAACCTCCAAATTTCCATGGAGATGACTATCCATACCGGGCGGATAGGATGAAGATGTATATTAAATCAACTCAATACAGACTGTGGAGGATCATCACAGAAGGAGACATTCCCTTAACCAAACCTGAATCAGAATGGGGAAATGAGGAATACTCAATCATGAAACTGAACAACAAAGCGAGATATGCTATAACGTGCGCTTTATCAAGGACAAAATATAAAAGATTATGTGCTTATAAAACAGTCAAAGAGCTCTAGGATGCTCTAAAAATCTCTTACGAAGGAACTGAGGATGTTAGACTCAGAAAAGCTGCCACCCTACAAAGAGAATACGAAATGTTCTCCATGAAGAAAGGAGAATCCATTGATTTGATGTTTGGAAGATTCCAAACTATTCTGAATGGTTTAACATCTTTGGGAACAAAGTTCACTAAAGCTCAGAATAACATGAAGATCCTGGACAGCTTACCTGCATTATGGGAAGCTATGTCCATTGCTATATTTATGGGAAGAGACATGAAGACTCTAACCCTTGATGTGCTGATTGGTGCATCGAGAGTGCACAAAGTTCATTTGTGCAAAAGGGACAAGATCAAAGTTTAGGAGCCCATCGCTCTACCATCCGTTGATGAGAATCCCAAGGAAAAGTCAAGCAAGAAGGATATAAAGAAAAATAGAGTCCTTAAAGTTGAAATAACATAGTCTGACGATAGCGAAGAATGATCTGATGATAAGATCTCCTTTATGACAAGGAGATTCAAGAAGATGATGAAGAAGAAAGGAATAAGTCAAAAATTCTTCAAGAAAACGTACAAGATGATATCTGAAAATTCACCAACTACGGAAGAAGGATCCGAGATAATCTATTATAAATGCAGAAAACTTGGGCACATGAGATCAGAATGCCCTAAGCTAAAGAGAAGGTGGAATTCCAGAAAAGATAAATGAAAGAAAAGCTTAATGACCTGGGAAGATCTAGATAGTGAAAGCTCGGATGAATCAGGAGAGGAGGAGACAACCAGCATTTGTCTCATGGCTGGAGAACTAATGTCATCTGAGGTAATTGAATCACATACTTCATCTTTATCATCTGACTTAGATTCTGAATAAGAAGATATCTCGTATGATACTCTTTTAGAAAACTCTCATTTTATAGCAGAACAATACAAAAAATGTAAATCCAAGATGAAAAAGGCCTTGGAAGAAATTTCAAGTTTAAAAATTGCAAATGAGAATCTGTCTAAGAAAGGTACATCAGACAGATCATCCTCTGAATATGAAAAAGATCAGTTTCTTCTTGAAATTGAGAAATTGAAGGAAGAAAATGAAACTTTGAAAAGGGGTTTAATGAAGTTCACTTCCAGTTCTTCCATGCTGAAAACATTTTAACTTATGGAAGATATCACTTTGATAAAAGTGGACTAGGTTATATCCATAAAACATACGAAAAGAAATTAACAACCAATTCGTCTGTACGTAAGAACATGCATGAAAATTACAACAGGGTTCCGAATAAATATAAAGGTCAATCTAGAACCTTTAACAAACAGACACCCTTAACTAACAAAGTAGGACCCAAAAGAATTTGGGTACCAAAATCACTCATTATTTCTGTTGCAGATATCCTTAACCGAAAGAGAGAAGGCTACAAGCTGGTATTTGGACGTGGATGCTCGCGACATATGACAGGAAACTTATCTATGTTCCAAGACCTTAGACCAAGTAAAGGGTCAGTCTCGTATGGGTCTGAAAAAGATAAAATTCTTGGGATTGAGACTGGTGGTAAGGCACCCAACCTTGTCATTCAAAATTTGTCGTACATTATGTGGATATGAAATGTCCTTTAACTCTGATGAATGTATAGTCAAGAACAAAGATAAATCCATTCTGTTAGAGATAAAAGGAAGAACAACCTTTATGAGGTTTGTCTTTCTAACCTTAGTGATCAGAATGTAACATGTTTGCTTTCAGCAGACGATGAAAAAGATATTTGACATAAAAAGTTGGGACACTTAAGTCTCAAGTATATTTTAAAAATTTCAAAGAAAAATCTTGTCAAAAGACTACCAAACATCTTTTGGAAAACCAATCGTCTGTGTGAATCTTGTCAGCATGAGAAACAACTAAAAGTTTCTTTAAAATCCAAAAATGTTGTTTCTACGACAAGACCTTTAGAACTGTTACATATTGATCTTTTTGGTCCTACTCAGACGCAAAGTCTTAGAGGAAAAAAATATGGGTTTTTCATTGTTGATGACTATACTAGATTTACATGGGTATACTTCTTAGCCCATATACATGAGTCGTTCGGTGTTTTGAGATATTTTGTAAACGAGTTCAAAATGAAAAAGGTATATGTATGTGTCCGTCAGAAGTGATCATGGAATTGAGTTTGAAAATTCAGAGTTGAAGGCTTTCTATTTTGAAAATGGTATATTTTACAATTTTTCGTCTCCAAGAACTCCTCAACAAAATGGAATTGTGGAAAAGAAAAATGGAACCTTACAAGAAATGACCAGAACTCTGTTACATGAAAGTTCACTTTCAAAATATTTTTGGGCAGAAACAATAAATACCTCTTTCTATATTCAAAATAGAATATCAATAAGACCAATATTGAACAAAACTCTTATGAACCAGTTGGTCAGAATAGACGCATAAGTAAAGTCAGACGGAAATGCATCTGCTGGTATAGACAAACCCTTCTCGTTAACTCTTCAACAAGTGAATATCCAAACTCCTATTAGAACATGGAAATTTGCATCAAACCATTCTGAAGATCTAATAATAGCAGACAAGCATCAAAGAGTGCAAACAAGGTCAAATTTTAGAGACCTCTCTAGATATGTATTGGTATCTGAAATAGAACCAAAAAGCATTAAGGAAGCACTCAAAGAAAATGACTGGATTATTGTCATGGAATAGGAGCTAAACCAGTTCATAAGAAATGACATATGGTCCTCGGTATAAAAATCCAATAACAAAAGCATCCTTGAAATAAGATGGGTTTTTAAAAATAAACAGGATGAAGCTGAAAAAGTAGTAAGAATCAAAACAAGGTTAGTAGCTTAGGGGTACAATCAACAATAAGGTATTGACTTCATTGAAACTTTTGCTCTTGTAAATAGATTAGAAGCAATTTGTATTTTTGCTTGCTTTTTCTGCTCATAAAAATATTATTTTATATCAGATGGATGTTAAAATTTCTTTTATCAACAGTTTTATTGAAGAAGAAGTTTATGTTAAACAACCTCCTGACTTTGACCATCCATCCCTACCAAATCATGTTTTTAAGCTTAAGAAAGCTCTCTACGGTTTGAAACAAGCTCCTAGAGCATGGTATGACAAACTGAGCTCTTTTCTACTTAAAAATGGTTTTTTAAGAGGAAAACATGATACAAATCTGTTTAAGAAAAACCTTTCAAAAGATTTTATAATTGTACAAATCTATGTGAATGATATTGTATTTGGTGTTACTAACAAATCGTTGTGCAAGGATTTCTCTAAGTTAATGCAGAACGAATTTGAAATGAGCATGATGGGAGAGTTAAAGTTCTTCCTAGGTTTGCAAATTAAGCAGACAAGACAAGACAAGACATCTTCATTCATCAACAAAAATACACAAAAGAATTACTCAAGAAGTTCAAAATGGACAATGCTAAACCAATGAAGACTCTCATGCATTCATCTGCAGCAAGCCTATGTAAAGACAAATCTAGTAAGTCTGTAGATCAAACAATGTACATATGTATGATTGGCTTTCTCTTATACTTAACTGCAAGTAGACCAAATATAATGTTTAATGTATGCCTATGAGCTAGATATTTCAGTCTGATCCTAAAGAATCTCATTTGCAAGCTGTTAAACACATTTTGAGATATCTCTTTAGAACCACTATCTCTCTTTGTTTTATAAGAAAAACAATGATTTCAATCTTAGTGGTTATTGCGATGTTGATTATGCTGGTGATAAAGTGGAGAGAAAAAGTACAAGTGGAGAATGTCAATTTCTAGGCTCCTCACTTATATCTTGGTTAAGGAAGAAGTAAAACTCCATAACACTCTCAACAACAGAAGCATAATACATATATGTTGGGTGTTGTTCCTCAATTACTATGGGTAAAACATTAGTTGGAAGACTATTCCAGGTTTTAAGAATCAAATACCTATATAATGTGATAATACTAGTGCTATTAATCTAAGCAAGAATCCAATTCAACATTCGAAAGCAAAACATATTGAAATCAAATTTTATTTTATAAGAGATTATGTCTAAAAATGTATTTTCAATATTCAGTTTGTTCAAATAGACTTTTTGTGGGCAGACATCTTTACGAAAGCTTCAGACGAAACTCTTTTTAATTTCATTAACAAAAATTCGGGAATAATTTCTTTAAGTGAATAATTATTTCGTCTGATTATTTTGTCTGTATTTATCATCTGATTTATTCGTGTTAAAGCACAAGAAGGGGGGTTGAATTGTGTTTTAAAAAAAATTTATCCCTTTCGTCTGTAGGTTCAAAACTGGTCAGAAAAATAATGATTATCTTGAACTGTTGATTTTAATTGACAAATGTTTTAAGTTTATTATCCCCAGTTAGTTGGTCAAACGAAACAATAAACACAAAGATTTTTATACTGGTTCGTCTATTTAAGACTACGTCTAGTTACCCAGCAACCACTGAGTTTTCACTACCAACCGTGAAATGGTTACAAGTATTCTTTGCACCCAGCCACTTCTGGCTATACACAGATATTCTTTGCTCCCAGCCTTCTCAGGCTAAAACAACAAGGTATTCTTTGAACCCAGCCTCCACAGGCTATTACAAGAGGTATTCTTTGGAACACAGCCTCCTCAGGCTAAAATGCCACACAAGTGGGCTTTGAAAGATGTTTTGAAAAACAAAGTTTTCTCTACCGCAGAGAGGTGTTTACAGTAAAGCACAATTAGAGATTTGAGCAAATCCTTAAGAGATAGATGGAGATAAGCGTATTCGCCAACTGATTCTTGAAGCTGTGAAGACCTTTTATAGGCATCTTCTTCAAATAGCCGTTAGACTCATTTGAATGCCGTTGAGAGTCGTTGAGAAATCTTCTTGAGAGCTTTCCAAAAGTTGTCAGTTGTACTTGATTGATTGATAAGTGTTGCAGCGGATGTAGCGGACTAGGTTGTGCGCAGTACTATTTCTGACTTGTACAGAGATGTGACAAAAAGGTGAACACCTTTATTGACTTTGGAGTGTAAGCACAAATCCCTATACTGATCTTGGATGCTTCTCTTGAGTACTTCTTCAGATTTGAATTCTTTGGCGCGAGACTCAATCTTGACTTCACTTTTGGATAGACGAAATGTGTAATCAGTTGAAGTTATTTTCATCTCATCCTTTCATTTTAAGGCTTCACTCTTGGACAGACGGAGACTTTAGCTTGGACAGTCTTCTTCCGTCTGTGCAGGTTTCGTCTGATGTCTTGGCTTTTACGTGTACGCAAGATCTTCACTTTGAAGAGTCCTCTTCCGTCTGAGCTGGTTTCGTCTTAGCAGGTCTTGATAGCTTGATTTCGTCTGTCTTGTAATAATCAAAATCTTGAGGTGTTAATCTTCCTTGATCTAACATTTATCATCTGATCTATTTGTGTTAAGACGAAACACTGTGTTTGATCAAAAGTTGAATAAGTTTGTCTAACTATTCAACAGACACAACGTTATTTTCTACCATTCTTTTAAGTGTACAGGACAAAACATTTAATGCAATATTAAATTTGTCTAGCATTTAAAGCATTATTCTAGGATGGTTATGACACGCACAACAATTGTAGATTCAAATCAATCATTGAAAGGGCAATGATGGGAAATGTAAAATCAGGGACAATTTCTTTTCTTTTGTATACTGATCTTAGACCTAAAACTATTTCACTCATTTATAAATACCTAAGAATGAATTGTCTCTATTCTTTACCACTTTCAAACTCTTAAGTATTTCTCTCAAGAAGAACTTTCACTCTCTGTAACTCTTTGTTTTCAAATAGAAAAATGGTCGTCAAGAACATCAAGGAAACCAATGAAGAAGTTGAGACCTTCTTCGCGGAGGATTTGTTTCTCCCAAGCAAGTGGATTAGCATAAGAACTCTCGAGAAGCTCTCCGGAATCTTTACAGAGATACTCACTTCTGCTAGGTGGTTAAAATACGCTGAGTGGCAAGGGGCTTGGATGATGGAAGCCTATGCCGAGTACAAAGCCTATGCCGAGTACTAGAATGATACTAGAATTATGGAAGGAAGCATTGTCGGGTCTATCTCTGACAAGGAATATATGATTAACCCAGAGGTAATTGTTGTGGCTGCTAAGTGCAAGCTTGAAAGTGCTAAGTATAAACCCAATTGGAACACTCATCTGGATGAGAAGGAGATAGACAAAGTACTCTATGGAAGTGCTCATTCATCTGAAGTCTCAAAGTTTCTCAAGGGTGGAAACTTGGTACCATAATGTAGAGTACTGCATAATCTTCTCTTCAACATTTTCACCCCTAGGATTGGGTTTAGGGATAATGTGAGCAATAGAGACAAGTTTAGCCTTTTCTATCTGATGCAAAAGATGAAGGTCAGTCTCGCTCACATCATAATGGATCATTGGTTGAGTGCTTTGAGGAGCATAAGCTTGAAGAGAAGGTCAAGTGTTCCTTACCCCGCTGTCTTCTTAAACATTGTCATCAATCAGGGATTTGATGCAAAAGGTGTAGAATGGTACTCCTCTGGACCAGAGATTAAACAATGTATATTCACAAAGATGCGTCTGGATTGTAAACCAATAATGAGAAATGAAGCCCTTGAGATGTTCCAAAACCCAAATCCTTCATCACCTAAACAGAAACCCTCACCACATAAACCTTTAATAAAAAAATCTAAGCTTGATGTCAGAAAACCCCAAACAGTACAACATTAAACACAAGCACAACCACCTCTTAAAATTCTTGAAACTCCATATGACAACCTACAAGACCAACAACTCATTAGAAGAAAAGTTCGTTCAATAGTTGTTGGACCCAACCAACCTTCAAGACTTGATAAAGGTCTTAGAAACATGAAATCAAATAAGGAGGCATCAGACTCACCTCCTAAAGAAAATAAACAAGAAGAAGAAGAAGCATAGGCAGAAGCAGTTGAGTCTGCTAAGAAGGAAGCAGACACTGATAAAGAATAAGAGAATAGAGCAAGACAAAAAGCTCTTGAGAAGGAAATTGTCAAGGGTAAAAGAAAGGTTGTTGAAGAACCTCCTCAAGAATAGTCTGATGACGAGGAGCTGAAACAAGCAAAGAAAGCCTCTTTGGCAGAAGCAGCTGAAAGAGAACGTCTGATCATGAAAAGGAGCAAGAGAGGAGGCTCGTCTGGCAATGCATCTGAACCAACTAAGTCTGCTCAAATTCCGAGGGATGATGTTATTCTATCATAACAGCTATCAACTATGTTGAATGATGGAATGCATATCTCAATGCAGTTAAATGAAGCTGAAGAACAAGTTGAAGTTAGGCTTCAACTAGAGTCTGAGCCCATACATGCACCTTTTGAGTCTGCAGTTGCAATATCTCCTTAGAAGGAAATTCCTTCTTTTGCTGAACATGCACAAACGCAACCTACTTCGTCTAACTTGTTAGCATTTGCTGTCATGGAACCAACTCATATGGAAGTTGCATCTTTGCGTCTGTTGGCATATGTTTCTACTTCTGTTCCTTCATCATTAACAACAATAAACATGGATTCCTTCCTTACAGAGGAATATCCAAGAAGGGAAATTTATATGAGGACAAAACCTTTTCTCTTCTCAGAAGTATTACCTTTCCGATACAATAAGCTCCACCTCCTACTTTCATTCTTTTAATTCTTTGTATATGTACACCTGTGAAAAAAGAACCAAGCCAATTGGTGATTTTCCAGTTTTTGAAGACCCCTCTCCATATATCCTTCATAAAGAACCATACAATTTCAGACGCTCTCCCGACTTTAAAGTATCAAAGACTCCCAATCCTCTGCTCAAGCATCATCTGTGGAAATCAAAAGTGTTCTACTTAGAAAAATGCTTCTCCTTTGAAGATCAAAAGATGCTGCTAGCCAACCTTCCTTGGAATCTACTAGAAGGTCTGAACTTGAAAGGACTAGAAGGATTCTCTGTCCATCAACAACATCTAGTAGAAGAATATGTGGAGACTCCGGCCCTTGAATATGAACTTCATATTCCACAAGGAATTGCACGACCATGGGTTGCTCCAAGAAAGACTAACACAACTGTGTTCCAGCATCGTCTACCTGAAGATGTTGTGTGGAATCACAAGTTGCAAAGAGGATGTAAATGGTGGTTCCTGGATGTTGTTGAAGGCCATAATCCCATGCCTGTAACCATTCCTATGAATAAGGTTGAATATATAGGTCTTGGTTACTCTTTGGGCATTGTTCTTCTATGGACCAGACCCCATTGCAAGGGAGTACAGCTTAATAAGTTCTTACGATTCGATGAGTATGAGTCCCCTGAAGACCTTGAACATTCTTTCTCAATGGATCATGATATTGTCTTTCATTCCATCGCTAATGCATACAAACGAGAAATCAAGGAAATGAGTAATTCTCTTTATCAAGGAAACGAGAAATCAAGGAAAGGAGTAATTCTCTAGGATTGGAGGGTTGTCACTTGGTGGGGAAATCTTCTGCTATGGCCAATCACCATGAATAAGAAGTGACACTTGTTGCAACACTGATGACCTTGACTATCACTATTTAGTATTCCTTAGTGAGAGTGTCAAAGTAGACATGTACTCCAAGGCATCTTCATGATGTTTCGATGGTACCACATTGTCATATGAGCAGAGTGAATTGACATGAATCATACAAGGATTGTATTTGAATAAATGTTTAAGTATACAAGCTATATTACTATTGTAATTGTTTTATGTGTGTTTTATGTTGGTACCTACTATGACTTTGATGTTTGGGCAAGCAGTTCATGTCCACCAAAAGTAGTTGTAGTCTAAGGAGCTTGAAGAAATATCATAGGCTAAAACATTTCCTTTACCCCTTTTGAAGACTCTTGTCATTTCTTTTCTTTTGTCCTTTTGTATAAATTGTCTTGTAGGACTATATGTTATTCTTTTGTTAATAATGTATTAATGATAACTTGGTTTTAAATCACATAAACAAACAATTCATGTCTCTATGCAAGTAAAGCTCCATGTTGACTGATGTTATTTTTTACATGTGTGCTTGGCGTTTAATTATCTATAAATCTCCTTTCAAAATTAAGTAAATTAATAAATGGCTGGAAAAAATTAAAATTGAATTTGCGTTAGTGATTAGATAATGTTTCATCAAATGATAGTGTTACATGATGTGTTTGGGTATGATATGCATTAGTACTTGCGTATTTCATTGTTTCATTTGGTGCAATGATGACATAAAGGTGGACTCACCCTTGCGTTGTTTCCACCGATAGGTGATGTCTATGATGACCTCAACTTGTGCTAAAGGAGCATACTTGCAGGTGATGCAAGTTCTGCTGACAACAAGCATAAAACAAGCTAAAGGATGAACTAATTGTCATGGTTGAAAGGTGGAGCAGTGGGGAGCTCATCATGAAGTTCCTAAAGTAGTTTAGAGTTATAGGTTTTGTGTATAAACAACTCTAAACTTAGTTTTGTGCTGGATGTATAGGTTTTATAAGTTGAAATATGTGTTCTAACAGGTAGTATATATGTATATGATGAATAAACATCATTTTCTTTTATAAAAAAAATTAATGTATTTTCTATTGCATTAAATGAAGTGTTTTGGAAAATGATAGATATTTCAAACTTCATGCATGGTAGGTAGTGCTTATAAATTCATAACTGAATTGTAAGTTTAAGAAATGTTTTAAATTGTTTGTGTCTTTGATTTAGAGAAATAAAATGTTATAGAAAATTCATTTTTATTTAAAGTGTAAATTAAAACTACTTAGAATTTTTAGGACATTACTCTAGTTTCTAATTTCTAACTTTTATTCCTATTTTATCCTTAAAATATTTGTTAAATTTTTTTATTATACTCTTCAAATAAATTTGGGTTTTCATATAGAAAAGATATATTTTGTTCAACTTAATTGAAAATAATTTTAGATAAAAATATAATAATTACTTAAAAATAATACAATTCAAATAAGTGATTTATAAATACTTTAAAATGAATTTTTATAAAAATAAATTAAAATATTAAATTATTTAATATTTATCAACTCTTTTGGTAAACATTACATCAAGCTTCTAAGTTGCTCTCTTTATTCCATAAAGTAAGTTGATAAGAAATCAAGCTTCTAAATTACTCCTTTTATTTTATAAGTAAGTTGATTAGAATTCAATATTCTAATCACTTGATTATGATATACAAACTAATTTCAATATGTTATTATATCAATATATTAATACGGTATTAATTATTAATTAAAATATTTGGTATAATTATTATAATTTTATTTATTTACAAAAGGGATAACAAATTATGATAATTATAATTTTTATAACGTATATAATATATAAAAAAAATATACAAATAGTTATGTAGGACATTGGTGCATGACACCAATTAGTTAATGTGAAATATATAAAAGGAAATTTAAAATGAAAAGGATATTAATAAAATCTAACATAATAATAGATATTTACCATTGACCCTAATTAGTTGATATGAAATATATTTCCTAATATTAATGTTAAAAATTATATTTGATATTAACTAAATAATGGATCACATAGAAATATTCTTATAAATTTAAAAAATCTCATTATTTCTCAATTAACATCGTTTTTTGATGATCCAATGTTAAAAACCTAATTTACACGTGTAAATAACTCTACGAACAAATTTACTAAAAATAATATATTAAATTATAGTAATGAAAACTATACTCAAATCTAGATAACTATTTCTTCTGAATTGTTTGAAAATTACAAGTAAATTTTTGTTTTTGTAAAGAGAGTGACCAACATGATAATAGTTGTAACATGAAACATTGGTCTAAATTTGCAACACACTCGTAAAAACACGATTTGTATTTAAAGTGAAATGGTTTTATTTAAAATACAAGAATGTTGTAAGTTGATTCTCCTTATTGTTTCTAATAAAAGTATAATATAGGTATGCTTCTTCAGGAAAATGAAAATGTTCCAAAATACATGCTTGGAAGCGTCATTACATACAACCGTAAATTCATTACATAATGGATCTTCATTAATTGTACGAATCCGCATCACCCTACTTTTAGTACCTCTATACCTATTTTGCACACAAATGCACAAAAAAAAAAAAATAGAATAAAAGCTCATAAATTTATCTCAAAAATTAAAATTATAAAGAGATGACACATATTTAAATATTAACTTAAATTTTACTCACCATATTCTTTAGGGTGATTGAGAAGGTTGAGTATCATGTAAAAGAAACTAACATAAACTTCCCACGAGCATAACTTGTAGGTGAGATAAGTGTCCCACTAATTTTTTATTATATTGTTCGGAACAAGTATTTTCATCCTCTGCCCATTGCCCCTTTGCTTGAAACTTGACTGAAATTTGATGAGATTCGCCAAGTCCAGCAATACCAAATTTTTGACATCCGTACTACAAATTATCCAAAAAATGTTTAAAGTTGCATTAATTTATAAAACAAGCAATGATTGGTTGTCATACTTTCTTCTGGAGCTTGACAACAAAGTTGGCTTGCTCAATTTTCTCCTTGCTATAATGTATTACAATCAGGCAGCGACTTAGCATGATCTTCACCCCATTCACCCGGTTGGATGCGCCAATAACAAACAACACCTCTTTGTGGAAAGTCGGCCCCTACCTGTATCTGGCAACCCCTTAGGTTAATGTACCACAAAGACTCGCCAGCAGGAGCGTTGGTCGAGATGTGTTCAACCTGTGGCCATTTTCAGTCTAGCCGCGACACATAGCACCTGTCGAGAGCCTCTAAGCCATCGCCTCCATTTCAGTTGTCAGAGAACAAAGACCAAGGAAGCTCTTCAGGTACCTATGGTGAAGGCTGATCCCGAAGAATCCCGATGCCTCTATCGCTCGACCAAACTCTCTTTGGATTCTTCACCATAGTAGCAGCAGTACCTGAAAGAGGAGATCGCGACATCAGGCATGGAAGACTTGGTCTTGGCTAGGGATGTCCAAATATCATAACCTTTCCCATGACTTCGTCAAACACAACACAACACACAAGTTAAAACATAATAAAAATGGTAAAGTCGATAATACCTAGTTACAGAAGCCAAGAACCTACGAGGCAAGAAGTGGAGATATAGGAAAGTGTGGGGAGAGGCAATCACAAGTAAAGCACAGAGGGTAATAAGTAGCAACGAGCAACGACGAACAGTGGACAAGAGTAATAACTTCAAGATTTAAAACCTTACTTAAACGCGCCATTAGTTAAAAAATAAGGGAAACCAAACGACACAACACTTGTCAGGTGAAAAAGAGGAAAAAACAACAGTAAAAACAAAAACACCTCCACTAAATACTAACACTATAGCTCATCCAGACCCCACAACACCTCACAAGGTCAGCTACTGAGCAACCCCACATCACTTCATCAGGTTGCCCATACCGACTCTCCGAGCTTAGGGCTTATGTGAAGCCCACTTACTCACCCACTTTCCACAGGATATGAACCACTCCTCATCATACAAAAGGGGATAATTATGCTAATGAGGCAGGATAAACACACAATAGACTCAAGAGAGTTATGAAAGGAAGACTGAAGACAAAATAGGAATATCTTCACCAGCCTAGAGCACTTAAACAAAGAACACATGACAATGGTTTGTATTCGTTGAACTTAATACGTAAAAGTCAAACTATGAAAATATAATAAAAATATAAAAATAATAATAAAAAGAGTTAGTATATAAATGATTAGAACCTGAATGGGATTATGAAGTTTATTAAGCAAATGATTTTGGTACTCATCCATGTTGAACATTACTCTTTTAAAGGGGAAGTCATAATAAAATTTGGAAAGAAAATGATTAGAACATGCAACCATTACTCTTCTAAAGGGAAGTCATAATAAAAATTGGAAAGGAAATGATTAGAACCTGCAACCATGGGGAAAATCACTTGCTATATGAAAGAGATTTACAACAATATATACTTCAGCGTTGTTCTATAAACTTTGAAATACTCATTTTGCTTCGACAAGCAAAATGGGTATAACTTGTAATAGAACTCCGACTACATCATCAAGTCCTGATACAACGGATGCGAAACAAATACCCATTAGAAGCGAAGCAAATACCCATTAGAAGTTTTTGGTTTAATATACAGGTCTGAGTCTCAGAATTCTAGAACCAATTTTCTGATAGAGAACCTTCCGGTGAGTAGGTAAATATGGAAATCTCTTCTACAGGACAAGTAATTTCTCATTGCCACTGAGTTAATGTACATGTTATTGCCTAGATGCACTATAGAATCTCTGAAACTATAATGGATGAGAATTTATAGAATCTCTGAAACTATAATGGATGAGAATTTATAGAATCTCTGAAATTATAGTGGATGAGAATTTGAGGATGATAGTATTGGTTATACTAATAACAAAGATACAAACATTCACTACAGTAAAATTGCATATAAAGTGTAAAGGGGGTAAGACTTTAGATATTAGCTCGATTACACTTTTGTTTGTGTGTCTTTAAGTAGTATTAAAATGAAGAAGGACAAAAAATATGAAGAGAAATTGTTTTTTCTTTTTGCTCTCTTCTTCTGCTATTAAAAATAAAATAAATTAGCTTTTAATTATGAACGCATTATATATATATATATATATATATATATATATATATATATATGAACTTGATTTACTTTTTCCTAATACAATAGTTAAGTAGTTAAGAGATAAAGTTCTTTTTTCTCATTTTTTTTCCCGTCAAATTGGAGAGAAGAGTTATATATATATATATATATATATATATATATATATATATATATTAATATATTTAAGCGAGTACTTAATTTTTTTATTTCAAACTAATATTTTTAATAACGTTTTATATTTTTTAAAATAATAATTTCTAATTATAATATTAATTTATAATAATTAATTCATATACTATACACGATTATAATTGTTGTAATTGACATCATCTAAAAAATATAAACCAGATAAAAGATTAAATAATTTTTTGTCTTTTGATATTATCATGCATTGCACAAAAATTACAATTAAGATACAATAGATATATGTTAACAGGTTCCATAAATAACAAAACATTTATTTTAGTTTTCGAACATTTCAATTGACACTAGATAATATGTATATATAATAAGATATTTATTTTCTTTAAACAAGAGAAATTTCTTAGTTTGTCGGTTGTTATGGACAAATCTTTCGTTATAAAAAATATTTTGCTCAACTTAATTGAAAATATTTTAAGATGATAATATAATAAAAATAATGAGACATTTACTCCATTTGTTTATAAATATTTAATATTAATAAAATTAAAGAATAGTTAATTATTTCTTCAATACTGAGAATAATCACTTAAAAATTAATTTAATCTTTTGCATTCAAATAAAAATTATTAAATACATCTATTTAAAAATATAATTTCATATAGATACATTATTCTCTTATTATCAATACTTTATTACTGATTAATTTTCTCTTAACAAGAGAGACGTCATGGCTCATCTATAATATGATTATGGATTATTTAATTAAAAACTATTTTCTCAACATAATTTAAATATTTTAAGAAAATAATATATAATTATATGTAACATATTATATAAAATATATTATTACAATCAAATGATATAATTGAAATAATTAATTTATAAATAAAATTACTAGAATATAATAAAATATAAATAGTCATAAATACTTTAAATTCATATTTTATCATTAAAAAAATTAAAACTTACAAAATGTCATGCAAACATGTTTATTTATATTTTTTAAAATTTAATAGCTATTTTTCGATAAATTCATTTTTCAACTTTCAATTAAAAGCTCCCAAATTTATTTCTATTCTATAAATAAGTAAATTAATTTTATTTTCTAAATCATTTGTATATTATTATTTATGTCAATATAATATTAATTGAATTAAATATTTTATATAATTATTATAATTTTATTTATTTATTTATTAAAAAAATATAATAGCGGTAATTAATTTATAATAATTCATATACAACAAAAATTAATTAAAATAAATCTCTTCATGAAGATTACTATAATTGATATAATGATAAGTCCTCAAAGAGTATGTAACGGATCAAATATTGAATATTTATCTTTCGATATTTCCAATGTATTTCATTAGTATTTTAATTGACAGGAACAATACAATGCACATATACAGCTGCTCATATAGTAAATAATGAAAACAGACATTTATTTGTAATAAAAGTCCAATTTGGACTTTTTCCTAAAATATTTATTTCAAATTAATAAACATTAAATTGAGAATAGATAATACATGTATTTTATATATACGCAATGGTTTGCATAAATAATGATACCTTTATTTATCTTTTTAAAATATTTAAATTGATAAAGATATATATATATATATATATATATAAATTTAACATTTATTTCAATATTTTATTGTATAGTGTGAATATTAATTGAAGGAGAAAATTAATCAAATTTTTCGTTCATTTACTTCGTTTTAAAAAATTAGTTTAAATTTTTGTATTAAAGTAATAAATCATTAAATACATTTATTTAAAAACATACATATAGAAATACTATTATGTTATTATTCATATTTTACCATTACTTGTTATTACTCCATTCTGTTTAAAAAATAGAACATCATAATTCATCAATTATCATACTTTTTATTAATTAAAATCTAATAACAATAATTAATTTATAATAATTTGTCTATAATGAAAACGTAATTTAAATAAATTTCAAAATGCTTAAATTGATAAAGACATATATACAAATATATATTCATCTTTTGCATGTTACCAATTTATTGCCTTAGTATTTTAATTGGAAAGGGACAATAAATATAAGCAACTAGTTACATATATGCAGTGGTTTCCATCAAGAACGAGACATTTATTTCAATGTTTTGTTGGACAGTGTGAACATTAATGGAAGGAAAAAATTAATTAAATTTTTGTTTCATTACCATTATTGTTTAATACTAAGATAATTAAAGAATAAGTAACTATATATTCCTTATTTATAATATTTTATATTTTTCGGCTATTTTAATAGGTATTAAACTAATACTTTTAATTTAATAAATTCATTTTTCAACTTTCAACTAAAAGCTTCCAAATATATTTTTATATCATAAATAAAAAATTAATTTTAATTTCTAAATCATTTGAATATTATCATTTAAGTGAATATAATATTAAATATGAATTAAATATTTTCTTTGATTGTTAGAATTTATTTATTTAAAAGGAAAAATAAAATCTAATAGTAATTAATATATAATAATAACATATACAGCAAAAACGTAATTCAAACAAATTTCTTTATGATAATTATAGTAGTTGACATAATAAATAATAAGTTGACAAAGGAAAATACAAAATATATAAATATAAATAATATATATATATATATATATATATATATATATATATTGAGAGAAAATTTCCGTGTTTAAACATTTCAATTCACTTATTTTTTTTTTTTTTCATAATATCAGACAAAAATATCAATGGTTAAAAGATATTAAATAAAAAAATATGTAAAGTTTTGTATAAAAATTTGAATACTTTTATTTGAAAAAGTATGTAAATATATATAATTATGGTTACTTTAATACTTATAACACTTTGTCACCTTCTCACCTAAATTTAGTGAAAGATACTTTTATAGAAATTCGTATTAAAGATATGATACGGTAAGATTAATTATAAGAATCATTTTTCCTCTCGTGTATCATCTCATATATTAAAAAAAAATTATAACATTTAGTATTAAAGTTAATAATATGTATAAATAAATAAAAATTTTACACTTTTTCTGTGTTGAAATAGTCTTGACCAAATGTCAAAGGTCATGCAATCAAGGTGTTGAGTATGTCTCATAAATCAAATCTCTATAATAGACACAAATATAAGGGTAATTGGGTCTTTAACATTCTTAACTATCACTCTAACCCAATCCATATATAACTTATACCTATTTTTAAAATTAGGGGAAGAATTATTGTTCAAAGTTCATGGTCCTACCTATGTAAGCATCATATATTAACAAATATTTTAGAATTGTCAATTTGTATATAAATACAACCCGCACCTTTCATTAAATGAGGGTTCCGAGGCTAAATGGCGTAAGTAGGCTCATTCGGTAAAGTTTTTATTAAAATGAGTCTAGTTAGAAACTATTTACCAGGCAGTGGAGTGATGTTTATTTTTGGTTAAAGCGTTGGTCAAACCTACGCCTTTACATGACACGATAACAAGTTACCCGATTACCTGTAGAGTTAAAACGCTAGCTATACAAGCGCCTTTAATTTTGATTAGGCCTCGTGTCTTATTTTGATTAGAGAAACAAACCCACTAAAATCTCGTTCCACGCATGTGCCACATGGCCGAAATAGAGTTAAACACGCATGAATCCTGGTTTTGATTGGGCCACGGATCTCAATTTAATTGGAGAAGCAAATGATACGGTCAAAATTCATTCAAACGTCGGTCATATGAGCCAACCATGCCGAACACCCTTTACACCTAGGTTCCTTCACTTTATAGTTTCATTAATTAAATTAAATAAAAAATAGGTAAAAGTAGAGGGAGAGAAAAAGACATGACATTTGCAATTCGGAATTGTAGAAGCGTAACTTGAACCTTTTATTTCTTTGTCTTGACACTATTATGTTGGGGCCATGTTTTATTTTTTTTCAAATCCGAAAGCGCTAGGACTTACAATATAATACATGATGAGAGTGAATAAACTAGGTCTACCAGTGCCTTCACTAAAACAGACCCACCCAGCTAGAATAATTTTCAATTGGCCTCAGAAATGTATTTAGTTCATGAAACTGTACCCTCAAGGTAGATTTTTTCAGTTCCGTTTCAGTACAACTTCCTTTAGTATAAATTTAACCAAAGTCAATTACTTCATTTGGTAGAAATCCTTGTTGCATGGATTTAAACTAGTCCTCCAACTTCAAATCAAGCTTTTTAAGTTGATCCTTTCCAATTTATTCATCTAAAGTCCTCATATCAAACATTCAAACATTAAGAAAAAGTTTACAAAATTATTTTTTAAAATATAATTCAACCCTCTTTTTATTTTTTTTTATCTTTAAACATATATCTAGATGCTATTTAATAATCTTAGAATAGAAACTAATTTGATTTGATTTATCAAAATTATTTGATTTGATTTATTAAACATATTATATTTGATTTATTTATCAAACTAATTTGATTTATTTGTCATCTAATATTTTAAAATTCAAATCTTGTCATCAAATAAAGATTTTACCATTTGACAAATATTAATGTGAACAAATTTTACCGATCATTACTTTTACTTCATAGACATATCTATATTAATTATATTTTTAAAATTTTTCCTTTAATTAAAGATAATGTCAAATTAACTTTTTAATATACGAAGTATCACAGGAAATAAAGAATTAACAAGTGATTGAATCTTACACATATACATGTATCATAATAATCATTAAAGAGTATATATATATATATATATATATATATATATATATTATATAGCTCTACATTATTTTTGGTATAGTTTACCTTTTTATAGAAAGATTAAATGATTATTTATAGTTATCTCAACGCTAACTCAAAAGTGAGTGATATAAATTGGACATATAAGTCTCACTTATCTACATAGAAAACTACACTCAAGCATGTAGAAAAATATCTGCTTCACTTTCTTTTGACTTTTCAATTTAGAGTTAAGTTGTCCATTTTTTTGCACTATGTTATGGTCATCATACACACAAGGGACACAATCTACTTCCCCAAGTATCCAGGAATCAGACATCAAGTAGGCAACAAGGAATAGGAAAGAAAAGAACACACGCAAGAAAGGGGAAAGAAAAGAAAGAGACGGTCAAACAAAACAGGAAACAAGAAATGTATAGTAAGAATATATATATATATATATATATATTATATATATATTTATATATATATATATATATATGGCACAGTGGTAATAATTTGAAGACCTAGAACCCTAGTGAAGCGCACTTCAGTTAAAAAATAAGGGAAACCAAATAACCCGACACAACACTTATCAGGTGAAATGACGCGACATTTTAAAAACAGGAAAAAACAACGGTCGAAAACAAAAACACCTCCCTGAACCAAAACCACAACTCATCCATGCTGCGATACCTCACAAGGTCGGCTACCTGTCACCCATGTCAACATATAATACCAATCAAATAGGTTTGCGCGTTGCAATAAAATAATTCTACGGTTAAAACGAATAAGATTGAAATCAAATACTATAAAGTCATAACAGGGTATGACATATAAGAAATATCCGTGGTCACAAGAAAAAATAAGAAAAATTTATTATTATAACTAAATTTAAAATTACTCTAACCTAGACATGAGTCGATCATACGTAATAGAAAAAATTGGGTTGTTACTGCGTCAAATGTTAAAAAAAAGTTACAAAATTCTCTTTTAAAATATAATTTAACCCCCTTTTTATTCTTTTATCTTTACACATATATCTAGATGCTATTTCATAATATCATAATAGAAATATCTTTATTTGATTTGATTTATAAAAAAATTGGATTTTATTTATTTATTAAACATATCAGATTTTATTTATTTATCAAACTAATTTGATTTATTTGCCATCTAATATTTTAAAATTTAAATTTTTTCATCAAATAAAGACTTTACTATTTGTCAAATATTACTGTGAACAAATTTTACCAATCATTACTTTTACTTCATCATAGACATGTCTATATATATATTAAAGATATTGTCAAATTAACTTTTTAATATAACAAGTATTACAAGAAATAAATAAAGAATTAACAAGCGTTTGAATCTTAAACATATACTCGTATAGTTTCTAGAAAGATTAAATGATTATTTATGATTATCTCAACGCTAACTTAAAAGTGAGTGATATATATTAGATATATAAATCTTAGTCACCTACTTAGGAAACTACACTCAAGCCTATATGAATATGAAAATATGTGCTTCATTTTATTTTTAACTTTTTAATTCACTGTTAAGTTGTCTATTTTTTCACACAAGTAAATTCCTGTTTTTAGTTGAGTGACCAAAAAGATAATAGTGGTAACATGAAATATTGGTATAACTTATTCATAAACACATCATTCGAATTCAAAGTGAAACCCTTTTATTTAAAATATAAGAAGAACGTTGTAGTTATTTCTCCTTTCCTTATTAATAAATATTGAATAGAGGCAAGACTTTTTTTCAATATACTTAGTAACATACAAGTACAATGTTTCAGTAAAATGAAAGGAGTCCCAAAATACATATTTAGATGCGTTTTTACACACGGGTGTAAATTCATTACAGAATGGACCTGTTTTAACGATTAAGAGCCCGCAGCACCCTACGTTTGTTACTCCATACCTATTTCACATACAAATGTAGAAATAAAGTATAAAAATAAAAATTATTTTCACTCATATCTTTCATATAAATTTCTCTTATTTAAAAAAGATCACCTATAAAAGAAAACTCTACATGTATGACACTATGGAAATGCAAAAGATGTACTACAAAGAAAGATTTGCGAGATTTCAAAGGATATTTTTTTATATTTCTTTTTTCAACACACAAATACATACATATTCTAGAGATTTTTCTAAAATAATTTATATTTATAGATCTAAGAAATATTATAGAACTATTCTTCGTTCTCTTTCTTATTTTTTAAAATCCAATAATTAAACATAAATTATAAAGATAAAGATAAAGATAAAGATAGAGGATATAAAATTTTCAAAACACACACAAAAGAAATCAGACACATCAAATAATTAATAATTTCGGGTAAATTGTTAAGATTTAATTCTTTCAAATTAAGTTAAATGAAAAATGTAAAAGTCAAATATATATTGCTATTAATATGAATCAAATTACTTATTTAGTCTAAATGGTTAAGATTTAATTCCTTTAAATTAAATTATAAGAAAATGTTAAAAGTTAATATCTATTGTTTTTAATATGAATCAAATTACAATTTTTGAAGTCATTTTAAATACACAATAGATATACTTTTTAAAATCAAATCTAAATGTTAATATGAAAAGTTAGTAATCACAGTATATCCAAGACATATATTGTAAAATAATTTTGAAGAGAAGACATGTATATATTTGAATATATAATTTATAAATTTAACTTACCATATTTTTCAGGGTGATTAAGAAGGTCGAGAGCGGTACGAAATAAGTCAGCATAAACAAGTCTACTTCCAAAAAGCATAACTTGTATTTGAAGTAAGCGTGACATCAATTTTTGGTTATACTGTTCGGAATAAGTATTCTCTTCCTCTACACATTGCCGATCAATTTGAAACTTAACTGTGATTTGAAAAGGTGTGCAATCAATGGGACCAAGCCCCGCAATACCAAATTTTCGACATCTAAGATCGTATAGGTCCTACAATTAACAAAAAATGTTTAAATTGGTATATATCAAGTAAGCAATAATGTTAGTAATGATCTTAATTAGTTAGAAAATAATTATCTTAATTAGTTAGAGGTGACTAACAAGGTTATACATAATTTAATGCGAGCTAATATAATATAAATATAGGTTTTAGTAAGTAGTCTGGGCTAAAAAACCTAGTTTAATTTGGGTTTACAAATAAAACTCAAGTACTATAAAAATTTTACAATTTTAGATTTTTGACATAATTTTATGGGTTAAATCAAGTTAAATTATGATAAGATTGGTCTATAGAAATTCAGTTATAAAATAATAAAAATATAAAAATGATAAATAAAGAAAGAGCTGATAATAAATAACTAATTTACCTTGACATAGTTATGAAGCTTAACGAGTAAATAATCTTGGTACTCATCCATGGTGAACATCACTCTTCTAGTGGGGAAGTTATAAAAATTGAAAATAAAATCATTAGAACCTGCAACGATGACAACAAGAGCATTTGTAAGTATTTGTCTAGTTTCATCTTCTCCTACATTATACTTGAGTCTTGCTCTGTATGCTTTGAAATATTCAATTTGCTTGGACATTGTTATAACATTAACCACAACCCCAGTCACATCATCAAGACCTTGAACATTGTTATAACATTAAACACAACCCCAGTCACATCATCAAGACCTGATGCAGCGGAGGCAAAGCAAACACTCATTAGAAGTTCTTTGTTTGATAAGTTTGGGGCTAAGTAAGGAGGGACAGTGTCTTTGAGGTTTAACATGAAGGCAATGAAGTCCGGAACCAACTTTCCGTTAGAGAGTCTTCCTGTAGGCACATGAGTAGGGAAATCTCTCCCATATGGCAAATGATTTCCTATGGGCACTGAGCAGTTGATGATGTACATGTTATTGCCGGTGTCCACCAAAGAATCTCCAAAAACAATAATGGATGAGAATTTGGGTATGGTGGTGTTAGCCACACCAACAACAATGATGCAAACATGCACCGCAACAAGAAGATGGAGTTGGGCTGTCATTGCTATATTTGTATTTGAATAGTAAAATGGCACATAGAAGATAGGAGGGGCATCAGGCTTTAAATACTACCTTCATATATTATTTTTGTTTAATTTCCTTTTGGGTAAGATGTCAACGATAAAAGAAAAAAGTTAGAATGTATATCAATATAGTGAAAAACAAACCATAGATAAGTTTCTCAAATATGATGTTAGAGTTTAACAACTACGAATTAATAATTAATAACATGGATTATGCTCACTCAAAAAGAAATGTTAAGACAACATTAACTGAGCAACTCAACTTTCACCTACTTCGACAATAAATACTTCAGAACCTTGAGAGTGGTTCTGACTCATATTCCTTTAAATACGGGGAGTGAAAATAATCGATGAAAATTTATAACAATTTTATTATAATTATTAGACGACATTAAGATCTGGAAACAGTACAGGTTGACGAGTCTCTTTCTGTTGTTATTGCGGTTCAACATAAATACTGAATTTATGTAACATTTATTTCATTCAAAAATATTTAAATTATGGAACATTTATTTCATTCAATAATATTTAAATTATATAACAGTTGTATTTGTAAATTTTAATTGACCTGACAGTATTATATAAATGTTCATATATAAATAATTTTATTTTATTTATTTTGATGTTATTAGATAATGTAATAATTAATGGAAAGAAAACTTAATTAAATATTACTCTCATACCGGTTACTATACTGTAGTACTGATTAAGTTTCTTTGAACAATGTGACTTGATGCACGTTGTTGTACACCTAAAAAAAAATAATGTCATGTGGTAATATTAAAGGTTTAATATTAGTACTTTACAACTAAATTGACTTTTTTTTTAATGAATATTAACTTCATAATTCATTTGTTATCGGGCAGTGTCTCATGTAATACTAGATTATATATTTAAGAAAACATATATTATTGTATTTAAATAGATTATGTATTTTAAAAAATATATTATTGTATTTAAATATATTATTGTAAGAAAAAATGTATAATTATTATAAATTATAATGACTAAAGTAACATAAAAAATTTGAAATAAACAAGATTTGAAAAAATCTTTTTCATATTTTATTAACAACGCAAATATTTCATGAATGGAAGACAACGAGTATAACAAGATAATTATTTTTTTAATAGATATTTTAAGTATAAACAATACATTTTTTTTAATTCATAAATGTTTCGTTATACAATATAGAATGAAATGATTTTTTAAGAAAATTAAATAACCAAAACAAATTTTACTAACTTTAAATTTATTTTAACTTAAAAACAAAAATATTCTTTTCATATAAAATTATATTGACATTATTTTCAAAAGATTATATTTTATATCTTATATTTTTTTAGCGTTATATTTACGTCTTACATCAATGTATGTAATGTTTCTTGGAACTAAGAAGTCAATGTACAAAAGAGATGTAAACTAGTATAAAATAACATTAGTAATAAGCTATCTTTAACTCTACTTGTCAAAATAATAATACTACAAAATTAATTTTAATACACAATTAATCAATTAATTTATAGAATTTATTTGTATTTAATTATTTATCATATTAATTTATAGAATTTAATAATATATAAATAATTATAACATAGATAAAAAATAATAATTATAACCATGGTATACTTAAAATAATTGATTTATAAATAAATCTATAAGAATATAATAAAAATAAAAAATTTATATATATTTTAAAATATAAATTTATCCACAAAAATAAATCAAGACTTATAAAATATTGTGTAGTTATATGATATATCTATTTGTCATTTTATATTCATTACTATTTCAATAAATATTTTAAAAATAGTTTAATTTAGCAAGGTAATCTTTTCTTGCATATGAGAACTTTTAAATTAAAATGTCACCAAGACGAACTTAATTGGAGTTTTGTACTCCAAGTTATGCTCGAAATACTGAACCTGGTCAGGCACCCCGCTAGAACATCTTGACAGTATCCAAACGTTAACTTCAAGCTCCATTTTCTACATGATGATGTCTGAACTGGGCTTTGGTGTCTTCATAGCTTTTGTAGCCCTTGAAGTAGTCTTTAATTAGACACCAGGAACAACTCAATTGGAGTTTTGTAGCCCAAGTTATGCTCTAAATACTAAACCTGGACAGGTAGTCAAAAACATAGGGAATTTTATCAGAAGCTCAATTTATTAGAAAGTAGGGTTGAAGAGTTTGTTGAGCTTTTGGAGATGGTCCTCCAGTCTCTTTATTGTTACTAATAAAAGTTGAATATAGGTAGGATTTTTTTTCAATATACTTAGCAAGACATAAGTATGCTTTTCCAGGAAAATGAAAATGATCCCAAAATACATGCTTGGAGCGTCATTACATATAACTGTAAATTCTTTGCAAAATGGATCTTCTTTAATTGTACAAACTCGCATCACCCTACTTTTGGTACCTCCATACCTATTTTTCACACAAATTACGAAAAAAAATATGAGAATAAAAGCTCATAAATTTATCTCAAAAAATAAGATTCTAAAGAGGTGACATATATTTGAATATTAACTCAAATTTTACTCACTATATTCTTTAGGGTGATTGAGAAGGTCGAGTGTCGTATAAAAGAAACTAACATAAACAAGTTTATTTCTGAAGAGCATAACTTCTAGGTGAGATAAGTGTCGCACTAATTTTTTATTATATTGTTTAAAACAAGTTTTTTCATCCTCTGCCGATTGCGCCTTCGCTTGAAACTTGATTGAAATCTGATGAGATTCACCAACTATGGAAACAAGCTTAGTAATACCAAATTTCTAACATTCATACTACAATTTATCCAAACAATGTTTAAAGTTGTATTAATTTATCAAACAAGCAATGGTATTAATAATGATCGGTTGTTATAAAGTTGACTTGCTCAATCTTCTAGTTGCTATAACACAATATAATCAGGTAACGACTCAGCATGATGTCCACCCCATCCACCCGGTTGGCTACGCCAACAGCAGATAACACCTCCTTGTTGGAAAGCTAGCCACTACTTGTATCTAGCGACCCCTTATATTAATGTCCCATAAGGACCCGCCAACAAGGGCGTTGATCGGGATGTGGTCAACCCGGGGCCCATTGTCAGCCTGGTCGCGACACATAGCACCTGTCAGGAGCATCTAAGCCGCCGCCTCCATTTCAGTTGTCGGGAGGGACGAAGACCAAGGAAGCTCTTCAGGTGCCTGTGGTGAAACAATCATCTTCTGCTTCTTAAAGGCTGATCCCGAAGAGCCCGATGCCTCCATCACTCGACCAAACTCTCTTTGGATTCTTCACCACAGTAGCAGCAGTACCTAGAAGAGGATATCGCGACATCACATAGAGAATACTTGGTCTTGGACAGGGAAGCACGTATATCATAGCCTTTCCCCATGACTTCTCCAAACACACCACAACACACAAGTCAAAACATAACAAAAACAGTTAAGTCATCGTACACAGAAGGGATACAATTTACTTCCACAAATATCCAGGAATAAGAAGGGTTGACTGGAAATTATCGACCCCAGAAACCCCTAACCCGCCTTGCTCTAGAAAGGGACCCTTCCCCTTTCTTAGAGGCTCCTAACCTTATGAGAATAACAAAATCTAGACATTGTATATCATTGTTCAAAGGCGACCTAGTTCCTACCACGTGAGTATCACTATAAGTTACATAGATACACCTACACACAAACAAAGCCCATAACATTAGCAGAAGATGAAGAACTTGAAGACGTAGACATACCTAGTTACGAAAGTCGAAAATCTACGAGGCAAGCGGTGGAGATATAGAAAGGTGTGGGGAGAGGCAATCGCAAGCAAAACGTAAAGGGTAGTAAGTAGGTAACGAGCAACGACGAATAGGAAGGAATAGAACAAACGCGAGACAGGGGAAACAAAGAACAACGAACAAAAGAAATAAGAAAAGAAAAGAGGAATGTATTGTAGGAATATATGGCACAAGGACAGTAACTTGAAAACCTAAAACCCCTAGTTAAACGTGCCATCAGCAAAACGACACCACAGACCAAAAAAAAGGGAAAACCAATTGTCAAAAACAAATACACCTCCCTTGAAAGATCAACACCACAGCTCGTCCAGACGCTCCGACACCTCACAAGGTCGACTACCGAGCCACCCCACATCACCTTGTCCGGTTGCCCATACCGACCATCTGAGCTTGGGGCTTATGTGGAGCCCACTTACTCACCCACTCCTCACCATTGCTAAAAATTGCTCTCACCCACGTTCCAGAGCATATGAACCATTCTTCATCGTACAAAAAGGGGACAGTTATGCTAATGAGCTAGGATGAACACACAATACACTCAAGAGAGTTCTGAAAGGAAGACTGAAGACAAAACAGGAATACCTTCACCGGCCTAGAGCACTTTGGCAAGAACACAACAAATGTTTGTAGGGTTGAACTTAATAAGTAAACTTCAAACTATGAAATGATAATAAAAATATAAAAATAATAATAATAAGAGTTAGTTTATAAATGATTAGAACCTGAGTGGGGTTTCGAAGTTTATAAAGCAAATAATTTTGGTACTCATCTACTGTGAACATTACTCTTCTGAAAAATAAGTCGTAAAAATTGGAAAGGAAATGACTAGAACCTGCAACCATGACAATGGGAAAATCACTTGTTATATGGAAGAGATTTACAACGATATATACTTCTGCTTTGTTCTATAAACTTTGAAATACTCATTTTACTTCGACATGGTATAACTTGTAATGGAACTCCGGCCACGTCATCAAGTCCTGATACAACTGATACGAAGCAAACACCCACTAGAACTTCTTAGTTTGATATATAGGTTTGAGTCTCAAAATTTCAGAACCAATTATTTCTCCCGGTGAGCAGGTAAATATGAAAATCTCTTCTATAGGACAAGTATTTCTCATGGCCACTGAGTTGATGTACATGTTATTATCCAGATGCATTATAGAATCTCTGAAACTATAATGGATGAGAATTTGAGGATGATAGTATTGGTTATACTAATAACAAAGAGGCAAACATTCACTACAACTATAATAAAATTACCTATAAAGAGTAAAGGGGGTAAGGCTTTAAATATTAGCTCTATGACACTTTTGTTGGTGTGTTTTGAAGAAGGAAAAGTGAGAAGAGAAATTATTTTTCTTCTTATTCTCTTCTTTATCTACAATTAAAAATAAAATAAATTAATTTTTAACCATGAACGCATTATATATTAACTTGATTTACTTTTTTCCTAATACAATAGTTAAGTAGTTAAGAGTCAAAGTTCTTCTTTCTCAATTATTTTTTTCGTTAAATTAGAGAGAAAAATAAAAAATATAAATATTTAATAAGATATTTCAGCAAGTATTTAATTTTTTCTTTTTACTAGCTTCAAAACTTACTTAATTATTTAATAAGAAAATTTCAAATTAGTATTTTTTTAATAGATTTTTACATTTTTTAAAATAGTAATTTCTAATTATAATATTAATTTATAATAATTAATTCATATATTATACCAAAAACAAATAAATTCCTTCAATTGTTGTAATTGACATCATCTAAAAAATATAAACCAGATAAAAGATTAAATAATTTTTGTCTTTTGATATTATCATGCATTGCACAAAAATTACAATTAAGGTACAATAGATATATGTTAGCAGGTTCCATAAATAACAAAGAAATTTATTTTAGTTTTCAAACATTTCAATTGACACTAGATAATATGTACATGCAGTCGTTTACATATATAATAAGATATTTATTTTCTTATTATTATTCTCTTATTATCAATTATTAATTTTCTTTAAACAAGAGAAATTTCTTAGTTTGTCGGTTGTTATGGACACATCTTTCGTTATAAAAAATATTTTGCTCAACTTAATTGAAAATATTTTAAGATGATAATATAATAAAAATAATGAGACATTTACTCCATTTGTTTATAAATATTTAATATTAATAAAATTAAAGAATAGTTAATTATTTCTTCAATACTGAGAACAATCACTTAAAAATTAATTTAATCTTTTGCATTCAAATAAAAATTATTAAATACATCTATTTAAAAATATAATTTCATATAGATACATTATTCTCTTATTATCAACACCTTATTACTGATTAATTTTCTCCTAACAAGAGACGTCATGGCTCATCTATAATATGATTATAGATTATTTAATTAAAAACTATTTTCTCAATATAATTTATATATTTTAAGATAATAATATTAAATTATCTGTAACATATATTATATACAACATATTATTAGAATCAAATGATATAATTGCAATAATTAATTTATAAATAAAATTACTAGAATATAATAAAATATATATAATCATAAATACTTTAAATTCATATTTTCTCATTAAAAAAATTAAAACTTACAAAATGTGATGCAAACATGTTTATTTATATTTTTAAAAATTTAATAGCTATTTTTCGATAAATTCATTTTTCAACTTTCAATTAAAAGCTCCTAAATTTATTTCTATTCTATAAATAAGTAAATTAATTTTATTTTCTAAATCATTTGTATATTATTATTTATGTCAATAGAATATTAATTAAATTAAATATTTTATATAATTATTATAATTTTATTTATTTATTTTTTTAAAAAAATAATAGCAATAACTAATTTATAATAATTCATATACAAAAAATATTAATTCAAATAAATCTCTTCATGAAGATTCCTATGATCGATATAATGATAAGTCCTCAAAGATTATGTAACAGATCAAACATTGAATATTTATCTTCTGATATTTTCAATGTATTTCGTTAGTATTTTAATTGACAGGGACAATACAATGCACATATACAACTGCTCATATAGTAAATAATGAAAACAGACATTTATTTGTAATAAAAGTCTAATTTGGACTTTTTCCAAAAACATTTATTTCAATTAATAAACATTAAATTGAGAATAGACAATACATTTATGTTATATATACGCAATGATCTAGATAAATAACGAGACATTTATTTTTTATTTAAATACTTAAATTGATAAAGACATGTATATGTTTAGCATTTATTTTAATATTTTATTGGATAGTGTGAATATTAATTGAAGGGAGACAATTCATATATGTATATTATATGTACTCAGTGGTTTCCATCAAGAACGAGACATTTATTTCAATGTTTTGTTGGACAGTGTGAACATTAATGGAAGGAAAAACTAATTTAAACTTTTGTAAAAAAGTAAAAATACAATTTCATATAGAAATGTTATTCTCTTCCTACTAATATTTTAATATTACTTATATCACTACTGGATTCTCTTTGAAAAAAAAAAAGGACATTATAGTTTATCGATATTTTATGCACACATCTCTAATGTGAAACTAGATTTTATAAATGATTAAATACAATTTTTTTAAAATATAATTTCATATAATAATATTATTATTTTACTATTAATACTTTACCATCAATTGATTTTTTTTTAAAAATAAGAAGGACAAACTACAATTAAATGATATAATTGAAATAATTTAGTTATAAATAAATTTATTATAACCAAATAAAATAAAAAAATAAAATTATAAGTAATGAAAATATATTTTCAACCAATAAAACAAAGCTTACATTGAAAATATCATGAAACTGTATTTATTTATAATATTTTATATTTGTCGGCTATTTTAATGGTATTAAACTAATACTTTTAATTTAATAAATTCATTTTTCAACTTTCAATTAAGAGCTTCCAAATTAATTTTTATATCATAAATAAAAAATTAATTTTAATTTCTAAATCATTTGAATATTATCATTTAAGTGAATATAATATTAAATATGAATTAAATATTTTCTTTGTTTGTTAGAATTTATTTATTTAAAATGAAAAAATAAAATCTAATAATAATTAATATATAATAATAACATATACAGCAAAAACGTAATTCAAACAAATTTCTTTATGATAATTATAATAGTTGACATAATAAATAATAAGTTGACAAAGGAAAATATAAAATATATAAATATAAATAATATATATAGAGAGAAAATTTTCCGTGTTTAAACATTTCAATTCACTTATTTTTTTCATAATATCAGACAAAAATACCAGTGATTAAAAGATATTAAATAAAAAAATATTTAAAGTTTTGTATAAAAATTTGAATACTTTTATTTGAAAAAGTATATAAATATATATAATATGGTTACTTTAATACTTATAACACTTTATCACCTTCTCACGTAAAATTTGGTGAAAGACACTTTTACAGACATTTGTGTTAAAGATATGATACGTTAAGATCAATTATAAGATTCTCTTTTTATGATGATATTTTTTTTCTCGTGGCATCATCCTACGTATTAAAAAAAGAAGTGGTTAGGTTTTAGTAGGTGGATAGAGTAATAAAATAAAAGAAATCAGAAAATATGGGAGGAGAGAACAGGAAGTAGGTGAGTGGGTTGTTGCAAATTCTCACCAAAAAATCTATTTATATTTCTATGATATATTGTGATTGACTTACATTTAGGTTAGGGTATTCTCAATTTTAATGATGTTCTCAATTTTAATGATAATGGTGCCTTATTTTTCTTATCCACCTTTACGTAATTGATTGATTTGGGTACTAAGACTGTGTTTTATTGGGTTATTGTTTCCTTATTATTTTCATCGAAGTGCTCTCTCCGTGCTTGATGTTATGTCACTGTGATCCCCTTTAATCTCACTGTTGTTCCTTTAGTGAAATTGTGTGTCATCACTATTTCTATTTTATTATAAAAATATATTACTTCCTATTCGATCTAATTGATCTTCAAATTGTTATATTAATTCTCATTGAATTAATGAATATAAACATGATTGATTTCTCTTTCCACTCGGTAACTGTTTGTTTTCACGTGGCTGTGCTATGTTGTTATCGCGATGTGGTTGTGTTATTTTTAATTTTTTTTATCTTTTCACCTTTCGATGATAATTCCATTAGTCCCGGTGCGTTCGACCTTGTTTTTGGCCAAATTGAAATAAACATTTGTGAATTGGTGTTGTGTCACAAGGTTGGAATGATTATATGCTGCTGCCCCATGTATGCTCACGAATGCAGTTATGGATTTAGATATAAATTAATGATACAAATAGTTCTGAATAATTATTTTGTGCGTAGTTAGAAAATATTTATAAAATAATTCTCAAAAGTAGGTGAATATTTAAAAAGGAAGTTTTGGAATTTTACCAAATATTTTTGTGATTAATTACCAATAAATTTTAGAATTTGTTCTTCCATTTTTTTTTATTATTAAGTTGTGTGGTCTATTTTTAGTCTAGTATTTATTATTTTACTGATATCTTTCTCTTTAATTTTATCTTAAAGGGCTTTCTATCTGGTTTATAAATTATTTTGATTTATTACATTGTGATAATTACTGCTTAGTGTTTAGTCCTTTTTGGTTATATGATACTAGTTATGTTTAATTAACTATATGTTGATCTTAATACCTTTTGTTAAATTAAATATTCTAATATGTGGGATGATTGATATTTATGATAATCTTTTCTACTTGTTTTGATGAGAGGGATGGATGCCTACTGTTAGAATGATCAGTGAGGTTGCTCCTTGGTTTTTTTTAAAAGAGAGAGATTATTATGAATACTAAATGCATGAAAATATTTTCGAAATGTGAGGATGAATGGAACTAGTACGGTTGGTCCCTGACGGGTCGATGTAATGGCCTAGGACTTTAAGGGTATTCGCGGTGGGGAAAGCTTCCACTATGGCTGATCACCATGAGTGGGAAGTGACTCCCTTTGCAACACTGGTTGCCCTGACTGTAACTGTCTAGTATTTCTAGTGAGAATGTCAGAGGTGGCATGTACTTCTATACATCGCTCAGTTGTTTTGATGGTACCACATGACATGAGAGTGAATTGTGAGTAGCATGCATCATACTGAGTTGCATGATATGATTGGTTTTGATAAATTGTGAATGTGTGTGGACATTCTTGTGTTCCTTGTGTTGAGTTGTTCTTGTTGATTTCATCATTATTATTAAAATGTGAACAAACCCTGTGTTGTGTATGTGGTTGACACCTGTGATGACCCCGCGAATGGGCGAGTAGATGAACAGTTTGTTGGAGGCAAAAATAATGTAGGCTAGGAAAGGAATTCGATTGCTTGAGGACTTGGCATACTGTGGTCCTTGATTTTTTTCTTTCTTGATTTCCAGTGGTTGCTTCTATTTATAAATGTTAAAAAATTATTTAGATATTTCGTTATTTGAGAGTTTTTGATTTATTGAGACATATGTAATTGTGAGATTTCGTTCTAAAATTTAGTCCATGAAATAAAGTTTAGTTTCCCTCATTTAATGATGTATTTATGTTCTACGAATTATATAGAATTTATGATGTTACGATCATAGTAGTTTAGGGGTGTTACACATTGCACTTTTTCTGTGTTGAAATAGTCTTGACCAAATGTCAAAGGTCATGCAATGAAGGTATTGAGTGTGTCCTATAAATCAAATCTCTATAATAGGCACAAATTAAGGGTAATCGGGTCTTTAACATTCTTAACTATCACTCTAACATAATATCAATAGCTACTAGCCACTAAGGTGTTCATCCATATATAACTCATACCTATTTTTAAAATCAGGGGAAGAATTATTGTTCAAAGTTCATGGTCTTACCTATGTTAGCATCATATATTAACAACGATATTTTAGAATTGTCAATTTGTATGTAAACACAACCCGCATCTTTCATTGAATGAGGATTCCGAGGCTAAACGATGTAAGTAGGCTCATTCGGTAAAGTTTTTACTAAAATGAATCTAGTTAGAAACTATTTACAAGACAATAAAGTGAGGTTTATTTTTTGTTAAAGCACTGGTCAAACCTACGTCTTTACATAACGTGATAACGAGTGACCCGATTACCTGTAGAGTTAACACGCTAGTCAAGCAAACTCCTTTAATTTTGATTAGACCTCATGTCTTGTTTTGATTTGAGAAACAAACCCACTGAAATCTCGTTCCACGCATGTGCCACATTGCCGAAATAGAATTAAAACTCCTGATTTTGATTGACCCACTGATCTCAATTTAATTGAAGAAACAAATGATACGGGCACAATTCATTCAAACGTCGGTCACATCAGTTAACCATGCTGTGTAAGTACTTTCACTTTATAGTTTTATTAATTAAATTAATAAATAATAGGTAAAAGTAGAGGGAGATGAAAAGACGCGACATTTGCAATTCGGAATTGTAGAAACATAACTTGAAGTTTTAATCATAAAATTAATTTAAATTAAATTGATTTAATTTTGATTTTTAAAAAAATATTTAAGTATATTTTTCATATGAATTAATTATGTTAGGAATGTTTTCCTTCAATGAGTAAAATTTTTTTAAAAGATTATTTGATAAAATTTTTAATTATAATTAGTAGACTACATTAAAATCTGTAAACAATACATATTGACGAGTCTCTGACTGGTGAACATAAAGACTGAACTTATGGAACATTTATTGCATTTACAAATATTTAAATTATACAACTGATTGTATATATAAACTTTAATTGACCTGACAGTATTACATAGATATACATATATAAATATTTATTTTCTTTTATTTTGATGTTATTAGATAATGTGATAATTAATGGAAGAAAATTTAATTAAATATTTTAACTAATTTAATCATAAGTAAATAATAATTATTCATTTATTTACTGTAAAAAATATCATTGGGCAAAATATTATTTGATTTTTTTTAAAAATTTATTAAATAATTTTACTCAAAAAATATATAATTCCATATATTAATATTAATTTTTTATTATTAATATATTACTACTAATTAATTTTCTTAAATAAAGAGTTCAAACTATGATCTCTCGTGTAATAAGACATTTCATAAGTAAGAAAATATATTTACTCCACTTAATCAAAATATTCTAAAATAAAAGTATATAATATAAAATATTAATTATAAGTATAAGTGTTCTAATTAAAAAATTGATTTACAAGTGAAATTATAAGAATATAAAAGAAATTTTAAAAAATGATAAATATTAATTATTTCAATAAAATAAATTAAAAATAATATAAAATGTCATGTAAATATGTTTATTTATATTACTTAGTATTTATAAGTCATTTTAATATATTAGATAATTTATTTTGTTTTGCTAAAATGAAAGTTAATGAAATTCTTTAGTTGAATTTAACATGATTATTCAAAAAAATAAAAACAAAATAAATAATTTTTTATTCAATATAAAATTATTAAAATAAAATAAAAATTTAAAATTTTCTATCAAAACATAATAACTTACTAAATACTCTTAAAAAATACATAATTTCATATATCAATATTACTTCATGTACGTTTGTTGTACATATGTTTTACGTGATAAAAGATTTTATACTTAAAAAATATATATTTCTAAAAAATTACTTAAAAATACTTTAAGATAAGAATATATAATTAATTGTAATATGATAAAAAAATAATAATTATAACCTTGATATAACTAAAATAATTAATTTATAAATAAAACTATAAGAATATAATAAAAATAAAAAATTTCTAAATATTTTAATATATAAATTTATCTACAAAATAAAATATTGCGTAGATATATGATATATCCATATGTCATTTTATTCATTAACTATTTTAAAAAATAAAAAAGAAGATGGAGGTGATATGCTAAGTGTAGAATCACCAAGAATAAATGATTCTATTGATAAGATTCAAGTAGTTCTTACAAGAAACTAAATAGAGAACTCTCTCAAAAGCACAATGCTTAATTCAAATCAGAAAGTTGGCAAAAGTTCTAGCACATGGAAAATTTTAGCTACTTATACTAGTGAGTGGAGCCAACTAACTTGAAGAGAGAGTAAGTAATGCAACATTTTTTTTGAATCTTGGTGCCAAAACTAGATAACATTGTGACCTTAGATTAAATTTGATTCAATGGATGAGATTGTGATCTTTAGCTATTGTTAGGATCACTAATTCCACATATCAATCTTAACCTTAGGATTAAGGTTTCACTTGGAAAGCCAAAATTCAAAGTAAGGTGGTGCCAAACTTGTGACTAGCTAATTTGGATTTAAGTCATGTGATGTGATCCCATCCTATGGCTTAAATTCAAATTATTTAGTGGTAATTAGTTTAAATTTGAGCCATTAAGATTTATATCTCATTGTAAGGCTAAGATTTAAATTAAGTTAGTGGAGTAAGCACTCACCTTAACCTCCACGTGTCTCACACTCTCTGTATAGGTAAGTGGCACACACTTTCCACCTAATTTCCTAACATAAATTTTGGTCTACCCTAATTACACATGGTTGTGAGCTCCGAGCTCCATACAATGGCCTAAGTTGTTTAAAATTTGAGTTTCAAGTATTTAGAAACTTAAAAAGAAAATTACAAGGTCTAGAAATAAGAGCTAGGTCTTCAAGTAAGTTTTATTTTGACTTTAACTTGGTTAACTCTCATTTTACCGCCTCTTGTATCTTCTAAAGCATAAATATTATTATTCTCTTGCTTGAACCTTTGTCTTGTAGAGCCTTAGAGGATGGCCTTCCACCATTCACTATCTTGGAAGAGATGGAAAAGGGTCCAAGTGTATTAATGACTTAAGATTTGAGGTAAAACAAGCAGTTAATTATTCAGAAATTCTCCAATCAGATATCCTTTGAATAGATTTACCTCCTTATACATAGACGAAATAGTTATGTTGCGTGTTGTGCTTTTTAGTATAATTTTGATAAAGAAATTAGGTTTATCTTTGAGCGTTCTAGTATAGTTTTTGATAAAGACCCTAGGTTTATCTTTAGATTTTGGGATAGCCTATATAAGGCTTTAAAGACCAAGCTTAAATTGAGCTTAGCTTATCACCCTTTGACTGATGGATAGTGTGAGGGGACCATACAATCCTTAGAGTATCTTTTAAGGACTTGTGCTTTGGAACACAAGAGGGGTTGTGATGTTTTCTTACTTTTAGTTCAGTTTACCCACAATAATAATTACCATTCTGCTATTGGTATGACATTATATGAGGCCTTGTATGTACAAGGTGTAGGGGACCTTTGTGTTGGGTACAACCTAAAGAGAACCTTATTCAAGGACCTAAAGTGACCCAACAAACCACAGATAAAGTTAGGTTCATCTATGAGAGAATTAAAGCATCCCAAAATAGGTAAAAAGAGCTATCATAACAAAAGGCAGAAAGATATCGAGTTTAAGGTAAGTGATCATGTATTATTGAGGGTCACACCTTAAACTAATGTTGGTAGGGACTTCAAATCAAATAAGCTTACTTATCATTTCATTGGTGCATTCCAAATCCTAAAAAGAATCAGTATTATTGTTCCCAATCTTTCAAATCCTCACAACGTTTTTCATTAGTCTCAACTTCAAAAATATGTTCATATCCTTATGTTCTATAATTTGATGATCCTTACTACGAGGATGAGGATAGAAAGGTAAAGAAACCTGTTGGTCAAACTGATTTCAGGTGGTGCATATAGGGAAGACACTAGTTGGGAGTTGGAGAACCATATGAAAGAAGATTATCCCATCTTGTTCTCACAAAGTAAATTTCATCCTTCAAATTTATTTTAAGGATGGTTGAGTTATTTTAAGTTGTTCACTTTATTGCACAAATAAGTTGATTAGAAATCAAGCTTCTAAATTACTCCTTTTATTCCATAAGTTGATTAGAATTCAATATTTCAATATTTTGATCGCTTATTATAATTTACAAACTTATTTCAATATGTTATTATATCAATATATAATACGTTATTATATATTAATTAAAATATTTGATATAATTATTATAATTTATTTATTTAAAAGGAGTTAACATATTTTAATAATAATAATTTTTGATAATGTACATAATATATAAAAGATATACAAATAGATCATGTAGGACATTAGTACATGACACCAATTAGTTAATGTAAAATATATAAAAGGAAATTTAAAATGAGAAGGATATTTATCATTAACCATAATTAGTTGATATAAAATATATTTCCTAATATCAGTGTTAAGAAGAATAATGCTAAAATTTATATTTGATATTAACTAAATAATGGATAACGTAGAAATGTTTTTATAAATTTTAAAAATCTTATTATATCTCGATTAACATCACTTTTTGACTATTTTATGTTAAATAATTGATGTTAAAAACCTAATTTACACGTGTAAATAACTTTGCGAATAAATTATCAAAAATATTATATTAAATTATAGTGATGAAAACTATACTCAAATCTAGATAATATTTATTTCTTATTGTTTGAAAATTACAAATGATTCTTGTTTCTGTAAGCAGTGACTAAGATGATAATAGTTATTGGTCTAAATTCGCAACACACTTGTAAAAATATTGTTTGTATTCAAAATTTTTTTTATTTAAAATATAAGAATGTTGTAGGTTGGTTCTACTTATTGTTATTCATAAAAGTTGAATATAGGTAGGATTTCTTTTTCAACATACTTAGCAAAACATAAGTATGCTTCTTCAGGAAAATGAAAATGGTTCCAACAAAATACATGCTTGGAAGCATCATTATATACAATTGTACATTCATTACACAATGTATCCTCTTTAATTGTATGAACTCACATCACCCTACTTTTGGTACCTCCATGCCTATTTTGCACACAAAAGCATAGAAAAAAAAACGAGAACAAAAGCTCATAAATTTATCTCAAAAAATAAAATTCTAAAAAGATGACATATATTTGAATATTAACTCAAATTTTACTCACCATATTCTTTAGGGTGATCGACAAGGTTGAGTGTCATGTAAAAGAAGCTAACATAAAAATGTCTACTTCCCACGAGCATAACTGGTAGGTAAGATAAGTGTCAAATCAATTTTTTATTATATTGTTCGGAACAAGTACTTTCATCCTCCACCCATTCCCCATTCGCTTGAAACTTGATTGAAATTTTATGAGATTCACCAACTATGGATGCAAGCCCAACAATACCAAATTTCTGACATTCGTATTATAATTTATTAAACAAGCAATGATATTAATAATGATCGGTTGTTGTACCTGCTTCTGGAGCTCGGCAACAAAGTCGTCTTGCTAAATCTTCTCTTTGATATAACGTAGTACAGGTCAACATGATCTCTACCTTATCCACCCGGTTGGCTACACCAGCAGCAAACAACATCTCCTTATCGTACAGGCTTTGAAAGTCGGCCCTTACCTGTATCTGGTGACCCCTTAGGTTAATCTCCCATAAAGACCCGCCAACACGGGCGATGGTCGGGATGTGTTCAACCCGAGGGTCATTTTCAGCCCGGCCGCGACACATGGCACCTGGCAGGAGCCGCCAAGCCGCTGCCTCCATTTCAGTTTTCAGGAGGGATGAAGATCGAGGAAGCTCTTCATGTGCATGTGGTGAAACAATCATCTTTTGCTCCTAGGAGGCCGATTCCGAATAGTCCCTGATGCCTCCATCGCTCAGCCAAACTCTCTCCGAATTATTCACTATAGCAATAGTAGTACCTGGAAGCGGAGATCGTGACATCACGTAGGGAAGACTTGGTCTTGGCCAGGGACCATGGATATCATAACCTTTTCCCATAACTTCTTCAAACACAACATACAAATCAAAACATAACAAAAATACAAAAATGGTAAAGTCATCGTATATAGAAGGGATACAATTTACTTCCACAAATACTCAGGCATAAGAAAGGTCAGTGTTCTTACCAATTTTCGGTGAGTCGAGCTAAGGTCGGCTCCTCGATCGTGGGTGACGTTGATAATGACGTAAAAGGAATTGGGCCTGGGCCGGTACATTGGGTGAAGCCGGTCATAAAGTTCGGCCCGGTACATCAGCCCCCCGAGCTCAAGCCAGAATTGCAATGGTTTGAGTTAAATGTGCAACTCGAGCCTCAGACTAGTGTTGAATATGTGACACCCCGTCTTGTCGTCACTAAAATACTTTTCATTGTCTTCTTTTATTTATTTATTTTGAAAAGGTTTCCTTCCTTTAAATTTCTTTGAATGAAAATTTTAAAACACTTTATATTTCCAAAGAAAACGACACCATCATAAGTCTTAACATAAACATACATCAAATATTATTCACAAAACGTTACAAGAGTACGTAATATTGTGATAACTATAATATACACTTTATTCACAAAAATCCTCATGTTAGCTATCCTTCCTTCACATCTCCAAATAGAATTATCCTGTTAATCTGCTCCCCCAAATAAAATTTAAGATCATCACAGGTGTCAAACCACAGACACAAACACGCAAGGGTAAGTTCCAAAATCTAAATAACAAAACATAGCATATAAAAATATCAATAATAATACATATCATACTCACATAAATAAATAATGAATTATGACTAAATGAAATTTCTATATGATGGATGCTCCAACCTCAACTCCCAAAAATATGCAATGTGGTACCATATAAGATAATACGACATCATCATTGTAAAACTTACAGACCAGTTAGGATTCCACAGTGGTACACAGAATCTCATAAACAAACATGTGATCATCATGAGTTAAATGAATTCTCACCATAAAAATCCCCCAAGTCTAGCATCACGCCTAGACGCACGAATTAAGTTTATTATCTGCACCTCTAACCGAGGTCACCTCTTTTGAGGCATGCATGAATGAATGAAATCTTATCCTCCTTTTTCAAAATATCAAATAAAAAAAAATACCAACTAATGGGTATTACAAGACCAATCCATAATTATATCACACGTTACTGATTGATAATTTATAGTCCCAACCGTCAAAATTCACACCACAAGTCATCAAAGTGCATAATATAACAATTAATCACCATCTCAAACATCATCCAAAATATAGAATAGGTCATCCAAGTTCAAAGAAAAGATATTCAAACACAATCCAAATCATCATCAAATTCCACCACACAAAATATCATAGTTCAAAGCATAAGAAAATTAACCGTTATAAATTTAGAATTTTAACGTTTTTAATTATTAGGTGACTTTTAATTACTTTTAGTTGCTTCCCATTCTATTTTAGTAATTGATACATCTTGGTCAAAAGGTTTTAAGGTTCAAAACAATTGAAAACCATGTTAAACATCCTTTAGAAAAAAAATTTAAAATTACTCTTTAAAACCGTTAAAAATCTTCATAACATTAGAGAGTCTTAGGGAAAGCTTGAACTAAAAATTATTTGATCAGACAATTCAAATTTTCTTTTACATATAATAGAGTACCTTTTAACATTATTATGATATAACGCATGAATTCAATGTTATGCATGTATATAATATCCCCCCAAGAAAATTTGAAATAAGTAATAAACTTATAAGTTTCAAGTAAGGTGGCAGAGCCTCCTAGTTAGAATCTTATAATTTTATTCAAAAAATAAGTTTTCATATAAAGATTAAAATAGAAAAGAGTTTAGAAACTTTAAAACACAAAATTTCACAAAGTTTAGTAATTTAAAACCTTTAGAAACTTTGAAAACCTAAAGAATTTGAAAACTTCTCTTACCTTGATTTCTTTTGGCTACTCTTTGGAAGACTTTGAGAAAGCTTTTGAAGGTTGAAATGGATTGGTATCACTGTTCTCTCAAACTTACTTGAAGAAGGTTAGGGTGAAAGGTGAAGAAATTTTCCAAAAACACTTGAAATGGTGCAAAAGGTGCTAACGGTTTTTTTTTTTTTTTTTTTTTTTTTTTTTTTTTTTTTTTTTTTTTAATTTGAAAGCAAAGAGAATGTGGGTGATTTTGGGCAAGTAAGTCACGATTTTGAATGTGAAAAACTGCCCACACCTTGCTGTATTTATAGTTGAAAAAAAAATTAATAAAATAAGCATGTAACTTGTTGGTTAGATAAAATTGGTTTCTTTAAATATTAGTTACTTTAAAAGTAACTAAGTCATTAAATTCATGAGATAAGGCTTATCTTATCTTCATTTAATGCTTTCTTATTTTATCTTCAATTTGACTCTTTCTTCCTTTATGACACATGGCAATTTGTGAGGTGTGATGGCTAAAAGGTTTCCAAATGTCAAAATTTTACAAATTGTCATAATTTGCTAAAAATTACTAAATTTTATTAGTTTTGAAATCTTTGAATGGTTAACGTGGGTTTCTTTCTATGTTCACCTTGACATCTTCCTTTCATCTTTTTCATTCATAGTTAATTATTTTACAATTAAGAAACACTAATTGTACATAAATCCATGTAATAGCAATTTAAAAATTAAAGTTTTATAATGATTTTAAATGCTAATCTCTCTTCTAAATTTTATGATTCTAATTCCATTCTTCATATTTGATTATACAATAATTAAGACAAAATTATAAAGATTCTAAAAATTATTTTTCCCTAATTTTATGATTCACAGATTGTTTTATATAAATTTTCTAGATGTTTTCGTATTTTATTTACGGAAAATTTGTTATCTGATGTTTCATTCCAACCTGTGTATTTATTTATCCTACTCCTAATTCTACATATTATGGGTTATATTCCCTTTGATTTCCTTGTTGTTTTAATTTTTCAACTTGTACTGCGTGTACAACCGCAGTTCAGAAAATAATTAAATTTTTCCAAAACTGTATATTTTTAGAATAAGTAAATTCTCATGTGTAACAATATATAATTTTTATATATTAATTCTTAATAGATTTCTCATACGAAATATAGAACAAAATTGTCAACAGATGATAATATAATTAAAATAGTGAATTTATAGTAAATCAGAAATATTTAATAACGTTCAAAATGTCAAATAATAATGAAAACGTCAAACAATAAAATTATTTTTCTGCTACGTTTTTATTTAGAAACGTAATCGTGATTTTCTCAAATTTCTTAACAATATTGTTATAAGATAACAAACTGGTTTGAATTACGTTTTTCTTCCTAATTAAATTATAACAGTAACTAGTTAAGATGCACATTTTTATGGAAATTTTAGTAAACATTTTAACTATGTTTTTAATATACGAAGTTATTTACATAAATTAATTTTTGAGGGTGTTACAGAATAGGGCGTATGGCATACGCTTGCTTTGGGCGTCTGTGACCATTTGGGGCGTACTGATCATACTTGAGATTTAGGGGAGACCTGTAATGGCTGGTTAATGAGCCCCGAGGTCAACATGCTGGCAAATCCTTTAGTCCTCGGAATCACATGCTTGGTCGATATGAATTTAAATCATGAGCTCCGAGCTTCGAGTTTGGGCAGGGGCAACAGAGGCTCAGCTCAGTCATGGGACTCGATATCAGGTGGGTGAGCCCCCGAGCGTAAAGTCGGGTCGGCAAGTCGACAACATGCACTGACTTGTCTGAATTGCCCAAAAAGAATACACAATCTATTATATTAATTTGCGAATCAATTGAGATATTGCAATTAATTGTCGAACCGAGTGATGCTAGAATAAATAGAGTATTACATTACTTCTTCATAAACAATATTATAATCAATTGCCAAAGTGCTTTGACTATTGTTCTGATTTTGTCCAGATCGGCCCGGCCAGTAGGGTGAGCCCGGTGACAAGGTGATGAGCTCGGTTCTCATCCCCAGCCCGGTACATCAGCTCCCCTAGCTCAAGCCAAAGTTGGCAATGGTTTGAGTTCAAGTTATGAGTTCAGCTCCCGATGTCAAACAGGTCAAGGACGATCAAGGACTTGGAGTCCTGTAAAGGGACCGGGGTCTCCTTCAGCTCGGTAGTCGCCGGGCACGATCAAGGACTTGGAGTCCTGTAAAGGGACCGAGGTCTCCTTCAGCTCGGTAGTCGTCGAGCACGATCAAGGACTTGGAGTCTTGTAAAGGGACCATAGGCTTGGATGGTAGCCTCAGTCATAATGTTGCAATATAAAGCAGTTTGTATTATATTTATTGCAGGGATAAATGATGGCTTTTAAAGGCTAAAAATATTTGTAAATGCTGAATTGCTAAACTGGATGAGAACGGAGTCAGTGCATAGCCGAGGCAGTGAGATGAATTAGAAATATTTAGAGACGAGATAAGTTCGAATGATTGAGTTTCAATTGGAGATAAATTCTGAATTTTCAAAGGATTGTCAAATGGCTGACTTAATTAGTGTAAATAGATGGTGCCGACATGGAATAATGGCTTCGACATGTAATTAATTCAATTGAAGAATGACTTCTGGAATATTAGCGTCGGTGTCGGAAATTGATTTAATTGAAGTAGTCGAGGTTATTTTCAATTTCAAATGCTAGATTTCCAATTTCAAATGCTAGAGGGATTGTCGATGTGAATTCTCATTGAAATAGCCAATTAGAGACGAATTACATAGGTGACTTAAGTGAGGAGTGGTTCTGTGTACTTCCCGTGTTTTCTAGGTAGACACATAATTAAGCCCCAAACATCTAGTGGGCCTGTTTTTTTTTTTTTTTTGAGAGGAAAATATAACAATAAGAAGAAGGAAAGGACTCAGACAATGGTTGATCCGATGATATCTTGAATAATAAGGTTGAGTAATCTTTGACCCAACCTTTGTGTTCAGACAATATTTAGTCTGAGGTTTCTTCAGGTGAGGTTGGGTTGTCTTTGATCCTGCCTTTGTACTTAGACAATATTTATTCTAGTAAGAGGTTTCTTCGAATGAGGTTGGATAGTCTTCAACCCAACCTCGGACAGTTATATATATATATATATATATATATATATATATATATATATATATATATATATATATTTTATTTTGAATAATAAGGTTGGATAGTCTTTGATCCTAACTTTGTACTCAAACAATATTTAGTCAGGTTTCTTCAAATGAGGTTGGGTAGTCTTTAACCCAACCTCAGACAGTGATATTTTTATTTTTTTTTGTCTTGAATAATAAGGTTGGGTAGTCTTTGACTCTACCCTTGTACTTAGACAATATTTAGCACGAGGTTTCTTTAGATGAGGTTGGGTAGACTTTGATCCAACCTTGAACAATGATATATATTTTTTTTAAGGGAAAATATAACAATAAGAAAAAGGAAAGGACACACCTTATTTGCTTTGTCGTGAACTGGATGTTTCAAGACAATTAAATGTGTTCCTGTTTCATTGATTTGATTGGTTTGCCATGATTGATTCCTCATTGCTTCCATCTCATTATGTATTTGTCGCTTCATTCCAGTTGCCGCCGAGTTCATGATTGTGGGGATAGTTTTACTCTGCCCCACGGTGGGCGCCAATGTTCTTACCAATTTTCGGTGAGTCGAGCTAAGGTCGGCTCCTCGATCGCGGGTGACGTTGATAATGACGTAGAACATTATTCGAAGCTCCATGCGACAGGTGGTGGGTACCTGCAGAGACTCCGATGGCTAAGTCAGTATTAATCAAAGTAAAGCTAGATTAGGGTTTTCCCAGTTCTCAAACTTGGTTGGTGAACAACTATTTATAAGAATAAGTCATTAATCGTAAATAAGTAATTGTAGCCCAAAAAGGAATTGGGCTTAGGCCGGTACATTGGGTGAAGCCGGTCATAAAGTTCGGCCCGGTACAGTCAGTAATAGCTGGAAATTTATCGGTCGTAGAAATCCCTAACCCGCCTTGCTCTAGAAGGGGACCCTTCCCCTTCCTAGAGGCTCCTAACCTTGGGAGAACAGCAAAATCTACACACTGTATATCATTGTTCAAAGGCGACTCAGTTTGTACCAGGTGAGTATCACTAGAAGTTACAAAAACTACACCTACACACTATCAAAGCTCATATCATAGTAGCAATAGAAGACGAAGAACTTAAGGAGATGGACATACCTAGTTACGAAAACCGAGAACCTACGAGGAAGCGGTGGAGATACAAGAAGGTGTGGGGAGAGACAATCGCAAGCAAAACATATGGGTAATAACTTGAAGACCTAAAACCCCGTATGGGTAATAACTTGAAGACCTAAAACCCCATCAATTCAAAAATAAGGAAAACCTACGAAGCAACACTTGTCAGCAGGTTAAACTACGCTACGTTTTGGGAAAAAAGGGAAAAACAACAATAAAAAACAAAAACACCTCCCAACACCACGGCTAATCCAGACGCCGCAACACCTCACAAGGTCGGCTACTGAACCACCCCACATCATGTCGTCAAGTCGCCCATACGAACCATTCAAGCTCAGGGCTTATGTAGAGCCCACTTACTCACCCACTCCTCACCACTGCTAACAACCCCTTTCTCCCACGTTCTAGAGCATATGAACCACCCCTCATCATACAAATATGAGACAATTATGCTAATGAGCCAAGATGAACACACAATAGACTCAAGAGAGTTCTAAAAGAAAGACTGAAGACAAAACAGGAATACCTTCATCGACCAAGAGCACTTTGGCAAGAACACATGACAAAGGTTTGTATGGGTTGAATTTAATAAGTAAACATCAAACTATGAAAATGATAATAAAAAAATAAAAGTTATAATAAAACGAATTAGTATATATTCCTCTAATAATTAAAAAACTGGTTTACCTTAATGAGGTTCTGAATTTTATAAAACAAATAAATTTGGTACTCGTCCACGATGAATATTACTCTTCTAGAGAGGAAGTCATAAAAATTGGAAAGGAAATGATTAGAGTATGTAACCATGACAATGGGAAAATCACTTGCCCCTATGAAAAAATTTACAACAATATATACTTTAACGTTCTTCTGTACTCATTTTGCTTCGACATGGGTATAACTTGTAATGGAACTCCGGCCACATCATCAAGTCCAGATACAGCAGATGCGAGGCATACACCCATTAGAAGTTCTTGGTATGATATATAGGATTGAGTCTCAGAATTTCATTAACTAATTTTCTGCTAGAGAATCTTCTGGTGAGCAGGTAAATATGGAAATCTCTTCTATAAGCCAAGTGACTTCTCATGACCACTTACTTGATGTACATGTTATTGTCCAGATACACCTTAGGATCTCTAAAAAAATTATAATGAATGAGAATTTAAGGATGATAATGTTAGTTATACCAACAATAAATATGCAAACATGCATTACAACTAGAAAGAGGGAAGGAGGGTGTCATTACTACACTTATTTTGAATAATAAAACGACATAAATTCTAAAGGGGATGAGACTTTAAATAATACCTCTATTACACTTTTGTTTGTGTGTCTTTTAAGTAGTACTCAAGTGAACAGGGGAAAAAAGTGTGAAGAAAAATAATTATTCTTTTTAGATAAAATAACTTAACTTTTAATCATAAACGCATTATATATATTAATTTGATTTATTTTTTTACTAATATAGTCAAGTAGTTAAAGAAAAAGTTTTTCTTTCTAATTTTTTCTTCAAATTAGAGAAAAAAGTTAAAACATACACATTTAAAAAGATATTTTTAGCAAGTACTTAATTTTTTCTTTTTCCTAGCTTCAAAAATTACTTAATTATTTAATAAGAAAATTTCAAACTAGTATTTTTTTAATAAATTTTTACTTATTTTAAAATAGTAATTTTTAATTATAATATTAATTTATGATAATTCATATATTATATGCGGAGACATGATTCAATAATTTTTGTCTTTTGATATTATCATGCATTGCACAAAAATTACAATTAAGGTACAATAGATATATGTTAGCAGGTTCCATAAATAACAAAACATTTATTTTTATTTTCAAACATTTCAATTAATTCTAGATAAAATGTATATACAGCCGTTTACATATATAATAAGATATTTATTTTAATTGAGAATCATTTTAAACTATATATATATATATATATATATATATATATATTTTGCTCAACTTAATTGAAAATATTTTAAGATGATAATATAATAAAAATAATGACATATTTACTCCATTTGTTTATAAATATTTAATATTAATAAAATTAAAGAATTGTTAATTATTTCTTCAATACTGAGAACAATCACTTAAAAATTAATTTAATCTTTTGCATTCAAATAAAAATTATTAAATACATCTATTTAAAAATATAATTTCATATAGATACATTATTCTCTTATTATCAATACTTTATTACTGATTAATTTTCTCCTAAAAAGAGAGACGTCATGGCTCATCTATAATATGATTATAGATTATTTAATTAAAAACTATTTTCTCAACATAATTTAAATATTTAAGAAAATAATATATAATTATCTGTAACATATATTATATAAAATATATTATTACAATCAAATGATATAATTGAAATAATTAATTTATAAATAAAATTACTAGAATATAATAAAATATTAATAGTCATAAATACTTTAAATTCATATTTTATCATTAAAAAAATTAAAACTTACAAAATGTCATGCAAAAATGTTTATTTATATTTTTTAAAATTTAATAGCTATTTTTCGATAAATTCATTTTTCAACTTTCAATTAAAAGCTCCCAAATTTATTTCTATTTCATAAATAAGTAAATTAATTTTATTTTCTAAATCATTTGTGTGACACCCCATTTTTGTCGTCAATAAAATACTTTTCATTGTCTTCTTTTATTTATTTATTTTAAAAAGGTTTCCTTCCTTTAGATTTCTTTGAATGAAAATTTTAAAACACTTTATATTTCCAAAGAAAACGACACCATCATTAAGAGCACATCACAAAAGTCTTAACATAAACATACATCAAAAGTTATTTACAAAACGTTACAAGAGTACGTAATATTGTGATAACTATAATATACACATTATTCACAAAAATCCTCATGTTAGCTATCCTTCCTTCACATCTCCAAATAGAATTATCCTGTTAATCTGCTCCCCCAAATAAAATTTAGGATCATCACAGGTGTCAAACCACATACACAAACACGCAAGGATAAGTTCCAAAATATAAATAACAATAAATAGCATATAAAAATATCAATAATAATATATATCATACTCACATAATTAAATAATGAATTATGACTAAATGAAATTTCTATATGATGCATGCTCCAACCTCAACTCCAAAAATATGCGATGTGGTACCATATCAGATAATACGACATCATCATCGTAAAACTTACCGACCAGTTGGGATTCCACAGTGGTGCACAGAATCTCATAAACAAACATGTGATCATCATGAGTTAAATGAATTCTCACCATAAAAATCCCCCAAGTCTAGCATCACGCCTAGACGCACGGATTAAGTTTATTATCTGCACCTCTAACCAAGGTCACCTCTTTTGAGGCATGCATGAATGAATGAAATTTTATCCTCCTTTTTCAAAATATCAAACAAAAAGGTACCAACTAATGGTTATTACAAGACCAATCTATAATTATATCTCACGTAACTTATTAATATTTTATAGTCCAAACCGTCAAAATTCACACCACAAGTCATCAACGTGCATAATATAATAATTAATCACTATCTCAAACATCATTCAAAACCATAGAATAGATCATCCAAGTCAAACAAAATATATTCAAACACTATCCAAATCATAATCAAATTCCACAACACAAAACATCATAGTTCAAAGCATAAGAAAATTAACCGTTATAAATTTAGAATTTTAACGTTTTTAATTATTAGGTGACTTTTTAATTACTTTTAGTTGCTGCCCATTCTATTTTAGTAATTGATACCCCTTGGTCAAAAGATTTTAAGGTTCAAAACAACTGAAAACCAGGTTAAACATTCTTTAGAAATAAGTTTTCAAATTATTCTTTAAAACCGTTAAAAATCTTCATAACATTAGAGTTTTAGGGAAAGCTTGTAATAAAATTATAAGTTTCAAGTAAGGTGGCAGAGCCTCCTAGTTAGAATCTTATAACTTTATTCAAAAATAAGTTTTCATGTAAAGATTAAAATAGAAAAGAGTTTAGAAGCTTTAAAACATAAAATTTCCCAAAGTTTAGTAATTTAGAACATTTAGAAACTTTGAAAACCTAAAGAATTTGAAAACTTCCCTTACCTTGATTTCTTTTGGCCACTCTTTGGAAAACTTTGAGAAAGCTTTTGAAGGTTTAAAGGGCTTGGTATAACTCACCTCTCAAAGTCATGTGAAAAAAGGCTAGAGTAAAAGGTGAAGAAATTTTAGGAAAAATTCTTAAAATGGTGCCAACAGAGCTTACGGTTTTACAAGATTAAAACCAAGAGATTTTGGGTGATTTTGGGCAAGTGTGCCACGTTTTTTGGATGTGAAAAACTGCCCACACCTTGCTGTATATATAGTTGAAAAAAAATTAATAAAATAAGCATGTAACTAGTTGGTTAGATAAAATTTGGTTTCCTTAAGTATTTAGTTACTTTAAAAGTAACTAAATCATTAAATAACAAGACAAGTTTTGACCTTTCTTTGAATTTGAATTCAATGCATCTTATCCTGGACTTGGTCTTTGTTTCTAGATGCTTGATGGCTGCCACAACAATTCTCACGTGAAGGTTAGATAAAACAAAGCAAAATGGTCCAATTTTGTCATTTAGTCATTAAAAACAATTGTAAAAAAGTTGGACTTAGTCTTCCTTCCTTATGTAGTTGCCAATTTGGACTTTTCTAGTTGCCAATTTATACTTTTTGATGGAGGACCATCTCCAAAAGCCCAACCAAACTCTCCAACCTTACTTTTCAATTTTGGGGCTTCTAATAAAATTCGCTGCTGATTTTTTGCATCTGACCTGTTTCAGTATTTTAATCATAACTCGAGCTACACAACTCCAATTGAGGCATTCTTGGTGGAAAATTAAAGAAGACTTCAAGGGATACAAAATCTATGAGACACCAAAGCTCAGTTCGGACTGGATCCAGTAGGAAAATAAGCTTGAAGTTTGCGTTGGAATACTTCCAGTAATTTTGAGCGAATGTGTTAGTGTTTAGGCCATTAAATAGTTTTCTTTCAATTTGTGTAATTGTTTTAAGACTTTAATTTGGGCCTTGCTTGGTGAATAAGTGTGCGGCCTTATGTTTGTAATTGAACCAAAGTTTAGGAGTGTTTTTGTGAGAGAGTTGGGTAAAGACGATACCCACAGACGATAGCATTTGAATGCTTCCAGAATGGTAATCGAATACCACAGACGATTGTCATAGACGATTACCACAGGCGCTACCACAGACGATACCAAAGACGCTCTTTCGTCGATGCTTCATGCCGAACTCTTCCGTCGAAGCTTGTTCTCGTCTCGGGCCTTCACATGCTGAACTCTTCCGTCTGAAGCTTGTTCCGTCTGGGCCTTCACATGCTGAACTCTTCCGTCTGAAGCTTGTTCCGTCTGGGCCCTCACATGTTGAACTCTTCCGTCTGAAGCTTGTTCCGTCTGAAGCTTGTTCCGTCTGGGCCTTCACATGCTGAGCTCTTCCATCTGAAGCTGATTCCGTCTGGGCCGTCACAAGCTATCCCAACTCCCGCTAGTATAAATACGTAACACTTTGAATTGTAAAGGATCTTTGAAGCAATTTTGAATGAATGGAATTTAGCAAGAGTTAATTCTTTGAGAGTGGATTTCTCTCTAAGGTTTCTTCTAGAACCTTGAATCTTATCATGAAAACTCTTCCTTGTGGCGATTCTCCCTTAGGCTTATTGCTTATGCATGGCGCCATCATCTTCTAAATCTACTCCGCTTTCATTCTTTCTTATAAGTCCTTGAGTCTTGAGTCAATTTTGAGCTTCCGCCATTAACGCATCCGTGGAGTTTCCAATTGAAGACGACGATCGGTCCAAATTTGAGCTTCGTCTCCAGCGAACTCATATAAAGTGGTATTCAGAGCTTGTTCTCTTGATTATCATATCAAGTGATAATTAGAGCTTGTTTTGATTCTCTTCAAGATTGGATCTCTACTCCATAAGTCTAGTAAGTTCTTCGGTCATTTTGAATTTTCTCGAGTTCTTCGTCTAATTCTTTTAGTGTGCTTAGGATTCATCTTTAGGTTTCCTTAATTGTCTAGTAGTTTTGTCAATTTTTTTGTTTAAGTCTTTTTGTTCGGTGAAGATCATGCAAATCATATTGTCCATGACTTGATCCGTATCGTTATGCATAGATTCGTATTCGATGTTTGCGTTTGAGTCCAAATCCGGAAAATTATCATATGTTTCTTCCATTTGTTCGGTCAAATTGAGTTAATTCGTAATAATTTCCAATTCCTTGAATTACTTGTCCATTAGAAATTGTTTCCATGTGCTAATATCAATTTTGTTTCTAATTCTGGTGAAATTCGGTATACCGTGAGTTATCTATCATTGTATGCCCTGTTTCCTCTGTTTTGGTACTGCACTTGAGCCTATAATCTGTACATTCAAGTTCATACATGCAAAATTGAGAAATCAACATCATTACATGCTAGTAGAGTGCTTACTATAGATCTAAATCCCTATTACACCTTGTAGTAGCATTAACACTAGTAGTTGAGCTTGGAGTGCTTGTTTTAGGCAAGATATATCTCGGTCCAGTAGCTTAAACAAAAGTGATAGAAAAGAAATCAAGTGAAAAGAAATCAAAACAAGAAGAAAACAAGTTAGAAAATTCAATGAAAGCTAGAAAAGAGCCTTAAAAAATACTAGAAGTTTGAGTACTTGAAGTAAATTTAGTGGACTTGTAAATTCTGTCCAGCAAGCTATCAAAGTGTTAAAGAAGTGTTAAGAAATTTGAGCAAGAAAAATCGGACTTAGAGCTAAGACATAGCACACTCATTCACCTAGTAAAATTACTAGTAGCTTAGAAATTAGTCTAGTAGTGTGTACTTGTGACTAGCTTGTTTTGACTCAAATTTCTGCATAAGTGAAACTTGCTGTATTTGATACTTGTCCAACCATTTTTACTGCAGTTTGGAGAGAATTATTTGTTCATAAGTTACTTGATAAATTTACCTACAAAAGAGATCTTGAAATTTGATTACTATGCTACATTGAATTTGGATGCTTTGCTCAATTTGTTTGGCTTAGTAATCGAACCAGCAACTTGGCTCTTTGCTGTCCAGTTTTTTATGCCTATGTCATATCACATCCATTCCTTGATTTGCGTAGCTTGTTATTTTCAATTGTGCCTTTTATTGCTTGTTATTTAATTGAAATCCTTGGTTTTGTCTTAGAAGTTTTGTTCCCTTGGAATTCTTGAGCTTACCCGAGAATTGTACCTCTTTCACAAGGAAATTTCTATATAATTGATTAGAGGTTTAATTAGAAACTTTGGTAGGGAATTGAGGGGAAAAAGGCAAGAGTGATACATCATATAAAGAGCCTTCTAAGAGAGATACACGAGTGCTACTAGAGTGAAACACTTAGAGAGTGGCAAGGATCTTTTATATGTTTGTACTTGTTATTTAACCTTTCTTTGTGCAGCCATGGAAAGTTCTCCTAGTGTATGGAATGATCTTTCACCTAAAGAAAAGACGATGGTGGGATTGATGAGTACCATGATTCACACAACTTTGGAAGAGAGATTCGACCAAAGAAGGAGAGAAAAGGAGGAAAGGAGGTTGAGAAAGGAGCATGATAAGAGGATCCTTGAGAAGTCTAGTAGAAATCGTGAACATCATGAGAGGAAGGAGAAAACCTTGAGAGAAAACCATGAGAGAAAGGAAAGAGAAGAGCATGAAAGGAGAAGAGAAGTTCATAGAAGAAGTGGAAGTGAAAAAGTGAGCCATAGATTTGAATATGAGACTAAAAAGAAAGAGTATGATAGAAAAGAAACTAAGTATGAAAGAAGAGAAAAAGAGATAAAGGAAAACGAGTTGAAGGAAAGGAAGATAAAAGAGAAAGAATTGAGGGAAAAAGAAATTCAAGTTTGTTTGAAAAGAGTTAGAGAGTTAGAATTGTTGGAAAAACAAATGAGGGATAAAGATGATTTATTACTTGTTTCTACTAACCCTTCATTTGACACTTTTGATTCTTTCTTTGATGATGTTTTAGGTGTTGTGCCAAAAGAGGATTTCAAAGAGCAAATTGATCATCTCTTGTGTAAAGATGTTGAAAGGAATGAACTTAATGTTTTAAATAAAGATGCTTGTGATCATCTTTACAAATTTCCTTTTGATTTGATTCCTAATAAAGAGATGTGCACAAGGGAGCCTTTGAACATTTATGATCAAGAAAAGGAAACACCTTTAGAATTTGAACTACCTTTTGAGAAAATTTCTTTATCATCTCCTACTCCTTTTACTTCTAACAAAGATGAGATTGCACTAGAGTCTTATGGCTTTAAGCCTTGGACAACCCTTGAGATTGGGAATTTACAATTTTTGGTTGTACCTAATGACCATTGTTTTCATGATGTTGAAATTTGTTCTAGGTTATTGGAAGAATCTAAGAAGGAGGGCACACCACAAATTTCCAAACCTAGTGAAGTAATATGGATCAAGGAACAAATGTCAACACAAGTTAAAAAAGGAGAAGAAACTCTTAAGAATTTTGATTACACCATAAATGAACATTTCAATTCTTTCTTTCCTTCTTTAAATTGTGTTGTTGATATGAATAGGCTACACACTTTGTTATTAAATACAAAATTTGATAGGGTGTGCTTGATCTTTGATCCGGGTGGAATTTTATTGTAGGTGGAGCTCAAGTCAACTTGGGGACAAGTTGACCATAAGAAGGAGGGTTTGATGGAGGACCATCTCCAAAAGCCCAACCAAACTCTCCAACCTTACTTTTCAATTTTGGGGCTTCTAATAAAATTTGCTGCTGATTTTTTGCATCTGACCTGTTTCAGTATTTTGATCATAACTCGAGCTACACAACTCCAATTGAGGCATTCTTGGTGGCAAATTAAAGAAGACTTCAAGGGATACAAAATCTATGAAGACACCAAAGCTCAGTTCGGACTGGATCCAGTAGGAAAATAAGCTTGAAGTTTGCGTTGGAATACTTCCAGTAATTTTGAGCGAATGTGTTAGTGTTTAGGCCATTAAATAGTTTTCTTTCAATTTGTGTAATTTTTTTAAGACTTTAATTTGGGCCTTGCTTGGTGAATAAGTGTGCGGCCTTATGTTTGTAATTGAACCAAAGTTTAGGAGTGTTTTTGTGAGAGAGTTGGGTAAAGACGATACCCACAGACGATAGCATTTGAATGCTTCCAGAATGGTAATCGAATACCACAGACGATTGTCATAGACGATTACCACAGGCGCTACCACAAACGATACCAAAGACGCTCTTTCGTCTGATGCTTCATGCTGAACTCTTCCGTCTGAAGCTTGTTCCGTCTGGGCCTTCACATGCTGAACTCTTCCGTCTGAAGCTTGTTCCGTCTGGGCCTTCACATGCTGAACTCTTCCGTCTGAAGCTTGTTCCGTCTGGGCCCTCACATGTTGAACTCTTCCGTCTGGGCCTTCACATGCTGAGCTCTTCCGTCTGAAGCTGGTTCCGTCTGGGCCGTCACAAGCTATCCCAACTCCCGCTAGTATAAATATGTAACACTTTGAATTGTAAAGGATCTTTGAAGCAATTTTGAATGAATGGAATTTAGCAAGAGCTAATTCTTTGAGAGTGGATTTCTCTCTAAGGTTTCTTCTAGAACATTGAATCTTATCATGGAAACTCTTCCTTGTGGCGATTCTCCCTTAGGCTTATTGCTTATGCATGGCGCCATCATCTTCTAAATCTACTCCACTTTCATTCTTTCTTCTAAGTCCTTGAGTCTTGAGTCAATTTTGAGCTTCCGCCATTAACGCATCCGTGGAGTTTCCAATTGAAGACGACGATCGGTCCAAATTTGAGCTTCGTCTCCAGCGAACTCATATCACTTTTCTTCCTTGCATTCTCATTTATAACCATGTGGTTTGATTGCTTGCACAAATCCAATGTGCAAAAATTTAACAAAATGACAAAGGTGGCTAAAAATTACTAATTTTCCAATTTTGACATTTTTGGTTGCAAAAATTCTTCAACTTCAATGGCTTTCCTCCTAAGCTTTCTTTGCATATTTATTTTATCCTTTTCATGCTTCTTTAATTATTTTATAATCAAACATGACAAATTGTGCACAAATTCACACAATAACAAGTTAAAAGTTACTAAATTTTAAGGTTTTAAAATGACTTAAAACCCTAATTTCTCTTTTAAATATTATGATTCTAATTCCAATCTTCCAATACCATGTATGATTATGTCATAATTAAGACAAAATTACAAGGATTTCAAAAATTATTTAACCATAATTTTATGGTTCACAGATTGTTTTATATAAATTTTCTAGATGTTTTCTGTATTTTATTTACAGAAAATTTGTTATACCGTGTTTCATTCCAACCTGTATATTTATTTATCCTACTCCTAATTCTACATATTATGGGTCATATTCTCTTTGATTTTCTTGTTGTTTTAATTTTTCAACTTGTACTGCGTGTACAACCGCAGTTCAGAAAATAATTAAATTTTTCCAAGAAATGTATATTTTTAGAATAAGTAAATTCTCATGTGTAACAATATATAATTTTTATATATTAATTTTTAATAGATTTCTCATACGAAATACAGAACAAAATTGTCCATAGATGATAATTAAAATAGTGAATTTACAGTAAATCAGAAATATTTAATAACGTTCAAAATGTTAAATAGTAATAAAATGTTAAACTGTAAAATTATTTTTCTGCTACGTTTTTATTTAGAAACGAAATCGTGATTTTCTCAAATTTCTTAACAGTATTGTTATAAGATAACAAACTGGTTTGAATTACGTTAAATTATAACAATAACCAGTTAAGATGCACATTTTTATGGAAATTTTAGTAAACATTTCAACTATGTTTTTAATATACGTAGTTATTTACATAAATTAATTTTTTGAGGGTGTTACAACTCTACCCCCCTAAAAAGAAATTTCGTCCTCGAAATTTACCTCATTCAAATAATGCAGGGTAGCTTTTCTGCATCTCACTTTCCAATTCCCATGTCGCATCATCCGTTCTCCAAATAACCTTTACTAAAGAAATATCCTTTCCTCTTAATGTTTTGATTCTCCTATCCTCAATTCTCATTGGTAATGCTTCATATGTTAGATTATCCTTTATTTGTACATCATCTAACTCAATTACATGTGATGAATCAAGAATGTATTTACGAAGTTGTGAAACATGGAAGACATTATGAAGATTAGAAAGAATTGGGGGTAAAGCAATTTGGTAAGCCACAGGGCCTACTCTTTTTATTATTTGGAAGGGACCAATGAAACGCGGTGAAAGTTTTCGGGATTTTAAAACTCTCCCAATACCTGTCCATGGATTTAACCTTAAGAATACGTGATCACCAACATCAAATTCTAAATCTTTTCTTCTTTTGTCATGATAACTTTTCTGCCTACTTTGTGTCGTTCTCATCTTTTCCTGAATTAACTTAATCTTTTCTGAGGTTTGTTGTACAATATCAGGTCCTAAAATTAAACTTTCTCCTGATTCAGTCCAACACAAAGGAGTTCTACATTTTCTTCCATATAAAGCTTCAAACGGTGCCATACCAATGGAAGAATGAAAACTATTATTGTAGGTAAATTCTATCAAAGGCAAAAAGTCAACCCAACAACCCTTATGTTCTAAAACACAAACTCTCAATAATTCTTCTAAAGATTGGATTGTTCTTTCAGTTTGTCCATCAGTTTGGGGATGATAGGCAGAGCTTAATTTTAATTTGGTTCCTAAAGCTTTATGTAGACTCTCCCAAAATCTTGAAGTAAATCTAGGATCTCTATCTGATACAATACTAGATGGTACACCATGTAATCTTACAATCTCACCTATGTATAAATTAGTTAATTTCTCTAAAGAATATTTAATATTAATAGGAATAAAATGTGCAGACTTAGTTAAACGATCTACTATAACCCAAATTGAATCAAATCCCCTAGGGCTTTTTGGCAAGGCTACCACAAAATCCATAGATATGCTATCCCATTTCCATTGTGGTATTTCTAAAGGTTGTAGCAAACCTGAAGGTTTTTGATGTTCTATTTTAGCTTTTTGACAAATTAAACAAGAATACACATATTCACAAATTTCTTTCTTCATTCCAGGCCACCAGAACATAGTTTTCAAATCTTTGTACATTTTAGTGGCACCAGGATGAATACTTAATTTGCTTTTATGTGCTTCCTCCAAAATTGTCTTTCTAATTTCTGTTATATTGGGAATACAAATTTTATCTTGAAACCTCAAAATACCATCCATTCCAATCTTAAACGCACTAGTTTTTCCTTGATTTAAATTTTCCATTTGGGTTTTCAGAAAAGGATCAAATTCTTGCTTCTGTCTAATTTCTTCCAAAAATATGTTAGAAATTTGCAAAGCTCCCAATCTAATACTCGTATTAGTAGTTTCACACACTAAACTAAGATCTCGAAACTGTTCTAATAAATCCATTTCTCTAATCATCAGTGAAGACATAATCAAAGATTTCCTACTTAAAGCATCTGCTACCACATTAGCCTTTCCGGGATGGTAATTAAGTTCAAAATCATAATCTTTTAAAAACTCCATCCATCTACGTTGTCTCATGTTCAAATCTTTTTGACTAAATAAATATTTAAGGCTTTTGTGATCGCTAAATACTTCAAACCTTGTTCCATACAAATAGTGTCTCCACATCTTAAGTGTGAATACTACAGCTGCTAATTCTAGATCATGGGTTGGGTAATTTTTCTCATGAATCTTAAGCTGTCTAGAAGCATATGCTACCACTTTACCATCTTGCATCAATACTCCTCCTAAACCCATTTTAGATGCATCACAATATAGTACAAAAGGTTTCTTTGGATCAGGTAAGGTCAATACCGGGGCAGTGGTCAATCTTTCCTTAAGAGTTTGAAAACTATCCTCACATCCGGTGGTCCAAATAAATGCTTGATTCTTTCGGGTCAAGGTATTCAAAGGTAAAGCTATTTTAGAAAAATCTTTAATAAATCTCCTATAATATCCTGCTAATCCTAGAAAACTCCTAGTCTCTGTTACAGTATTAGGTCTTCCCCATTCCGAAACAGATTGTACCTTAGAGGGATCTACAGATATTCCTCCTTGAGTTATTACATGACCTAAAAAACTGATTTTCTCCATCCAAAATTCGCACTTAGATAATTTAGCAAAGAGTTGTATGTCCTTTAAGATTTGCAATACTATTTCTAAGTGTTTAGCATGATCTTCCCTAGTTTTGTTGTACACTAAGATATCATCAATGAATACAATTACAAATTGATCAAGATAAGGGTGAAAAATTTGATTCATGTAATCCATGAATACTGCAGGAGCATTAGTCACTCCAAAAGGCATAACTAAATACTCATAATGCCCATAACGAGTACTGAAAGCAATTTTTGGAATATCCTCGGATTTTACCCTAATCTGATGATATCTTGATCTTAAATCAATCTTACTAAAAATACATGCTCCTCTTAATTGGTCCATAAGATCATCAATCCTAGGCAATGCATATTTATTCTTAATGGTTACTTTATTCAATTGTCTATAATCTATACACATTCTCATGGTTCCATCTTTTTTCTTTACTAACAAAACTGGAGCTCCCTATGGTGATACGCTAGGTCTTACAAACTGTTTACTTAACAATTCTTCAATTTGTTTCTTAACTTCAGCTAATTCTACAGGAACATTCTATATGGTGTTATGGAAATTGGTCCTGTTCCTGGGATTAAATCAATGGAAAATTTAACTTCTCTTTCAGGAGGTAACTTATCTACTTCTTGAAATACCTCAACAAAATCTTTTACTACAGGCACACTACTCACCTCATCAAACATGCAGGTGGCAGAATGATCAACAACATAGAAGGTGTGATTAATAATTAAATTCATGATCCTAGAAAAAAAAAATCATAATAAGTTAGAGAATATTTCTCCAAAATTTCACAAAATATTATTTCTCCTAATCTTACTAAAAATATTATCACAGAATACACAATAAAAGCATGGTTAGCTCAAAGTTCACAAGTCTTAGAAAACATACTGCTCTGATACCAACATTGTGACACCCCATTTTTGTCGTCAATAAAATACTTTTCATTGTCTTCTTTTATTTATTTATTTTGAAAAGGTTTCCTTCCTTTAGATTTCTTTGAATGAAAATTTTAAAACACTTTATATTTCCAAAGAAAACGACACCATCATTAAGAGCACATCACAAAAGTCTTAACATAAACATACATCAAAAGTTATTCACAAAACGTTACAAGAGTACGTAATATTGTGATAACTATAATATACACATTATTCACAAAAATCCTCATGTTAGCTATCCTTCCTTCACATCTCCAAATAGAATTATCCTGTTAATCTGCTCCCCCAAATAAAATTTAGGATCATCACAGGTGTCAAACCACAGACACAAACACGCAAGGGTAAGTTCCAAAATATAAATAACAATAAATAGCATATAAAAATATCAATAATAATATATATCATACTCACATAATTAAATAATGAATTATGACTAAATGAAATTTCTATATGATGCTCCAACCTCAACTCCAAAAATATGCGATGTGGTACCATATCAGATAATACGACATCATCATCGTAAAACTTACCGACCAGTTGGGATTCCACAGTGGTGCACAGAATCTCATAAACAAACATGTGATCATCATAAGTTAAATGAATTCTCACCATAAAAATCTCCCAAGTCTAGCATCACGCCTAGACGCACGGATTAAGTTTATTATCTGCACCTCTAACCGAGGTCACCTCTTTTGAGGCATGCATGAATGAATGAAATCTTATCCTCCTTTTTCAAAATATCAAACAAAAAGGTACCAACTAATGGTTATTACAAGACCAATCTATAATTATATTTCACGTAACTTATTAATATTTTATAGTCCAAACCGTCAAAATTCACACCACAAGTCATCAACGTGCATAATATAACAATTAATCACTATCTCAAACATCATTCAAAACCATAGAATAGATCATCCAAGTCAAACAAAATATATTCAAACACTATCCAAATCATAATCAAATTCCACAACACAAAACATCATAGTTCAAAGCATAAGAAAATTAACCGTTATAAATTTAGAATTTTAACGTTTTTAATTATTAGGTGACTTTTTAATTACTTTTAGTTGCTACCCATTCTATTTTAGTAATTGATACCCCTTAGTCAAAAGATTTTAAGGTTCAAAACAACTGAAAACCAGGTTAAACATTCTTTAGAAATAAGTTTTCAAATTATTCTTTAAAACCGTTAAAAATCTTCATAACATTAGAGTTTTAGGGAAAGCTTGTAATAAAATTATAAGTTTCAAGTAAGGTGGCAGAGCCTCCTACTTAGAATCTTATAACTTTATTCAAAAATAAGTTTTCATGTAAAGATTAAAATAGAAAAGAGTTTAGAAGCTTTAAAACATAAAATTTCCCAAAGTTTAGTAATTTAGAACCTTTAGAAACTTTGAAAACCTAAAGAATTTAAAAACTTCCCTTACCTTGATTTCTTTTGGCCACTCTTTGGAAAACTTTGAGAAAGCTTTTGAAGGTTTAAAGGGCTTGGTATCACTCACCTCTCAAAGTCATGTGAAAAAGGCTAGAGTAAAAGGTGAAGAAATTTTAGGAAAAATTCTTGAAATGGTGCCAAAAGAGCTTACGGTTTTGCAAGATTAAAACCAAGAGATTTTGGGTGATTTTGGGCAAGTGTGCCACGTTTTTTGGATGTGAAAAACTGCCCACACCTTGCTGTATATATAGTTGAAAAAAAAATTAATAAAATAAGCATGTAACTAGTTGGTTAGATAAAATTTGGTTTCCTTATGTATTTAGTTACTTTAAAAGTAACTAAATCATTAAATAACAAGACAAGTTTTGACCTTTCTTTGAATTTGAATTCAATGCATCTTATCCTGGACTTGGTCTTTGTTTCTAGATGCTTGATGGCTGCCACAACAATTCTCACGTGAAGGTTAGATAAAACAAAGCAAAATGGTCCAATTTTGTCATTTAGTCATTAAAAACAATTGTAAAAAAGTTGGACTTAGTCTTCCTTCCTTATGTAGTTGCCAATTTGGACTTTTCTAGTTGCCAATTTAGACTTTTTGATGGAGGACCATCTCCAAAAGCCCAACCAAACTCTTCAACCTTACTTTTCAATTTTGGGGCTTCTAATAAAATTCGCTGCTGATTTTTTGCATCTGACCTGTTTCAGTATTTTGATCATAACTCGAGCTACACAACTCCAATTGAGGCATTCTTGGTGGCAAATTAAAGAAGACTTCAAGGGCTACAAAATCTATGACGACACCAAAGCTCAGTTCGGACTGGATCTAGTAGGAAAATAAGTGTATGGTCCTACCTATGTTAACATCATATATTAACAACGATATTTTAGAATTGTCAATTTGTATATAAATACAACCCGCACCTTTCATTAAATGAGGGTTCTGAGGCTAAATGACATAAGTAGGCTCATTCGGTAAAGTTTTTATTAAAATGAGTCTAGTTAGAAACTATTTACTAGGCAGTGGAGTGAGATTTATTTTTAATTAAAGCGCTGGTCAAACCTACGCCTTTATATAACTCGATAACGAGTGACCCGATTACCTATAGAGTTAAAACGCTAGCCAAGCAAGCACCTTTAATTTTGATTAAGCCTCGTGTCTTATTTTAATTAAAGAAACAAACCCACTAAAATCTCGTTCCACGCATGTGCCACATGGCCGAAATAGAGTTGAACACGCATTACTCCCGATTCTAATTGGGCCACGGATCTCAATTTAATTGGAGAAGCAAATGGTACAGTCAAAATTCATTCAAACGCCAGTCATATGAGCCAACCATGCAGAAGATCCTTTACACCTAGGTGCCTTCACTTTATAGTTTCATTAATTAAATTAAATAAAAAATAGGTAAAAGTAGAGGGAGAGAAAAAGACATGACATTTGCAATTCGGAATTGTAGAAGCGTAACTTGAACCTTTTATTTCTTTGTCTTGACATTATTGTGTTGGGGCCATATTTTATTTTTTTTCAGATCCATGTTTAATTTTTTTTCATCTGAAAGCGCTAGGACTTACAATATAATACATGATGAGAGTGAATAAATTAGGTCTACCCGGGCCTTCACTAAAACAAACCCACCCAGCTAAAATAATTTTTAAAATTAATTTTTAAAATATAATTCAACCCCCTTTTTATTTTTTTATCTTTAAACATATATCTAGATGCTATTTAACAATCTTAGAATAAAAAATAATTTGATTTGATTTATCAAAATTATTTGATTTGATTTATTAAACATATTATATTTGATTTATTTATCAAACTAATTTGATTTATTTGTCATTAATATTTTAAAATTCAAATCTTGTCACCAAATAAAGATTTTACCATTTGACAAATATTAATGTGAACAAATTTTACCAATCATTACTTTTACTTCATAGACATATCTATATTAATTATATTTTTTAAATTTTTCCTTTAGTTAAAGATAACGTCAAATTAACTTTTTAATATACGAAGTATCACAGGAAATAAAGAATTAACAAGTGATTGAATCTTACACATATACATTTATCATAATAATCATTAAAAGAGAATATATATATATATATTATAGCTTTACATTATTTCTACATTATTTCTGGTATAGTTTACCTTTTCTATAGAAAGATTAAATGATTATTTATAGTTATCTCAACGCTAACTCAACAGTGAGTGATATAAATTGGACATATAAGTCTCACTTATCTACATAGAAAACTACACTCAAGCATGTAGAAAAATATCTGCTTCACTTTCTTTTGACTTTTTAATTTACAGTTAAGTTGTCCATTTTTTTGCACTATGTTATAGTCATCATACACACAAGGGACACAATCTACTTCCCCAAGTCCCCAGGAATGAAACATCAAGTAGGCAACAAGGGATAGGAAAGAAAGAGAACACACGCAAGAAAGGGGAAAGAAAGAGAACGATCAAACAAAACAGGAAACAAGGAATGTATAGCAAGAATATATATATATATATATATGGCACAGGGGTAATAATTTGAAGACCTAGAACCCTAGTGAAACGCACATTAGTTCAAAAATAAGGGAAATCAAATGACCCGACACAACACTTGTTAGGTGAAATGACACCATGTTTTAAAAACAGGAAAAAACAACGGTCAAAAACAAAAATTCCTCCCTGAACCAAAACTACAACTCATCCAAATGCTGCGAATACCTCACAAGGTCGGCTACCGAGTCACCCCTATCACCCTATAATATCAATCAAATAGGTTTGCGAGTTGCAACAAAATAATTCTATGGACATGAGTCGCAAAATAATTCTATGGACATGAGTCGATCATACGTAACGAAAAAAATTGGGTTGTTACTTCGTCAAATGAAACATTCAAAAGTTAAGAAAAAGTCTACAAAATTCTTTTTTAAAATATAATTCAACCCCTTTCTTTTTTTTTATCTTTACACATATATCTAGATGTTATTTCATAATATTATAATAGAAACTATCTTTATTTGATTTGATTTATAAAAAGATTGGATTTTATTTATTTATTAAATATATCAGATTTTATTTATTTATCAAACTAATTTGATTTATTTGCCATCTAATATTTTAAAATTTAAATTTTTTCATCAAATAAAGATTTTACCATTTATCAAATATTATTGTGAACAAATTTTACCAATCATTACTTTTACTTCATCATAAACATGTCTATATATATATATATATATATATATATATATATATATATATATATATATATATATATATATATATATATATATATATATATATATATATATTTTTCCTCTAGTTAAAGATATTGTCAAATTAACTTTTTAATACAACAAGTATTACAAGAAATAAATAAAGAATTAACAAGCGTTTGAATCTTAAACATATACTCATATAGTTTCTAGAAAGATTAAATGATTACTTATGATTATCTTGACGCTAACTTAAAAGTGAGTGATATATATTAGATATATAAATCTTAGTCACCTACTTAGAAAACTACACTCAAGCCTATATGAATATGAAAATATGTGCTTCATTTTATTTTTAACTTTTTAATTCACTGTTAAGTTGTCTATTTTCTTCACACAAGTAAATTCCTGTTTTTAGTTGAGTGACCAAAACGATAATAGTGGTAACACGAAATATTGGTATAACTTATTCATAAACACATCATTCAAATTCAAAGTAAACTCCTTTTATTTAAAATATAAGAAGAACATTGTAGTTGTTTCTCCTTTCCTTACTAATAAATATTGAATAGAGGCAGGACTTCTTTTTCAATATACTTAGCAACATACAAGTATGATGCTTCAGTAAAATGAAAGGAATCCCAAAATACATATTTAGATGCGTCTTTACACGAGGGTATAAATTCATTACAGAATGGACCTGCTTCAACGGTTAAGAGCCCGCAGCACCCTACATTTGTTATCTCCATACCTATTTCACATACAAATACAAATGTAGAAATAAAGTATAAAAATAAAAATTATTTTCACTCGTATCTTTCATATAAATTTCTCTTATTTAAAAAAGATCACCTATGAAAGAAAACTCTACATGTATGACACTATGAAAATGCAAAAGATGTACTACAAAGAAAGATTTGCGAGATTTCAAAGGATATTTTTTTATATTTCTTTTTTCAACACACAAATACATACATATTCTAGAGATTTTTCTAAAATAATTTATATTTATAGATCTAAGAAATATTATAGAACTATTCTTCGTTCTCTTGCTTATTTTTTAAAATCCAATAATTAAACATAAATTACAAAAATAAAGATAAAGATAGAGGATATAAAATTTTCAAAACACACACAAAAGAAATCAGACACATCAAATAATTAATAATTTCGGGTAATTTGTAAAGATTTAATTCTTTCAAATTAAGTTATATGAAAAATGTAAAAGTCAATATATATTGCTATTAATATGAATCAAATTACTTATTTAGTCTAAATGGTTAAGATTTAATTCCTTTAAATTAAATTATAAGAAAATGTTAAAATTTAATATCTATTGTTTTTAATATGAATCAAATTACAATTTTTGAAGTCATTTTAAATAGACAATAGATATACTTTTAAAAATCAAATCTAAATGTTAATATGAAAAGTTAGTAATCACAGTATATCCAAGACATATATTGTAAAATAATTTTGAAGAGAAAACATGTATATATTTAAATATATAATTCATAAATTTAACTTACCATATTTTCCAGGATGATTAAGAAGGTCGAGAGTGATACGAAATAAGTCAGCATAAACGAGTCTACTTCCAGGAAGAATAGCTTGTATTTGAAGTAAGCGTGACATCAACTTTTGGTTATACTGTTTGGAATAAGTATTCTCTTCCTCCACACATTGCCGATCAATTTGAAACTTAACTGTGATTTGAAAAGGTGTGCAACCAATGGGACCAAGCCCCGCAATACCAAATTTTCGACATCCAAGATCGTATAGGTCCTACAATTAGCACAAAGAATGTTTAAATTGGTATATATATGAAGTAAGCAATAATATTAGTAATGATCTTAATTAGTTAGAAAATAATTATCTTAATTAGTTAGAGGTGACAAACGAGGTTATACATAATTTAATGCGAGCTAATATAATATAAATATAGATTTTAGTAAGTAGTCTAAGCTAAAAAACCTAGTTTAATTTGGGTTTACAAATAGAAATCAAGTACTACAAAAATTTTACAATTTTAGATTTCTGACATAATTTTATGGGTTAAATCAAGTTAAATTATGATAAGATTGGTCTATAGAAATTCAGCTATAAAATAATAAAAATATAAAAATGATAAATAAAGAAAGAGCTGATAATAAATAACTAATTTACCTTGACATAGTTATGAAGCTTAACGAGTAAATAATCTTGGTACTCATCCATGGTGAACATCACTCTTCTAGTGGGCAAGTTATAAAAATTGAAAATAAAATCATTAGAACCTGCAGCGATGACAACAAGAGCATTTGCAAGTATTTGTCTAGTTTCATCTTCTCCTACATTATACTTGAGTCTTGCTCTGTATGCTTTGAAATATTCAATTTGCTTGGACATTGTTATAACATTAAACATAACCCCAGTCACATCATCAAGACCTGATGCAGCGGAGGCAAAGCAAACACCCGTTAGAAGTTCTTTGTTTGATAAGTTTGGGGCTAAGTAAGGAGGGACAGTGTCTTTGAGATTTAACATGGAGGCAATAAAGTCCGGAACCAACTTTCCGTTAGAGAGTCTTCCTGTGGGCACATGAGTAGGGAAATCTCTCCCATATGGCAAATGATTTCCTATGGGCACTGAGCAGTTGATGTACATGTTATTGCCGGTGTCCACCAAAGAATCTCCAAAAACAATAATGGATGAGAATTTGGGTATGGTGGTGTTAGCCACACCAACAACAATGATGCAAACATGCACCGCAACAAGAAGATGGAGTTGGGCTGTCATTGCTATATTTGTATTTGAATAGTAAAATGGCACATAGAAGATAGGAGGGGCATCAGGCTTTAAATACTACCTTCATATATTATTTTTGTTTAATTTCCTTTTGGGTAAGATGTCAACGATAAAAGAAAAAAGTTAGAATGTATATCAATATAGTGAAAAACAAACCATGGATAAGTTTCTCAAATATGATGTTAGAATTTAACAACTACGAATTAATAATTAATAACATGGATTATGCTCACTCAAAAAGAAATGTTAAGACGAAACATTAACTGAGCAACTCAACTTTCACCTACTTGGACAATAAATACTTCAGAACCTTGAGAGTGGTTCTGAACTCATACTTCTTTAAATACGGGGAGTGAAAATAATCGATGAAAATTTATAACAATTTTATTATAATTATTAGACAACATTAAGATCTGGAAACATTACAGGTTGACAAGTCTCTTTCTGTTGTTATTGCGGTTCAACATAAATACTGAATTTATGTAACATTTATTTCATTCAAAAATATTTAAATTATGGAACATTTATTTCATTCAATAATATTTAAATTATATAACAGTTGTATTTGTAAATTTTAATTAACCTGACAGTATTATATAAATATTCATATATAAATAATTTTATTTTATTTATTTTGATGTTATTAGATAATGTAATAATTAATGGAAAGAAAACTTAATTAAATTTACTCTCATACCGGTTACTATACTGTAGTACTGATTAAGTTTCTTTGAACAATGTGACTTGATGCACGTTGTTGTACACCTAAAAAAAAATAATGTCATGTGGTAATATTAAAGGTTTAATATTAGTACTTTACAACTAAATTGACTTTTTTTTTAATGAATATTAACTTCATAATTCATTTGTTATCGGGCAGTGTCTCATGTAATACTAGATTATATATTTAAGAAAAAATATATTATTGTATTTAAATAGATTATGTATTTTAAAAAATATATTATTGTATTTAAATATATTATTGTAAGAAAAAATGTATAATTATTATAAATTATAATGAGTAAAGTAACATCAAAATTTTGAAATAAACAAGATTTGAAAAAATCTTTTTCATATTTTATTAGCAACGCAAATATTTCATGAATGGAAGACAACGAGTATAACAAGATAATTATTTTTTTAATAGATATTTTAAGTATAAACAATACATTTTTTTTAATTCATAAATGTTTCGTTATACAATATAGAATGAAATGATTTTTTAAAAAAATTAAATAACCAAAACAAATTTTACTAACTTTAAATTTATTTTAACTTAAAAACAAAAATATTCTTTTCATATAAAATTATATTGACATTATTTTCAAAAGATTATATTTTATATCTTATATTTTTTTAGCGTTATATTTACGTCTTACATCAATGTATGTAATGTTTCTTGGAACTAAGAAGTCAATGTACAAAAGAGATGTAAACTAGTATAAAATAACATTAGTAATAAGCTATCTTTAACTCTACTTGTCAAAATAATAATACTACAAAATTAATTTTAATACACAATTAATCAATTAATTTATAAAATTTATTTGTATTTAATTATTTATCATATTAATTTATAGAATTTAATAATATATAAATAATTATAACATAGATAAAAAATAATAATTATAACCATGGTATACTTAAAATAATTGATTTATAAATAAATCTATAAGAATATAATATATATATATATATATATATTTTAAAATATAAATTTATCCACAAAAATAAATCAAGACATATAAAATATTGTGTAGTTATATGATATATCTATTTGTCATTTTATATTCATTCACTGTTTCAATAAATATTTTAAAAATAGTTTAATTTAGCAAGGTAATTTTTTCTTGCATATGAGAACTTTTAAATTAAAATGTCACAAAGACGAACTTAATTGGAGTTTTGTACTCCAAGCTATGCTCGAAATACTGAACCTGGTCAGGCACCCCGTTAGAACATCTTGACAGTATCCAAACGTTAACTTCAAGCTCCATTTTCTACACGATGATATCTGAACTGGGCTTTGATGTCTTCATAGCTTTTATAGCCCTTGAAGTAGTCTTTAATTAGACACCAGGAACAACTCAATTGGAGTTTTGTAGCCCAAGTTATGCTCTAAATACTAAACCTGGACAGGTAGTCAAAAACATAGGGAATTTTATCAGAAGCTCAATTTATTAGAAAGTAGGGTTGAAGAGTTTATTGAACTTTTGGAGATGGTCCTCCATCAGTCTCTTTATTGTTACTAATAAAAGTTGAATATAGGTAGGATTTTTTTTCAATATACTTAGCAAGACATAAGTATGCTTTTCCAGGAAAATGAAAATGATTCCAAAATACATGCTTGGGAGCGTCATTACATATAACTGTAAATTTTTTGCAAAATGGATCTTCTTTAATTGTACAAACTCGCATCACCCTACTTTTGGTACCTCCATACCTATTTTTCACACAAATTACGAAAAAAAATATGAGAATAAAAGCTCATAAATTTATCTCAAAAAATAAAATTCTAAAGAGATGACATATATTTGAATATTAACTCAAATTTTACTCACCATATTCTTTAGGGTGATTGAGAAGATCGAGTGTCGTATAAAAAACCTAACATAAACAAGTCTATTTCTGAAGAGCATAACTTCTAGGTGAGATAAGTGTCGCACCAATTTTTTATTATATTGTTTAAAACAAGTTTTTTCATCCTCTGCCCCATTGCGCCTTCGTTTGAAACTTGATTGAAATATGATGAGATTCACCAACTATGGAAGCAAGCTTAGTAATACCAAATTTCTAGCATTCATACTACAATTTATCCAAACAATGTTTAAAGTTGTATTAATTTATCAAACAAGCAATGGTATTAATAATGATCGGTTGTTGCACCTTCTTCTGGAACTCGGTTATAAAGTTGACTTGCTCAATCTTCTAATTGCTATAACACAGTATAATCAGGCAACGACTCAGCGTGATGTCCACCCCATCCACCCGGTTGGCTACGCCAACAGCAGATAACACCTCCTTGTTGGAAAGCCAGCCACTACTTGTATCTGGCGACCCCTTATATTAATGTCCCATAAGGACCCGCCAACAAGGGCGTTGATCGGGATGTGGTCAACCCGGGGCCCATTGTCAGCCTGGTCGCGACACATAGCACCTTTCAGAAGCATCTAAGTCGTCGCCTCCATTTCAGTTGTTGGGAGGGACGAAGACCAAGGAAGCTCTTCTGGTGCCTGTGGTGAAACAATCATCTTCTGGCTTCTTGAAGGCGATCCCGAAGAGCCCGATGCCTCCATCGCTCGACCAAACTCTCTTGGGATTCTTCACCATAGTAGCAGCAGTACCTAGAAGAGGATATCGCGACATCACATAGAGAATACTTGGTCTTGGACAGGGAAGCACGTATATCATAGCCTTTCCCCATGACTTCTCCAAACACACCACAACACCCAAGTCAAAACATAACAAAAACAGTTAAGTCATGGTACACAGAAGGGATACAATTTACTTCCACAAATATCCAGGAATAAGAAGGGTTGACTGGAAATTTATCGATTTTAAACCCCTAACCCGCCTTACTCTAGAAAGGGACCCTTCCCCTTCCTAGAGGCTCCTACCCCTGTGAGAATAACAAAATCTAGACATTGTATATCATTGTTCAAAGGCGACCCAGTTCCTACCACGTGAGTATCACTATAAGTTACATAGATACACCTACACACAAACAAAGCCCATAACATTAGTAGAAGATGAAGAACTTGAAGACGTAGACATACCTAGTTACAAAAGTCGACAATCTACGAGGCAAGCGGTGGAGATATAGAAAGGTGTAGGGAGAGACAATCGCAAGCAAAACGTAGAGGGTAGTAAGTAGGCAACGAGCAACGACAAATAGGAAGGAAGAGAACAAATGCGAGACAGGGAAACAAAGAACAAAGAGCAAAAAAAAATAAGAAAAGAAAAGAGGAATGTATTGTAGGAATATATGGCATAAGGGCACTAATGTGAAAACTTAAAACCCCTAGTTAAACGTGCCATCAGCAAAACGACACCACAGACAAAAAAGGAAAACCAATTGTCAAAAACAAATACACCTCCCCTGAAAGACCAACACCACAGCTCGTCCAGACGCTCCGACACCTCACAAGGTCGACTACAGAGCCACCCCACATCACCTTGTCAGGTCGCCTCCGAGCTTGGGGCTTATGTGGAGCTCACTTACTCACCCACTCCTCACCACTGCTAAAAATCCCTCTCACCCACGTTCCAGAGCATATGAACCATTCCTCATCACACAAAAAGGGGACAGTTATGCTAATGAGCTACGATGAACACACAATAAACTCAAGAGAGTTCTGAAAGGAAGACTGAAGACAAAACAGGAATACCTTCACCGGCCTAGAGCACTTTGGCAAGAACACATGACAAATGTTTGTAGGGTTGAATTTAATAAGTAAACTTCAAACTATGAAATGATAATAAAAATATAAAAATAATAATAATAAGAGTTAGTTTATAAATGATTAGAACCTGAGAGGGGTTTCGAAGTTTATAAAGCAAATAATTTTAATACTCATCTATGGTGAATATTACTCTTCTAAAAATGTAAGTCATAAAAATTGGAAAGGAAATGATTAGAACCTGCAACCATGACAATGGGAAAATCACTTGTCACATGGAAGAGATTTACAACAATATACACTTTTGCATTGTTCTATAAACTTTGAAATACTCATTTTACTTCGACAAGGGTATAACTTGTAATGGAACTCCGGCCACGTCATCAAGTCCTGATACAACTAATACGAAGCAAACACCCACTAGAACTTTTTAATTTGATATACAGGTTTGAGTCCTAGAATTTCATAACTAATTTTCTGGTAGAGAATCTCCAGTGAGCAGATAAATATGGAAATCTCCTCTATAGGGCAAGTGATTTCTCATGGCCACTGAATTGATGTACATGTTATTACCCAGATGCATTATAGAATCTCTGAAACTATAATGGATGAGTATTTGAGAATGATAGTATTAGTTATATTAATTACAAAGACCCAAACATTCTCTATAACTATAGTAAAATTATCTATAAAGTGTAAAGGGGGTAAGTCTTTAAATATTAGCTCTATGACACTTTTCTTGATGTGTTTTAAAGTAGTACTCAAGTGAATTGAAGAAGAAAAAGTGTGAAGAGAAATTATTTTTCTCCTTATTCTCTTCTTCATCTACAATTAAAAATAAAATAAATTAATTTTTAACCTTGGACGCATTATATATTAACTTGATTTACTTTTTTCCTAATACAATAGTTAAGTAGTTAAGAGACAAAGTTCTTCTTTCTCAATTATTTTTTTCGTTAAATTAGAGAGAAAAATAAAAAATATACATATTTAATAAGATATTTTAACAAGTATTTAATTTTTTCTTTTTACTAGCTTCAAAAATTACTTAATTATTTAATAAGAAAATTTTGAATTAGTATTTTTTTAATAAATTTTTACATTTCTTAAAATAGTAATTTCTAATTATAATATTAATTTATAATAATTAATTCATATATTATACGCAAAAACAAATAAATTCCTTTAGTTGTTGTAATTGACATCATCTAAAAAATATAAACCAGATAAAAGATTAAATAATTTTTGTCTTTTGATATTATCATGCATTGCACAAAAATTAAAATTAAGGTACAATAGATATATGTTAGCAGGTTTCATAAATAACAAAACATTTATTTTAGTTTGCAAACATTTCAATTGACACTGGATAATATGTATATATAATAAGATATTTATTTTCTTATTATTATTCTCTTATTATCAATTATTAATTTTCTTTAAACAAGAGAAATTTCTTAGTTTGTCTGTTGTTATGGATACATCTTTCGTTATAAAAAATATTTTGCTCAACTTAATTGAAAATATTTTAAGATGATAATATAATAAAAATAATGAGACATTTACTCCATTTGTTTATAAATATTTAATATTAATAAAATTAAAGAATAGTTAATTATTTCTTCAATACTGAGAACAATCACTTAAAAATTAATTTAATCTTTTGCATTCAAATAAAAATTATTAAATACATCTATTTAAAAATATAATTTCATATGCATACATTATTCTCTTATTATTAATACTTTATTACTGATTAATTTTCTCCTAACATGATAGACGTCATGGCTCATGATTATAGATTATTTAATTAAAAACTATTTTCTCAACATAATTTAAATATTTTAAGATAATAATATTAAATTACCTGTAACATATATTATATACAATATATTATTACAATCAAATGATATAATTGAAATAATTAATTTATAAATAAAATTACTAGAATATAATAAAATATAAATAGGCATAAATACTTTAAATTCATATTTTGTCATTAAAAAAATTAAAAGTTACAAAATGTCATGCAAACATGTTTATTTATATTTTTTGAAATTTAATAGCTATTTTTCAAAAAATTCATTTTCAACTTTCAATTAAAAGCTCCCAAATTTATTTCTATTCTATAAATAAGTAAATTAATTTTATTTTCTAAATCATTTGTATATTATTATTTATGTCAATATAATATTAATTAAATGAAATATTTTATATAATTATTATAATTTTATTTATTTATTTATTAAAAAAAATAATAGCAATAATTAGTTTATAATAATTCATATACAACAAATATTAATTCAAATAAATCTCTTCATGAAGATTCCTATAATTGATATAATGATAAGTCCTCAAAGATTATGTAACAGATCAAACATTGAATATTTATCTTTCGATATTTTCAATGTATTTCGCTAGTATTTTAATTGACAGGGACAATACAATGATCATATACAACTGCTAATATAGTAAATAATGAAAACAGACATTTATTTGTAATAAAAGTCCAATTTAGACTTTTTCCAAAAACATTTATTTCAATTAATAAACATTAAATTGAGAATAGACAATACATGTATGTTATATATACGCAATGGTTTACATAAATAACGAGACATTTATTTTTTATTTAAATACTTAAATTGATAAAGAGATGTATATGTTTAGCATTTATTTTAATATTTTATTGGATAGTGTGAATATTAATTGAAGGGAGACAATTAATATATGTATATTATATGTACTCAATGGTTTGCATAAATAATGAGACATTTATTTTTTTTTTCAAAATGCTTAAATTGATAAAGACACACACACACATATATATATATATATATATATATATATATATATTCATCTTTTGCATGTTACCAATTTATTGCCTTAGTTACATATGTGCAATGGTTTCCATCAAGAACGAGACATTTATTTCAATGTTTTGTTGGACAGTGTGAACATTAATGGAAGGAAAAATTAATTTAAACTTTTGTAAAAAAGTAAAAATACAATTTCATATAGAAATGTTATTCTCTTCCTACTAATATTTTGATATTACTTATATCACTACTGGATTCTCTTTGCAAAAGAAAAAAGACATTATAGTTTATCGATATTTTATGCACACATCTCTAATGTGAAACTAGATTTTATAAATGATTAAATACAATTTTTTTAAAATATAATTTCATATAATAATATTATTATTTTACTATTAATACTTTACCATCAATTGATTTTTTTTAAAAATAAGAAGGACAAACTCCAATCAAATGATATAATTGAAATAATTTAGCTATAAATAAATTTATTATAACCAAATAAAATAAAAAAATAAAATTATAAGTAATGAAAATATATTTTCAACCAATAAAACAAAGCTTACATTGAAAATATCATGAAACTGTATTTATTAATAATATTTTATATTTGTCGGGTATTTTAATAGGTATTAAACTAATACTTTTAATTTAAAAAATTCATTTTTCAACTTTCAATTAAGAGCTTCCAAATTAATTATTATATCATATATAAAAAATTAATTTCAATTTCTAAATCATTTGAATATTATCATTTAAGTGAATATAATATTAAATATGAATTAAATATTTTCTTTGTTTGTTAGAATTTATTTATTTATTTATTTATTTAAAATGAAAAAATAAAATCTAATAATAATTAATATACAATAATAATATATACAGCAAAAACGTAATTCAAACAAATTTCTTTATGATAATTATAATAGTTGACATAATAAATAATAAGTTGACAAAGGAAAATACAAAATATATAAATATAAATAATATATATAGAGAGAGAAAAAATCCCGTGTTTAAACATTTCAATTCACTTAATTTTTTTCATAATATCAGACAAAAATATCAGTGGTTAAAAGATATTAAATAAAAAAATATTTAAAGTTTTGTATAAAAATTTGAATACTTTTATTTAAAAAGTATATAAATATATATATATATATATATATATATATATATATATATATATAATATGGTTACTTTAATACTTACCACACTTTATCACCTTCTCACGTAAATCTGGTGAAAGACACTTTTATAGAAATTTGTATTTAAGAAATGATATGTTAAGATCAATTCTAAGATTCTCTTTTTATGATGATATCTTTTCTCTCGTGGCATCATCTTACGTATTAGAAAAAATTATAGCTAGTATTAGTGTTAATAATATGTATAAATAAATATAAACATTGTACTTTTTCTGTGTTGAAATAATCTTGATCAAAGATCATGCAATGAAGGTGTTGAGTGTATCTTATAAATCGAATTTCTATAATAGGCACAAATATAAGGGTAACAGGGTCTTCAACATTCTTAATTACCACTCTAACATAATATCAATAGCTACTAGCCACTAAGGTGTTCATCCATATATAACTCATACCTATTTTTAAAATCAGGGGAAGAATTATTGTTCAAAGTTCATGGTCCTACCTATGTTAGCATCATATATTAACAACGATATTTTAGAATTGTCAATTTGTATGTAAATACAACCCACACCTTTCATTAAATGAAGGTTCCGAGGCTAAATGACGTAAGTAGGCTCATTCGATAAAGTTTTTATTAAAATGAGTCTAGTTAGAAACTATTTACAAGGCAGTAGAGTGAGGTTTATTTTTTGTTAAAGCACTGGTCAAACCTACACCTTTACATAACGCGATAACGAGCTACCCGATTACCTATAGAGTTAAAACACTAGCCAAGCAAACGTCTTTAATTTTGATTAGCCCTTATGTTTTGTTTTGATTAGAGAAACAAACCCACTAAAATCTCCTTCCACGCATGTGCCACATGTCTGAACTAGAGTTGAACATACATAACTTCTGGTTTTGATTGAACCACGAATCTCAATTTAATTAAAGAAGCAAATGGTACGATCAAAATTTATTCAAACTTCGGTCACATGAGTCAACCATGCAGAAGACCCTTTACACATAGGTAATTTTAATTTACGAATGGTACTTATAATTAATAGAAAAATAGGTAAAAGTAGAGGGAGAGGAAAAGACACACATTTGCAATTCGGAATTGTAGAAGCATAACTTGAAGTTTTAATCATAAAATTAATTTAAATTAAATTGATTTAATTTTGATTTTTAAAAAAATATTTAAGTATATTTTTCATATGAATTAATTATGTTAGGAATGTTTCCTTCAATGAGTAAAAGATTTAAAAGATAATTTGATAAAATTTTAAACTATAATTATTAGACTACATTAAAATCTGTAAACAATACAGATTGACGAGTCTCTGACAGGTGAACATAAAGACCGAACTTATGGAATATTTATTGCATTTACAAATATTTAAATTATACAACTGATTGTATTTATAAACTTTAATTGACCTGACAGTATTACATAGATATACATATATAAATATTTATTTTCTTTTATTTTGATGTGATTAGATAATATGATAATTAATGGAAGAAAATTTAATTAAATATTTTAACTAATTTAATCATAATTAAATAATAATTATTCATTTATTTACTGTAAAAAATATTATTGGGCAAAATATTATTTGATTTTTAAAAAAAAATTTATTAAATAATTTTACTCAAAAAATATATAATTCCATATATTAATATTAATTTTTTATTATTAATATATTAATACTAATTAATTTTCTTAAATAAAGAGTTCAAACTATGATCTCTCGTGTAATAAGACATATCATAAGTAATAAAATATATTTACTACACTTAATAAAATATTCTAAAATAAAAATATATAATATAAAATATTAATTATAAGTATAAGTGTTCTAATTAAAAAATTGATTTACAAGTGAAGTTATAAGAATATAAAAAAAAAATTTTAAAAATGATAAATATTAATTATTTCAATAAAATAAATTAAAAATAATATAAAATGTCATGTAAATATGTTTATTTATATTACTTAGTATTTATAAGTCATTTTAATATATTAGATAATTTATTTTGTTTTGCTAAAAAGAAAGTTAACTAAATTCTTTAGTTGAATTTATCATGATTATTCAAAAAAATAAAAACAAAATAAATAATTTTTAATTCAATATAAAATTATTAAAATAAATTTTTATTTAAAATTTTCTATCAAAACATAAAAATTTACTAAATACTCTTAAAAAATACATAAATTCATATATCAATATTACTTAATGTACGTTTGTTGTACATATGTTTTACGTGATAAAAGATTTTATACTTAAAAAATATATATTTCTAAAAAATTACATAAAAATACTTTAAGATAATAATATATAATTAATTGTAATATGATAAAAAAATAATAATTATAACCTTGATATAATTAAAATAATTAATTTATAAATAAAATTATAAGAATATAATAAAAATAAAAAATTTCTAAATATTTTAATATATAAATTTATCTACAATATAAAATATTACGTAGATATATGATATATCCATGTCATTTTATATTCATTAACTATTTTAGTAAATAAAAAAGAAGATGGAGATGATATGCTAAGCAATAAGGCTAAGTGTAGAATCACCAAGAATGAATGACTCCATTAATAAGATTCAAGTAGTTCTTACAAGAAACCAAATAGAGAACTCTCTCTAAAGTATAATGCTTAATTCAAATCAGAAAGTTGGCAAAAGTTCTAGCACATGGAAAATTTTAGCTACTTATACTAGTGAGTGGAGCCAACTAACTTGATGGGAGAGTAAGTAATGCAACATTTTTTTTTTTTTGAATCTTGGTGCCAAAACTAGATAGCATTGTGACCTTAGATTAAATTTGATTCAATGGATTAGATTGTGATCTTTAGTTAGTGTTAGGATCACTAATTCCACATATCAATCTTAACCTTAGGATTAAGGTTTCATTTGGAAGGCCAAAATTCAAAGTAAGGTGGTGCCAAACTTGTGACTAACTAATTTGGATATAAGTCGGGTGATGTGATCCCATCCTATGGCTTAAATTCAAATTAGTTAGTGGTAATTAGTTTAAATTTGAGCCATTAAGATTTATATCTCATTGTAAGGCTAAAATTTAAACTAAATTAGTGGAGTAAACACTCACCTTAACCTCCACATGTCTCACACTCTCTGTATAGGTAAGTGGCACACACTTTCCACCTAATTTCCTAACCTAAATTTTGGTCTACCCTAATTACACATGGTCGTGAGCTCCGAGCTCTATACAATGGCCTAAGTTGTTTAAAATTTGAGTTTCAAGTATTTAGAAACTTAAAAAGAAAATTACAAGGTCTAGAAATAAGAGCTAGGTCTTCAAGTAAGTTTTATTTTGACTTTAACTTGGTTAACTCTCGTTTTACCGCCTCTTGTATCTTCTAAAGCATAGATCTTATTATTCTCTTGCTTGAACCTTGGTCTTGTAGAGCCTTAGAGCATTGTCTTCCACCATTCACTATCTTGGAAGAGATGGAAAAGGGTCCAAGTGTATTAAGTGTATTAATGACTTAAGATTTGAGGTAAAACAAGCAGTTAATTATCCAGAAATTCTCCAATCAGATATCCTTTGAATAGACTTACCTCCTTATACATAGACGAAATAGTTATGTTGCATGTTGTGCTTTCTAGTATAATTTTGATAAATAACTTAGGTTTATCTTTGAGCGTTCTAATATAGTTTTTGATAAAGACCCTAGGGTTATCTTTAGATTTTAGGATAGCCTATATAAGGCTTTAAAGACCAAGCTTAAATTGAGTTTAGCTTATCACCCTTTGACTGATGGATAGTGTGAGGGGACCATACAATCCTAGAATATCTTTTAAGGACTTGTGCTTTGGAACACAAGAAGGGTTGTGATGTTTTCTTACTTTTTAGTTCAGTTTACCCACAATAATAGTTACCATTCTGCTATTGGTATGGCATTATATGAGGCCTTGTATGTACAAGGTGTAGGGGACCTTTGTGTTAGGTACAACCTGAAGAAAACCTTATTCAAGGACCTAAAGTGACCCAAAAAACCACATATAAGGTTAGGTTCATCTATGAGAGAATTAAAGCATCCCAAAATAGGCAAAAAGAGCTATCATAACAAAAGGCAGAAAGATATCGAGTTTAAGGTAAGTGATCATGTATTATTGAGGGTCACACCTTAAACTAGTGTTGGTAGGGACTTCAAATCAAATAAGCTTACTTATCATTTCATTGGTCCATTCCAAATCCTAAATAGAATCAGTATTATTTTTCCCAATCTTTCAAATCCTCACAACGTTTTTCATTAGTCTCAACTTTGAAAATATGTCCATATCCTTCCTATGTTCTATAATTTGATGATCCTTACTACGAGGATGAGGATAGAAAGGTAAAGAAACCTGTTGGTCAAACTGATTTCGGGTGATGCATATAGGGAAGACACTAGTTGGGAGTTGGAGAACCATATGAAAGAAGATTATCCCATCTTGTTCTCACAAAGTAAATTTTAAGGATGAAATTTATTTTAAGGATAGTTGAGTTATTTTAAGTTGTTCTTTTATTGCACAAATAAGTTGATTAGAAATCAAGCTTCTAAATTACTCCTTTTATTCCATAAATTGATTAGAAATCAAGCTTCTAAATTACTTCTTTTATTCCATAAATTGATTAGAAATCAAGTTTCTAAATTACTCCTGTTATTTTATAAGTTGATTAGAATTCAATATTTCAATATTCTGATCGCTTGATTATGATTTACAAACTTATTTCAATATGTTATTATATCAATATATAATACGTTATTATATATTAATTAAAATATTTGATATAATTATTATAATTTATTATTTAAAATGAGGTAACATATTCAAATAATAATAATTTTTGATAATGTACATAATATATAAAAAGATATACAAATAGATCATGTAGGACACTAGGACATGACACCAATTAGTTAATGTAAAATATATAAAAGGAAATTTAGAATGAGAAGGATATTTATCATTAATCATAATTAGTTGATATAAAATATATTTCCTAATATTAGTGTTAAGAAGAATAATGCTAAAAATTATATTTGATATTAATTAAATAATGAATAATGTAGAAATATTTTTGTAAATTTAAAAAATCTTATGATATCTCGATTAACATCGCTTTTTGACTATCTAATGTTAAATAATTGATGTTAAAAATCTAATTTACACGTGTAAATAACTTTGCCAACAAATTACTAAAAATAATATATTAAATTATAGTAATGAAAATTATACTCAAATCTAGATAATATTTCTTTTTTATTATTTGAAAATTACAAATGATTCTTGTTTTTGTAAGCAGAGTGACCAAGATGATAATAGTTATTGGTCTAAATTTGCAACACACTTGTCAAAAATTGTTTTATTTAAAATATAAGAATGTTGTAGGTTGGTTCTCCTTATTGTTATTCATAAGAGTTGAATATAGGTAGGATTTCTTTTTCAACATACTTAGCAAAACATAAGTATGTTTCTTCAGGAAAATGAAAATGATTCCAACAAAATACATGCTTGGAAGCATCATTACATACAATTGTAAATTCATTACACAATGTATCTTCTTTATATGAACACACATCACCCTACTTTTGTTACCTTTATGCCTATTTTGCACACAAAAGCACAGAAAAAAAACGAGAACAAAAGCTCATAAATTTATCTCAAAAAAATAAAATTCTAAAAAGATGACATATATTTGAATATTAACTCAAATTTTACTCATCATATTCTTTAGGGTGAACGAGAAGGTTGAGTGTCATGTAAAAGAAGCTAACATAAAAATGTCTACTTCCCAAGAGCATAACTGGTAGGTAAGATAAGTGTCGAACCATTTTCTTATTATATTGTTGGGAACAAGTACTTTCATCCTCTACCCATTCCACCTTCTTGAAACTTGATTGAAATTTGATGAGATTCACCAACTATGGAAGCAAGCCCAACAATACCGAATTTCTGACATTCGTACTATAATTTATTAAACAAGCAATGATATTAATAATGATCGGTTGTTGTACCTGCTTCTGGAGATCGGCAACAGAGTCGTCTTGTTCAATCTTCTCCTTGCTATAACGTAGTACAGGCAGACAACGACTCAACATGATCTCCACTTTATCACCTGGTTGGCTACACCAGCAGCAAACAACACCTCCTTATCGTACAGGCTTTAAAAGTCGGCCCTTACCTGTATCTGGGGTCCTGTATCTGGTGACCCCTTAGGTTAATCTCCCACCGCCAACACGGGCGTTGGTCAGGATGTGTTCAATCCAGGGGTCATTATCGCCCCGGCCGCGACACATGGCACCTGGCAGGAGCAGCCAAGCCGCTGCCTCCATTTCAGTTTTCATAAGGGATGAAGATCGAGGAAGCTCTTCATTGCATGTGGTGAAACATTCATCTTTTGCTCCTAGGAGGCTGATTCCGAATAGTCCCTGATGCCTCCATCGCTCGGTCAAACTCTCTCCGGATTATTCACTATAGCAACACTAGTACCTGGAAGCAGAGATCACGACATCATGTAAGGAAGACTTGGTCTTGGCCAGGGACGCATGGATATCATAACCTTTTCCCATAACTTCTTCAAACACAACACACAAGTCAAAACATAACAAAAATACAAAAATGGTAAAGTCATCGTATATAGAAGGGATACAATTTACTTCTACAAATACCCAGGAATAAGAAAGGCCAGTAATGGCTGGAAATTTATTGGTCGTAGAAATCCCTAACCCGCCTTGCTCTAGAAGGGGACCCTTCCCCTTCCTATAGGCTCCTAACCCTGGGAGAACAGCAAAATCTACACACACTGTATATCATTGTTCAAAGGCGACTCAGTTTGTACCAGGTGAGTATCACTAGAAGTTACAGAAACTACACCTACACACTATCAAAGCTCAAAGCATAGCAGCAATAGAAGACGAAGAACTTAAGGAGATGGACATACCTAGTTACGGAAACCGAGAACCTATGAGGAAGCGGTAGAGATACAAGAAGGTGTGGGGAGAGACAATCGCAAGCAAAAACCCAGAGAGCAGTAAATAGGCACCGACCAACTACGAATAGGAAGGAAGAGAACAAACACGAGAGAGGGAAACAGAGAGCAACGGGCAAAAGAAAAGAAGAATGTATAGTAGGAATATATAAAGATAAACATGTGTGGACAAGGAAAGGTGTAACATCTGGTCTCAAAATTTTAGGTTTTAAATTAAAATTTTGTTATTTTATTTTAAAATAATTATTAAAAAATTGAAAAAAATTAAATAGATCAATAAAAAAAAATTTATAATATTCCATTCTATTTAGTATTAAAAAGTTTATAATTATTCAAATTATAATTGATTTGGAAATTCTATTTTCTAATTAATTAAAATAAAATAATTATAATTTTTTATTTCTCCTGATTATTTGTTATTATTTTTAAATACTAGTCTCTTCTGTACTCGTATTCCTGAACATGAAGTTTTTCCGGAATCATTGTTTTTAGTTCTATAATTTGTAAATTTCCATTGTCAATATTTTTTTATCAACTAACTATGTTCATGAAATTATTGTAATTGATATAACGATAAGTCTTCGAAGATTGTGTAATAGATAAAAGATTGAATATTTATCTGTAATAGATAAAAGATTGAATATTTATCTTTCGATATTTTCAATGTACTATGTTAGTATTTTAATTGCCAGGGACAATATGATGCTCATATAGTAAATAATAGGGGTGGGTATACGGGTGAAAGTCCATGGGTCAGCCCGCGGACCCTGTGACTCGCGCGGACTTGGACTACTTTTTTCAGAAAAATTTTGTGGAATAGTCCATAAAAGCCCGCCCCGTGTAACCCGCGGGTTTTGCGGGCTAAACCCGCGGGGTCCGCGGGGCAACCCGCAAATCCGCACTATTTAAGGGTTTAAAATTGAAACCCTAATTTCACTTCCCGCCTCCGCAAATCCGCACTATTTAAAGGGTTTAAAATTGAAACCCTAATTTTACTTCCCGCCTCTCAATCTTTTCACACATCTCACCCTCCCAATCTCCTTGCTGACTCATTCTCCCCTCGATCTTCTCGCACCCTCTCAGTCTCTTCGCTTGCATCAATTCCGCTTCTGCTTCCACTGCCCTGTTTTAATGTTCCCGTGAAATTAATGTAGGAATTTATACAATTTGAAGACGAAGATGTCTCACAAGTTGGTAAATCTCAATTGGATGCATATTTGGAAGAGGCAAATCTTCCAAATAAATATCATCTCAATCTTGATGTTTTGCAATATTAGAAGGACAACCAAGTTAGGTTTTCGGATCTTTCACTGTTGGCTTCCGATATTTTAAGCATAAAATTTCAACTATGGCTTCCAAATAGGCATTTAGTATTGGCTCACGGGTACTTAACAAATATCGTACTAGACTTCTTCCTGATAATGTGCAAGCCTTGATATGTACTAAAAATTTGTTGCTAGGATTTGATGTGCAAGGTCAATAAATTATGTCATTAAATTATGTTTTAATTACTTAATTACTTGACTTGTTTATAATATTTGTTGTTATTTTTTATAGGAAAAGAAGACGAAGATGTGGTGATAGAAAATTATCAAGCTTCAGAATCATTTATTGTTGGAAATAATTAAAAGTTTATATTATTGACTTATTTAGATTTTAAATTTGTTATTGGAGATAATAGAAGATTTATGTTGTTGACTTATTTTATTAAGAATTCAAGAGGCAAGATATACCAACTTTTTAGCATTTTTTATAAATTTCAAATTTAGCATTTTTTTTTTAATTTTTTAACTAAGTCCGCGGGTTGACCCATTTGGTCCGCGGGTTGGGGGCGGATCACCAAATTAAATCCGTTTACCATTGCGGGGCGGGGCGGGGCGGACCAAGCTCTTCGCGGGTTTACGCGGACGGGCCTTATGCGGCGGGTTGGCCCCGCTTACCCACCCCTAGTAAATAAATAATAGAAATCCAATTTCCCAAAACATTTATTTCAATTAACAAACATTAAATTGAGAATAGACAATACATGTATATTATATATACGCAATGGTTTACATAAATAATGAGACATTTATTTTTTATTTAAAAACTTAAATTGATAAAGATATGTATATGTTTAGCATTTATTTTAATATGTTATTGGATAGTGTGAATATTAATTGAAGGGAGACAATTAATATATGTATATTATATGTACTCAATGGTTTGCATAAATAATGAGACATTTATTTTTTTTCAAAATGCTTAAATTGATAAAGATATATATATATATATATATATATATATATTTCAATTGGAAAGGGACAATAAATATAAGCAGCTAGTTACATATATGCAGTGGTTTCCATCAAGAACGAGACATTTATTTCAATGTTTTGTTGGACAGTGTGAAAATTAATGGAAGGAAAAAATTAATTAAATTTCTTTTTCATTATCATTATTGTTTAATACTAAGATAATTAAAGAATAAGTAACTATATATTCCTTATTTATAATATTTTATATTTGTTGGCTATTTTAATAGGTATAAAACTAATACTTTTAATTTAATAAATTCATTTTTTAACTTTCAAATAAGAGCTTTTAAATTAATTTTTATATCATAAATAAAAAATTAATTTCAATTTCTTAATCATTTGAATATTATCATTTAAGTGAATATAATATTAAATATGAATTAAATATTTTCTTTGATTGTTAGAATTTATTTATTTATTTATTTAAAAGGAAAAAATAAAATCTAATAATAATTAATATATAATAATAACATATACAGCAAAAACGTAATTCAAACAAATTTCATTATGATAATTATAGTAGTTGACATAATAAATAATAAGTTGACAAAGGAAAATAAATAATATATAAATATAAATAATATATATAGAAAGAGAAAATTTCCTGTGTTTAAACATTTCAATTCACTTAATTTTTTTTCATAATATCAGACAAAAATATAAGTGGTTAAAAGATGTTAAATAAAAAAATATTTAAAGGTATATAAATATATATAGTTATGGTTACTTTAATACTTATAACACTTTATCACCTTCTCACGTAAATTTTGGTGAAAGATACTTTTATAGAAATTCGATTCGATAAGCTAAGATCAATTATAAAAATCATTTTTCCTCTCGTGGTATCATACCACATATTAAAAAAAATAAATTATACCATTTAATATTAAAGTTAATAATATATATAAATAAATAAAAACATTACATTTTTTCTGTGTTAAAATAGTCTTGACCAAATGTCAAAGATTATATAATCAAAATGTTGAGTGTGTCCCATAAATCAAATCTCTATAATAGGCACAAATATAAGGGTAATCAGGTCTTTAACATTATATATTAACAATGATATTTTAGAATTGTCAATTTGTATGTAAATACAACCTGCGCCTTTCATTAAACGAGGGTTCCGAGGCTAAATGATGTAAGTAGGCTCATTCGGTAAAGTTTTTACTAAAATGAGTCTAGTTAGAAACTATTTACCAGGCAGTGGAGTGAGGTTTATTTATGGTTAAAGCGCTGGTTAAACTTACGCCTTTACATGACGCGATAACAAGTGACCCGATTACCTATAGAATTAAAACTCTAGCCAAGCAAGCACCTTTAATTTTGATTAAGCCTCGTGTCTTATTTTGATTAGAGAAATAAACCCACTAAAATCTCGTTCCACGCATGTGATACATGACCGAAATAGAGTTAAAAATGCATGACTCCTAGTTTTGATTGGGCCACGGATCTCAATTTAATTGGAGAAGCAAATAATACGGTCAAAATTCATTCAAACGTCGGTCGAGCAAACCATGCAAAGACCCTTTACACCTAGGTGCCTTCAATTTATAGTTTCATTAATTAAATTAAATAAAAAATAGGTAAAAGTAGAGGGAGAGGAAAAGACATGACATTTATAATTCGGAATTGTAGAAGCGTAACTTGAACCTTTTATTTCATTGTCTTGACACTATTGTGTTGGGGCCATATTTTATTTTTTTTCAGATCCATGTTTAATTTTTTTTCATCTGAAAGCGCTAGGACTTACAACATAATACATGATGAGAGTGAATAAACTAGGTCTACCAGTGCCTTCACTAAAAACAGACCCACCTAGCTAGAATAATTTTCAATTGGCCTCAGCAATGTATTTAGTTCATGGAACTGTACCCTCAAGGTAGATTTTCTCAATTCCGTTTCAGTACAACTTTCTTTAGTATTAATTTAACCAAAGTTAATTTCTTCATTTGGTAGAGATCCTTGTTGCATGGATTTAAATTTGTCCTCCAACTTCAAATCAAGCTTTTTAAGTTGATCCTTTCCAATTTGATCATCTAAAGTCCTTTTATCAAACATTCAAACATTAAGAAAAAGTTTACAAAATTATTTTTTAAAATATAATTCAATCCCCTTTTTATTTTTTTTATCTTTAAACATATATCTAGATGCTATTTAATAATCTTAGAATAGAAATTAATTTGATTTGATTTATCAAAATTATTTGATTTGATTTATTAAACATATTATATTTGATTTATTTATCAAACTAATTTGATTTATTTGTCATATAATATTTTAAAATTCAAATCTTGTCACTAAATAAAGATTTTACCATTTGACAAATATTAATGTGAACAAATTTTACCAATCATTACTTTTACTTCATAGACATGTCTATATTAATTATATTTTTTTAATTTTTCCTTTAGTTAAAGATAATGTCAAATTAACTTTTTAATATACGAAGTATCACGGGAAATAAAGAATTAACAAGTGATTGAATCTTACACATATACATGTATTATAATAATCATTAAAGAGAATATATATATATATATATATATATATATATATATATATATTATAGCTCTACATTATTTCTGGTATAGTTTACCTTTTTATAGAAAGATTAAATGATTATTTATAGTTATCTCAACGCTAACTCAAAAGTAAGTGATATAAATTGGACATATAAGTCTCACTTATCTACATAGAAAACTACACTCAAGCATGTAGAAAAATATCTGCTTCACTTTCTTTTGACTTTTTAATTTACAATTAAGTTGTCCATTTTTTCGCACTATGTTATCGTCATCATACACACAAGGGACACAATCTACTTCCCCAAGTACCCAGGAATCAGACATCAAGTAGACAATAAGGGATAGGAAAGAAGAGAACATACGCAAGAAAGGGGAAAGAAAGAGAACGGTCAAACAAAACAGGAAACAAAAAATGTATAGCAAGAATATATATATATATATATATATATATATATATATATATATATGGCACAGGGTTAATAATTTGAAGACCTAGAACCTTAGTGAAGGGCACATCAGTTCAAAAATAAGGGAAACCAAATGACCAGACACAACACTTGTTAGGTGAAATGACGCGATGTTTTAAAAAAGGAAAACAAAAACACCTTCCAAAACCAAAACCACAACTCATCCAGATGCTGCGATACCTCACAAGACCCCATGTTACCATATAATATCAATTAAATAAGTTTGCTAGTTGCAACAAAACAATTCTACTATTAAAACGAATAGAATTATAAAGTCATGATAGGGACGGCATATAAGAAACATAATCGTGTTAGCATAAAAAAATAGAAAAAATTTATTATAACTAAATTTAAAATTACCCTAACTTGGATATGAGTCGATCACACCTAATAGAAAAAATTGATTTTTACTTCATCAAATGAAACATTCAAAAGTTAAAAAAAAGTTTACAAAATTCTTTTTTAAAATATAATTCAACCCACTTTCAGTTTTTTTATCTTTACACATATATCTAGATGCTATTTCATAATATCATAATAGATACTATCTTCATTTGATTTGATTTATAAAATGATTGGATTTTATTTATTTATTAAACATATCAGATTTTATTTATTTATCAAACTAATTTTATTTATTTATCAAACTAATTTGATTTATTTGCCATCTAATATTTTAAAATTCAAATTTTGTCATCAAATAAAGATTTTACCATTTGTCAAATATTATTGTGAAATTTTTTTACCAATCATTACTTTTACAACATGTCTATATATATATTTTTCCTCTAGTTAAAGATATTGTCAAATTAACTTTTTAATATAACAAGTATTACAAGAAATAAATAAAGAATTAACAAGCATTCGAATCTTAAACATATACTCGTATAGTTTCTACATTAATTTTTTTTGTATAATTTACTTTTTTATAGAAAGATTAAATGATTATTTGTGATTACCTCGACACTAACTTAAAAGTGAGTGATATATATTGGATATATAAATCTTAGTCACCTACTTAGAAAACTACACTCAAGCCTATATAAAAATAAGTGCTTCATTTTATTTTTAACTTTTTAATTCACTGTTAAGTTGTCTATTTTTTTCACACAAGTAAATTCCTGTTTTTAGTTGAGTGACCAAAACGATAATAGTGGTAACACGAAATATTGGTATAATTTATTCATAAACACATTATTCGAATTCAAAATGAAACCTTTTTATTTAAAATATAAGAAGAACGTTGTAGTTGTTTTTCCTTTCCTTACTAATAAATATCGAATAAAGGGAGGACTTCTTTTACAATATACTTAGCAACATATAAGTAAGATGCTTCAATAAAATGAAAGAAGTCCCAAAATACATATTTAGATGCGTCTTTACACACTGGTGTAAATTCATTACAGAATGGACCTACTTCAACGGTTAAGAGCCCACAGCACCCTAAGTTTGTTACCGCCATACATATTTCACATACAAATGTAGAAATAAAATATTATATGAAAAATGTAAAATTCAATATATTGCTATTAATATCAATCAAATTATTTATTTAGTCTAAATGGTTAAGATTTAATTCCTTTAAATTAAATTATAAGAAAATGTTAAAAGTTAATATCTATTATTTTTAATATGTATCAGATTACAATTTCTGAAGTCATTTTAAATAGACAATAGATATACTTTTAAAAATCAAATCTAAATGTTAATATGAAAATTTAGTAATCACACTATATCCAAGACATATATAATAAAATAATTTTGAAGAAAAGACATGCATATATTTGAATATATAATTCATAAATTTAACTCACCATATTTTTTAGGATGATTAAGAAGGTCGAGTACGATACAAAATAAGTCAGCATAAATAAGTCTATTTCCAGGAAACATAGCTTGTATTTGAAGTAAGTGTGACAAATTGGTTATACTATTCAGAATAAGTATTCTCTTCCTCTACACATTGCCGATCAATTTGAAACTTAACTGTGAATTGAAAAGGTGTGCAACCAGTGGGACCAAGCCTCGCAATACCAAATTTTCGACATCCAAGATCGTACAGGTCCTACAATTAGCACAAAGAATGTTTAAATTGGTATATATCAAGTAAGCAATAATATTAATAATGACCTTAATTGGTTAGAAAATAATTATCTTAATTAGTTAGAGGTGACAAACGAAGTTATATATAATTTAATGCGAGCTAATATAATATAAATATAGGTTTTAGTAAGTAGTCTGGGCTAAAAAACTTAGTTTAATTTGGGTTTACAAATAGAACTTAAGTACTATAAAAATTTTACAATTTTAGATTTCTGACATAATTTTATGGGTTAAATCAAGTTAAATTATGATATGATTGTCTATAAAAATTCAGTTATAAAATAATAAAAATATAAAAATGATAAATAAAGAAAGAGCTGATAATGAATAACTAATTTACCTTGACATAGTTATGAAATTTAACGAGCAAATAATCTTGGTACTCGTCCATGGTGAACATCACTCTTCTAGCGCGGAAGTCATAAAAATTGAAAATGAAATTATTAGAACTTACAGTGACAACAAGAGCATTTGCAAGTATTCGTCTAGTTTCATCTTCTCTTACAATATACTTGAGTTTTGCTCTGTATGTTTTGAAATATTCAATTTGCTTAAACATTGTTATAACATTAAACACAATCCCAGTCACATTATCAAGACCTGATGCAGCGGAGGCAAAGCAAACACTCGTTAGAAGTTTTTTGTTTGATAAATTTGGGGCTAAGTAAGGAGGGACAGTGTCTTTGAGGTTTAACATGGATGCAATGAAGTCCAGAACCAATTTTTCATTAGAGACTCTTCCAGTGGGCACATGAGTAGGAAAATCTCTCTCATATGACAAATGATTTCCTATGGACACTGAGCAGTTGATATACATGTTATTGCCCGTGTCCATTAAAGAATCTCCAAAAGGTATAGTGGTGTTAGCCACACCAACAACAATGATGCAAACATGCACTGCAACAAGAATATGGAGTTGGGCCGTCATTGCTATATTTGTATTTGAATAGTAAAATGGCACATAGAAGATAGAAGGGGCATCGGGCTTTAAATACTACCTTCATATATTATTTTTGTTTAATTTCCTTTTGGGTAAGATGTCAACGATAAAAGAAAAAAGTTAGAATGTATATCAATATAGTGAAAAACAAACCATGGATAAGTTTCTCAAATATGATGTTAGAGTTTAACAACTACGAATTAATAATTAATAACATGGATTATGCTAACTCAAAAAGAAATGTTAAGACGAAACATTAACTGAGCAACTCAACTTTCACCTACTTCGACAATAAATACTTCAGAACCTTGAGAGTTGAACTCATATTCCTTTAAATACGGGGAGTGAAAATAATCGATGAAAATTTATAACAATTTTATTATAATTATTAGACGACATTAAGATCTGGAAACAGTAAAGGTTGACGAGTCTCTTTCTGTTGTTATTGCGGTTCAACATAAATACTGAATTTATGTAACATTTATTTCATTCAAAAATATTTAAATTATGGAACATTTATTTCATTCAATAATATTTAAATTATATAACAGTTGTATTTGTAAATTTTAATTGACCTGACAGTATTATATAAATGTTCATATATAAATAATTTTATTTTATTTATTTTGATGTTATTAGATAATGTAATAATTAATGGAAAGAAAACTTAATTAAATATTACTCTCATACCGGTTACTATACTGTAGTACTGATTAAGTTTCTTTGAACAATGTGACTTATGCACGTTGTTGTACACCTAAAAAAAATAATGTCATGTGGTAATATTAAAGGTTTAATATTAGTACTTTACAACTAAATTGACTTTTTTTAATGAATAATAACTTCATAATTCATTTGTTATCGGACTGTGTGTTTCATGTAATACTAGATTATATTTAAGAAAAAATATATTATTGTATTTAAATAAAATATTTTAAGATAAAAATATAAAATATGTAAGAAAATAATGAATGCAACTAAGTGTTTTAATTAAAATAGTTTATTTATAAATGAAATTATAAAAATTCAAAAGTTTCAAATTTTGGATAAATATTAATTATATATATAAAAAAATTGAAGCTAATACAAAAATTTAATCTAAACTTTTTATTTAAGTTAATTTTTTTTATCATTTATTTTAAAATATATTTAATTAAATATTATATTTTAATAAGTAAGTATTTCAATTTTAGCTATAATTTTAAAATTAATTTTTTCTAATCTGAAAAGTTAATTATGATTCCATCTCCAAATTATTTCACGTAGAATTATAAATCATTGCCATGTATAATTATTATAAATTATAATGACGAAAGTAACATAATTATTTCATGAATGGAAGATAACGAGTATAACAAGATAATTATTTTTTTAATAGATATTTTAAGTGTAAACAATACATTTATTTTAATTCATAAATGTTTCATTATACAATATAGAATGAAATGATTTTTTTAAAAAATTAAATAACCAAAACTAATTTTACAAACTTTAAATTTATTTTAACTTGAAAACAAAAATATTCTTTTCATATAAAATTATATTGACACTATTTTCAAAAGATTATATTTTATATCTTATATTTTTTTAGCGTTATATTTACGTCTTACATCAATGTATGTAATGTTTCTTGGAATTAAGAAGCCAATGTACAAAAGAGATATAATATCACCGGTTCTTAATTAATGTAAAAAAAATATTTTGTTAAAAGTTACACATTTTTTATAGATTCCTTGGTAAAGTGTTAGAAACTTACGCTAACAATTAAGAGATTTAATATATTTTAATGAATGAATGGATATTTATTAATTTTTGTAAAAGTTTGAAGATATAATTTTAATATACTTTAAAATTAAAGTAAAAGATAATTCATAGCCCATTTTTTTTATTTTTTTTATAACACAATTCAATAATTAACGGAACACAAAATGATCCAAACTATCTTAAATATCTCAATCTGCCCAAAACATTTCAGCAGTTTAACTCTACTTGTCAAAATTATAATACTACAAAATTAATTCTAATACATAATTAATCAATTAATTTATAAAATTTATTTATATTTAATTATTTATCATATTAATATATTTCTCGAAGTCGAAGGACGACATGTTTCCAAGAATAACCTTGCTTGTGCTTGCTAGACATGTCCTTCGATTTTGGCATTCTTAAAGACCCAGCATCCACCAAGTAAATTATCAATAAAACATTGGCCCTCCTCCACACAATTTATCAATAATTTTGAACCTGGTCAAGCATCCCGCTGGAACATCGCGACAGTATTTAAATGTTAACTTCAAGCTCTACTTTTTACAAGATAAAGTCTGAACTAAGGCTTTAGTGTCTTCATAGCTTTTGTAGTCCTTGAAGTAATCTTTAATTAAATCACAGGAACAACTCAATTGGAGTTTTGTAACTCAAGTTATGCTCTGAATACTAAACTTGGCCAGATAGTCAAAACACATAGCGAATTTTATCAGAAGCTCAATTTATTAAAAAATAAAGTTGAAGAGTTTGTTGAGCTTTTGGAGATGGTACTCCATCAGTCTCCTTATTATTCCTAATAAAAGTTGAATATAGGTAGGATTTCTTTTTCAATATACTTAGCAAGACATAAGTATGCTTCTTCAGGAAAATGAAAATGGTCCAAAAATACATGCTTGGGAGTGTCATTACATACAACTGTAAATTCATTACACAATGGATCTTCTTTAATTGTGCAAATCCGCATCACCCTACTTTTGGTACCTCCATACCTATTTTGCACACAAATTACAAAAAAAAAAAATACGAGAATAAAAACTCATAAATTTATCTCAAAAAATAAGACATATATTTGAATATTAACTCAAATTTTACTCACCATATTCTTTGGGGTGACTGAGAAGGTCGAGTGTCGTATAAAAGAAACTAACATAAACAAGTCTATTTCTGAAGAGCATAACTTCTAGGTGAGATAAGTGTCGCACCAATTTTTTATTATATTATTCGAAACAAGCATTTTCATCCTCTGCCCATTGCCCCTTCACTTGAAATTTGATAAGATTCACCAACTATGGAAGCAAGCCTAGCAATACCAAATTTCTGACTATAATTTATCTAAACAATGTTTAAGTTGTATTAATTTATCAAACAAGCAATGGTATTAATAATGATAGGTTGTTGTACCTTCTTCTGGAACTCGACAATAAAGTTGACTTGATCAATCTTCTCCTTGTTATAACACAGTACAATCAGGCAACGACTCAGCATGATGTCCACCCTATCCACCCGGTTGGCTATGCCAACAGTAGACAACACCTCCTTGTTGGAAAGCCGGTCACTACCTGTATCTGGCGACCCCTTATGTTAATGTCCCAGAAGGACCCGCCAACAAGGACGTTGATAGGGATGTGTTCATCCCGGGGCCCATTGTCAGCCTGGTCGCGACACGTAGCACTCGTCAGGAGCATCTAAGCGGCTCAGTTGCCGGGAGGGACGAAGACCAAGGAAGCTCTTCACGTGCCTGTGGCGAAACAATCATCTTCTACTTCTGGAAGGCTGATCCCGAAGAGTCCCGATGCCTCTATCGCTCGGCCAAACTCTCTTTGGATTCTTCACCATAGTAGCAGCAATACCTAGAAGAGGATATCGCGACATCACATAGAGAATACTTGGTCTTGGCAAGGGAAACACGGATATCATAGCCTTTCCCCATGACTTCTCCAAACACACCACAGCACACAAGTCAAAACATAACAAAAAACGGTTAAGTCATCGTACACAGAAGGGATACAATTACTTCCACAAATATCCAAGAATAAGAAGGGTTGACTGGAAATTTATCGACCCTAGAAACCCCTAACCCGCCTTGCTCTAGAAGGGGACCCTTCCCCTTCCTAGAGGCTCCTAACCCTGTGAGAATAAAAAAATCTAGACATTATATATCATTGTTCAAAGGCGACCCAGTTCGTACCAAGTGAGTATCACTATAAGTTACATAGATACACCTACACACAAACAAAGCCCATAACATTAACAGAAGACGAAGAACTTGAAGAGGTAGACATACCTAGTTACGAAAGCCGAGAATCTACGAGCGGTGGATATATAGGAAGGTGTGGGGAGAGGAAATTGCAAGCAAAACATAGAAGATAATAGGTAGGCAAAGAGCAACGACGAATAGGAAGGAAGAGAACAAACGCGAGACAGGAGAAACAAAGAGCAACGAGCAAAAGAAACAAGAAAAGAAAAGAGGAATGTATTGTAAGAATATATGGTATAAGGGTAGTAACTTGAAAACCTAAAACCCCTAGTTAAACGTGTCATTAGCAAAACGACACCGCAGACCAAAAAAGGGAAAACCAATTGTCAAAAACAAATACACCTCTCGTGAAAGACCAACACCACAGCTCGTCCAGACGCTCCGACACCTCACAAGGTTGATTACCGAGCCAGCCCACATCACCTTGTCAGGTCGCTCATACCAACCATCCGAGCTTCGGAGCTTATGTGGAGCCCACTTACTCACCCACTCCTCACCACTGATAAAAACCCCTCTCACCCACGTTCTAGAGCATATGAACCACTCCTCGTCACACAAAAAGGAGACAGTTATACTAATGAGCTAGGATGAACACACAATAGACTCAAGAGAGTTCTGATAGGAAGACTGAAGACAAAACAGGAATACCTTCACCGGCCCAGAGCACTTTGGCAAGAACACATGACAAATGTTTGTGGGGTTGAACTTAATAAGTAAATTTCAAACTATGAAAATGATAATAAAAATATAAAAATAATAATAATAAGAGTTAGTTTATAAATGATTAGAACCTGAGTGGGGTTTCGAAGTTTATAAAGCAAATACTTTTAGTACTCATTTACGGTGAACATTACTCTTCTAAAAGATAAGTCATAAAAATTGGAAAGTGTACCGGGCTGGGGTGAGTCGCCGAGCTCATCCCGGCAAATGCCGGGCTCATTCTACCAGTCCCGATCAGGATGGGACAACTGACATGGATATTACCTACCAATCCCATCAACAGTACCCATTCCCTGATATTCTAGGATTTATGCGTATGACAGTGTGATCACCGAGATTTACGGACCTAATGTAATCATAAGATTTTCCCATAACGCCTATAAAAGAGGGCCTTAAATCAACTAAAGGGGATTCTGATCACTCAATAAAACACACCATACACTAAACAGCGAGGGAACCCACCCCTCCGCCACCTGAAAAACAGGGGGCCGAGTAGAACTCGGACATCTCTAAAACTCAGTAAGAACATTTGGCGCCCACCGTGGGGCGAGATAATCCCTTATCCCACCACCACAATCTTATTCTCAGTTTCTAAAAGCCTTCAGAGCACACTCAAGTTCTTTTCATTCGAACAAGATGGTCTATACGCGCAATCACTCTAACGCCACGGTGGATCCCGCCGTGGCAGACCTCATACAATCAAGCATAGAGGCCGCCTTGGCTGAGGCACAGGAAAGAATGGAGGCTCGCATGGAGGCTTTGCGAGTCCACAATCGAGAGACTGAAAGAGCTTTGCAGAGCACACAGGCGAACCTAGCTGCTCTTCAACAACAGAGAGAGGCGGACCTTTTGGAGTTAAGGACTTTGCGACAGAGGAATCAAGGGACAAATGGTAGAGCTCCCCTTGGTCTTAGTCAGAATGAGGAACCAAGACATAGGGAGGAGTCTAGATCTAACTCACGCGCTGGCCCCAGTCAGCCCCGAAACGCCGAAGATGAAAGAGGTTCGGCAACGCAGAATGCAGATTCTGGCATTCGAGTGTGGCCAAACGCATCCCCAGCTCATGGGAGTGCTCAAGGTCGAGCTCGGCAGCATGAGCTCGGCAGCATAACTCAGCCATTCACGGACCAAGGCCCCCCTCGTACACCGGGATGGGGTAATGTATGGAATTTGCATCCATTCATCCCGGCAATTCTGTCTGCCCGGGTCCCTGAGTCTTGGAGATGGCCATCTCAAGATAAGTATGAGGGGACCACAGATCCAGTAACTCATGTACGGGCTTTCCTCACCCAAGCTTCTATGACAGTTGAGGACGACTACGTACTTTGTCGGATGTTTCCCTCTACCTTGAAGGGGATAGCATTGGATTGGTACTTCTCACTCCCTCCTCTGTCAATAGACTCATTTGATTCCCTGTACCATCACTTCCAGGCTCGTTTTGCTGATGTCAAGCCAACACCAACTACATCATTGTCCCTTCATCATCTCGTGCAAGGAGAAAAGGAATCCCTCAGGGATTATATGTCTCGTTTCGCCTTGGCATGTCGGAATATCCCTGATCTTCACCCCGCTGTAGCACTACATTCCATACAAGCCGGGCTCAACCCTGGCCCCTTCTCGGATTCTCTTTTTGCTGAACCGCCCATTGACATGAACGACCTTCGTTCCCGAGCTGCCCGCTTCATGAGTATAGAGGAAAACTCGGCTGCTAAACGCTGAGCTCGAGAGCGGGGTCTCCCACCCAAACAAAAGAGTCTTCTTCTCGTCGGCCGAGTCAAGAAAGGAAAGACGTGCCAATACGTATTCCTCATACACCCCTTTAAACGCGTCACGAGAAAGAATCTTTAGGGAGGCCTGTGCACTTGAACTGGTCGACCGCCCAAAGGCTTCTCAATCACCCACCAACGCTGATCCAACCAAGCAATGTGCCTATCACCAAAACACGGGGCACACCACAGAAGATTGTCGTCAAGTGCGGGACTTGATAGAACGCCTTGTAAGATCGAGCGAGTTAAGGAGGTTCGTTCAAGAAGAGCAGAAACACCCCGAAAAGTATGCTGGGACGAGTTACAAGACAAGACCCCGGGATTCGGAGCGTGATCCCCGGGATGGCCAGAATAAGCGAAGAAACAGAAGTTGGGGTAAAGAAGCCGACCAGAACCCGGATAAGGTGAAGGGGACCATCAACACAATAGCTGGAGGATTTGCAGGGGGTGGAGCGACCTCATCATCCCGGAAAAGATACGCGAGAAGCGTTAATCACATAGGGACTCCCAAGAAGAGAATGTTGCCCCCCATCACTTTTTCTGATGCCGACTTCAGCATAGATGACCCTGACCAGACTGATCCCATGGTCATCTCATGTACCATAGCCAACTGGCGAGTGCGTAAAGTGTTGATAGATCAAGGAAGCTCAGCCGATGTGCTGTATTGGTCGGTGTTCAAACAGCTCGAAATTCCTGAGTCCATGATCAAGCCATACCCCGAGCCCCTGCTCGGATTTGCTGGAGAACGAGTCCACTCCCGTGGATACATTGACCTCCTTACCACGTTTGGTGGAAGTGATGCTTATAAAACGTTGGAGGTAAGATACATATTGATTGACGCTGATACCTCCTATAACGTCATCATTGGAAGGAGGACCCTAAATCAGCTTGGTGCCATTGTCTCCACCCCACACATGGCCATGAAGTTCCCTGACGACAAGAGTAAGATAGTTACTGTCAAGGCCGACCCGAAGACAGCCCGAGTATGCTATGCTCGCAGTTTGAAGGTTGCGCCTTATTCCATCGGGGAAAGAAGAAAGAGGACCGACTTCTAACATTTGCTCTGTCCATAGTAACGATGAGCTGTTGGATATGGACCCTAGAGCCGAGTTTGAAGAGGAGCGCCCCTCGTTCGCCGAGCCCCTGGAACCGATACAACTCGGCAAAGAGACCGGTCAGATGACCAAGGTCGGTACTTCTATGCCGACCTCTTCTCTTCAGGATGTGATAACCACCTTGCGTGCAAACACCGATCTCTTCGCGTGGAAGCCGGCCGACATGCCAGGTATTGATCCAAACTTGATGTGTCATAAACTTTCTTTGCTTCCTCATGCTCGACCTGTAGCACAGCGAAAAAGAAAGCTAGGCGAGGAGCGCCGCCTAGTGGTTCAAAAAGAGGTCAGCAAACTCTTGGATGCGGGTTTCATCCGAGAAATTATATACACCACTTGGTTAGCCAATGTGGTGATGGTTAGAAAGTCTAATGGCAAGTGGAGGATGTGCACTGACTACACCGACCTGAATAAGGCCTGCCCCAAGGATACTTATCCATTACCTAGCATTGATCGCTTGGTAGATAAGACAACCGGTACGAGACATTCGGTTTTCATAGATGCATATTCGGTACAATCGGATACCAATGTATCCCCCGATGAGCCGAGTCTTGCGTTCATGTCCGAATCGCTAATTATTGTTACAAGGTTATGCCTTTCGGTCTCAAGAATGCAGGGGCCACTTACCAGAGATTAATGGATAAGGTTTTCAACGCTCAGATCGGTCGTAACATGGAAGTCTACGTGGACGACATGGTGGTGAAGTCCAAAACCCATGCTCAACACGCCTCCGACCTTAAAGAAATATTCTCCGAGATACGCCGACATCAAATCAGATTGAACCCGGAAAAATGTGCCTTTGGTGTTGGAGGGGGAAAGTTCCTTGGCTTCATGATCTCACAAAGGGGAATAGAAGCCAATCCTGACAAGTGCACGGCTATTACTAGCATGCCGAGTCCAACGTGTTTGAAGGATTTGCAGAAACTGAATGGCCGCCTTGCCGCCCTGTCTCGGTTTCTGCCCAACCTTGCCGAGCAAAGCAAGCCCCTCTTCGCATTATTAAAACGAGCTGCCCGCTTTGAATGGAATGAAGAATGTGCATCTGCGTTTGACAAACTGAAGGCTCAAATAGCCTCACTGCCGACTTTGACTAGTCCCTCACCTGAGTTGCCTTTATATGTATACTTGGCAGTTTCGGAAGTGGCCATCAGCTCGGTCCTAGTCAAGGAGATTGATAGGATACAAACCCCGGTTTACTTCGTGAGTCGAACACTCCAACCGGCTGAGACCAGATATCAAACAGTAGAGAGGCTGGTGCTAGCTTTAGTTTTCACTGCTCGTCGTTTGAGGCATTATTTTCGCAGCCATGATGTGACCATAAGGACGGACTACCCTATCCGGCAGATATTGCAACGACCTGATCTCGCTGGTCGCATGACGGCTTGGGCCGTGGAGTTGTCCGAGTTCGGCCTGAAGTTCGAACCCCGAGGTCCCATGAAGGCTCAGTTCTTGGCCGAGTTCCTCACTGAGTTACCCGAAATCGGCAACGGTGATCCCACTTGGACTCTGAGAGTTGATGGCTCTTCTAACAAAAAAGGGAGCGGAGCTGGAGTCATTCTTGAAGGACCGGACAATATCATACTGGAGCAAGCGATACGCTTCTCCTTCACGACTTCTAATAATCAAGCCGAGTACGAGGCCCTGCTCGCCGGTCTTAGGCTAGCCCGGGATATGGGTGTGCGGCACTTGAAATGCCTAAGTGACTCTCAGCTGGTCACCTCTCAGGTTAAGGACGAGTACCAAGTGAACGAGCCTCTCTTGCAGCAATATTATCACAGGGTGAAAGGTATGCTCTCCAGTTTTGCCAAATTCGAGATTGACCATGTCCCACGCGAACAAAATGATAGAGCTGACATCTTGTCCAAGCTGGCTAGCTCTCGTCAAGGAGGACAACACCACTCTATCATTCAAGGGATACTTGTTTCTCCGAGCTGGGATAAGGACGAGGTATACTCGGTTAGTACAGAGCCGGGCTCGTGGATGACCCCAATCATATCTTACCTCCAAGATAATGTTGTACCTGAAGACAAAAATGAGGCTCAAAAGCTACGCCGGCAAGCCTCTTATTACATTATGAGGGACCAAGAGTTATTCCGGAGAGGCTTCTCAACTCCTTTGCTCAAATGTTTAACTCCGGAGCAGGCTCAATATGTGATGGACGAGCTCCATATAGGTATATGCAGCATGCACTCCGGAGCTAGGAGCATGGAAGCCCGGTTGATTCGAGCCGGATACTACTGGCCGACCATGAAAAAAGATGCCAAGGAATATGTTAAGCGTTGTAAAAAGTGCCAAGAACATGCTCCCTTGCCGGCAGCTCCACCAACCGCGCTTCACCTCGTCTCTTCACCTTGGCCCTTTGCCCTGTGGGGGATGGACATTCTCGGACCATTCCCACCTGCACAAAGACAGATTAAGTTTTTGCTTGTTGCCATCGACTACTTCACCAAGTGGATTGAGGTCGAACCTGTAGCGACCATCTCAGCAAGACAAGTCCAAAAGTTCGTGTGGAGGCAAATTGTTTGCCGGCATGGTATACCTTATGGATTGGTTACTGACAATGGAAGACAGTTCACAGATTCCACATTCGAGACCTTCCTATCTCAGCTCGGCATTCAACACCGAACCTCGTCAGTAGAACATCCCCAAACCAATGGGCAAGCCGAGGCAGCCAATAAAGTCATCCTCGGTGGGTTGAAGAAAAAGCTCGACCTCATAAAGAAAGACTGGGCAGAAGAAATACCAAGTGTGTTGTGGGGGTACCATTGCACTCCACAATCTTCCACCAACGAATCACCATTTCGTCTTACTTATGGGTTTGACGCCATGATCCCAGTAGAGGTAGGTGAACCCTCATGGAGGAGGTTGACTTTCACCCCCTCAGATAATGAGACCACCCTCAGGGAAGAACTCGACTTTATTGAAGAAGTACGGGGAGAAGCTAAAGTAAAGGAGTTGGCTACGAAGTTAAGAGCAGCCCGTCGCTATAATTCCCGGGTTAGAGAGCGGTCATTTGTTCCAGGTGACCTCGTATGGAGGAAAACCGGGGACGCCAGACGAGACCGAGCTCAAGGCAAGTTGGCAGCCAATTGGGATGGCCCCTTCCGCATCCTTGAGGCCCATCAAAATGGAGCCTATAAATTGCAAGAGATGGGAGGATGCCTAATTCCTAGAACTTGGAACGCTAGCCACTTAAAACCGTATTTTAGTTAACTTCCTTTACTTAAATTTATTGTCGGTTTGTATATTGTTAAGTTTTTCATTTAGGTGTACTCGGATTAGCCTTTAATGAAAGGAAATTTCAGTTAATTGTTCTTTACCGTACTCGGCGGCTACCGAGTTGAAGGAGACATCGCGTCCCTTTACCACTTTGCCGTACTCGGCGGCTATCGAGTTGAAGGAGACATTGCGTCCCTTTACCATTCTATACCGTACTCGGCGGCTACCGAGTTAAAGGAGACATCACGTCCCTTTACCACTTTACCGTACTCGGCGGCTACCGAGTTAAAGGAGACCGCGTCCCTTTATTATTCTTAACCACGCTTGACGGCTACCGAGCTAAGGAAGACGACCAGTCTCTTAGTTTATTTCTTGCATTGCCGGTTTCCAAGTTAAGGGTAACGACCCGTTGGAAGTCAGTTACCATTCGCTAAGTGCGATCCTAAGACTCATTGGAGGTCGACTAAGGAAATATTAATAGATATACAATAAAACGGCACAAGTAAAAGCAAGACGAGCAGGAAGAAAAAGGTAAAATGACAAAAAGGAATAATCGCATTGAAAGAAATAACAAAGTATTAGGCCCGAGGACCGTCATTACAACTCAAGACCGACTTTGAAGGCCAGCCGTAAAAATAAATATTTACGCTAAGTCTACCATCTTCCCGTCAACCACATCCTTGAGCTCATCAAAAGAGTCGGGCTCAAGAGCGGGAGCCATAAGACATGCTTGGCGGACAGCTCGGTCGAAGCCCGTGTTGAAGGTTGTCACCACGGCATCTTCCATTCTCTCCACTGTAGCTTTGAGGTCTTCATTCGACTTCTCAGCTTTCTCTAGCTTGCCCGAGATGACCCCGACTTCTTCCTGAAGCTGGATGGCCTTTAGCTCGGCAGAAGTAGCTCGATCCCCGGCCGAAGATACCTTCCCTTCTAGCTCTTCCTGAATAGCCTTGCTAGCAACGAGCTCCTGCACGAGCTCATCTTTGGCCGCTAGGGGCAGCGCGATTCTGCTCGGCCTGCTCCCTTTCCTTCTCAGCCTTTTCCTTCTCCGACCTCAGCTTGTCGGCCTCCACCCCCCAAGAAACTAATCGGGTAGCGAAGTCAGATTCGCGCACAGCGGAGGCACTTTCCAGCTCCGCTACCCGACTTTCAAGCTCGCCGCGCGATCGGCATACTTCTTGGCATGGCGAGTAATGGCCAACAGCCGAGCTAAGAGAACCTCGGCCCCGTCCAGACTTTCCCTGATTCCCACCGCATCTAAAAGTGAGCTGTCATATGAACTGGGGAAGGGATCTTCAAGTTTTATGTGGTCTCCCCGAACGGACGAGTCCCACAGCGATTGGCCGGGAAGGACATCAGCCATGATCTGCTCAATACGCGGCTCGGTGCCCTCCTTGCTGCACCATGAAGCCCCTAGAGGGAGCTTAGCAGAAGTCTTCACGGAGGGAGCCGGGGCGAGTGAAGGAAGGGAGACCTCCGCCTCCGCCACAGCCGAGATGGCCATAGGAGCTGGGGTGATTGAAGTAGGAGCTGGGGTGGTTGAAGTTGGAGGAACCGATGTGTCCTCAATATGAGGAATGACGGCGAGAGTGGAAGTATTCTCGGTCTCCTCAACTCTTCTCTTTTTGGCAGCTTTAGAAGGGTCCTCCTCCCTTGGTCTTTTAGCCGGGGTAGGTGCAGAAGGAGGATCAACGGCCGGGCTTATTTCTTTGGCCGGAGGAGCCAATTTGAGAGCTCCAGATGACGGAGTAGGACCACCCCGGATTCTGGCACCTGCACGCAAGCGGCGAGCTTGAAGGAGACGAGTCAGTTCGGCGTTATCTGCCATAAGTCCTGCAACGAAACAAACAAGATAACATGTTAAAAATGCCAATCAATGATAAAACCAAAGATTTGTCAAAAGTTATTACCTAGGAAGTGCTGGTAAGGATTATCTTGCCGAGCCGAGTGAATCAGAGCTCGGCTGCTCAGAGGCAAGGGGAGGCTGTCTAAGACTTGTATAATATTTCTGTCTGCCGAAGACAGGTTCTCCTCGGGAAATTTTGTATATTTGTGAGGTAAACACCAATGTAGTGGATACCTCGGCGATAGGTCTTCCTTTAAGAAAAGGGCTTTGACAACATGGTTATTGATTGGGGATATTTTGAAGAACCTCTCCTTAAAATTCTTGTATGACTCAGTGTAAGGAGTGAGTAACCCTTTAGCCCGGGCACTTCTCAAAGAGGCCCAACCGACCTTGCGGCCACACCTCAATTGATGGTAGTAAAGGAAAACGCGAGAGCTCGGCCTAAGGCCAAGCAACTTACATATAATTTGAAAAGCACGAAGAAAACCCCAGCTGTTCGGATGAAGCTGACTGGGAGCGACATTTAGAAAGGAGAGCACCTCAGTCTCACAGCGATTCAGAGGAAAGACTATGTCAAACTCCTTAAACATGTACTCGTATACCGAGATGGCATACCGACCTCCTATGAGAAACCGACTATGAACCCTCTGATGGGGCTTACATACCCGGCAATTAACCCCATCCTCGAAATCCTCTCCTACAATGGCAAACTTATCCACTATGGCTAACACACTCTCCCTAGTGGTAAGGCAAGACGCCCGGTTAGATACTTCTGCCAAGAGCCACGAAAAGTCGGGCTCTTCATCAGGAATGGGAACAACGAGATCGACCCCCCTGGTCGGCCTCGCTACCCCCTCCTCGGCATCATCGGGAAGGGTGTTCCCCACGTCGGCTACATCTGTAGCGACTTCGACTTCTCTCACTTCAATCTCAACAGGGGAGATTTCAGCGGTATGAGCAGATTGTACCTCGGCTCCCTCAGAGGGACCCTCGGTAGTGGAAGGAGGTCCCGATCTGAGATCGGTCTCCTCCGTGGATACTTCAATGGAGGAAGTCTCCATTGATTCGGGTTCAGAACCCGTAACAACAGGAAGAAGCTGGCTCTCAATACTGTGAGTAGCCGAAGAATGAGAAGAAGAAGACATACCTAGTGAGAAGAAGAAGATACGGACGCGGAAATACGAGGATGAAGAACTAAAAAAGAGCCCTGAAGAAAACGAAAATGATAGCAAGAGAGAGCGCTGAGGGTGAAGAGAGAGTTTTGAGAAGAAAAGGTAATTGCAGTAGAAGAGGAAAAAGGAACTTCGAGAGAGTTTAAGGAAATGGAAAGGTAAAATGAAGGAAATGAAAGGGCAAAACACTCAAAGAAGAATAAAGGAGCCGTTACCAGAAGAGTAACGGTCACGCCCATCATTATAACGGCCCACTACCCAAATGCGAGGCCCATTCGTTGCATTTAATAAAACTTAAATTAAACGTTAATTAAAGAATGTTAACCGTCACCGGATTCCTACTCAGTAACCTCGACCTACCCAGTACAACTCATGACCAATGACTTGAACATGAGCTCGGGGGGCTGATGTACCGGGCTGGGGTGAGCGCCGAGCTCATCCCGGCAAATGCCGGGCTCATTCTACCAGTCCCGATCAGGATGGGACAACTGACATGGATATTACCTACCAATCCCATCAACAGTACCCATTCCCTGATATTCTGGGATTTATGCGTATGACAGTGTGATCACCGAGATTTACGGACCTAATGTAATCATAAGATTTTCCCATAACGCCTATAAAAGAGGGCCTTAAATCAACTAAAGGGGATTCTGATCACTCAATAAAACACACCATACACTAAACAGCGAGGGAACCCACCCCTCCGCCACCTGAAAAACAGGGGGCCGAATAGAACTCGGACATCTCTAAAACTCAGTAAGAACAAGAAAGGAAATGATTAGAACCGCAATCATGACAATGGGAAAATCACTTGTCATATGGAAGAGATTTACAACAATATATATTTGTGCGTTGTTCTATAAACTTTGAAATACTCATTTTACTTTGACATGGGTATAACTTGTAATGGAACTCCGGCCACGTCATCAAGTCCTGATACAACTGATACGAAGCAAACACCCATTAGAACTTTTTAGTTTGATATATAGGTTTGAGTATCAGAATTTCAAAACCAATTTTCTGGTAGAGAATCTTCCGGTGAGCAGGTAAATATGGAAATTTTTTCTATAGGACAAGTGATTTCTCATGGCCACTGAGTTGATGCACATGTTATTGCCCAGATGCATTATAGAATCTTTAAAACTATAATGGATGAGAATTTGAGGATGATAGTATTAGTTATACTAATAACAAAGACGCAAACATTCACTGCAACTATAATAAAATTACATATAAAGTGTAAAGGGGGTAAGGCTTTAAATAATAGCTCCATTACACTTTTGTCTGTGTGTTTTTAAGTAGTACTCAAGTGAATTGAAGAAGGAAAAAGTGTGAAGAGAAATTATTTTTCTTCTTGCTCTCTTCTTCATCTACTATTAAAGATAAAATAAATTAATTTTTAACCATTAACACATTATATATTAACTTGATTTACTTTTTCCTAATACAATAGTTAAGTAGTTACGAGACAAAGTTCTTCTTTCTCAATTTTTTTTTCCGTCAAATTAGAGAGAAAAATAAAAAATATACATATTTAATAAATATTTTAGCAAAGAATTTAATTTTTTCTTTTTACTAGCTTAAAAAATTACTTAATTATTTAATAAGAAAATTTCGAACTAGTATTTTTTTAATAACCTTTTACATTTTTTAAAATAGTAATTTCTAATTATAATATTAATTTATAATAATTAATTCATATACTATATGCGAAAATAAATAAATTCCTTTAATTGTTGTAATTGACATCATCTAAAAAATATAAACCAGATAAAAAATTAAATAATTTTTATCTTTTGATATTATCACGCATTGCACAAAAATTACAATTAAGGTACAATAGATATATGTTAGTAGGTTCCATAAATAACAAAGACATTTATTTTAGTTTTCAAACATTTCAATTGACACTAGATAATATGTATATGCAGTCGTTTACATATATAATAAGATATTTATTTTCTTTAAACAAGAGACATTTCTTAGTTTGTCGGTTGTTATGGACACATCTTTCGTTATAAAAAACATTTTGATCAACTTAATTGAAAATATTTTAAGATTATAATATAATAAAAATAATGCGACATTTACTCCATTTGTTTATAAATATTTAATATTAATAAAATTAAAGAATAGTTAATTATTTCTTTAATACTGGGAACAGTCACTTAAAAAATAATTTAATCTTTTGCATTCAAATAAAAATTATTAAATACATCTATTTAAAAATATAATTTCATATAGATACATCATATAGATACATTATTCTCTTATTATCAATACTTTATTACTGATTAATTTTCTCCTAACAAGAGACGTCATGGCTCATCTATAATATGATTATAGATTATTTAATTAAAAACTATTTTCACAACATAATTTAAATATTTTAAGAAAATAATATATAATTATCTGTAACATATATTATATAAAATATATTATTAAAATATATATAAAATATAAATAGTCATAAATACTTTAAATTCATATTTTATCATTAAAAAAATTAAAACTTACAAAATGTCATGCAAACATGTTTATTTATATTTTTTAAAATTCAATAGCTATTTCTTGATAAATTCATTTTCAACTTTCAATTAAAAGCTCCCAAATTTATTTCTATTCTATAAATAAAGAAATTAATTTTATTTTCTAAATCATTTGTATATTATTATTTATGTCAATATAATATTAATTGAATTAAATATTTTATATAATTATTATAATTTTATTTATTTATTTATTAAAAAATATAATAGCGGTAATTAATTTATAACAATTCATATACAACAAAAATTAATTAAAATAAATCTCTTCATGAAGATTACTATAATTGATATAGTGATAAGTCCTCAAAGATTATGTAACAGATCAAACATTGAATATTTATCTTTCGATATTTCCAATGTATTTTAATTGACAGGAACAATACAATGCACATATACAGCTGCTCATATAGTAAATAATGAAAACAGACATTTATTTGTAATAAAAGTCCAATTTTGACTTTTTACAAAATCATTTATTTCAATTAATAGACATTAAATTGAGAATAGATAATACATGTATTTTATATATACGCAATGGTTTGCATAAATAATGATACCTTTATTTATATTTTTAAAATATTTAAATTGATAAATATATATATATATATATAAATTTAACATTTATTTCAATATTTTATTGTATAGTGTGAATATTAATTGAAGGAGAAAATTAATCAAATTTTTCGTTCATTTACTTCGTTTTAAAAAATTAGTTTAAATTTTTGTATTAAAGTAATAAATCATTAAATACATTTATTTAAAAACATACATATAGAAATACTATTATGTTATTATTCATATTTTACCATTACTTGTTATTAATCCATTCTGTTTTAAAAAAAGAACATCATAATTCATTAATTATCATACTTTTTTATTAATTAAAATCTAATAACAATAATTAATTTATAATAATTTGTCTATAATGAAAACGTAATTTAAATAAATTTCTTTATAATAACTATTATAGTTGACACAAAAATAAATCCTCAAGGTGACATATAAAAGATTAAATAATATATATATATATATATATATATATATATATTTCATTCTGATTTGATCACAAAATATTATATTTTTTATATATTTCATTTTTATTTATGATTGGTACTGAAAATGGATACATCAGACGGTTTATGTACTCAATGATTTGCATAAATAATGAGACATTTATTTTTTTTCAAAATGCTTAAATTGATAAAGATATATATATATATATATATATATATATATATATATATATATATATATATTCATCTTTTGCATGTTACCAATTTATTGCCTTCAGTATTTCAATGGGAAAGGGACAATACATATAAGCAGCTAGTTACATATATGCAGTGGTTTCCATCGAGACATTTATTTCAATGTTTTGTTGGACAGTGTGAACATTAATGGAAGAAAAAATTAATTAAGTTTTTGTTTCATTATCATTATTGTTTAATACTAAGATAAATAAAGAATAAGTAACTATATATTTCTTATTTATAATATTTTATATTTGTCGGCTATTTTAATAGGTATTAAACTAATACTTTTAATTTAATAAATTCATTTTTCAACTTTCAATTAAAAGCTTCCAAATTAATTTTTATATCATAAATAAAAAATTAATTTTAATTTCTAAATCATTTGAATATTATCATTTAAGTGAATATAATATTAAATATGAATTAAATATTTTCTTTGATTGTTAAAATTTATTTATTTAAAAGGAAAAAATAAAATCTAATAATAATTAATATATAATAATAACATATACAGCAAAAACGTAATTCAAACAAATTTCTTTATGATAATTATAGTAGTTGACATAATAAATAATAATTTGACAAAGGAAAATACAAAATATATAAATATAAATAATATATATATAAAATTATCCGTGTTTAAACATTTCAATTCACTTTTTTTTCATAGTATCAGACAAAAATATCAATGGTTAAAAGATATTAAATAAAAAAGTATTTAAATTTTGTATAAAAATTTGAATACTTTTATTTGAAAAAGTATATAAATATATATAGTTATGGTTACTTTAATACTTATAACATTTTATCAATTTCTCACGTAAATATAGTGAAAGATACTTAAAAAAAATATAATATGCTAAGATCAATTATAAGAATCGTGGTATCATCCTACATATTAAAAAAAAAAATTATAGCATTTAGTATTAAAATTAATAATATGTATAAATAAATATAAACATTACATTTTTTCTGTGTTGAAATAGTCTTTGATCAAATGTCAAAGATCATGTAATTAAGGTGTTAAGTGTGTCTTATAAATCAAATATTTATAATAGGCACAAATATAAGGGTAATCGGGTCTTTAATATTTTTAACTACCACTCTACCTCAATGTAGTTGTATAGCAATTTGGTAGATGGTTGTGTATCCCTCGTACACAATACCAATAGTTATTAGCCACTAAGATGTTCATCCATATATAACTCATATTTATTTTTAAAATCAGGGAAAGAATTATTGTTCAAAGTTCATGGTCCTATCATTGTTAGCATCATATATTAACAATGATATTTTAGAATTGTCAATTTGTATATAAATACAACCCACACCTTTCATTAAATGAGGGTTCTGAAGCTAAATGATGTAAGTAGGCTCATTCGGTAAAGTTTTTACTAAAATGAATCTAGTTAGAAACTATTTATCAGGCAGTAGAGTGAGGTCTACTTTTGGTTAAAACGCTGATCAAACCTATGCCTTTACATAACACGATAATGAATGACCCAATTAACTGTAGAGTTAAAACGCTAACCAAACAAGCGCCTTTAATTTTGCTTAGGCCTCGTGTCTTGTTTTGATTAGAGAAACAAATCCACTAAAATCTCGTTCCACACATGTACCACATAGCTGAAATAAAGTTGAACATGCATGATTCCTGATTTTGATTGGGCCACTAATCTCAATTTAATTTTAGAAGCGAATGGTACGATCAAAATTCATTCAAACGTCAGTCATATGAGCCAACCATGCAGAAGACCCTTTACACCTAGGTGGTGCCTTCACTTCATAGTTTCATTAATTAAATTAAATAAAAAAATAAGTAAAAGTAGAGGGAGAGGAAAAGACATGACATTTGCAATTCGGAATTGTAGAAGCGTAACTTGAAGTTTTAATCATAAAATTAATTTAAATTAAATTGATTTAATTTTGATTTTTAAAAAAAATATTTAAGTATATTTTTCATATGAATTAATTATGTTAGGAATGTTTTCCTTCAATGAGTAAAAGATTTTTAAAAGATAATTTGATAAAAATTTTAATTATAATTATTAGACTACATTAAAATCTGTAAACAATAACATAAAGACTGAACTTATGGAACATTTATTGTATTTACAAATATTTAAATTATACAACTGATTGTATATATAAACTTTAATTGACCTGACAGTATTACATAGATATACATATATAAATATTTATTTTCTTTTATTTTGATGTTATTAGATAATGTGATAATTAATGGAAGAAAATTTAATTAAATATTTTAACTAATTTAATCATAATTAAATAATAATTATTCATTTATTTACTGTAAAAAATATCATTGGGTAAAATATTATTTGATTTTTTAAAAAATTTATTAAATAATTTTACTCAAAAAATATATAATTCCATATATTAATATTAATTTTTTGTTATTAATATATTACTACTAATTAATTTTCTTAAATAAAGAGTTCAAACTATGATCTCTCGTGTAATAAGACATTTCATAAGTAAGAAAATATATTTACTCCACTTAATCACAATATTCTAAAATAAAAATATATAATATAAAATATTAATTATAAGTATAAGTGTTCTAATTAAAAAATTGATTTACAAGTGAAGTTATAAGAATATAAAAGAAATTTAAAAAAAATGATAAATATTAATTATTTCAATAAAATAAATTAAAAATAATATAAAATGTCATGTAAATATGTTTATTTATATTACTTAGTATTTATAAGTCATTTTAATATATTAGATAATTTATTTTGTTTTGCTAAAAAGAAAGTTAATTAAATTCTTTAGTTGAATTTAACATGATTATTCAAAAAAATAAAAACAAAATAAATAATTTTTTATTCAATATAAAATTATTAAAATAATTTTTTTAAAAAATTTTCTATCAAAACATAAAAACTTACTAAATACTCTTAAAAAATACATAAATTCATATATCAATATTACTTCATGTACGTTTGTTGTACATATGTTTTACGTGATAAAAGATTTTATACTTAAAAAATATATATTTCTAAAAAATTACTTAAAAATACTTTAAGATAATAATATATAATTAATTGTAATATGATAAAAAATAATAATTATAACCTTGATATAACTAAAATAATTGATTTATAAATATTTTAATATATAAATTTATCTACAAAATAAAATATTGCGTAGATATATGATATATCCATATGTCATTTAATATTCATTAACTATTTTAATAAATAAAAAAAAGATGGAGGTGATATGTTAAAAAATAAGCCTAAGTGTAGAATCACCAAGAATAAATGATTCCATTGATAAGATTCAAAAGCACAATGCTTAATTCAAATCAAAAGTTGGCAAAAGTTCTAGTACATGAAAAATTTTAGCTACTTATACTAATGAGTGTAGCCAACTAACTTGAAGGGAGAGTAAGTAATGCAACATTTTTTTTTTAATCTTGGTGCCAAAACTAGATAGCATTGTGACCTTAGATTAAATTTGATTCAATGGATGAGATTGTGATCTTTAGTTAGTGTTAGGATCACTAATTCCACATATCAATCTTAACCTTAGGATTAAGGTTTCACTTGGAAGGCCAAAATTCAAAATAAGGTGGTGCCAAATTTGTGACTAGCTAATTTAGATTTAAGTCGTGTGATGTGATCTCATCCTATGAGCAACAATCAAAAACAAAAACACCTCCCATGAAAGACCAACACCACAGCTAATCCAGACGCCGCAACACCTCACAAGGTTGGCCACTGAGCCACCCCACATCATGTCATCAAGTCGCCCATACGAACCATTCGAGCTCAGGGCTTATGTGGAGCCCACTTACTCACCCACTCCTCACCACTGCTAACAATCCCTCTCTCCCACGTTCTAGAGCATATGAACCACCCTCATCATACAAATATGAGACAATTATGCTAATGAGCCAAGATGAATACACAATAGACTCAAGAGAGTTCTAAAAGAAAGACTGAAGACAAAACAAGAATACCTTTGTTGACCAAGAGCACTTTAGCAAGAACACATGACAAAGGTTTATATAGGTTGAATTTGATAAGTAAACTTCAAACTATGAAAATGATAATAAAAAAATAAAAATTATAATAAAAAGAATTAGAATATATTCCTCTAATAATTAAAAAACTGATTTACCTTAATGAAGTTCTAAATTTTATAAAACAAATAATTTTGGTACTCGTCCACTGTGAACATTACTCTTTTAAAGGAGAAGTCATAAAAATTAAAAAGGAAATGATTAGAGTCTGTAACCATGACAATGGGAAAATCACAGATTTACAACAATATAAACTTCAGCGTTCTTCTATAAACTTGAAATACTCATTTTGCTTCGACATGGGTATAACTTGTAATGGAACTCCCGCCACATCATCAAGTTCAGATATAGCAGATGCGAGGCATACACCCATTAGAATTTCTTGGTATGATATATAGGATTGAGTCTCAGAATTCCAGATTAGCAGGTAAATATGGAAATCTCTTCTTTGGGAAAGTGACTTCTCATGATCACTTACTTGATGTACATGTTATTGTCCAGATGGATCCCTGGAAACTATAATGAATGAGAATTTGAGGATGGTAATGTTAGTTATACCAACAATAAATATGCAAACATGCATTACAACTACAAAGAGGTAAAGAGGGTGTCATTGCTACACTTATTTTGAATAATAAAACGACATAAAGTCTAAAGGGGGTAAGACTTTAAATAATACCTCGATTACAGTTGTGTGTCTTTTAAGTAGTACTCAAGTGAACTGGAAAAAAAAAGTCTGAAGAAAAATAATTATTCTTTTTAGATAAAATAACTTAACTTTTAATCATAAACGCATTATTTATATTAATTTAATTAATTTTTTTACTAATACAATAGTCAAGTAGTTAAAGAAAAAGTTCTTCTTTCTAATTTTTTTCGTCAAATTAGAGAGAAAAGTTAAAATATACACATTTAAAAAGATATTTTTAGCAAGTACTTAATTTTTTCTTTTTCCTAGCTTCAAAAATTACTTAATTATTTAATAAGAAAATTTCAAACTAGTATTTTTTAAAAAAAAAAATTTTACTTATTTTAAAATAGTAATTTCTAATTATAATATTAATTTATGATAATTCATATATTATATGCGGAGACATGATTCAATAATTTTTGTCTTTTGATATTATCATGCATTGCACAAAAATTACAATTAAGGTACAATAGATATATGTTAGCAGGTTCCATAAATAACAAAGACATTTATTTTTATTTTTAAACATTTCAATTAATTCTAGATAATATGTATATACAGCCGTTTACATATATAATAAGATATTTATTTTAATTGAGAATCATTTTAAACTATATATATATATATATATATATATATATATATGCGCGCGGTTTTTTATGTTTATTCCACTAATTATATGGCACAATAAATAAATACTTTACAAAAATAATTAGATATTTATTTCATTTTTTTTTGGACAGGGTGACCAATCAATAGATTTAATGAGAAAATTAATTAAGTTCTTTGTCTAATTTTTTCATAATTATTTAAAATTAAAATAATTAAAAATGAAATAATATTTATCGTTCAATATTACCCATGCATTATAGTAAAATTTCAATTGAAAAATACAATATATATATATATATATATATATATATATGAATTAATGTTAATTATGAATGAAATATTTGGATTAAGATAATAAATATATGAATATATGAATCAAATATTTTAAGATAATAATATAAATTATAACATATATAATATAAAATATATTAATAATCAAATTATATAATTAAATAATTCATTAATAAAAAAATTTCTATAAATACTTTAAAATATATTTTATCAATAAAAAAAGCTACAACTTAAATTAAAAATATCATGTAAACGTATTTATTTATATTATTTCAAATTTATCAGCCATTTCAACAAGCATTAAACTAAATACTTTGAATTAGATGAATTCCATTTTCAAGAACTTTCAAACTAATTTTTATTTCATAAGTGAGTTAATTAAATTCAATTCCTAAATTGATAAATTCAAGTGATTTACAAACATTTCAGTTGTTGAATTGATAGAGGACCATTATATTTACCTAAATAATAAGACATTTACCTCATTTGTTTATAAATATTTAATATTAATAAAATTAAAGAATAGTTAATTATTTCTTCAATACTAAAAAAAATCACTTAAAAATTAATTTAATATTTTGCATTAAAATAAAAAATTATTAATACATCTATTTAAAAATATAATTTCATATAGATACATTATTCTCTTATTATCAATACTTTTACTGATTGATTTTCTCCTAACAAGAGAGATGTAGCTCATCTATAATATGAGTTGTTTATAAGTTGTTTTACCCATCTACAATATGATGATAGATTATATAATTAAAAATTACTTTTTCAACATAATTTAAATATTTTAAGATAATAATATTAAATTATCTGTAACATATATTATATAACATATATTATTACAATCATATGATATAATTGAAATAATTGATTTATAAATAAAAATACTAAAATATAATAAAATATTAAAAAATTATGAATACTTTAAACATATATTTTATCAATAAAAAATTAAAACTTACATAAAAATTTCATGCAAACATGTTTGTTTATATTATTTTAAATTTATCAGCTATTTTTCAATAAATTCATTTTTCAACTTTCAATTAAGAGCTCCCAAATTTATTTCTATAAATAAGTAAATTAATTTCATTTTCGAAATCATTTGTGTATTATCGTTTACATCAATATAAATTTAATTGAATTAAATATTTTAAATAATTATTATAATTATATTTATTTTTTATTTTCTTAAAAATAAAAAACTATGATAACTATAATTAATTTATAATAATTCATATACAACAAAGATTAATTCAAATAAATTTCTTCATAAAATTTATTATAATTAATATAATGATAAGTCCTTGAAGATTGTGTAAGAGATAAAAAATTGAATATTTATCTTTAGTTAGTATTTTAATTGACAGGAACAATACAATGCAATAATACAGCTGCTCATGTAGTAAATAATGAAAAGAGACATTTATTTGTAACAAAAGTCCAATTTGGACTTTTCCCCAAAACATTTATTTCAATTAACAAACATCAAATTGAGAATAGACCATACATGTATGTTATACATACGCAATGGTCTTCATAAATAACGAGACATTTATTTTTATTTTTTTAAAAATATATAAATTGATAAAGACATGTATATATTTAACATTTATTCCAATAATTTATTGGATAGTGTGAATATTAATTGAAGGAGAAAATTAATTAATTTCTTGGTTCATTTATTTCATTTTAAAAAATTAATTTAAATTTTTGTGTTAAAGTAATAAATCATTAAATACATATATTTAAAAACATGCATATAGAATTACTATTATCTTGTTATTCATATTTTACCACTTCTTGTCACTATTATTTAAAGAGAATATCACAAGTCATCAATTATTATGCATATATCTCTACCATAATAATAAATTTTATAAATCATTAAATACATTTTGTAAAGATATAGTCTCATAAAATAATTGTATTACTTTGCTATTAATTAAAATCTAACAATAATATTTAATTTATAACAATTCGTCTATAATGTAATTTAAATAAATTTCTTTATGATAGCTATTACATTAGACGTAAAGATAAATCCTTAAGCACTGTGACATAAAAAAGATTGAATAAAATTTTTATATGTATTTATTTTAATTTAATAATTAAAGTATTGGCCAATTTTGTAATGAATTTTCTATGTCAGCTATTTGTAATTCTGTTACCTTATTATAACTTGACGGAGAGGCATCTTATTGTGGAGTATTAACTATAAGTTGCTTATTTTTGTTCATTGATCCTAAATCACTTAAAGTTCTAAGGAAATTTTCTAGTTTTCATGTTAAGGGACCACCTTTTACCTGTTGGGCTATTAGGGGAGGAATTCACACACATATCTCTACAATAGTAAGATATTGTCTGCTTTGGGCCTAAGCCCGCACGGTTTTGTTTTTGGATTTCCTCCAAAAGGCCTCTCCAACATCTCCCCTTCTCTTCTAACCTTCTCCCGTTACAGCGGGGACCTTTCCTTCTTCCCTACAATGACCCTTCTCCCCTACAACGAGGATCACCTAACCTTTTTACTAGGTCCAAGCCGAACAGCCGGTTCTGATACCACTGTTGGTAGGTAATAAGGGGAGGACTTCACACACATATCTCCATAATAGTACGATATTGTCTGCTTTGAGCCTAAGCCTGCACGGTTTTGTTTTTGAACTTCCTCCAAAAGGTCTCTCACTAATGGAGTTACATATGTGTGTTTATAAACTCATGTGGCTACCTCTATAGTGGGATAACTTTAGTACTGAACAAGATAAGATGTCAATATTAAATAGTATAAAACCTAAAAGTAATCAAGAAGACGTTGTATTAACATTAATCTATTCAATGATTCAAAAAATTTTAAGAAATCCCAATGTGTTTAAAGAAAGATTAGCTAGTCAATTAGCAAATCTTTATAGTCCAACAATGTCGGATTATAGATGGTATAAAGATAATTTTTTTATCTATGATAACTTTAAGAGGAGATGATTTTACAGGTATAAGAAAACAGTGTCTTATGACACTTTAACCTATGGTCAGGTACATAATATAGTAGTAGATTCTAGAATAGCAATTTGTACAGATTTTAAAAATAAAATGAGAAAAGAAGGAATACTAAATAAAAGAGAAATAGGATTTTTGCCAACAGTATGGTATGAAACCTATTAGAGCACTTAGCGCAAGAAGAAAAAAGATAGTTAAGAAACAAGAGAGAATGGAACCAAGGTCATATAAAAAACTTTATAATAGAAATAAACAAAATAATAATGATCAAACTTGGGAAAATAGGGTAGCAAGAAAATTCAAATATAAAAACACCAAGAAGAAAAACAATACATGATATAAATGTGAAAGAATAGGTCATTACAGAAATAAGTGTAAGGTAATAAAAAAAATAAACCAAATAGAAGATGAAAATTTATGGCAACAATTAATGAATATTTTAATTAATTCAGAAACACAATTCAAAGAGTGTAACACCCTTAATTCCTACCATTTATAACATCTTCATTTCTCTCCAGTTCATAGGAAAATAAATATGTCATTTGATAAATCCAATCAAATCTTATTTTAGAGTAATTTTCAAAGGTATTTCTATAACTATATATATATATATATATATCTTTCTAAAAATAAAGAAGTATCTAGCGTGTAACAAGAATTTTAAACTACTAATATTCTTATATAGTAGCAATCACTCAAACAAAAGAAAGAGAAAATAACATCATGTCACCTCTTCAGAAAATCAAGTTCTCCTTCTAGCCTACGGTCTTTGCATCTCCAAGCAACTGTTTATCTGCTCGCCCTTTAGGGGGTCATCACAGGTGTCAACCATAGACATAACCACAGGTTAGTTCACAATTTAATGACAATAATAAGACCACGGGTACAATATACACAATAGATATAAAGAAGACATGAAAAACTTAATTTACAACTCATCACAACAAACTATGCAACCCAATATGATGTCTATCACTCACAATTCACTCTCATGCCATGTGGTACCATCAAAACAACTAAGCAATGTCTAGGAGTACATTTCACCTCTGACACTCTCACTAGAGATACTAGACAGTCGCAATCAAGGTAACTAGTGTTGCAACATGAGTCCCTTCCCACTCATGGTGATCAGCCATAGTGGAAGGTTTCTCCACCGCGAATACCCTCGAAGTCCTAGGCCATTACATCGACCCTTTAGGGACCAATAGTTCTAGTTCCATTCATTCTCACTTTTTGAAAACATTTTTGTTTTACTTAGTATTCATGATAATCATTGTCATTTTCTCAAAAACGTCATGCCTCATAAGCATGTCCCCTAGAGGTAACCTCACTGCTTCTCCACCGCAACAGGCATCCATCCTTTCACTTTCAAACATTTACAACCGATTATCATAAATCTAAACAATTTATTGATGCAATATGTTCCGCAAAATCAATCTCTTAACCCCTACCAATTATTTCACCGTAACAGAATATTTAACACTACCATAACATTAACCCAAAATAATCATGTGAAAATTAAATACAACATAAAAAAGGAACAACTTGGAACAATGACAATATAAATCTCAAACCAAAATTTACATATAAATAAATAATTAAACAAGGTAACAATGTAAAGTTAAATAAAATTTAACATCATATAATTAAGATTGAAATATTAAGACTGAGAATTAACACAAAAAAAATGAATATTATTAACAATTAACACAATCTAAAATTAATATAAACAACATAGTCTAATAATTAAAAGAAAAATGAATTACTAAATACTATGAGTTAAACAAATAATTTTAATCCAATACTTATTCTTAATCTCAAGAAAACAAGGAAAAAATTAATTTCTATTTGATGAATTTATAAGAAGAAAAATTGTAACTAAAATGTGACGGTGAGATGCAATAACCATGCAATAACCAATAACAGAACTAATTAATGCGTGACAAGAAAAAGGAAAAGGAAGTTAGCAATCAAAGTTGGTTAATTAAATTTTATCAAATATGTTTCCCTTTAATGTCTCTCATTATTTTAATATCAAACTTGTAGCTAATTTGATTGGTTTTGAACCATAATTCTAAAGACATACCAAAACCTTAATTAGAACACATGTCGTACCTTATCATTCTTATTCTTTTATGCAACTAGGAAATGATATTAATTAAACCCACAATTCCCTAATAACACCACCGTTCATTTGGAAAAGGGTGCAAAGTCAGCCAAGTCAAGAAGGGATACAACAATGAAATTGAAGCGAGAAATTTCCTGATGTGGGAAAGAAAATAATTCATTATCATCATTAAATAAAGAACTACCCTAAGCTGAATTTGCAGCAATTAAGCTGCCTCCACTCTAGCCAGGAACTTTAATATCCTTCTGAGAAAAATTTATAACACAGAAAGATATATCTGAGTGATGAGAAAAAGAAAATAGAAAATTTTAAATGAATTTTCTAACGAGCAAAAAATGGTAACCACTCACTTCACTGAGAAACATAACCACCCATTAAAGATATTTATCTTTTATTTTATTTATTTTATATTATTTTTAAATAAATTTGAGCCGTTACAATAAGAAATAGAACAACTAGAATAAAAAAATTCTAACCAGTCCTTTAAATCCAATATCCACTATCTCACATACTATCACATCCACGATATCATCCTAATCCCACATAATTTTATTTTATCCCTACCTCATTCAATAATAATCTTTATTTTAGACTTTTTTATCTTATTAAATTTAATATTATCTTTCCTCTCCTGGATATTATGTAATAAATACATTCCAATAATAATCCTTATTCTAGATTTTTTTATATTATTAAATTCAACGTTATCTTTCCTTCTGTGGACATCACGTAATATATACAATAAAATTTAAGCTTTAAATGTAATCAAAATATCCTAACAAAGACACTGGATCGTGCTATTTCTAACTAAAATTCAGTGAAGATGTTAACAAATACTTACATATTTTAATAACGTAAAAGCATTTTTTAATTATAAAGAACATTAATAAACACGTATAAAATATGTAAAAACATTTTTTAGTTATAAAGCACATTAATAAACACGTATTTTCAAATAATAAATAAGAATACATTAATTAATAAATGTTCAAAACATTTTTGTAAAGTACAGTGTTACAATTTCTAAACTTCTTATTTGATAATAAAATATTAAGGATAAACACGTGTGGAAGAGGAAAGGTGTAACATCTACGTGTCAAAATTTTAAGTTTCAAATTAAAATATTGAATATTTATCTTTTGATACTTCCAATGTGTTGCGTTAATATTTTAATTGACAGAGTCCATACAATGCATATATATACAGCTGCTCATATAGTAAATAATGAAAACAGACATTTATTTGTAACAAAAGTCCAATTTAAACTTTTTTCCAAAACATTTAATCGATTAACAAACATTAAATTGAGAATAGACAATACATGCATGTTATATATACGCAATCGTTTGTATAAATAACGAGACATTTATTTATCTTTTAAAAATATTTAAATTGATAAAGACATGTATATATTTAAAATTTATTTTAATATTTTATTGAATAGTGTAAATATTTATTGAAGGACAAATTTAATTAATATTTCAATTGGAAAGGGACAATACATACAAGCAGCTAGTTACTGATATAATAAATATTAAAGATATTTATTATAATTGACAAACATTAAATTGATTATTGACAATACATACATAATACATATATGCAGTGGTTTCTATCAAGAATGAGACATTTATTTCAATGTTTTGTTAGACGGTGTGAACATTAATGGAAGGAAAAAATTAATTAAGTTTTTGTTCACATTATCATTGTTGTTTAATATTAAGATAATTAAAGAATAAGTAACTATATATTTTACTGAAATATTTTTAAATAAAAACTAATTTAAACTTTTGTAAAATACAATTTCGTATAGAAATGTTATTCTCTTCTTACCAATATTTTACCACTACTTATACTCGATTCTCTTTGGAAAAAAAAAAAAAAAGAACATTATAGTATATCGATATTTATGTACACATCTCTAATGTGATACTAGATTTTATAAATCATTAAATACAATTGTTTTAAAATATAATTTCATATAATAAGATTATTATTTTACTATTAATACTTTACCACTAATTAATTTTTTTAATAAGAAAGACAAACTACAATCCAATGATATAATTGAAATAATTTAATTATAAATAAATTTATTATAACCAAATAAATAAAAAAAAAGCATACATTGAAAATCAAAGCATACATTATGAAACAAAGCATTCATTGAAAATATCATGAAACTGTATTTATTTATAATATTTTATATTTGTCGGCTATTTTAATAGGTATTAAACTAATACTTTTAATTTAATAAATTCATTTTTAAACTTTCAATTAAGAGCTTTCAAATTAATTTTTATTTCATAAATAAGAAAATTAATTTTAATTTCTAAATCATTTGAATATTATCATTCAAGTGAATATAATATTAAATATATATATATATATATATATATATATATATAATATTATCATTTGTTGGAAAGGGTGACATTTAATAAAATGAGAAAATATTCAGTGTTTAAATATTTCAATTCACCTATTTTTTTTCATAATATCAGACAAAAATATCAGTGATAAAAAAGATATTTAATAAAAAATATTTAAAGTTTTGTATAAAAGGTTAAATACTTTATTTGAAAAGTAAATAAGCATATACTAGTATGGTTACTTTGTTATTAATAGCACTTATCACCTACTCACATAAATTTGGTGAAAGACATTTTTATAAAGATTGTCATCGTGAAAGACGGGTGATGATATACCGAGAAGCAACGGTAATATTCTCTTCTTACGATAATTACTTAGCCTATTGTGATATCATCTTACATATTAAAATAAAAGGTGTAGTATTTAATAATAGAGTTAATAATATATATATAAATAAACAAAAATATTGTACATTTTTAGTATTGAAATAGTTTTGACTAAATGTGAATTTGATGTAATAAAGATGTCGAGTGTCTGTCTCCTAAACTAAAACTCTATTATAAACATAAATATAAGGATAATAGGGTCTTTAACATTTTTAATTACCACTCTAACTCAATGTAGCAGTACATGAACTTTGTGGATGGTTGTGTATCCTTTGCAAACAATATCAATGGCTACTAGCCACTGAGGTGCTCATCCATATATAACTCATACTTATTTTTAAAATCAGGAGAAGAATTATTATACAAAGTTCATAATCCTACCTATGTTAGCATCATATATTAACAATGATATTTTAAAATTGTCAATTTGTTTGTAAACACAACTCGCATCCTTCATTAAATGAGGGTTCTAGGGCTAAATGACGAAGTAGGCTCATTCAGTAAAGTTTATACTAAAATGAGTTTAGTTATAAATTATTTACTAAGCAGGGGAATGAGGTTTATTTTGGGTTAAAGTGCTGGCTAAGCCTACGCCTTTACGTGGCGTGATAACAATTGGCCCGATTACCTGTAAAATTAAAGTGATAGCCAAGCAGACACCTTTAATTTTGATTAGGCCATATGTCTTGTTTTAATTAGAATATCAAGCGACCACTGAAATCTCGTTCTATGCATGTGCCACATGACTAAAATAGAGTTGGACATGCATGAATCCTTATGCCTCTAATTTTGATTGGGCCACGTGTCACAATTTAATTGGAGAAATAAATAACTCGGTCAAAATTCATTTAAACGTCAGTCACATGAGCCAACCACGCAGGAGAAGAAAAGGCATGGCATTTGCAATTAGAAATTGTAGAAGCATAACTTGCAGCTTTTCTTTCTCTGTCTTAATATTGTTGTCTACTCTTCCTTCTTCCTTTTTTCAAATTTTTTTTTACACTTTGGTAGCAAGAAAAAAAAAAACAACAAGCCTCTGTTATTTGTTTTGTTATTTAGGATATGCAGGTTGACGTAGTCAAAATCAGGGGTAGTTTTTGTATTGGGGAGATAGGTGCTACAAGGAGGAAGATCCATGTGTTGGGGCCATGTTTTACTTTTTTTCAGATCCATGTTTTAATTTTTTTTATCATCTGAAAGCACCGGGACTTATGGCACTACCAGTGTGTTGTATTTTTTTTTTAATTATCAGAAAGCACTAGGACTTACAACATGATGAGAGTGAATAAACCAGGCCTATCAATATCTTCGCTAAAACAGACCCCAGCTAAATTTTCAACTGGCCATAGAAACGCATTTAGTTTCCAGCTGTACCCTTTAGGTAGATTTGCCCAATTCCGTTTCAATACAACTTCCTTTAGTACTAACTTGACCAAAATCAACTACTTCATTTGCTAGAGACCCTTGTTGCATTGATTTAAACTTGTCCTCAAGCTTCAAATCAAGCTTCTTAAGTAGATCCTATCGAATTTGTTCGTACATTTATTTTCTAATCTACTGCATGGTCTCCTGGATAATAATCAAATTCTTGCTTCATCATGATGGTGAACCAAAGGAAACTGGGATGATGACCTCATGCGATCGGGTGCACAACACATGGATGCGGTCATATGAATCTTAAGATTGGGCAGGTGCTCTTGATGATAAAAGATCAATTTCTGGATACTTTATAATTGTAGGAGGTAATCTTGTCACATGGTGAAGCAAGGAGCAAAATATTGTTGTAGCTCGTTTTAACGCAGCAGCGAGAGGAATGGTTCTTGGACTCTGTGAAGGTATGTGACTTAGACTACTTCTCCAAGACTCAGGGTATGTACACACACGTCTCGTCTAGTTGTATTGTGAAAACAAAGTTGCACGTGACATTGTTCACAACCTTATCCAACACGATCGTATGAAACATGTGGAAGTTGACAAATTTTTTATCAAGGAAAAGGTTGATAAAAATATTCTAGAATTGTCAAATATTCGATATGAAGATCAACTAGCAGATGTTCTTACCAAGGCTGTTACAAGTAAGATTTTTGGGAAACTATTAGACAAGTTGGGAATGTGTGACATCTACTTACCAACTTGAAGGGGAGTGTTGAAAAAGGAGAATATCTGATTAGTGAAGATTATATTTACAAAAGATATTATTTTACTAATTAAAATAAGATATAGAGAATATCTCATAATCAAATATGATTAGTTAAATATTCTATCTTTTTCATATTTAATATTTATTTCTTTATTTAGTCCTTGATTTGTAATATTATAATATAGTATCCTATATACAAAATTAAATAAATGAATGAAATAATGAATTATATTAATTTTTCAAATAAAAATATAAAGTATATAACAAAACATATTAAGTCCAAATGTTGAGAGGAAATTGACTTAAAATCTAACGAGAATACTTTTGATCTCATGTAAAAGTAACAATCATACTATTCTTACAAAACTAAATTATTATTAAACTCTTTCAATCATTTAATCATTTAATCTTTGCAACCAGTACTAAAATTTTGATTTCTATACTTTTATATGGAGTTGTTAAGATATAGTCCTCGACTATGATCTAAGTCATGGCTTGTGACGCTATGAATAATATAAGTGTGTATCCAGTATATACTTGAATTTTGTCAGAAATAAACATCCATTTAATTTATTTTGTAGGAGAATATTAATGTTGAAGGTCCACTGTCCTTTAAATCACTTGATGAAACATTTTGGAAATTTTAGAGTTGTGCCCTTCTTGAACCAAATGAATCAAGAAGATTTTTCAGGTTTAATAAATAATACATCTGATGCTTCTGTATAATTATAATAACAAAAGTTTAGAGTGTTAAAATTTCTTGAAAGGATTTTTTTCAATGGATTGGCCGACTTCACACAGTATTTGGAAGGCTCAAAGAAAAGCCCAACTATTTGGGTGCAATTGGCTGAGAGCCATGTTAAGAGTCATCAATACATCACATTCGAAAAGTGATAGAAAATTCTTTGAAAAAGTATTCATAAACAAAATCAAAAACCCCCCTCTTGTAGGGAGGAACCGGCTGCATATATACACGATCGCCATGTCTTAACCAATATCAATGCGGTCAGTTCCAAGGTGCACCCTATTTAGCGACTAACAAAATCAATTAACTTATCTATGTTATCGTCATCATATACAAAAGGGACATAATCTACTTCCCCAAGTATCCAGATTTAGACATCAAGTAGGCAACAAGGGATAAGAAAGAAGGAAAGAAGAGAACAAAAGCAAGAAAGGGGAATATATATATATATATATATATATATATATATATATATATATATATATATTGTTCTCACTGGATTTTGAGGTGGTCCGAGCTGAGCTCGGCCCTAAGAAATCCGGTGGCGTGAGGGGTTGGAACCCTCGTTGATTGTATGAGTGATTTAGGTTTGATTTTTCGTGTCATTGTCGAATCCTCTATTAGTATTTATAGGGATCGTAATTAGGGTTCCATATTCGTGGATTTCGTGGGGAAGATAGCTTCAGGCCCAAGAATCTCGAAAAATCAGGGAAAAGATATATGTCCATATTTGTCCAGATTTGTTCTATTTATATTCAGCTCGGCCGGCCAGTGAGGGGAGCCCGGCGTCACTGGGGATGAGCTCGGTGCCCATCCTCAGCCCGGTACATCAGTCCCCCCGAGCTCAGGCCAAGCGATTGATTGGCATTGAGTTAAGTCACGAGTTCGGTCATCCGAGGTGTAACGGCGGGAAACTCCAACGACGGTTGGTATTCCCTAATTTAATTTTATTTAATTTTTCAATTAATTTTACGTTACTGGGCCTTGAACGTGGGTAGTGGGCCGTTTGCAGTTATGGGCTTGGCCGTTACCCTTGGCTGGTAATGGCTCTTTCCTCCCCTTCCTTAAACGCGTTGCCACTTCATTTCTTCATTTTCTCCCTTATTGCATTTGCGCTTTCGTTCCCCTTTCGCTGCCGTTTCCTTTTCTTCCTCAGATTCTCTCTCATTCTCACAGTTCTCTTCAACCCTCCCTCTTGTCGAGTGAGTTGTTCGCAGTCGGGTTCGGCCTTGCTTGCATCTTTCCCCCTTTTTGCTCGTCCTCTGTTTCCGCATTTCTCCCTTCTAGGTATGTCTTCCTCTTCACATTCTTTTGCTACTCGTAGCATAGATAGTATGCTCCCTCCCTCTGTCTCGGGCTCTGAGCCCGAATCGATGGGGACTTCTTCTCCCTCCATTGAAGTTTCAATGGGAGAGGCCGATCTCGGATCTGGTCTCTCCTCCGCTGCTACCGAGGTTCCCCCGGCTGGGGCCGATGTCCGATCCGTGGGCATCGCCGAGGTCTCCCCATTTGAGACCGAGGGGAGACATGTCGACGTCGCTACGGAGGTAGCCGGCGGTGGGGGCACCTTCCCCGGTTCTGCCGAGGAGGAGGTATCGAGGGAAGCCGAGGAGGCCGATCTCGAAGTCCCCGTCCCTGTTGGGGAGCCCGACTTCTCGTGGCTCCTGGTAGAAGTGTCTAGTCGAGTCTCTTCCTTTGACAATATAGAGAGTGTCCAGGCCATCCTTGATCGGTATGCCATCTTGAGGGAGGGGTTCGAAGACGTGGTTAGGTTTAGGACTTGTAAGCCTAATCAGAGGGTTCATGCTCGTACCCTCATCTCTGGTCGGTATGCTATAACCGTATATGAGTATATGTTCAAAGAGTACGGTATAGTCTTTCCTTTGAGTCGCTGCGAGACCGAGGTCCTCGCCCTTTTGAATGTGGCTCCTAGTCAGCTCCACCCCAACAGTTGGGGTTTTCTCCGTGCCTTCTAAATTTTGTGTAAGATGCTCGGCCTTAGGCCGAGCTCTCGCGTATTCCTTCACTACTACCAGTTGAAGCACGACCCCAAGGTGGGTTGGGCTTCTCTTAGTAGCGCCCGGGCTAGGGGAGGCTTACTCGTCCCCTATAGCCAGTCATATAAAAACTTCAAGGAGAGATACTTCAAGCTATCCCCGGTCAACAATCGGGTCGTCAAGGCCCTCTTCTTGAAGGACGACCTGACGCCGAGATACCCCTTATACTGGTGCCTCCCTCGAAAATATACCAAGTTTCCCGGGGATATGTTGACCCCGGGTGACCGGAACATTATTCAAGTTCTGATACATTCAGCTCGGGAGGAGGATCCCTATCATCATTTTCTAGGTAATAATCTTTAGTGCCTCCCCGTCCCAGTCGTGAGTCCTTGGTCCGAGTTATTAATTACATTCTTAACATGTGTGTTTCTTGTTTTGTTTGCAGGGCTAATGGCTGGGAACTTCGACCTCACGGCTGCACTGAAAGCTCGCAGGCCGGGCTCTAGCCCGAGAACGCGGGGTGGCCTCAGCCCGGCTCCTCGTCCCTCTACCACCCCCAGCCCGGCTAAGAGACCCAGGGAGGAGGGCACTGAGGCCCGGCAAGAGGTTGTTACCACTCCTAAGAGGCCAAGGCCAGAGGTGACCATGACCACACTAGCACCTCCCCCCATCGTGACCACGCCAGCTCCGCCTACCATTCCGGTTGATGTCGTGGTGTCTCCCTTGGTGCTGACATGTGGAAGTGTGCCCGCCCCTGTGGTGAAGACCTCGGCCAAGCTGCCTCTTGGTGCGTCTTGGTGCAGCAAAGAAGGCTCGGAACCTCGCATCTAGCAGATGATGACCGACGTCCTCCCCAGCCAATCCTTGTGGGACTCCGCCATCCGGGGCGAGCACATCAAGCTCAGAGATCCCTTCCCCAGCTCCTATGACAACTCGCTGCAGGATGCTATGGGTGTAGAGGAAATTGATGGGGCCGAGGTCCTCCTTGCTCGGACGACGGCCATAGTACGTCATGGGAAGAGGTGGGCCAAGCGGACAGCCGATCTCGCTGCTCGGTTAGCCGAGTTAGAAGACGCCTCCACTCGTCGGGAGCAAGAGTTCGCGACGCGAGTGGTCACCTGGGAAATGGAGGCCGTCAAGCTGAAGCTGGACAGGGAAGCGGCCGAGCAAGAGCTCGCCGCCGCGAAAGCCGCCCGGGAGGAGCTCGAGCGAGAGCTCGTGGCTAGCAAGGCCGCCCAAGAGGAGTTGGAAGGCAAGGTGGCCTCGGCCGGGGACCGGGCCACGAATTCCGAGGTCAAGGTCCATGTGCTGACGGAGAAGCTTGGGACCGCCGAGAAGACCCTAGAGCAACAAAGGGCCACCATGGACGAGATGGAGGAGGCCGTGGTGACGAGCTTCTGCAAAGGCTTTGACGGGGCTGTTCGTCAAGCATGCTTCCTGGCCCCGACCTTGGATCCCGAGTCCTTTGACTACGTCAAGGATGTCGTGGACGGGCAGTGGGTGGATCGGGTCGACTGAGCTACTCCTTATACTTTTCACTTTGTACTTTTTATTTCTTCGGGTGGCCGACCTCAAGGGTCGGTGTGGGTTGTAGTTAAGGTCCTCGGGCCAAACAATGCTTACTGTTTATTTCCATACAATCGTTTCATCTTTATGTTGTGCTCTTCTATTTTAATGCTGTCGTTTTACTCTGCAGTTGTGTTACCTGTATGTTTGTCCATGCCGCTCGCTTGACCGACCTCCAACGGGTTTCGGGTCCGAGCTCGACGCTTGCTTTACCTATTATCCAGTACTTGTCGAGCACGGTCGAGACTTATAAAGGGGCGCGCTGTCTCCTTTAGCTCGGTGGTTGCCGAGTACAGCAAAGACTTGTAAAGGGACGCGATGTCTCCTTTAGCTCGGAAGCCGCCGAGCATGGTAAGAACTTGTAAAGGGACACGATGTCTCCTTTAGCTCGGTAGCCGCCGAGCACGGTAAGAACTTGTAAAGGGACGCGATGTCTCCTTTAGCTCGGTAGTCGCCGAGCACGGTAAGAACTTGTAAAGGGACGTGATGTCTCCTTTAGCTCGGTAGCCGCCGAGCACGGTAAGAACTTGTAACGGGACGCGATGTCTCCTTTAGCTCGGTAGCCGCCGAGCGCGGTAAAAACACAAGTTATGATAGAAATTCTTCTTTATTGAATACTAGTGTGGTGCCTCGTTAAAACCTTTCCCGGTAAAACCCTCAGGGAAAAACCCGGGCCTAGGAAAAAGAGTACACCTTATTGGGAAATTAAAGTTTAACATATTGTCTAAACCTGACCGTACTGAACGCTAAATAATAATAAAGGAATACGTTAACTGAAGTAGGGCTTTAAATGACTAGCGTTCCAAGTTCTGGGGACGAGACGTCCCCCCATTTCTTGTAACTTGTAAGCTTCGTTCTGATGGGTCTCGAGGATGCGAAAGGGGCCGTCCCAGTTGGCGGCGAGCTTGCCATGAGCTCGGTCTCTCCTTGCCTCCCCGGTCTTTCTCCAAACAAGATCACCCGGGACGAAAGACCGCTCCCGAACTCGGGAGTTATAACGACGAGCTGCTCGCAACTTCGTGGCCAACTCCCTAACTCTAGCCTCTTCTCGAACTTCTTCAATGAGGTCGAGCTCCTCCCTGAGAGCAGTCTCATTACTTGAGGACGTGTACGTCATCCTCCTCCATGAGGGCTCTCCGACCTCAACTGGCATCATGGCGTCGAACCCATAAGTGAGGCGGAATGGTGTTTCGTTGGTAGAGGATTGGGGTGTGCAGTGGTATCCCCATAATACGCTCGGTATTTCTTCAGCCCAATCTCCCTTTACACGGCCAAGCTTCTTCTTCAACTCATTGAGGATGACCTTATTGGCTGCCTCGGCTTGTCCATTTGTTTGAGGGTGTTCCACTGATGACATCCGGTGCTGGATGCCGAGCTGGGATAAGAATGTGCAGAAGGTAGCATCTGTGAACTGCCGCCCATTGTCAGTGATCAGGCCCTGGGGTATGCCGTGCCGGCAAATGATATGCCTCCAAACGAACTTTTGAACCTGCTTGGCCGATATCGTTGCAACGGGCTCGGCCTCAATCCACTTGGTAAAGTAGTCGATAGCCACGAGCAAGAACTTGGTTTGCCTCTACGCTGGTGGGAACGGGTCGAGGATATCCATCCCCCATAACGCAAAGGGCCATGGTGACGAAATTAGGTGGAGCTCGGTTGGTGGTGCTGCCGGCAGCGAGCTGTGTTCTTGGCACTTCTTACAGCTCCGTACATAGTCTTTGGCATCCTTCTTCATCGTGGGCCAATAGTACCCAGCACGGACTAGCCGGGCCGCCATGTTTTTTGCCCCCGAGTGCATACTGCAGATGCCTGTGTGAAGCTCATCCATCACGTACTCAGCTTGCTCCTTGTTCAAACATTTGAGCAACGGGGTCGAGAAGCCTCTCCGGAAAAGCTCTTGATCTCTTAGTACATAGTAGGGGGCCTGGCGACGCACCCTTTGAGCCTCGTTCTTGTCTTCAGGTAAGATGTCGTCTTGCAGATAGGAGACGAGGGGGGTCATCCACGAGCCCAGTTCGGCACTGATCGAGTGGATCTCGTCCTTGTCCCAACTCAGGGAGATGAGGACTTCCGGGATGACTGAGTGATGCTGCCCCTCTTTACGAGAGCTCGCCAATTTAGACAAGATGTCGGCCCTGTCATTCTGTTCGCGGGGAACATGGATAATCTCGAACTTGGCAAAGTGAGAAAGCATGTTCTTCACCAGGTGGTAGTATTGCTGCAGGGAGGGGCTCCTTGGCCGGAATTCGTCCCTCACTTGAGAAGTAACCAGCTGGGAGTCACTGAGGCACTTCAAGTGTCGGATGCCCATGTCTCGCGCTAATCGGAGGCCGGCGAGGAGGGTTTCATACTCAGCTTGATTGTTGGAAGCTGCAAAGGAGAAGCGTATAGCCTGTTCCAATATGAGGTCGTCTGGTCCTTCTAGTATAACGCCGGCTCCGCTTCCTTTCCTGTTAGAAGAACCATCAACTCTTAACGTCCAGCCTGTCTCACGCTCGCCAATCTCGGGCAACTCGGTGAGGAAATCAGCCAAGAATTGAGCCTTCATGGGACCCCGGGGCTCAAACTGAAGCCCGAACTCTGACAACTCTACTGCCCAGGCTGTCATGCGACCCGCAAGATCGGGTCGCTGCAATATTTGTCTGATTGGATAATCAGACCTTACGATTATATCATGGCTGCGGAAGTAGTGCCTTAATCTACGAGCAGTGAAGACGAGGGCGAGCACTAACCTTTCTATGGTTTGATACCTAGTCTCGGCAGGTTGCAATGTGCGGCTCACGAAATACACCGGAGTCTGGACTCTGTCAATTTCTTTGACGAGAACCGAGCTGATGGCAACCTCGGAAACTGCTAAGTAAACACATAGGGGAAGCTCTAGAGAAGGGCTAACAAGTGTTGGCAAAGCGGCGATCTGTGTCTTCAACTTGTTGAATGCGGAGGCACAGTCCTCATTCCATTCAAAACGAGCCGAACGTTTTAATAACGCGAACAGGGGTTTACTTTGTTCGGCCAGTTTGGGCAGAAATCGAGAGAGGGCGGCTAGGCGTCCATTAAGTTTCTGCAAGTCCTTCAAGCAGGTCGGGCTAGGCATGTTAGTGATGGCCGTGCACTTATCCGGGTTGGCCTCAATTCCCCTATGCGAGATCATAAAGCCGAGGAATTTTCTCCCTCCCACGCCAAAGGCACACTTTTCCGGATTCAGCCGGATTTGATGTCGGCGTATTTCTGCGAAGATTTCTCTTAGGTCGGCAGCGTGTTGAGCGTGGGTTTTCGACTTCACCACCATGTCATCAACGTAGACCTCCATGTTTCGTCCGATCTGCGCACTAAAGAACTTATCCAATAGTCGTTGATAAGTGGCTCCTGCGTTTTTGAGACTGAAGGGCATAACTTGGTAGCAATAGTTGGCCGTGGCCGACATGAACGCAGTCTTTGGCTCGTCGGGGGGGTACATTGGTATCTGGTTGTAGCCGGAGTAGGCGTCCAAGAAACTGAATGCCCCATACCCTGCTGTGCTATCTACTAGTCAGTCGATGCTAGGCAGGGGATAGGTGTCCTTGGGACAAGCCTTGTTCAAGTCGGTGTAGTCCGTGCACATCCTCCATTTCCCATTTGCTTTCTTGACCATCACCACGTTGGCCAACCAGGTGGTATATATGATTTTCTTGATGAAACGAGCCTCCAGAAGCTTACCGACCTCCCTTTGAACTACTAGACGGCGCTCCTCGCCTAGCTTTCTTTTTCTTTGCGCCACTGGCCGGGCGTGAGGAAGTAGGGATAGCTTGTGGCACATCAGATTAGGATCAATGTCGGGCATGTCAGACGGCTTCCATTCGAACAGGTCTGTATTCTCACGTAAGGTGTCTATCACTTCCTGACGGATAGAAGACGGCAAGGAAGTGCCTACCTTGGTGGTTTGACCCGTTTCCGGGCCGAGCTGCAGCGATTCGAGAGGTTCAGCGTAGGAGGGACGCTCCTCCTCAAATTCTGCCCGGGGATCCATATCCAGCGGTCCGTCGGCGCTACTATGGACAGAACAGATGTTCGAGGTCGGCCTCCCTTCCTCTTTTTTGATGGAGTACGGTGTGACTTTCAGACTCCGGGCATAGCACACCCGGGCCGTCCTCGGGTCGGCTTTAACAGTGACTATCTTTCCCCTTTCTCCCGGGAATTTCGTGGCCATGTGCGGTGTGGACACAATGGCTCCTAACTGGTTCAGCGTTCTTCTACCGACAATGACGTTATAAGATATGTTGGCATCAATCAAAATGTATCTGACCTCCACCGTTTTGTAAGCCTCGCTTCCGCCAAAGGTAGTGAGGAGATCGATATACCCCTGAGAATGGACTCTTTCTCCAGCGAATCCGAGCAAGCGGCTCGGGTACGGCTTGATGATAGACTCGGGCAACTCCAATTGCTTGAAGACAGACCAATATAACACGTCCGCCGAGCTTCCTTGGTCGATCAGCACTTTGCGAACTCGCCAGTTGGCAATGGTGCACGAGATGACCATGAGGTCGGTCTGGTCGGGGTCCTCAATGCTGAAGTCGGCGTCAGAAAATGTGATGGAGGGGAAAGTTCTTTTCTTGGGCGACCCTATGTGGTTGACGCTTCTCGCGTATCGTTTCCGGACCGAAGAGGTAGCTCCTCCCCCAGCGAAGCCTCCGGCAATGGTATTGATCGTCCCTTTTACCTTGTCGGGGTTTTGGTCAATCCCCTTACCCCAGCCTCTGTCAGTGCGTTTGCTTGGGCCATCTCGGGTGTCCCGCTCTTGGTCTCGGGGCCGGGTCTTGGAACTCGGTCTGGCATACCTCTCCGGGTGTTTCTGCTCCTCTTGTACGAATCTCCGTAGCTCGCCTGATCCAATGAGGTCTCGCACTTGACGACAATCTTCAGTGGTGTGCCCCGTATTCTGGTGATAAGCACACTGCTTGGTCGGGTCGGCGTCCGCTGGGGACTGGGAAGCCTTAGGACGGCGCACTAAGTCTAACGTGCATGCTTCCCTAAAGATCCTGTCCCTGGATGCATTCAGGGGGGTGTATGAGGTATACGAGTTGGCGCGACGTTCTCTTCTTGACTCCGCCCTACGGGAGGACGAGGACTCCTTCTGCTTGGGTGGAAGCCCGTGCTCACGAGCTCGGCGCTTTGCCGCAGCATTGTCTTCTATGCTCATGAAACGAGCAGCCCGGGAGCGGAGGTCGTTCATGTTGACTGGAGGTTCAGTAAAAAGGGAATCGGAGAAGGGGTCGGGGTTCAGCCTGGCCTGAATGGAATGCAACGCGACGGTGGGGTAGAGGTTGGGTATATTCCGGCAGGCCAACGCGAAACGAGCCATGCAGTCTCTGAGTGATTCCTTTTCTCCTTGCACCAGGTGATGAAGCGATATTGAGGTGGTTGGAGTCGGTCTGGCGTCCGCAAACCGAGCTTGAAAGTGTTCGTACAGGGAATTGAAGGAGTCGATTGACAACGGGGGGAGTGAGTAATACCAATCTAAGGCTATTCCCTTCAATGTTGAGGGGAACATTCGGCAGAGCACATAGTCATCCTCCACGGTCATGGCCGCTTGACTGAGGAAGGCCCTCACGTGAGTAACCGGGTCCGTAGTCCCATCGTACTTGTCCTGGGACGACCATCTCCAAGACTCTGGAACCCGGACGGAGAGGATGGCCGGCACGAAGGGGTGGAGGTTCCAGACTTGACCAAGGCCAGGTGTCCGAGGAGGGGGTCCGAGGTCTGCGAATGGCTGAACCTGGGAGGGACCTGGCCGAGCTGAAGAATTCGCCGCCCGTACCTGAGAGATATCATGCCTTGGTGTGGAGGTCGCGACGTGCATATCCTCCCCCGTAGTGCGCTGGTTGTTGGGACCGACGCGCGAATTGGACCTGGCCTCCTCTCTATCCCTTGGCTCGTCATCCCGGTTGGGAATGAGGGGGGTCCTACCTTGAGTTTCTTGATTTCTTTGTCGCAGGGCTTGCAATTCCAGAGTATCGGCTTTGCGTTATCGCTGTAGGGTCTGCAAGGCCCTTTCAGTTTCTCGATTATGGGCTCGCAAAGCTTCCATGTGAGCGTCCATCCATTTTTGTGCCTCCGCCAACGCCGCATCCACCCGTGATTTTATGAGTTCCGCTATGGCGGGATCCACCACGGCGTTGGAGTTGCTGCGAGTGCGAACCATCTGGAACTGTTTCGGGATGAAGAATCAGCAAGTGGTTGTGGGATTAAGAATTATCTTGCCCCACGGTGGGCACCAAATGTTCTCGCCGGATTTTGAGGTGGTCCGAGCTGAACTCGGCCCTAAGAAATCCGGCAGCGTGAGGGGTTGGAACCCTCGTTGATTGTATGGGTGATTTAGGTTTGATTTTTCGTGTCATTGTCGAATCCTCTATTAGTATTTATAGGGATCGTAATTAGGGTTCCATATTCGTGGATTTCGTGGGGAAGATAGCTTCAGGCCCAAGAATCCCGAAAAATCAAGGAAAAGATATATGTCCATATTTGTCCAGATTTGTTCTATTTATATTCAGCTCGGTCGGCCAGTGAGGGGAGCCCGGCGTCACTGGGGATGAGCTCGGTGCCCATCCTCATCTACATACATATATATATATATATATATATATATATATATATATATATATATATATATATATATATATGTATATATATATATATTGTTCTCGCCGGATTTTGAAGTGGCCCGAGCTCGGCTCGGCCCCGAGAAATCCGGCGGGGAACCCTCGTTGATTTTGTATGAGTAATTTATGTTTTATTTCGTGTGTCAGTTTTTAAGTCCTCTATCGGTATTTATAGGGATCATAATTAGGGTTCCATATTCATGGATTTCGTGGGGAAGGTTGCTTCAGGCCCAAGAATCTTGATATATCAGGGAAAAGATATTGTCCAGATTTGTTCTGTTTATATTCAGCTCGACCCGGTCGGTGAGGTGAGCCCGGCGTCATTGGGGATGAGCTCGGTGCTCATCCTCAGCCCGGTACATCAGCCCCCAAAACTCAGGCCAAGTGACCAATTGGCATGAGTTTAAGTCATGAGCTCGGTCTTCCGATGTCAAATGGCGGGAAACTGTCAAACGGTTGGTATTCCTTCGTTCAATTTTGTTAAGTTTTTTTTTTAATTCAATTTTATGATAAATGCGCTGTTAAGGGTTTTACGGTTACCACATTTTGGGTAACTTCCCCTCCAACGACTCTTTTTCTCTCCATAAATACGCTTTGCCTTCTCACTCTCTCCTTTATTCACCCATTTCGCCTCCTCTCTGTCGTTCTCCTCTCGCTCTTGGTTTTCTGCTTTGCCACTCAAAGTCCACTCTCGTTCCTCTCTTGTTCGTCGTTGCCTTCGTTCCTCGTCTACCTTTGCTTGTCACCTGTGTTCCAAGGCTTGCTCCGAGCGGAGCGTTTGTCTCTTTGCTGTCTCCACGTTCGCCATTTTCGCTCGTCCCCTGTTTCTGATCTTCGCTCACTCTAGGTATGTCTTCCTCGCATTCTTCTGCCACCCATAGTGTAAAGAGTCTGATTCCCCCTTCGGTTTCGGGCTCGGAGCCCGAATCAATGGAGGCTTCTTCCCCCTCCCTTGAGGTGTCTACGGCGGAGGCCGATTCCGGGTCTGGACCCGACTCTGCCGCTACCGAGGTCTCCCCTGCTGGGGCCGAGGTAAAGTCCATCAAAGGTGTCGCGGGGGCATCAAGTGGTGGAGATAATGCCGAGGTCCCCTTGGCCGAGGCCGAGGTAACCGAGTGCTGCCTCGCTACGGCTGGGGTAACCGAGGTCTCCCCTATTGGGACCAGGGTACGGTCTATCGACGGTGCCGTGGAGGCATCTGGTGGCGGGGGTGCCCCTCCTGGCTCAGCCGAGGAGGGGATAGCGAGGGAGCCTGAGGAGGCCGACCTCGATGTCCCCATCCCCGCCGGCGAGCCCGATTTCTCGTGGCTCATAGGAGAAGTCTTTAGCCGAGCTTCTGTTTACGATACCGCCGAAAGAGTCCGAGCCCATATAGATCGATACGAGATTGTGAAAGAAGGGTACGATGACGTGGTCAGATTCCGAACTTGTAAGCATAGTCAGAGGGTACATGCTCGTACCCTCGTCTCTGGTCGGTACGCCATAACCGTGTACAAGTATATGTTCAAGGAGTACGGCCTAGTGTTTCCCCTGAGCCGTTGTGAGACCGAGGTGTTGGTCTTTCTCAATGTGGCACCTAGTCAGCTACACCCAAATAGTTGGGGTTTCCTCTGCGCCTTTCAAATCTTATGCAAGATGTTCGGTGTCAGGCCGAGCTCTCGTGTCTTTCTTTACCATTACCAACTCAAGCACGACCCAAAGGTGGGTTGGGCTTCCTTGAGTAGCTCCCGCGCTGGGGGGGCCTACTCATCCCCTATGCTCAGTCATATAAGAAGTTTAAAGAGTGCTACTTCAAGTTGTCCCCTATCAACAATAGGGCTGTTAAGGCCCTTTTCCTGAAGGATAACCTAGAGCCGAGGTACCCTCTATACTGGTGCCTTCCCCGTAAGTACACCAAGTTCCCTGAGGAAGCGTTGACCCCGAGCAATAAGAACATTATCCAAGTCCTTCACGGTCTCTCCTTACCAATTAGTAGCCGGGCTCTGATACACTCTGCCTGGGAGGAGGACCCTTACCAGCACTTTCTAGGTAATAATTTGTGTCTTCTATCTTGACTTGTAGTATGTATTGCTGACTTACGCTTTTGTTTGCAGATCTAATGTCAGGCAACTTCAGTTTGGTAGCTGCCTTGAAGGCCCGCAAGCCAGGCGCTGGACAGAAAGGGTGAGGGCCGCCCCCTCGAGGACCCAGCTCGGTCCTCCGGCCTTCCATTGCTGAACCCGTTCCTAGCCCCGCTAAGAGGCCAAGGGTCGAGGGGGCTGATGTTTCCCTAGAAGAGGGTCACGCTACCTCGGCCTCTCCTACCCCTACTACCCGGGCGGAGGTGGCGGTGTCAAACCCGGTGTCCGAGGGCGGAGGTGCGCTGCCTACCTCGGTGAAGACTTCGGCCAAGCTACATTCGGGCGCCTCCTGGCTCGGCAAAGAAGGCGCTGAGCCCTGCATAGAGCAAATGGCAGCCGACGTCCTGCCCGACCAATCTCTGTGGGACTCCTCTCTCCGGGGGGAGCATATTCAGATCGGTCAACCCTTCCCCAGCTCCTATGATAATCTACTTCTTGACGCGGTAGGGGTGGTGGACAACCTGGATGGTGCCGAGGTTCTGCTAAGCCGCTTGACCGCTATAACTCGGCACAGCAAGAGGCGGTTGTCTTAGATGGAAGCCCGGGTGGCCGAACTGGAGACCGCCTCTCTACGCCGAGAACAAGAGTTTGCTGCCCGGGTGGCTACCTGGGAGATAGAGGCCACCAAGCTGAGGTTGGCCTAGGAGGAGGTAGAGCGGGAATTTGTCACCGCCAAGGCTGATGAAGAGGAGCTTCAGGGCAGGCTGGCCTCGGCCGGTGACCGGGCTGTGAGTGCAGAGGCTAAGGTATTGGGGCTGACGGAGCAGCTCGGGGCGGCTGAGTAGATCATCTCAAGTAGGAAAGCTAAGATGGAGCAGATGGAGGAGGCCGCTGTGTCCAGCTTCTGCTCGGGCTTCGACGGGGCAGTCCGGCAAGCTTGCTACCTTGCTCCGACGTTGGATCCCGAGTCCTTTGACTATGTCAAGAACGTCGTGGATGGGGAGTGGGTGGACCGCACCGACTAAACTTTCCCCTTTTTTTTGTACTTTCTTTTGTTGCCGGCCTTTAAGGTCGGCTTTGATTTGTAACTAAGGCCGTTTTGGCCGCACAATGCTTACTTTTCTTCCATTTACTATTGTTGTCTTGCCTTCATGCTATGTTCTTCTGCTTTAGTATTGCCGCTCTATCGCATTATTCTGCACTTTTTTACTTGAATGCTTGCTTGTGTCGTTCGCCCGATCGTCCTCCAACAGGTCTCGGGTCCGAGCTCTTAGTCCGGTGCTGGTCGAGCCTGGTCGAGGATGTCCCCTTTAGCCCGGTAGTCGCCGAGCACGGTAAAGGGCTCGTAAAGGGACGCGATGTCTCCTTTAACTCGGTAGCCGCTAAGTACGGTAAAGACTTGTAAAGGGACGCGATGTCTCCTTTAGCTCGGTAGCCGCCGAGCTCGGTAGAGACTTGTAAAGGGACACGATGTCTCCTTTAACTCGGTAGCCGCCGAGCTCGGTAGAGACTTGTAAAGGGACGTGATGTCTCCTTTAACTCGGTAGCCGCTGAGCTCGGTAGAGACTTGTAAAGGGACGCGATGTCTCCTTTAACTCGGTAGCCGCCGAGCTCGGTAGAGACTTGTAAAGGGACGCAATGTCTCCTTTAATCCGGTAAAAACATAAGTGTGATGGTAGAATTTCCCCTTTATTGAATACTAATGTGGTTCCTCGTTAAAACCTTTCCTGGAAAAACCCTCCTTAGGGAAAAACTCGGGCTTAGGAAAAAGAGTACATCTCTATGATAAATTAAGAACATAACAAATTACTTAAACTTTACCGAATTGGACACTAAGTAAAAAAGGAAATACGCTAGCTAAAGTAGGGCTTCAAGATGATGGCGTTCCAAGTTCTAGGAACGAGACGTCCTCCCATTTCCTGTAACTTGTAAGATCCGTTCTGATGGCTCTCAAGGATGCGGAAGGGGCCGTCCCAATTGGCGGCGAGCTTGCCATGAGCTCGGTATCTCCTAGCCTCCCCGGTCTTTCTCCAAACGAGGTCACCTGGGATGAAAGACCGTTCCCGGACTCGGGAATTATAACGACGCGCTGTCGCCAGCTTTGTGGCTAACTCCCTTACTCTAGCTTCTTCTTGGACTTTTTCAATAAGGTCGAGCTCCTCCCTGAGGGCAGTCTCGTTGCTTGAGGATGTGTACGTCAATCTCCTCCACTAGGGTTTGCCGACCTCAACCGGTATCATGGCGTCGAACCCATAAGTGAGGCGAAACGGTGTTTCGTTGGTTGAGGATTGAGGGGTGCAGTGGTATCCCCATAACACGCTTGGCATTTCCTCAGCCCAATCTCCTTTTACTCGGCCTAGCTTTTTCTTCAACTCATTGAGGATAACCTTATTGGCTGCTTCAGCTTGTCCATTTGTTTGGGGGTGCTCCACCGATGATGTCTGTGTTGAAATGCTGAGCTGGGACAAGAATGCGCAAAACATAGCATCTGTGAACTACCGTCCATTATCGATGATCAGGCCGTGAGGTATGCCATGTCGGCAAATGATATGTCTCCAAACGAATTTTTGAACCTGCTTGCCGATATCATTGCTACTAGTTCGGCCTCGATCCATTTGGTGAAGTAGTCAATGGCCACAAGCAAGAACTTGGTTTGCCTCTGCACTGGTGGGAATGGGCCGAGGATGTCCATCCCCCATAAGGCGAAGGGCCAAGGTGACGAGATGAGCTGGAGCTCGGTTGACGGTGCAGCCGGCAACGAACCGTGTTCCTGACACTTTTTACAGCTCCTAACATAGTCTTTGGCATCCTTCTTCATGGTGGGCCAGTAGTACCCAGCTCGGACTAATCGGGCCGCCATGTTTTTGGCCCCTGAGTGCATGCTGCAGATGCCGGTATGGAGCTCGTCCATCACGTACTTGGCTTGTTCTTTGGTCAAACATTTCAGTAAAGGGGCAGAAAAGCCTCTTTGGAACAGTTCTCGATCCCGCAATTACGTAGTAAGGGCTTGACGGCACACCTTTTGGGTCTCATTCTTGTCGTTGGGCAAGACATTGTCTTGCAAATACGATATGAGAGGGGTCATCCACGAGCTCGGTTCTGTATTGACCGAGTAGACCTCATCCTTGTCCCAGCTCGGGGAGATGAGTACTTCCTGAATGATTGAATGGTGTTGTCCCCCTTGCGGGAACTCGCCAGCTTAGACAGGATGTCAGCTCTGTCGTTTTGTTCGCGAGGGACATGGAGGATCTCAAACTTAGCGAAGTTGGAAAGCATGTTCTTCACTATATGATAGTACTGTTGTAGGAGGGGCTCCTTGGCTTGGAATTCATCTCTAACCTGAGAAGTAACTAACTGGGAATCACTTAGGCACTTCAAGTGTCGGAAACCCATGTCTCGGGCTAACCGGAGGCCGGCCAGCAGGGCCTCGTACTTGGCGACAGTCTTCGATGGTGTGGCCCGTATTTTGGTGATAAACGCATTGCTTGGTCGGGTCAGCATTCGCGGGAGATTGTGAAGCTCTAGGACGGCGAACTAAGTCTAACGTGCACGCTTCCCTAAAGATCCTGTCCCTGGACGCATTCAGGGGGGTGTACGAGCTATACGAGTTGGCGCAACGATCTCTATTTGACTACGTCCGACGGGAGGAGGACTCCTTTTGCTTGGGTAGACGGCCGTGCTCTCGAGCTCGGCGCTTAGCTGTAGTGTTTTCTTCTATGTTCATGAAGCGGGCAGCTCGGGAACGGAGATCGTTCATATTGATAGGAGGTTCAGCAAAAAGGAAGTCCGAGAAGGGGCCGGAGTTGAGCCCGGCCAATATGGAGTGTAGCGCGACAGCGGGGTGGAGGTTGGGTATAGTTCGGCAGGCCAATGCGAAGCGAGCCATATAGTCCCTGAGGGTTTGGCGTCTGCGAACTGGGATTGGAAGTGTTCGAACAGGGAATCAAAAGAGTCTATCGACAACAGAGGGAGTGAGTAGTACCAATCAAGGGTTATCCCTTTTAGGGTTGAGGGAAACATTCGACAGAGTACATAGTCATCTTCTACGGTCATAGCAGCTTGGGTTAGGAAGGCCCTCACATGAGTAACTGGGTCCGTAGTTCCATCGTATTTGTCCTGGGACGACCACCTCCAAGACTCGGGAACCCAGACATAGAGGATGGCCGGGATGAATGGGTGGAGGTTGCAGACTTTACCAAGTCCATGTGTCCGAGGAAGAGGTCTGAGGTCCGCGAACGGCTGAGCCTGGGAGGGGCCTGGCCGGGCTGAAGAGATAGCTGCACGAATCTGGGAGAGATCATGCCGGGGCGCGGAGGTTGCAACACGCATATCCTCCACCCTAGTGCGTGGGTTGTTGGGACCGACGTGCGAATTGGACCTGGCCTCCTCTCCAGGCCTTGGTTCATCATCCCGGTTGGGAATGAGGGGGGTCCTACCCGGAGCTTCTTGGTTCCTTTGTCGCAGGGCCTGTAATTCCAGAAGATCGGTTTCACGCTGTCGCTGGATAGTATCTAAGTTCGCCTGTGTGGTCTGCAAGGCCCTCTCGGTTTCTCGATTATGGGCTCGCAAAGCTTCCACGCGAGCGTCCATCCGCTCTTGAGCCTCTGCCAACGCCGCGTCAACTCGTGATTATATGAGTTCCGCTATGGCGGGATCCACCACGGCATTAGAGTGACTGCGAGTGCGAACCATCTGGGATTGCTGTGGGATCAAGAATTATCTGGTGGTTGTGGGATTAAGAATTATCGTGCCCCACAGTGGACGCCAAATGTTCTCGCTGGATTTTGAGGTGGCCCGAGCTCAGCTCGGCCCTGAGAAATCCGGCGGCGTGAGGGGTTGGAACCCTTGTTGATTTTGTATGAGTAATTTAGGTTTTATTTCGTGTGTCAGTTTTTGAGTCCTCTATCAATATTTATAGGGATCATAATTAGGGTTCCATATTCGTGGATTTCGTGGGGAAGGTTGTTTCAGGCCCAAGAATCCCGATATATCAGGAAAAAGATATTGTCCAGATTTGTTCTGTTTATGTTCAGCTCGACCCGGTCAGTGAAGTGAGCTCGACGCCATTGAAGATGAGCTCGGTGCTCATTCTCAACCCGGTACATATATATATATATATATATATATATATATATATATATATATATATATGGATAATAATTTGAAGACCTAAAACCCTAGTGAAACGCACTATCAGTTCAAAAAATAAGGAAAATCAAATGCCCCAACACAACACTTGTCAGGTGAAATGACACCACGTTTTGAAAAAGGGAAAAAACAACGGTAAAAACAAAAACACCTCCCCGACCCAAAACCACAACTCATCCAAACACTTCCACACCTCACAAGGTTGGCTACCGAGTCACCCACATCACCTCGTCAAGTCGCTCATACCAACCATCTGAACTTATGTGGAGTCCACTTACTTACTCACTCCTCACAACTGCTAACAATCCATCTCCCCCACCTTCTTGAGCATATCAACCAGTCCTCATCATATAAAAAGTGGACAGTTATGCTAATAAGTCAGGATGAACACACTATAGACTCAAAAGAATTATGAAAGGAAGATTTTGGCAAACAGGATGAACACACAAAACAGGAACACCTTCACCGACCAATAGCACTTTGGCAACAACTCATGACAAAGTAAACTTCAAATATAAAAATGATAATAAAATATAAAAATAATAATAATAAGAGTTAGTATATATTCCTCTAATAATAAAAAAAAGTTAGTTATGTTTATAAAACAAACAATTTTGGTATTCATCCACTATGAACATTACTCTTATAATGGGGAGATCATAAAAATTGGAAAGAAAGGAAATGATTAGAACATGTAACCATGACAATGGGAAAATCACTCGTGACAGAGATTGTTCTACAAACTGAGTCTCAAAATTTCAAAACTAGTTTTCTGCTAAAGAATCTTCGTGTGAGCAGGTGATTAAGAAAATCTCTAGAGCAAGTGATTTCTCAGAGCTACTAACTTTTGATATTATGATGTATTGCACAGAAATTAAAATTAATGGACAATAGATATATGTATATGCAGCCGTTTACATAAATAATAAGATATTTATTTTAATTGAGAAACATTTGAATTGACCAGAGGAATATATATATATATATATATATATATATATATATATATATATATATGTAAATACTAATAGAAGATATAATTAATTAAGTTATTCATTTCATTTGTTAATACTTATTTAAGATTAAATAATTAAAGAATAACTAATTATTTATTTAATTTATTTAATATTAGAAAAATTAACAGACAAAAAATAGTTTAAATTATTGTATCTAAACAACATATTATTAATTGAACTCATTTAAAAATATAATTTTATATATTAATGCTATTATCTTACTATTATTTCATTCACAAATATTAAATTATAAATCGATTGTATTTATAAATTTTAAATATTTATACATATATATTATTTATTTTTGAAATTTATTAAATAGTTTTACTAAAGAAATATATAATTCCATACAGTAATATTATTTTTATTATTATTAGTATATTACTACTAATTAATTTACTTAAATAAGAGAGTTCAAAATGTAATAATATATTTTATAAGTAAGAAAAGATATTTTACTCCACTTAATTAAAATATTTTAAGATAAAAATATATAATTGAAAATATTAATTATAAGTAAGTGTTCTAATTAAAAAAATGATTTATAATTGAAGTTATAAGAATATAAAAGAAATTTTAAAAAATGATAAATATTAATTATATCAATAAAATAAATTAAAATTAATATGAAAATTTCATGTAATTATGTTTATTTATATTATTTAATATTTACAAGTCGTTTTAATATATTAGATAATTTATTTTGTTTTGGTAAAATTCTTTAGTTGAGTTTAACATGATTATTCAAAAAATAATAAAAGACTAAATAATTTTTTATTAAATATTTAAAATTATTAGAATAAATTTATCAATATAAATGTATCCACAAAATAAAATTGAAACTGGTAAAATATTGTGTAGATATATGATATATCTATTTATCATTTTATACTCATTTACTATTTTAATAAATATTTTAAAAAAAGTTTAATTTAACAGGGTGATTTTTTCTTGCATCTTGGATATTAAAATTAATCTCATCCAAACATAATTTATCTATTAATAAATTAATTTAAATTTAATTTCTAAATTACTTAGGATTCGTTTAATGAGATGCAAGATAATGGAATAGAATAAAAAAATACTAAATGAAACTAGTCTGTAAAAAAGTATACCCAACCTTATTTCCTTCTCCTTATCTATTTCCAACATCCTTGAGAGTTAGCAAATAAGAATTAAAACTTTTGAACTACCGGGACTAGAAAGACTAATTTTAAACTGTAAGAACTAAAAGGTAAAGTTTGTGAACCTATTAAAACCAAATGCCAAAATATTTACAAACCGTAACACTTACAACCAAAATTTTGAAGGAAGCAATCAGTTCACCCCACACTGCGACCACATCAAAACTGCATCTGAAATTCGATGTAAGAATCACAAACTTAATTCTGAATTAATTTCTAACCCAACCTCCGCAGGTTTGTCGATTCTTAATGTGAAAAAATTGTCCACTCACCTCATGGAAACAGTAGAAAATTGGTAAGGGTACTGTAGGATCATCAATCGGAAATTGCTTTGCACGACTTTGACCAAAAATGTATGAATGCTTCCCATTCTTTTTCTGCAAATTACATGAAGGATAACTTTGAATTCTAAGTGCAACCAAGCATGAGCGCAACTCTAAACATGGAGGAAGCCACTCCCATTGGACAACATCTAAATTCACCTGAAAATGAAGACTTGCTGAGCTCAAGATCACCATTTCATTGTGCAGTCCAATCTGAACATAGCTCAGTCCAACTTAGAGTTCCATAGTATGTCAGAGAGGTTATCTTACCTACTCCGCGCCCCTTCACACTCTTCGACATCGCTCGCTTGACAGAGGAGGTCCCATTCAGGCAGAGCCAGAGGCAGAGTTATATTCAGATGAACCTATGGCTACTGCACCATCTTCACCACCATCGGGACCTTCCGCACCATCCTCACCACCAAAACCATCAGCCCCAGCTCCTCCTCCCACCAATCTCACAACCTTCATGACTCGCCTGGACCTGATCAATAGAGCTAGTATGAGTTCGTTGCATTTATCCGTGCTCGGGGCAGAGTTCCACCGCCACCACTTCATCAGCCAGTGGCAATACCTGACTCGTCAAGCACAACACCAGCATTCTCTGCTCACACCCATCCACCACCTCACACCATCTGAGCAGAGCCAGCTACCCCATGCTGAGCATGAGTCCTATGAGGCTTTCTTCACCAGTCGGTGGGGTTATCCACCGTCTGGTCCTCAGTAGGATTGATAGTTCATCCCTCTATTTTTCATTCAAAGTCGATTCATTTTAATTTTTACTGCTTTTGTATTTGATTCTATGCATTGTTTTCTTTTCTTTTCTTTATCATTTTGACTGCTTTTCTGATTATTCTTCTAAAATCTGAAAAACAAAAGAAAGTTTGTGATAAAAAAAAATTGAAAAAATAAACAAAGTCATCCACTAGTTTATGGCAACAAAAAAATATTAAGAATAAGGAGGTAGCAATGAATTCCCACAAATTCAACATGGAGCACAAAAGAAAAACTGCAAAAACTAAGAGATTATCTGGAAAAGGTTTGGGACCTATGATTTCTTAAGTCGAGGAAAATGGTAATGAGATTAAATTGACTTTGTCATTATTTCGGCACCTAATCCAAACATTACAAGCTTAATAAACCCTTAATAATCCCGGTAAGTGTAAACTTGTGCGGAAGATAAAGAAGGAAATACATGAGGCGAAAGGGGTAGTGTAGTTTTCTGAAATCTAACAACACTAGAACTCATTAGGAACATGGAACAATAATCACACACAGATAACGATTGTCATAATCTGATTATGCATGCATGACTAACTCTTTTGTGTAGTGAATTACGCAAATCAAGGATTACTCACAATGAAAATTCGGTAACTTGAACCTTCATTTAGCATAGGTAAAGGTTAGTGTGATTCAATAAAATAACAATGCAATTTTCTTGTCATATTGGGGTTATGTTATTAATACTTGTTGACTTAGTAAATTTCCCTTTTATTTAAGGACAAACAAAGCTTCAAGTTGGGGTGTTTAATAACTCACAAAAGTGAGTTATTGGCATGCACTTTTTAACTAAGAAATTGTCCATTAAACATTCTTAAGCAAGCCTAAACAACTGTTAAATGCTTCAAATTAAATTAATTTGTTATAAAACTTGTTGATGGTTTGTTTAAGTGTTTCAAGGATTAAAAATAGCCAAAAACAGGAGAAAACGTGCAGAGGAACACACCTCGCGCGAGTTTGGATTTAACTCGCGCAAGTTAAAGCTCCAATAGGATGCAATTCTTCTTTACCAAACGAACTCGTGCGACTTGCTTGTCAACGTGACTTGCCATTACTTGCAGCTCAAGTTTGCTCTATGTAACCTCAACTCACGTGACTTGCTACCCAGCTCACGCGAGTTGACCTTGCTTGCATTTCAAGGTTGTTTTCTGTAACCTCAGCTCGCGCGAGTTGGTTATGTGAGGCCTAAATCCACTAAAGAAGGCTATAAATTTATAGAGTTGCTATCAGCAAATCATCTTAATCTTTATCTTTGTATGAACCGGAGATTTTTAGATAAAATGACATTCGGAGCACGACTGCAAGTGTAATCGGAGGCGAAGCACACGACATACTCAAATTCTTCATTCTTTAGGGAAACCAATTCTCCATGTATTCTTCTCCTTTTTATTCTTGTGTTGTTCTCTCGATTATCATGAACTAAATCCCTCTTTTATTGGGAAAACGATGTAACCCTAATTATTTCTAAAATGAGTCTCGATGTTATTCAGTGTATAATTGTGAGTTTATTTCTTATGCATTTAATGCTATTTGTTAACTAAGCTAGAGTGGTACAGGAGAAATAACCATTACTGAGCTAGAGTTCTAGAGATAGGAGTACATGGTAGTGTGGACATAACCTAATAGTTATCACTGGATTCATAGTTCATAAACCTAATTAACTAACTTAGTTTAATTTAAGATATTACTTAATTAAGTTAATCTAGGCGGCGTAGGTGATCCTGAGAGGGACAGTTACGAAGGTAGGAATTCGATCCATCAAATAGTATAATTTGAATAACAAAGAGAAAAGTATTATAGTAATTAGTGGTGAAATCAAAATCTCAATCGCTTCTTAAAATTTGTATTCATCTTTCCTCATTGATTATATTAAATTATAGTTTCTCATGAAATATCACAAACCCCAAATAATATAATTAATACAAAAGTTTGATCGTTTATCCTCGTGGGATCAACAATTGTTCTTAAAATACTTATAACATGACGACTGTGGTATATTTGTCATAACAAGGGGTGCAAGACGTATCACAACTCCTGTATCTCACGCATCAATAACTTTCTAGCGAGAGAATATTACAATCAGCTCAATATTAGATAGCTTTGCTAAGCAAATAATATGAAATGAAGTACACTCAAATATTGAGACGAAATATTTTTTATACTAGATGTTCTAATTTCTAAAAGTGTCTTATTTTCTTTTTGTTCTTTTATGTTCTTTCTTTCTCTGTTTGTTTCTTCGTGTTTATGCATAAATTGACCTTTTATACTTCTTTGTAGAAAACATGTTCTTTGAAGAGATTGTTCTTGAGAAAGAATAAATACCTTTAGAAACTTTACTAGAACGAGGCATACAAGCTGGAAGAATTATCAGGCAAGTTGATTCTAAGGACTTGGAATGGAACTCACTTAAAAATGTATTTCGGTTAAAACATATCATGTACAGTGAACTTATGTACTCTTTTCCCTTGTCCGGATTTTCCCTAAAGAGGACTTTTGTTGGATAAGGTTTTAATGAGGCATACACCATTAATAAATAAATTTCACGTTTCCATCAAATGTCTTTTATTACTCCTTTCCATATGTACATCCCCAGATTGTCCGAGCTCAGCGCCGAGATCATCCGAGTAGCAGGCCGAGTTGAGTTGTCAGAAACAACCCTACCGACAGGACATGACGGGCGCCGTCAGACACTCTATGATAGATGTGACGTATTCCCCTCAACGCAATGATGACCATCGGAACTCGGGAATTACCCCTAGGTCGACACGTGTGCCTCGAGCTGCTCAGGACCGGAAATCATGGGATTTCCCCATCAACTACTCACCGTCATCAGCAGGGGTATAAAAACCCCTCAAAAGGTCAACTGGAGAGTAATGTTAATCTTCTACAACACAAACTTTCTTTCTCTCTCTGCAGACTTCCCTCAAAAACACAAATACTAACTTAAGCATCGGAGTGCCTTTTGCAGGTACCCCCCCCACTTTGGGTGTTCCCCAAACAGATCGGACTTGGCTAGGAGGATCTCGTCCTTCTCCACTATCAAGGTCGGCCAAGCTCATCTCCGGCGGAACATTTTGGCGCCCACCGTGGGGCCCGGTAAAATTGTTTCCCGGGACCACGAGTTACATGGTAAGAACGCGGAGCCAGGCACAACCACTGTCAAAAGGAGGATTGATGGATCCGGCGTTGGTAGAAATTTTGAAGAGTCAAATGCAAAGCTCCATGGAGGTTTTGAGACAGCAAATGGAGGAAGAGATGCGTCAATGGAGGGTGGAGCAGGAGGAAGAAATGAGGAAGCTGCGAGAGCTCCACAAGGAGGAGATAGCAGTCTTGAAAAAGCAGAATATTGTCCACGCGGAAGGTACTAGTGGTTACAGAAGGGAAGGTGCCGAATCTGTCCATAGTAAGTCGGGTCCAGAGGAGCACGAAGGTGGCGAAAGGGAAAATGACAACCATGAAGCGGAGGGACACGGCCCCGAAAGACGCGGTGGCGGGAGGGAGCCACAAGACCCTCCCCCTATCATACAGGAGATGCCTTTCCACGATACACGGGCCCCTGAAAACCCAGCTTTGCGGAGCTTGACCACTTTCCACCCCTTCGTCCCGGAAATCATGAAGTGTAAACTCCCGGAGAACACGAAAGGGGTTACCACAGAAAAATATGAAGGGGGGACTGACCCAACTTCGCACGTAAAAGCCTACCTTACCCAAGCCAGCCTTGTGTCTGAAGACCTAAGAGTGCATTGCCGACTTTTCCCCACTACTTTGAAGGGTGTGGCCCTAGACTGGTATTATGCTTTGCCACCCCTCTCCATAAGTTCTTTTGAATCTCTGTGTGCAAAGTTTGTGGCGAGATTTGCTGATTGCAAGCCAGTAATGACGGACTCAGTTTCCCTCACAAGAGTTCGCCAAGGTCAGGGAGAATCCCTGAGGAATTACATGACGAGATTTGCTCAGGCGAGTATGACGATTCCCGACCTCCACCCGGCCGTAGCCATGCACGCGATTAAAGCCGGGTTGCGTCGGAGCTATTTCTCCAGGTCACTTTTCTCCGAACCACCTCGCAATATGGACGAGCTCAGAGAGCGGGCCGCTCGGTTTATAAATATGGAGGAAAATGATGAAGCCCAGACAAAGGGAAAAGAGCAATGTGGCCGATATGATCATCACTCGCCACAGGTACATAAGGACTATGAGCCCGGAAAGAGATCTCAGACGGAAGGAGGGGGCGGGGGCAAGGATCCTCAAGGCGTAGCCGATACACGCCTCTGAGTGCGAGCAGGGAGGTTGTGCTGAGAGAGGCCTTCAATTTGGATTTGATTCGACCCCCAAAGCCTTGCCCTACGCCCCGGAACGCCGACACCAATCGTTATTGCAGTTTCCACCAAAACCACGGGCACACGACCGAGGAGTGTTACAAGGTGAAAGATATCATCGAGGAGCTGATTCAGTCCGGAGCCCTTTTGAAATTCGTTAAGAGGGAAGGAGGTAGAATAGAAGATCGGATGGAGGAACCCCAGAGAGGACGCTAGGGTTACTCTTCATACAAAAACAACAGTGAGCTCCGATCTAATAAAAAAGAAATATCTCGGAAAAACAAGGGACAGGAAGTCAGAGGAACGATTAATACCATCGCAGGTGGATTCGGGGGAGGAGGAACGACATCCCGTGCCCGGAAACGTTACTTGCGAAGTGTGAATGTGGTAACCAGTGACCCCTCTCCCAGTAATTTCCCGCCGATAACTTTCACCGCCGAAGACTTCTCCACTGCACACACTAACCATGATGATCCCATGGTCATTACCGCTATTATTGCTAACTGGAGGGTGAAAAAGGTGTTAATCGATCAAGGAAGCTCGGCAGATATCCTTTACTGGGAAACTTTCTTGAAACTTGACCTCCCCTCCGGCCTGGTAAAAGATCATGTCGAGCCCCTCGTTGGATTTGCCGGACAGAGGGTTCACACTCGTGGCTACGTCGATCTCCTCACCACTTTCAGGGACGACGAGGGAGGAAAGACCATCTCGGTCAGATATCTCCTAGTAGATGCTCAAACGTCATACAACGTCATTCTCGGCAGAAGGACATTAAATCAGCTGGGAGCTATAGTCTCAACCTTACACCTTGCGATGAAGTTCCCAACAGAGGACAAAGTGGTTACCATCAAGGCCGATCCTAAAGTGGCCCGCCAGTGTTATGCTCAGAGTTTAAAAATCCAGCCATATACCGTGAAGACTACCCCGACAGGAGAAGCATCGACCCACTGTTTAAACATAGAGTCGGAAGACTTGGATCTGGACCCTAGGTCGGATTTCCAAGAGTGCCGACCAGAGCCTGCTGAAAAAACTACTCCTTTTCAGATTGGCAGCCGAGCAGGACAAGTAGTCCAAATTGTGGTAACAATAGAAGGGCAGGCCAGGAAGAGTATGGAAAAGGTGCTGCTCGACAATGCCGGCTTGTTCGCATGGAGTGCTGGTGACATGCCTGGGGTAGACCCCAATATTTTGTGCCACAAGTTGGCCATAATGCCAGGTGCTTGCCCTGTAGCCCAAAGGAAGAGGAAGTTGGGAGAAGAAAAAGTGATTGCAGTTCGGCAAGAAGTGAGTAAGCTCCTGCAAGCAGGGTTCATCCGCGAAATCAGGTATACCACCTGGTTGGCGAATGTGGTGATGGTGAAGAAGACGAGCAGAAAGTGGAGAATGTGTACTGATTACACAGACCTAAACAAGGCTTGCCCAAAAGACACCTACCCGTTACCAAGTATCGATTGCCTAGTCGATGCTACTTCGGGCAGTGGAATGTTAAGTTTTCTTGATGCATACTCGGGCTACAATCAGATTCCTATGTACCCCTCCGATGAAGACAAAACAGCATTCATGTCTGACGTTCACAACTATTGCTACAAAGTCATGCCTTTTGGATTAAAGAATGTCGGAGCCACATACCAACGTTTGATGGATCAGGTGTTTAAGGAGGAGATCGGGGAGATCATGGAAGTGTATGTCGATGATATGGTTGTAAGGTCTAGGGGGGCTGACGATCATCTAGATAACCTTCAGAAACTGTTCAGCAAAGTGAGGCAGCATGACTTAAGGCTGAATCCTGAAAAGTGTGTTTTCGGGGTACAGGGAGGAAAATTTCTAGGGTTTTTGATCACGGCAAGAGGGATTGAGGCTAACCCTGATAAGTGCAAAGCTATCTTGAACATGAAAAGCCCGACGACCTTGAAAGAAATGCAAAGGTTGAACGGAAGCCTAGCTGCGTTGTCCCGATTCCTGCCTAGATTGGCCGAGAAGGCCAAACCGTTGTTTAAGCTGTTGAAACAAACCTCCAAATTTGAATGGAACTCAGAAAGTGAGAAGGCGTTCGTTGATTTGAAAGAAATAATAGCATCTCTCCCCGTCCTGCAAAAACCCTCCCCGAAAGCCGAGTTGAGTTTATACTTGTCGGCAGCTCACTCCACAATCAGTTCGGTTCTCGCTTTTGAGGCTGATGGAAAGCAATGTCCCACCTACTTCATCAGCAGAACTTTACAGCCCGCCGAGGAGAGATATCAAGTTGTGGAAAAACTTGTGTTAGCACTAATCTTCTCAGCCCGACGCCTGAGACACTACTTTAGAAGCCACAAAATTACAGTCAAGACCAACTATCCACTCAGGCAGGTGCTTCAAAAACCTGACCTGGCGGGACGAATGACAGCTTGGTCCATTGAGTTATCAGAATTTGGCTTGACCTTCCAAAGTAGGGGACCTATGATGGCCCAGTTTTTGGTTGACTTCTTGACCGAGCTCCCTCCGGCCTTATCTGATCGCAGCGAAGGGGAGGATCACCTATGGACACTAAGCGTGGACGGATCTTCCAACAAGAAAGGGAGTGGAGCTGGAGTGATCCTCGAGGGACCCTCAAGCCTAATTTTGGAGCAAGCGGTAAGATTTGATTTTGTAACCTCAAACAACCAAGCGGAGTATGAGGCCCTTCTGGCAGGACTACGTTTAGCCCAAGAGATGGGTGTAAAAAGGTTGAGATGTCACAGTGACTCACAGCTAGTCACCGGACATGTGAACGGAACTTACCAAGCTAAAGAGCCTCTACTCGCCCAATACCTTGAGTTGGTGAGAAAGAGCACGGCTTTATTCTCTGAGTTTAGCATGGTGCATGTTCCCAGAGCGGCGAATGAAAGAGCCGACGTACTATCTAAATTAGCCAGTACAAAGAAAACTGGTCAGTACCGCACCCTGATCCAAGAAACGATGGCGAGACCCTCCATTGAAGAAGTCATGTGTATCGCTCAGCCTCAGCCTCAAACTCCTTCGCCTTGGTATGAACAGGTTAGGGATTATTTGGAAAAGGGGAACCTACCTGGAGATGACGCTCAGGCTAAGAAGATACGTCGCCAAGCCGCCGCCTTCACCTTGGTGAATGGAGAGTTATTTAAGAGAGGATTCTCGGCCCCATTACTCAAATGCCTCGACCCCCAGCAAGCTGATTACGTTCTGAGAGAGTTACATCAAGGCATATGTGGGATGCATACCGGGGGACGAACCCTAGCGTGCCGAGTTCTTAGGGCGGGGTATTTCTTGCCGACCTTGAAGAAGGATGCCGAGGAAGCAGTTCGGCGCTGCGAACAATGTCAAAAGCATGGGCCTATCCCCCACATCCCTCAAGAACAGCTCCACACTATGATATCCCCTTGGCCTTTCATGAGATGGGGAATTGATATTCTAGGGCCTTTTCCTCAAGGAAGAGGGCAAGTTAAGTTCCTCATCGTGGCCATAGACTATTTTACCAAGTGGATAGAGGCAGAACCTGTACCTACGATAACAGCTCAGCAGGTGGAGAAATTTTGTTGGAAAAATATCGTATGCCGACACGGTGTACCACGCTCGGTCGTCACCGATAATGGGCGACAATTCACCGATGCCAAGTTTAAAGCCTTTCTAAAGAATCTGAGCATCCACCATAAGGTTACCTCGGTGGAACACCCCCAAACTAACGGACAGGCGGAAGCCGCAAACAAGGTCCTTCTCCGAGAATTAAAGAAGAGGTTGGGTGAAGCCAAGGGGTGGTGGGCGGAGGAGCTCCCGAGCATCCTCTGGGGGTACCATTGTACTCCGCAAACATCCACCAGAGAGACCCCCTACCGTTTGACTTATGGTAGCGATGCCATGATACCAGTCGAGATTGGCGAGCCATCCCTGAGAAGAGAAATGGCCTCAGAAGTTGACCAAGAGCATGGTTTAAGGACAGAGCTTGATCTGATTGGAGAGGTCAGGGACATGGCCAGAATCCAGAATGAAGCAGCGCAGCTTAGGGCTACTCGGCGGCCGAGAAAGTTCCGCCTAAGGGACTTGGTCTGGCGTAAAGTCGGAGAAGCCCGGAGAAACAGAGAGGAGGGCAAGCTCGCCCCCAATTGGGAGGGACCCTTCCGAGTGACTGAAGCATTGGCAAACGGGGCGTATCGCTTGGAAACTCTAGACGGGAAACCTATCCCCAGAACTTGGAACGTCACTCACTTGAAGGCCTATTACAGTTAATATAGGTAAGGTCGTAAGAAGGTTTTTCGTTTTCAATTTCGTTTGACATACGGAATAGAATCAAATATCATGTATCAGCCAACATTAATATATGAAATGTTCTTGCTTTAAAACACAACACTTGCCTTGTGAGCTCGAAATGTTGTTTCAAATTTAAACCGAAGGATATCCCGGTATTACGTGAAAGCTCGAAAATGAGCTCAGAAGTTTGTTTAAAAATTTAAACCGAAGAATATCCTGGTATTACGAGGAAGCTCGAAAATGAGCTCGGAAGTTTGTTTAAAAATTTAAACCGAAGAATATCCCGGTATTACGAGGAAGCTCGAAAATGAGCTCGGAAGTTTGTTTAAAAATTTAAACCGAAGAATATCCCGGTATTACGAGGAAGCTCGAAAATGAGCTCGGAAGATTGTTTAAAAATTTAAACCAAAGAATATCCCGGTATTACGAGGAAGCTCGAAAATGAACTCGGAAGTTTGTTTAAAAATTTAAACTGAAGAATATCCCGGTATTACGAGGAAGCTCGAAAATGAGCTCAGAAATTATATTAAGTTAATAAAACTGAAGAACATCCCGGTACTGTACAAAAGCTCTAAAATGAGCTCGGAAATTATTCAAAGTCAGTAAAGCCGAAGAACATCCCGGTACTGTGTAAAGGCTCTAAAATGAGCACAGAAATTATTAAAACCGAAGGACATCTCGGTTTCTTACAAATGTACTATTTACACAACGAGTAAGGAAAATCCTAATTATGATGTCAACGACATTACAAAAGGAGAGGAAAAGCACCGAGAGGAGTCAAGGTAGAAGTCCCCTTTAAAGGACAGCTAAACCTCACTCTTCAAGCTTAGCTGCTGAATTTTTGCCTGCCGCTAGAAGCTATCAACTTGAAAACTCTCGGTTCCTCATCCGACACCAGGGAAGCCGAGGTGTTCGGGGAAAGGGAACGGGCAGAGACGCGCAAGGAAACTACCCGGAAACACCTTGACTGGTCGAGACCCGGTAGCGGAGCCCCGAAACCAGAACTTTTCATTCCATACATCATCCAACAAAAAGGATTGCCCACCGAGGACAACAAAAAGACAGGAAAGGCCTTGTACCCCATCTATTAGCCTTGTGTTGGTACCTAACTCCGGCTGCAAAACAAACGCATTATTTTCTCAAGCACGAACTATGGCTATTTCTGGCAACAAAGAGAAGACCCATACTAATAAGAAGCAAAGAGTAACTGTACTCTATTTATAGGCAAAGCTATGTGAAGAGGAAACTGTTGCGTTAATTAATGAGTATCAAACTCCCAAAAGCTGAACGGTCGATTCCTAGCAAACTACTATTTACGATAACGTCAAGTCAAATCAGAGGCAGTTCACGAGACAAAAAAATGCAAGTTACAAGAAGCAATAACAGGGCACAAATATAAAAAAAAGATGAGAATGCATTAGTGGAAGCCATTGTTAGGAGTTCGGAAGAAAAGCCCGAGGGCGAAATATTACAAGTAAAAATAATCTATTCGTCTACAAGTTTTCCATCAACCACTGTTTTTTTCTCGTCCAGCTGAGAAATGTCCACGTCGGGATGAAAGAGCTTGATCTGCTCTAAGGCTCGGGCAAATCCCTCAGAAAACACCTCCAGGCCAATCTGAGTACGCCTCTCCACCTCGGCTTCCGCCTCCTCCACCCTGTCCGCCAGTGACTCATTATAATCCTCTACCTCGGTCAAAGAAGCTTGGAGTTTGGCCGACTCCTCCTTAAGCACGGAAATTTCTGCGTTCCGGTTTGTGACAGTCTCCTCGGAAGCCTCCAGTAGCTTCTTCAGGGCATCCTCCCGAGCTAGGCTTGAGGCTACGATGGCTTCCTCCTCAGCATACTTACGGTTAAGCTCTTGGACGAAAGCATCGGCCGCCTCTTTTTGCTCTTGGGCCATCTTCAACAAGGCTCGGGACTGTTCGACCTCCAACCCCAAAGCATGGAGAGCTTTGTCAGATTCCACTTTGTTTTTCAGAAGCTCTTGTTGGGAGGCCTGGAGAGTTTCAAAAGAGGATTGCGCCACATGGAGAGCTTCTTGGAGCTTCAAATTGGAAGACTGAGCCCTATCATAGGCTCCTTGGAGCTGTTGGTGGGCGTTCTGCATCTCGGACAGACGGCGGCAAGCTTCCACTCCCCCGATCACCTCGTCCCTGAAAGCCCAAGTATTACTGAGGTCAACAACCAAACTATTGTAAGACAAGGAAAGAATAAAAAAGAAAAAGACAACCCTATACCTCAGATGGTGAAAAGTTGCTACACTTCGCAGCATCATCAGATACGCCCCCTCCACCGCCTCGGTCGTGCCGACATAACGGATAAGCTTAGCATCATACTGAGTGGGGAAGGCCCCCTCGGCGAAGAAGTCTCCCACACGGACCTTGGTACCCCATAAAGAGGGAGGCCCGGGTTGACGGCAGGAGATGTGTTCCAACCGGGGAGCAATAGATGAACACCCGTGGAAGATTATTCCCCTAGGAGCCAACCGACCCGTACTCGTTGAAGTTTCAGGAGGGGGGTTGGCGACAGCAGGAACAGAGTCCCCAGCAGTGGAAGTAAATGTATGGTCAGCTTGGGGGACCTCTGTCTGGAGAGGAGGGACTACGGAGATAGGCGCCGCCGCGGTCGCCACAGGAAGCTCGTTCCCCCTATCAGGACTTGGCTCCCTGAGCAAAGGAGGAGCAAGTTGTGGCTCGCATGGAGCTCTCCCCACCTCACCAACGGTTGTGGAGTCGGAAAGCACTATGGTGCTAGGGCGAGAGGCCCTCTTGAAGCGTTTGACAGGAGGCTTGTTCTGAGAAGGCGGGGCTTGTGTCAATTTCCCCCTAGCTGATCTTCCCTGATCGGCCATCAGATCTGAAAATAAAGCAACAATATCAGTTAGGGAAGCCCTGACAAAAGTAAGAAAAAATCCTGTGACAAAGATACCTAAGAAGTCGCTTTGAGGGTCTTCAACATCTAATAGCCTCAAGACACGTCGGACATCTAAAGGACGGTCAAGAGCCATAATCTTCTTGACACTCTCCTTCTCCTCGGGGAGGAGGTCGGCATCTCTCCAAGAAGTGAACTTGATAGGGTGCTCACTCCAATAAAGAGCGAAGAGGGGCACCCGGCATTCGTCAAAAAGGATGCGACCACCCTCGGGATTTGGAGTCGGCTTTAATTTAAAGAATTTACTCTTGAAATTTTTAAATGATTGATGGTAGAGGGTGAACAGTGAGCCGTACTGGGCTCCATTAAGGGAGCACCAGCCGACCTTCCGACCATATTTAAGTTGGTGAAAATAAAGAAAAACCTTGGCCGAACAAGGAATGCCAAGAAAGGGACTCAGAACTTCAAAAGCCCTTACAAAAGCCCAGCTGTTAGGATGAAGCTGGGAGGGAGCTACATTCAAAAGACGGAGGACTTGATAAGTAAAGTCACTCAAAGGGAACGTGACTCTAAAGTCTCAGAACATGTGATCATACACACAGATGAAGTCGTCCCCATCAGTTGGAGGCTTCATAAAAACTCTCTCAAAAGGAAAGCACAACTCTACCCTAGTGAAATGTTCTAAACTCGGAATGATAGGGGGAAACATCCTCACTAGATCGCCAATCTGGTCCGAGGTCAGATCAGAGGCGTAGGAGTTCGCCTCGCCCGAAACCCAAGAATACCCGGCCGGAGCCGGAGGGAAAACCTTCTTGGGTCTGGGGGCTTTACCCTTCTTCGGGGGTGCCACCGCTACCGCAACCCCAGTTACCGCTGCTGCGGCGGCCGCTCGAGAGGAGCCGCCAACCGTCTTACCGGCGCGCACGGCAGAGGGACTACGAGTTCCCTCCGAAGAAAAAGACCCCCCAATGGGGGACACCTCTCGTGAAACCAAAGGTCTAACCTTTGAAGAATCAGAGGAAGATGGAAGAGACATGATGACTTACCTAGAAAAAGGGGTCCAATTTCTGACGAGGAAATGGTTTTCCGGCAACTGGCTAACACGAACTACCACGAACTGGACAAACGACGGTCGACAAACGAAAACGAGAGAAGGAGGAAACAAGGGGAGTGGAGCGCGACGGAGAAGACAAGTTTGAGAGGAAGACGAAAGTAGGGCAGCGCAAAGGTTCCTAAATTTTGTTTAAATGAGGAAGTTAGGGAATGCCAACCGTTGCACGACCGCAACTATTCCCGGTAATAAGTAAAGCAAATTTAAAAAGAAAAAACGTTTCGCCTACCGGGTGGCTAAAGGCGACCTTCGCATAAACCCAACCAGTTAAGGATGATTAAGAAAAATCCTCCCACGAGAGCTGAAGACATGTCTCGTCCTCGGTTTTTGGGGGCTTATGTACATCCCCAGATTGTCCGAGCTCAGCGCCGAGTAGCAGGCCGAGTTGAGTTGTCAGAAACAACCCTACCGACAGGACATGACGGGCGCCGTCAGACACTCTATGATAGATGTGACGTATTCCCCTCAACGCAATGATGACCATCGGAACTCGGGAATTACCCCTAGGTCGACACGTGTGCCTCGAGCTGCTCAGGACCGGAAATCATGGGATTTCCCCATCAACTACTCACCGTCATCAGCAGGGTATAAAAAACCCCTCAAAAGGTCAACTGGAGAGTAATGTTAATCTTCTACAACACAAACTTTCTTTCTCTCTCTGCAGACTTCCCTCAAAAACACAAATACTAACTTAAGCATCGGAGTGCCTTTTGCAGGTACCCCCCCCCCACTTTGGGTGTTCCCCAAGCAGATCGGACTTGGCTAGGAGGATCTCGTCCTTCTCCACTATCAAGGTCGGCCAAGCTCATCTCCGGCGGAACACCATAGTTATATTATCTTTGTGTTTCGTCATTTAATCCATTTTGTTTAGGATGCACATTTATCACTCGACAACCCTAAGTTCGAAAACTTAACCATCCACACTCGGCAGCCCCGGGTGGGGAACATCAATAATCGGCACCCGACAATCCCGAGTGATAACCTTAATTAACTACACTTGGCAACCCCGAGTTATGAACGTTAACGTTAGTAATCTGCGCTCCGCTCGGCAGTCCCGAGTGATAAGCTTAATCATTTGCACTCGGCAACACCGAGTTAAAAACGTTACAAATCGCACTCGACAATCCCGAGTTGAGCACACTACGTTTTTGTTTTCCTCGGCCTTCTCGAGTAGTGGATCATTTACACTCGGCAAACCCAAGTTGACACGTTAATCACCTACCTTGGCATCCCTAGGGCCTGCTACACATGATTATTAACTGATCTAGTGAAACTAAATTTAGACATCACTATGCAAACACTAAGGAAAAACGGATAAAACGACAAATATGAGTCGTTAAAAAGCAATGGTAATTATCACATATTACAAACAATCAATTAAAATAGACAAACAAAGTCCTGAAACGCTGAAAACAACAAACATAAATCGGGACGCAGCCCGCAAAATACACACCACTGTCATTGTTCAGCAATAAGGGTGTACTGGCCCGGCCCGGCCGACCAGGCTCTGCTCAGCACCAATTCCTTCATTTAGCTTAGCCTCGTCCAACTCCTTATTCAACCGTGTTGCCTTATCTTCAAGACACTGGGTTTGCTCCTCCCAGCACGTGACCTCAGCCGATAGTGCCTGCACGTTGAGCTCCACCTCGGACTTGTCCATGGTCAGTTTTTGTGCCTGCTTCTGGAGCTCGGCAATAGAGTCGGCTTGCTCAATCTTCTCCTTGCAATTACGCAATAGAGCCAGGCAGCGACTCAACATGATCTTTACCCCGTTGATCTTTACCCCATCCACCCAGCTCAACATGATCTTTACCCCATCCACCCGGCTGGCTATGCCAATAGCAGACAACACCTCCTTGTCGTACGAGCTTGGAAAGTCAGTCCTTACCTGTATCTGGCGACCGCTTAAGTTAATGTCCCATAAAGACCTATCAGTAGGGGCGTTGGTCGAGATGTGTTCAACCCAGGCCATTTTGACCCGGCCGCGCCAGATGGCACCTGTCGGGATCTGTCAAGTCGCCACCTCCATTTCAGTTGTCAGGAAGGACGAAGACTGAGGAAGCTCTTCGTGTGCCTGTGGTGAAACAATCATCTTCTATTTCTTGGAAGATGATCCGAAAGAGTCCCTGATCCTGCATCGCTAGGTCGAACTCTCTTCGGAATCTTCACCATAGTAGCAACAGTACCTAATAGCGACATCACGTGGGGAACACTTGGTCTTGGCATAGGTATCATAGCCTTTCTGCAAACACAACACAACACACAAGTCAAAACATAATAAAAATGGTAAAGCCATCGTACACAGAAGGGATACAATCTACTTCCCCAAGTACCCAGGAATAAGAAGGGTCAGTAATGGCTGAAAATTTATCGGCCCTAGAAACCCCTACCCCACCTTGCTCTGGAATAGGAAGCTTCCCCTTCCTAAAGGCTCCTAACTCTAGGAGAACAACAGAATCTACACACTATATATCATTTTTCAAAGGCGACTCAGTTCCTACCAAGTGAGTATCACTAGAAGTTACATAGACTACACCCATAGCAGCAATAGAAGACGAAGAACTTGAAGAGATGTACCTAGTTACGGAAGCCGAGAACCTACGAGGCAAGCGGTGAAGATACGGGAAGGTGTAGGGAGAGGCAATCACAAGCAAAGTACATAGGGCAGTAAGTAGGCAACGAGCAAACGAAACAAGAAAAGAGGAATACACAGTAGGAATAGGAATATATGTACATAAAGGTTAATAACTTGAAGACCTAAAATCCTAATGAAACGTGCCATCAGTTCAAAAATAAGGAAAATCCAAACGATTCTAGGACTTATCTATGGTGAACATTACTCTTCTAAGATATGGAAGGAAATGATTAGAACCTGCAACCATGACAATAAGAAAATCACTTGTCATATGACAAAGATTTACAATAAAATATGCTTCGACATGGATATAACTTGCAATGAAACTCCGGCCACATCATCAAGACCAGATATAGTGTATGCAAAGCAAACACCCATTATAAGTTCTTGGTTTGATATATAGGTTTTGTACCGGGCTGAGGATGAGCACCGAGCTCATCCCCTAGACCCGGGCTCACCCCACTGACCGGGCTGAGCTCGACATAAACGGAACATATCTGGACAAATATGGACATATATCTTTTCCTTGGTTTATCGGGATTCTTGGGCCTGAAGCAATCTTCCCCATGAAATCCACGAGTATTGAACCCTAATTATGATCCCTATAAATACCAATAGCGGACTAAAAAATAACACGAAATAAAACCAAAATTACTCATACAAATCAACGAAGGTTCCCACCCCTCACGCCGCCGGAATTCTCAGGGCCGAGCTGAGCTCGGGCCACCTCAGAATCCAGCAAGAACATTTGGCACACACCATGGGGCGAGATAATTCTTAATCCCACAACCACTTGCTAGTTCTTAATCCCACAACCACTTGCTAGTTCTTGATCCCGCAACCGTCCCAGATGGTTCGCACTCGTAGCAACTCTAATGCCGTGGTGGATCCCGCCATAGCGGAACTCATACAATCACGGGTGGACGCGGCGTTGGCGGAGACTCAAGAACGGATGGACGCTCGCGTGGAAGCTTTGCGAGCCCATAATCGAGAAATTGAGAGGGCCCTGCAGACCACACAGGCGAACTTAAATACTGTCCAGCGACAGCGTGAAGCCGATCTTCTAGAATTACAGGCCCTACGACAAAGGAACCAAGAAGCTCCGGGTAGGACCCCCCTCATTCCCAACCGGGATGACGAGCCAAGGCTTGAAGAGGAGGCCAGGTCCAATTCGCGCGTCGGTCCCAACAACCCACGCACTACGGGGGAGGATATGCATGTCGCAACCTCCGCGCCCCGGCATGATCTCTCCCAGATTCGGGCAGCTATCTCTTCAGCCCGGTCAGTGGGGTGAGCCCGGGTCCAGGGGATGAGCTCGGTGCTCATCCTCAGCCCGGTACATCCAAGCCAAGGAGCCCCTCCTACAGCAGTACTATCATAGAGTGAAGAACATGCTTTCCCACTTTGCCAAGTTTGAGATCGTCCATGTTCCCCGCGAACAAAATAATAGAGCTGACATCCTGTCCAAGCTGGCGAGTTCCCGCAAAGGGGGACAGCACCATTCAATCATTCAAGAAGTACTCATCTCCCCGAGCTGGGACAAGGATGAGGTCTACTCGGTCAATATAGAACCGAGCTCGTGGATGACCCCCCTCATATCATATTTGCAAGACAACGTCTTGCCCGATGACAAGAACGAGGCCCAAAGGGTACGTCGTCAAGCCCCTTACTACGTACTACGGGATCGAGACCTGTTCCGAAGAGGCTTTTCTTCCCCTTTACTGAAATGTTTGACCAAAGAACAAGCCCAGTACATGATGGACGAGCTCCATACAGGCATCTGCAGGAATGCACTCGGGGCAAAAAACATGGCGGCCCGATTAGTCTGTGTTGGGTACTACTCGCCCACGATGAAGAAGGATGTCAAAGACTATGTTCGGAGCTGTAAAAAGTGTCAGGAACACGGTTCGCTGCCGACAGCACCGTCGACCGAGCTCCAGCTCATTTCGTCACCTTGGCCCTTTGCCTTATGGGGGATGGACATCCTCGGCCCATTCCCACCCGCGTAGAGGCAAACCAAGTTCTTGCTCGTGGCCATCGACTACTTCACCAAATGGATCGAGGCCGAACCTGTAGCAACGATATCGGCCAAGCAGGTTTAAAAATTCGTTTGGAAACATATCGTTTGCCGGCATGGCATACCTCACGGCCTGATCACCGACAATGGGCGACAGTTCACAGATGCTACATTTCGCACATTCTTATCCCAGCTCGGTATCCAGCACAAGAAGTCATCGGTGGAGCATCCCCAAACAAATGGGCAAGCCGAAGCAGCCAATAAGGTTATCCTCAACGAGTTGAAGAAGAAGCTTGGTCGAGTAAAAGGAGATTGGGCGGAAGAAATACCGAGCGTATTATGGGGATACCACTGCACGCCTCAATCCTCCACTAACGAAACGCCGTTCCGCCTCACATATGGGTTCGATGCCATGATACTGGTTGAGGTCGGCGAACCCTCGTGGAGGAGGTTAACGTACACATCCTCAAGCAATGACACGGCCCTCAGGGAGGAGCTCGACCTTATCGAAGAAGTCCGAGAAGAAGCTAGAGTAAGGGAGTTAGCCACAAAGTTACGAGCAGCTCGTCGTTATAACTCCCGAGTTCGGGAACGGTCTTTCGTCCCGGGTGACCTCGTTTGGAGAAAGACCGGGGAGGCTAGGCGAGACCGAGCTCATGGCAAGCTCGCCGTCAACTGGGACGGCCCCTTTCGCGTCCTCAAGACCCATCAGAATGGAGCTTACAAGTTACAAGAAATAGGGGGACGTCTAATTCCCAGAACTTGGAACGCCAGTCATCTGAAGCCCTACTTTAGCTAGCGTATGCCTTTTTAATTTAATGTTCAATTCGGTAAAATTTAAGCAATTTGTTAGGTTTTTAATTTGTCATAGAGGTGTACTCTTTTTCCTAAGCCCGGGTTTTTCCCTAAGGAGGGTTTTTCCGGGAAAGGTTTTAACAAGGCACCACGTTAGTATTCAATAAAGGAGAATTTTACCGTCACACTATGTTTCTACCGTGCTCGGCGGCTACCGAGGTAAAGGAGACATCGCGTCCCTTTACAAACTTTCTACCGACCTCGGCGGCTACCGAGTTAAAGGAGACATCACGTCCCTTTATGAACTTTCTACCGACCTCGGAACGGCTACCGAGTTAAAGGAGACCTTGCGTCCCTTACGAGTTCCTACCCTGCTCGATTACTACCGGGCTTGCCGTGGACATTCCGACAAGGCTCAATCAGCACCGGGCTGCGAGCTTGAACCCGAGACCCGTTAGAGGTCGGTCGGGCGAACGACACAAGCAAGCATTCAAGTAAAACAAGTGTAGAATAATGCGATGAGAAGAAGAATAGAGCGGAAATACTAAAGCAGAAGAACACAGCATGAAGGCAAGACAACAATATTAAATGGAAGAAAAGTAAACATTGTACGGCCTAGAAGACCTTAGTTACAAACCAAAGCCGACCTTAAAGGCCGGCAACAAAAGAAAGTACAAAAAAAAAAAGGGAAAGTTTAGTCGGTGCGGTCCACCCACTCCCCATCCACGACGTCCTTGACATAGTCAAAGGACTCGGGATCCAACGTCAGAGCTAGGTAGCAGGCTTGCTGGACTGCCCCGTCAAAGCCCGAGCAGAAGCTGGGCACAGCAACCTCCTCCATCTGCTCCATCTTAGCTTTTTGACTCGAGATGATCTGCTCGGCCGCCCCGAGATGCTCTGTCAATCCCAACACCTTAGCCTCAGCACTCACAGCCCGGTCGCCTGCCGAGGCCAGCCTGCCCTGAAGCTCCTCTTCTTCAGTCTTGGCGGAGACAAGTTCCCGCTCCATCTCTTCTCTAGCCAACCTCAGCTTGGTGGCCTCTATTTCCCAGGTAGCCACCCGTGCCGCAAACTCTTGTTCTCGGCGCAATGAGGCGGCCTCCAACTCGGCTACCCGGGCTTCCATCTGAGACGCCCGCCTCTTGCTGTGCCGAGTTATCGCGGTCAGGCGGCTCAGCAAGACCTCGGCACCATTTAGGTTGTCCACCACCATCACTACGTCAAGAAGTAGGTTGTCGTAAGAGCTGGGGAAGGGTTGACCGATCTGAATGTGCTCTCCCCGAAGAGAGGAATCCCACAGGGATTGGCCGGGCAGTACGTCGGCCGCCATTTGCTCTATGCGGGGCTCAGCGCCTTCCTTGCCGAGCCAAGAGGCGCCCGGAGGTAGCTTGGCAGAAGTTTTCACAGTAGTTGGCGGCACACCCCCGTCCTCAGATACCAGGTTGGACATGGCCACCTCTGCCCGAGGGGTAGGAGTAGGGGAGGCTGAAGCAGCATGATATTCTCCAGGGGAAACAGCAGCCTCCTCGACCCTTGGCCTCTTAGCGGGGCTAAGGGCGATTTCGGGAAGGGGAGGTCGGGTAGCCGGGCTGGGTCCTCGGGAGAGAGGTCCCCGCCCCTTTTGTCCGGAGCCCAGTCTGCGAGCCCTCAAGGCAGCCACCAAGCTGAAATTATCCGACATCAGATCTGCAAACAAAGGCGCAAGTCAGTAACGTATTCAATAATTCAAGATAAAAGAAGCAAAGTATTACCTAGGAAATGTTGGAAAGGGTCTTCCTCCCGGGCAAAGTGTATCAGAGCCCGGCTACTAATTGGTAAGGGGAGGCCATGAAGGACTTGGATAATGTTCCTATCGCCCGGGGTCAGAACTTCCTCAGGGAATTTGGTGTATTTACGAGGAAGGCACCAGTATAGAGGGTACCTCGGCTCTAGGTTATCCTTCAGGAAAAGGGCCTTAACAGCCCTATTGTCGACAGGGGACAACTTGAAGTAGCGCTCTTTAAACTTTTTGTACGACTGAGCATAAGGAATGAGCAGGCCGCCCCAGCGCGGTAGCTACTCAAGGAAGCCCAGCCCACCTTGGGACCATGCTTGAGTTTGTAATGGTAAAGAAAGACACGAGAGCTCGGCCTGAGGCCGAGCATCTTGCACAAGATTTGGAAGGATAACACCTCGGTCTCGCAGCGGCTAAGGGGAAACATCAGGCCGTACTCCTTGAACATATACTCGTACACGGTTATGGTGTACCGACCTGAAACGAGGGCACGAGCGTGCACCCTCTGATTACGCTTACAAGTCCGGAACCTGACCGCGTCATCGTACCCTTCGCGAACAACCTCGTATTGATCTATAAGGGCTTGGACTTTGTCGGCGCTATCATAAACGGAAACTCGGCTAGAGACTTCTCCTATGAGCCACAAGAAGTCGGGCTCGCCGGCGGGGATGGGGACATCGAGGTCGGCCTCCTCAGGCTCCCTCGTTATCCCCTCCTCGGCTGATCCAGGAGGGGCATCCCCGCCACCCGATGCCTCCACGGCACCGTCGACAGACCGTACCCCGGTCTCAGCAGGGGAGACCTCGGCAACCCCGACCCCAGTGAGGGAGCACTCGGTTACCTCGGCCTCGGTCAGGGGGACCTTGGGATTGTCTCCACCACTTAGTGCCCCTTGCGACACCTTTAGTGGACCTTACCGCGGCCCTAGTAGGGGAGACCCCGGTAGCGGCAGAGTTGGGTCCAGACCCGGAATCGGCCTCCGCCATGGACACCTCAAGGGAGGGGGAAGAAGCCTCCATTGACTCGGGCTCCGAGCCCGAAACTGAAGGGGGAATCAGACTCTCTACACTATGGGTGGCAGAGGAGTGCGAGGAAGACATACCTAGGGTGAGCGAAGAGCAGAAATTGGGGACGAGCAAAAACGGAGAACGTGGAGACAATGATGAGACAAACACAGTCCGAACCAAGCCTTGGAACACCACAGGTGACGAACAAGGCGGACAGAGATGGCGGCGAACAAGAGTGAACTTTGAGCGGCGAACCAGAAAACGAGTGCAAGAGGGGAATGACACAGAGGAGACGAGAAAGCGAAGTGGGCGAGTAAAGGAGAAAATGAAGGGCCCAAGGGGTATTTTAAGGAAGGAAAAGAGCTGTTAGAGGGGTGCAGTTCACAAAAATGGTAACTGAAAAGCCCTTAACGGCCCACTAACCGCATTTAACGCAAAATTAAATAAAAAACTTAATAAAATTAAATGAAGGAATACCAACCGTTTCGACAGTTTCCCGCCATTAGACATCGGAAGACCGGGCTCATGACTTAAACTCATGCCACTTGATCGCTTGGCATGAGCTTGAGGGGCTGATGTACCGGGCTGAGGATGAGCACCAAGCTCATCCCCTGGACCCGGGCTCACCCCACTGACCGGGCTGAGCTCGACATAAACGGAATATATCTGGACAAATATGGACATATATCTTTTCCCTGATTTATCGGGATTCTTGGGCCTGAAGCAATTTTCCCCATGAAATCCACGAGTATTGAATCCTAATTATGATCCCTATAAATACCAATAGAGGACTAAAAAATAACACGAAATAAAACCAAAATTACTCATACAAATCAACGAGGGTTCCCACCCCTCACGCCGCCGGAATTCTCAGGGCCAAGCTGAGCTCGAGCCACCCAGCAAGAACAGGTTTGATTCTCAGAATTCCAGAACTAATTTTCTCATGGCCATTAACTTGATGTACATATTATTGTAAGATGCACTGTAGAATTTCTAACAACTATATAATGGATGAGAATTTGAGATGGTAGGTAGTATTGGTCATACCAACAACAAGATGCAAACATGCATTACAACTATAAGTGGGGTATCATTGTTACACTTATTTTTGAATAGTAAAATGGCATATAAAGTTGATAAAGGGTAAAGCTTTAAATAATACTTCGTTACACTTTTGTCCGTGTGTTTTTAAGTAGCACGGTGAAGAGAGAAAAAAGTGTGAAAAGAAATTATGTTTCTTCTTACTCTCTTCTTATGAGGTGAAATAATGCAACTTTTAATCATGAATACATTATATATATTAACTTGATTTGTTTTTTACCAATATAATAGTTAAGTAGTTAAGAGACAAAATTCTTCTTTCTTTTTTTCTCCGTCTAATTTGTTAGGAGAGAAAAGTTAAAAATATACATATTTAATAAGATAATTCAGCAAGTTCTTAATTTTTTTTACTAACTCCAAAAATTACTTAAATTATTTATTAAAAAAAGTTTCAAACTATTACTTTTTAATAACTTTTTATGTTTTTAAAAATAGTAATTTCTAATTATGATATTAATTTATAATAACTCATATACTATACGCAGAAATGATTTCAAATAAATTCCTTTATTATAATTGTTGTATTTGACATCATCTAAAAATATAAAACAGATAAAAGATTAAATAATTTTTGTCTTTTGATATTAGGATGCATTGCACAGAAATTACAATTAAGGAACAATAGATATATGCAGCAGGTTCCATAAATAATTTTGTTATTTGATATTATGATGTAATGCACAGAAATTACAATTAATTAAGTTATTCATTTCATTTGTTAATAATTATTTAAGATTAAATAATTAAAGAATAATTATTTATTTATTTAATATTAGAAAAATTAATTTAAATTATTGTATCAAAAAAATTATTAATTAAATTTATTTAAAAATATAATTTTATATATTAATGTTATTCTCTTATTATTATTCTCTTGTTATCAATTATTAATTTTCTTTAAACAGGATTTCTTGGTTCGAGTCCGTTGTTATCGACATATCTTTATGTTATCGACACAATTTTAATGTTCAACTTAATATCTTAAGACGATTGTAACACCTCAATTTATATATATATATATATATATATATATATTCTAATTTTTCTGTGGTTAGAGTGAAAATAAATATATCACTATATTGGGAACCCAAAGTTGTGAAATATTTCTTTAACTATTTAAACTTAAAAAGATAAATTGATTATAGGTATACTTCAGTTAATTTTAGATAAGATCTTAGATATCTCTTTCTTTTCCAATATTTTATTCTGAATTCAACAAGATATATTGTTTATTTAAAAAATAATTTTAACAAAATCAACTTGTATTATTTATAATAAATATTTATTAATTTAATTAATAAATTTTTAAATTCAAAAAATCCTTAAAACAATTATTTAAAATATTCAAACACATATAATTAAATTTATTAACTTGTAACCTAAATAAGAGAAGAGATTTTAGGGTGTTATAATGCTTATATAAAATTTTTTATAACATATAAAATATAAGACATATCAATTAGAATCAAATGATATATTTGAAATAATTGATTTATGAATAAAATTATAAAAATATAATAATTACAACTAAATAATATAATTGAAATGATTGATTTACAAATAAAATTATGAAAATAGAATAAATAAAAAATAAATTATAAATACTTTAAAATATTATGTATATTTATATCATTTTATATTTATCAGTTATTTTAATAGGTATTAAATTAAATATTTTAATCTGATTAAATTCATTTCTTAAATTTCAGTTGAGAACTTCTAGATTAATTTTTTATTCCATAAATAAATTTATTAAATTTGGTTTCAAGATCATTCAATTAAGTATTAGAATCTGGAACCTGTTATCATTTACATGAATATAATGTTAATTATGAATCAAATATTTATTATAATTTTATTTATTTATTCATTAAAACAAAAAATGAATTATAATAAAAATAATTAATTTTTGATAATTAGTTACGTGAAAACAGAATTCACAATTTCTTTTACTATAATTGCTGTAGTAAATCCTCAAAAATTCCTAACATATAAAAAATTGAATAACATTTATCATTCTGTAATAAACGTGTTTATTTATATTATTTTAAATTTATCAGCCATTTCAACAGGTATTAAACTAAATACTTTGAATTAAATGAATTCCATTTTCAAGAACTTTCAAACTAATTTTTATTTCATAAGTGAGTTAATTAAATTCAATTTCTAAATTGACAAACTGAAGTAATTTACAAACATTTCAGTTAATGAATTGATAGATGATCATTATATTTACATAAATAATAAGACATTTACCCCCATTTATTTATAAATATTTAATATTAATAAAATTAAATAATATTTAATTATTTCTTCAATACGGAAAACAATCACATAAAAATTAGTTTAACATTTTGCATTAAAATAAAAATTATTAAATACATCTATTTAAAAATATAATTTCATATAGATACATTATTCTATAATATGAATTGTTTATAAATTGTTTTACCCATCTATAATATGATGATAGTTATATAATTAAAAACTATTTTTTCAACATAATTTAACTATTTTAAGATAATAATATTAAATTTTCTGTAACATATAATATATAAAATATGTTATTACAATTAATGATATAATTGAAACAATTGATTTACAAATAAAATTACAAGAATATAAAACTTACATAAAAATGTCATGCAAACATATTTATGTATATTATTTTAAATTTATCAGCTATTTATCGATAAATATATTTTTCAAATTTCAATTAAGGGTTCCCAAATTTATTTCTAAATCATTTGTATATTAACGTCTACGTCATTATAATATTAATTGAATAAGTCCTCGAAGATTGTGTAACACATAAAACATTGAATATTTATTGCGTTAGTATTTTAATTGTGACAGGGACAATACAATGCATATATACATCTGCTCCTGTAGTAAGTAATGAAAATAGACATTTATTTATAACAAAAGTCAATTTTGGACTTTTTCCCAAAACATTTATTTCAATTAACAAACATTAAATTGACAATAGACAATTCATGTATGTTATGTTATATATACGCAATGGTTTGCATAAATAACGAGACATTTCTTTATATTTTTAAAATATTTAAATTGATAAAGACATGTATATATTTAGCATTTATTTCAATATTTTATTGGATTGTATAAATATTAATTGAAGGAGAAAATTAATCAAGTTCTTAGTTCATTTACGTCATTTTAAAAAATTAATTTAAATTTTTGTATTAAAGTAATAAATCATTAAATACATTTATTTAAAAATATGCATAAAGAAATATTATTCTTTTATTATTCATATTTTACCATTACTTGTCACTACTCGATTCTGATTGAAGAAAAAGAACATCATAATTCATTAATTATCATGCATATATTCTGATTAATATATTTTTATCAATAAAAAAGCTAAAAATTACATTAAAAAAATATCAAGTAAACGTGTTTATTTATATTATTTCAAATTTATCGGCCATCTAGGTATTAAACTAAATACTTTAAATTAGATGAATTCCATTTTTAAGAACTTCCAAACTAATTTTTATTTCATAAGTAAATCAGTTAATTCAATTTCTAAATTGATAAATTGAAGTACTTTACAAACATTTCAGTTGATGAATTGATAAAGGATCATTATATTTACATAAATAATAAGACATTTACTCCATTTGTTTATAAATATTCAATATTAATAATATTTATCTTTCGATATTTCTATGACGTTAGTATTTTAATTTACAGGGATAATACAATGCACACATACACCACTGTTAATGTAGTAAATAATGAAAATAGACATTTATTTATAACACATGGCTGCTTATCTTATTTTATCCTTATCATATCTTATTTATCCAATAATAATTATTATCTTAGATTTTTTTTATCTTATTAAATTCAACTTTATCTTTTCTTTTACGGATATTATGTAACATGTACAATAAAATTTAAAATTTAGACCTATACAAGGAAACACTAATTTCATATAAAAATAATTAAAATACTTGATTATGCTATTTCTAACTAAAATTTTGAGTTAATATATATGTTAATTATATGGGATCATCAGTCAAGATGTTAATAAATACATACATATTTTAATAACGTAAACACATCTTTTTAGTATAAAGCACATTAATAAGCACGTATCTTCAAATAATAAATAAGAATAGATTAGTTAATAAATGTTCAAAACATTCTGTTAAGCACAGTGCTACAATTTCTAAACTTTTTATTTAATAATAAAATATTAATATTATATATTGTATCCATAACTCAAGTTGATTTCCTATCATTTGAAACATTATCAAATTAATGTGATATTTAAAAGGGCAACTAGTAAAAGAAAAAGCTATTAAAATTAGACAAGGAGCAGATAAACTCTGTCACCTCGTTGCATAGGGACATATGAAAAATAGATACATCGACACATTAAAGTGAAATAATGAGCGACCTCGAATACATATGAAGTGAAATAATTAAGGATAAACATGTGTGGACAGGAAAGTGTAACATCTGGGTCTCAAAATTTTAGGTTTTAAATTAAAATTTTGTTATTTTATTTTAAAATAATTATTAAATTTTTTTTAAAAAAATAAATAGATCAATAAAAATAAATTTTCATAATACTCCATTCTATTTAGTATTAAAAAAATTATTATTATTCAAATCATAATTGATTTGGAAATTCTATTTTCTAATTAATTAAAATAAGATAATTATAATTTTTTATTTCTAGTGATTATTTGTTATCATCTTTAAGTTTTAGTTTCTTGTTACTCGTATTTCAATTAACAAACATTAAATTTAATAGACAATACATGTATGTTATATATACTAAATGGTTTGTATAAATAATGAGACATTTATTTTTTTTTAAATACTTAAATTGATAAAGACATGTATATATTTAGCATTTATTTTAACATTTTATTGGATAGTGTGAATATTAATTGAAGGGACAATATTAATATGTGTATATTATATGTACGTCTCATAAATAATGAGACATTTATTTTTTAAAAAAATTCTTAAATTGATAAAGACATGTATATATTTAACATTTATTTCAATATTTTATTGGATAGTATGAATATTAATTGGAGAAAATTAATCAAGTTCTTCGTTCTTTACTTCATTTTAAAATAATTAATTTGAATAATTGTATTAAAGTAATATATTATTAAATACATTTATTTAAAAATACGCATAAAAAAATATTATTCTCTTATTATTCATATTTATCATTACTTTGTGACTACTCCATTCAATTTGAAGAAAAAAACATTATAATTCATTAATTATCATGACTATATCTTTAGCGTGATAATAATAAATTTTATAAATCATTAAATATAATTTTCAAAAATATCATTTCGTAAAATAATGGTATTAAATTGTTATTAATTAAAATATAATAACAACAATTAATTTATAATAATTCGTCTATAATGAAAACGTAATTCAAATAATTTTTTTTATGATAACTATTATAATAGACATAAAGAAAAATCCTTTGACAGATAAAAGATTGAATAATATTCATCTATGCATGTTACCAATTTATTATCTTAATATTTCAATTGAAAAGGGACAATACATATAAGCAGCTAATTACTAATATAATAAATATTAAAGATATTTATTATAATTGACAAACATTAAATATATAATACATATATGCAGTGGTTTCCATCGAGAACGAGACATTCATTTCAATGTTTTGTTGGAAAGTGTGAACATTAATTGGAGGAAAAAGTTAATTAAATTTTTGTTTCATTATCATTATTGTTTAATATTAAGATAATTAAAGAATAAGTAACTATATATTCTTTATTAAAAAAAATTCAGATAAAAACTAATTTAAAATTTTGTAAAAAAAGTAAAAAATCACTAAGCATATTTATTTAAAAATACAATTTCACGTAGAAATGTTATTCTCTTCCTACTAATATTTTACCATTACTTATGTCACTTTACTATTAATTATCATGAAACTGTATTTATTTACAATATTTTATATTTGTCGGCTATTTTAATAAGTATTAAACTAATACTTTTAATTTAATAAATTCATTTTTTAAACTTTCAATTAAGAGCTTCCAAATTAATTTTTATTTCATAAATAAAAAAAATTAGTTTCAATTTCTAAATTATTTTAATATTATCACTTAAGTGAATATAATATTAAATATTAATTAAATATTTTCTTTGATTGTTAGAATTTTATTTATTTATTTAAAAAGGAGAAAATAAACTCTAATAATAATTAATATATAATAATAACATATACAACAAGAACGTAATTTAAATAAATTTCTTTAAGATAATTATTGTATTTGACATAACAATAAATAATAGGAAAATTTGTTGGACAGGGTGATATTTAATAAAATGAGAAAATTATTTGTGTTTAAACATCTTAATTCAACTTTTTTTTTCATAATATCAACAAAAAAATATCAGCGGAAAAAAGATATTAAATTAAAAATATTTAATGTTTTATATAAAATAATTTTATTTAAAAAGTATATAAATATATTACTTTATACTAATAACATTTTATCACTCCTCACATAAATGTGGTGTGGTGAAACACACTTTTATAGAAATTCGTATCAAAGATGATATGTGGAGAAGATTAACGGGAAGATTCTCTTTTGTATTATATTTTAAGATATTTTCCTTTATTCTAATATGATATCATTTCATATTAATAATATGTGTAACACCTTTAAATCACTATGACATGTCCCAAATTCTTTATGATTCACGGAAAATAATTATATCATTAAATGAAGGAACTAAATTTTATTTCATAACATAAATTTTAAAAATAAATTTCTACAATCGTAAAAATCTCACAAGATAAAATCGTCTCAAATAATGAAATTACTAACAGATAAACAAATATTTTAGCATTTATAAATAAATGCAGTCATACGAATTCAAAAGAAAAAAGGAAACAACATGCTACGTCTTCAAGAAATCGGGTTCTTTTCTTAGCTTAAGTTATTTTCGTCTCCCACAAACTGCTCGCCTGTTCACAGATTCATCACAGGTGTCAACCACAAACACAACACAAGGTTAGTTCACATTTTAATAATATTAATAATAATAATAAGATCAACAAGAACAATTTAACACAAGGAACCAAGAATGTACACACTCAATTCACAATTTATTTAAACCAATTGTATCGTGTGCAACCTAGTATGATGCATGTTGCTCACAATTCCCTCTCATGCCATGTGGTACCATTAAAACCATTGAACAATGTCTAGAGTACATGTCACCTCTGACACTCTCACTAGAGATACTGGACAGTCATAGTCAGGTAGCCAGTGTTGCAACGAGACTCACTCCCACTCATGGTGATCGTTCATAGTGGAAGTTTTCCCCACCGCGAATACCCTCATAGTCCTAAGTCATTACATCGACCTGTCAAGGACCAACCGTTCCAGTTTCATTCATCCTCACTTTTCGAAAACATTTCCATGCCTTTAGCATTCATAATAATCTTTCTCATTCTTAAAACAACAAGGGGCAACATCACTGCTCCTTTTGTCAGTAGGCATCATCCTCTCAAACAAAAAAAAACATTAACAATAGATTATTATGAACTTAAATGACTCATCCATGCAATATGACCCGCAAAATTAATCTTTCAGTCCACACCATTCATCTCATCGTATAGAATATTTCACACCACAATTAAGTTAACTAAAATAATTACGCTAAACTAACTATAACATAACTGAAGAATAACACTAAACTCCTAAATTATTTCAATATAATCTCAACTCAACCATACATACAAAAATAAATAATTAAATAAGTAACAAAACCATATAATTTACTACATGAATTAAAATTAACATTACTGGAAAAGTATAATATAATTAAAAAAATAATTACAACTAATAAAAAAAATTTATGATACACAATATCAAATAAAATATTATATTGAACAATTGAAAGATAACCGCATATTAAATTAAAACAAACAATTCTAATAATGATAGCTCAATAATTTAATTAATTAGTTAAATAATAAAGCTAATATAAAGAATAAAAAGAGGGAAATTATTACTAAAGTAATCATAACCGAGATTAAAATAAAATATTAAAATAAAATAACTTAACCCCTTTATAATATATATATATATATATATATATATATATATATAAAGAAAAGGAACAATATGTATTTTTATTTTAATATAAAACAGTTTCCTTCTTTCGCTCCTCCACCATCGTCTTTCTCACTCAACCTTCACCAAGTGTCTCTTTCTCTACTCAATTCCCTCTCAACCTCACCGCAATGAAAACCCACACAAAACTCCCCAGTAGCCCCTAATAGGGAACCAATATCACAGTTTGTTGGGAATTTAGAATGCTTAAAAACATAGTACGAGGGAGAAAAAAAAAAGAGCACACAAAAGATTAACATGGTTCGGTGCCTCAAGACCTAGTCCACGATCCCACTGGGATAAAATTCTCACTATGTGTAATTTTTTAACGGAAAAATCACAAACCCTCCTCACATGTAATTTTTGGACGGAAAAATCACAAACCCTCGCACCATATAGTTTTTGGAAGGAAAAACTATAAACCCTCGCACCATATAGTTTTTGGATGAAAAAACTACAAACCTTCACTACATGATTTGACACACACTACCTAAAACCTAATACACTCCTTTACTAGATTTAAGGATGTGGTGCAAGTGAATAAAACCTAATACTCTACCTTATATAGGTTTTTCACTCATCTCTCTTTTTAATACTCTTCGATGTGGGACTTTGAATTAACAAGACTCAACAAATCTCCCCTTAATTTAAAGTCCTACACTTCTACAATAATCCTTCTTTACATCAAAACTAACAAAACTCTTCTGGAGCAATCTCCTTTTGCAGCAACAGAATCTTCTTACTTTTGGAGTAATCTTCCCTTGGAACAGAATCTTCTGACTTCTGGAGCAATCCTCCCTTGCAGCAGAATCTTCTAACTTCTGGAGCAATCCTCTATTACAGCAAAATCTTCTGACTAGCAAAATTCTTCTTCTCCTTCAAGCTCTGCTTTGTTCTTCTGATGTGGGACTTTGATTCCCAACAATCCTCCCTTCAAACAAATGACCACCATATTTTCTCTCTCCCCACAGCGGAAGACTTTTGACAAAGTGAATCATCTCAAGATAGGTCCACCTGACCTTTATGAATCCATCTCTTGTCAAGTTCCACCTGACCTTCATGGATCCATCTCTCTCCAAGTCGAACCATCAACTCTGATATCACTGTTGGGACTTCAGCCTGCTTAAAAACGTAGTATAAGGGAGAAAAAAAAAGATCACACAAAATATTAACGTGATTCGGTGCCTCAAAACCTAGTCCACGATTCCACTGGGATAAAATTCTCACTATGTGTAATTTTTTAACAGAAAAATCACAAACCCTCCTCACATGTAACTTTTGGACAGAAAAATCACAAACCCTCGCACCATATAGTTTTTGGACGGAAAAACTACAAACCCTCGCACCATATATTTTTGGACGGAAAAACTACAAACCCTCGCACCATATAGTTTTTGGACGAAATAACTACAAACCCTCGCTACATGGTTTGACATACACTACCTAAAATCTAATACACTCCTTTACTAGATTTAAGGATGTGGTGCAAGTGAATAAAACCTACTACTCTACCTTATATAGGTTTTTCACTCATCTCTCTTTGTAATACTCTCCGATGTGGGACTTTGAATTAACAAGACTCAACACGGTTCTACCGCCGAGCACCGATGGCAACCACTTGGGGTATACCCCACTTTGTTATCAGCATCAATTTTCTCACACCCGTTCGCTCTAATGGAGACCTTCACACCATACCACGCCAAAACTTAAACATCAACACAAATAACAATTGCAGACCACCACTTAAACCATAGGGATTGGGATGATTGTGAGAAAATAAAACGAATAAAAGTGATGATGAATAAATACACGTTGAAACATTACGGCGATAGACATTTGGTTTCATAACACAAAGGAAAAGATTATTTTATTATTATTGCTATAGCAGGAGCCTCGTATTGTATTTGTCATGCCACCAAAATCAAACCAGCATGAACATCAGCAATTAAAAAAAGCACAATAATAAGAAACCAAATGTTGATACTAAAATAAAATATAATCCCAAATAATAGAATTAATAGATAACACCGATATAAAAGAAAGGAAGTGCAATGTTATTATTAAAATTGAAACTACCCTGACCTGGATGTGAGCAGATCAAGCGTTAGGGGAAGAGTTGAGACAAAAGGATCCTGGTCTCTACTCTTGGTTGGAATTTTCGATCTCAGTGAGAATTTTGCAAAACAGGAACGTGAGGATGTCTTGGAGAGCAGACCAAATTTAGATTTTTCTGTGAGGAAAAATTTTAACAGCCCGCTCACCCACTCACTAGAATCTTAACTGCATCCCAAGGACATTTTCTGATATTTTATTTTATCTTTTCATTTCTTTTATTTATTTATTTATTTTTAAAAATAATCGGGTGTTACAATTCCACCCTCTTAAAAGAATTTCGTCCTCGAACTAGAAATTTACCTAGTGTAAATAGTGCAGGATAAGCTTCTTTCATTTTGTCCTTTAACTCCCATGTTGCTTGCTCACTCGATGCTCCACCCCAAACCACCTTCACCAAAGGAATTTCTCTGTCTCTTAGTTGCTTTATCTCTCTGTCAACAATCCTTAACGGACGAGTCTCATATGATAAGTTGTCTCTCACGGACACATCATCAACCTCAATAATATGAGAAGGATCATGAACGTATTTTTTGAGTTGAGACGCACAATAACAAATAAAATTTATACTGAATAATTGAAAGATAATCACATATTAAATTAATACAAACAATTATAATAATGATGCGCTCAATAATTTAATTAAATAGTTAAATAATAAAGCTAATATAAAGAATAAAAAATAGGGAAATTTTTTTGAAGTAACAATGACCGAGATTAAAATAAAGTATTAAAATAAAATAATTTTTATATATATATATATATATATAATATATATATATATATATAAAGAAAAGGAACTATATGTATTTTTATTTTAATATAAAACGAATTTCATATGTAATTACGCTAAATAATTCTATTCAACATATAATATATTGTATAAAACTAAATTATAACGCTCAACTGATTCCAATACTTTTAACTTTGTGTTTCGTAAAAGAAATCAAAGCCACGTTAAAACTGTTTCATAAAAAGAAACTGAGGAAAGTTTATATGAACTGATTTTATCCTTGTATTCAATTGATTTAACTATCTGTTTCAGAATTGCATTACTACTGTGCAAAAAAAGTCCATGTATAATATATTATTTGCAATTCATCATCACGCATTACTGTATGTGCATAAATCACTCCATTTTAGAACATTATTTAGAGGTTTATAATTAATAACTAATCTAGGTGCCCCTCTTTCTATTTCTGATGCTTTATGGACATAGAAAGCTGAACAGCTCCATGGTGATTTAGATGGTCTTATTAATTTCTTATCTAAACATTCTTGTATCTCCTTTTTGCAGTATTTTAAGTTTTCTTGATTCATTTGTATTGGTCTAGCTTAGTAGGAATTTTTCTCTCATCAAAATTTTCAATATAAGGTAATCCTATTTCATATTTCTTCCTATGCCAAAACACTGTTGGATTTAATTCACAAATTTCTTTTTTAATTTTATCTTCATACCCTTTAATAATAGCTTTTATTTTCGGTGTAATAATTTGTTCTTCTATTCTTTGATATTTTATTTCTTTATTAATTAGATTAATTTGTTTCTGTTTTATTAATCTTTCTTGTAAAAGATTTAATTCTCTGGTTCTAGGTGGTGATATAAATTCAAAACATATCTCTTTCCCTAATTTATTGGTTACTAATCCTTTTTCAGTTACTTGGAAGGGATATAATAAAGTTAAGAAAGGAGTTCCTAAAATCATTGGAGTTCTTATATTTTTAACTAATACAAATGGAGTTTTATAACATATTTTATTTTTACAAATCTTTGCTTTACTTAATTTATATTTAATATCCATCTTTGATCCGTTAGCACTACTTACTCTCTCTAATATTTTCTCATAGTATTTTATTGGAATTAATCCTTCTTGGATACAATTTACATCCGCTCCTGAGTCTATTAAAGCAGTTATTTCAAATTTTTCTTCTTTAATAATTAATGTTATTTTAGTATACCATGGTTGTACTGCCATGATACTTAATATGTTAATGTAGTTATCTTTAGAGATGGGTTCTTTTTCAGAACTCTCTCCTTCTTCATATATTCTTAATGTATTATTATTTATTATTTCTTTTCCTTCTAGACTTAACAACTTAAATTCTAATTCTATATCTTTTTCTTTTAATTGTTGTACTTCTTTTTTAAGAATTTTAATTTCTTCTTGTAAATCTTTTATACTTATTTGGTTCTCTTGTTTTTTAAATCTACCATATATTTCTTTCATATTAATAGGTTCTATTTGTCGTTTTGTTTCTTCATTTATTCTTATTAAATCTTCTAATTGTTTTATAAATTCATTTCTTAAAGGAGAATCTTCTAATTTTTCTATAATAGTTATCAAAGTGCTTGTTTGATCAGAAGTTAATACATTAATTGTTTTACAGTCCTGACAACTACAAATATCTAATCCTAAACAATAATTTTGATTGCTTTCTTCAGAAACTTCTGTGGAAGAGCTATCATATTCTATTAAATTTAGTTCATTATCTGATAAAGATTCTTATCCCATTGAAGATTCTTCTTCAGATTCTATCAAAATATTTTTTAAATGATTTTTTAATTCTTCATTTTTTATCTGATTTATTTTATTCATAGTTCTACACTTACTAGCATAATGTCCTGGTTTTTTACACTTATAACAAATAATATCTTTTTTATTATTTTTCTTTCTAGAATAATTTTTTCTAGGTTTTGTTTCTTCTATTTTTTTAGGATAATAATTTTTCTTAAAGGTTCTTCTATTCTTAAATTGTTTTTTAATAAATTTCTTCTTTCTGGAACTAGGAGCCCTTATGGGTTCCATTCCATGTTGCTCACAGAAAGTTCCTATTTCTCTTTTATTTATCATTCCTTCTTTTCTCATTTTATTTTGTAATTTAAAATCTACACATACTTTCATTCCTGTATCGACTACTATGTTATGTATTTGACCGTAGGTCAGAGTTTCATATGGAATTGGTTTTCCATAATTATTTTCTAAATTATTCCTTACTTTCTCTGCAAAGAGTGAGGGTAATCTTGCTACAAACTGTTCTTTCCAGAACCCTGCAGCCCCATCTTCTCTTAACATGACCTTAGATAAAAATACATCCTTATACCATCAGTAATCGCTCATTGTCTTGCAGTATAAACTTGCTAATTGTTTTACTGCCCTATCTCTAATCATATTAGGATCCCCTATACAACTTTGTAATATTGAATATATTAATGTAGCCACTGCATCTTCATGATTTATTTCAGGTTTAACACTAGTTAATATTAATTCTTTTTCCCTAGCGTTACAACAGTTATCCCACCAACCTTTCAGTTGGCCTGTAAACCCTTGAATTAAGACAGTAGCTGCAGTTCTATCACTACAACCCTTTGTCTTATGAGTAGTTGCGGTCATACTCATTTGACTTGTTAGGTCTAATATAGCCTGCTCAGATAATCCATCTAAATTCCATTCTGCTATCTCATTTTCAGAAAAGGAATTATGAACTAATTCACTTCTTTCTTCAAATTGTACATCTATTGGTGTTGGTCTAGGATAATAATTCCTAAGTTTTAGATAATTTCTTATTTTATTTACTTCTAAAGTATTTATTGATAATTTCCTCATTTCTTCTATTTTTCTTTTTAATTCTTCTATTTTTAAATCAGTGTCTGATTTTAATTTTATTGATTCGAAGTCTTTTTGTGGGACATTAAATAATTTATAAATGGGTTTTTCTATTTTATTCGAACTGGTTCCTTCTATCATTAAAGGTTTATCTTCTATCCTAGTTAATTGTTTAGTCATTATTTTTAATACTGTATTTGAATAATTTAACTGTGAATAAATCTTTTTAATATCTTTAATTTCTATTTGTTTATCTAATTCTTTAATATCTTTATATGGGCTGGCTTCTAATTCTAATTTTGTTGTTTGTATTATAATAGTTTGTTCTGGTGGATATTCTGATTCTATTATTTCATTATTGTTTAATTTTCATTTATTACTAATTTCTTGTAAAGGTTTTATTTCTTTATCAAAAGGATATTCTAAATTGTTTTTAATACTATATTCTTTAAACCAATCAAAGAAATATAAATTTATTTCATTTTTAGTAAGATATTCATAAAATTTTTCTAAAAATTCTTTCTTCTGTTTTTCAGAATATGTATTCCAATACCAATCTAATTTTTTTTTATTATATTCTGCTATAAAATCTTCTCTAATCCATTTTTTTATCAATTATAAATGGTTCTTCTCTAATTATAGTATTTAATACTTGTGAAGCTGTTGGAGAATATTGTGGTGATTCTGATTTTTTAGATTCTTCATAATTAGGTTTACTTACTAGTGGAGTAATTCTATCTATTCCTCTAATATCTAGATTTATGGTTGACCCATCTACAGAATTTCTAGATTCTGTTCTATAAATTTTTTGAGGTTCATTTATTCTTAATGAAGTGGATCTATTCATTCTAAGTCTAATATCAGTTCCTTCTTGTATTATTTCCCTTATTTGAGTATTATATAATTTTTTCTCTTCTACTATATCTTTTAATAACCATTCTTGAGGTATTTTATGAAGTAATTCTTCATGTTTTAATTTCTTAGGTGTTTGTACTGATGATTTTTTAAAATTAGCTTCAATAACCAGTGTTTCATCTTTAGGTGTTTGTTTCTTTACCCTATAATTATAATCACTTCTAGTTATTTTATAACATATCCTATAGATAATTTGAATTGGACCTGAATCTGGATCTATAATCACATCAGGTATTTGTACATATAATTTCAAGGCTTCTACAGTTTTTTCATTATTTAAGTTCATTGAAAAATTAGGAAAAAAATTAAAAAATACTGGGTCATCATGTAGATTACTTTCTAATATAGCTAATACTGAATCATTAAAATCATTTAATCTTATTCTCTCAATAATAATAATACAGGATTATTTACTCCTAATCTAAAATTAGGTTTTATTGCAACTTGTACCAATCCTATATGTATATGGTTGTAACCTTTAGCTATATGTTGTTTTAATAATTCTTCAGATAATAAAGGTTTTATTTTATTGACTTCTGTTCCAGGATAATCTACTTCTATAGTAATTATTTTTTCATCATTAATTTTTCAGAAACTATTTTTATGGTAAACTTGATTCTTGTTAATAATTGGTAAAGACCAGTTTTGAAGTTGATTTTCTATTTTTTCTATTTTTAATTCTGTCATTTTAGAGATACTAGAACCAGCTAAATCATTCATGTTCTCTGGCTTTATTATTACCTGTTTATCTTTATTCTTTAATCCTAAATCACTTAGAGATTTAAGAAAATTTAGCATCTTAAGTTTTTCTTTTGTTTCCATGGCTACGGGACCACAGCTGACCAACGGCCTTACTACCTTTCCTCAGGGTTTACTACCGGGACCACTACTGACCAACGTACACACACCTCTCAGTGCTACCTCTGGATAACCCCAGAAAAATCCTAAGAAGACAAGCTTCTTTTATCCCTCAGATTTTTAGATTTAAAGATTAAATCTAAACTGATAATAAATGCTCCTAAGCACACAAATGACTAATCTGTTTCTTTTTCTCCTCTAGATATCTAAGATAAGTCCTAAATACTCTTTCAATCCAATTGTAATAATGGTAATCAGTGTCTATCTGATGTTTATAAGTTGTTCTATAATATCTTTGTTGATTTTTCAAATATCTAATTGTTAATCCTATTTCTTTTAAGGGATGAGGATGAAGATAATTTGGATTTATTTGTTCTAAGCTATGTTCAAAGATTCTGGGTAATCTATATGATTGTGGTATGTTATGTTGATTATTATTCAGATGAATAACAGTGTTTATAATAATAAAGTATTGTGCTGGTGTGAATTCATGTATCATATTATATATACCCCCAATGAAAATTTGAAATAACTGATAAATTTATAAGATTCGGAAAAGGTGGCAGAGCCTCCTAGTTAGAAACTTATAATTTTATCAAAGATTATTAAATAACTTAATGTGGATCAGGCACAAGGCTCTGATTACATTTATTAAAATAGTAAATTCTAATTATAATATTAATTTATAATAATTAATTCATATACTATACACGAAAACAAATAAATACCCTAAACCCTAAACATCATCTAAAAATATAAAACCATAAAAGATTAAATAATTTTTGTCTTTTGATATTATCATGCATTGCACAAAAATTACAATTAAGGTACAATCGATTAAGTTATTCATTTCATTTGTTAATAATTATTTAAGATTAAATAATTATAGAATAAAAAATTATTAATTTAATATTAGAAAAATTAAAGGACAAAAATTAGATTGAATTATTATATCAAAGCGAAAAAGTTATTAGTTACATTCATTTAAAAATATAATTTTATATATTAATGCTATTCTCTTATTATTAATCTCTTATTATCAATTATTAATTTTCTTTAAACAAGAGAAATTTCTTAGTTCGTCCGTTGTTATGGACACATCTTTTGTTATCACACAATTTTAATGTAGTAACAGAATTTATTATAAAAAATATTTTGTTCAACTTAAATGGCGTTTGTAGTTCCATTTGGACATTATGAATGGAATGTAATGCCTCAGGGATTAAAAAATGCACCTAATGAATTCCAAAATATAATGAATGATATTTTTTATCCATACTTAGAATTTATTATAGTTTATCTAGATGATGTTCTAGTATTTTCTAGAGGAATTAACAAACACCAGGAACATTTAGATAAATTTATAAAATTAATTAAAGACAATGGATTAGTAGTTTCAGAAAAAAAGATGAAGATATTCCAAACAAAAATAAGAATTTTAGGATTTGAAATAATTAAAGGAGGAATTATTCCAATTCAAAGATCATTAGAATTTGCTGAGAAATTTCCAGACATAATTAAAGAGAAAAACCAATTACAAAGATTTCTAGGATGTGTGAATTATGTAGCTGATTTTATTCCAAATATTAGAATAATTTGTGAACCATTATACAAAAGATTAAGAAAAATGCCACCAGAATGGAATGAAGAAATGACCCAAGTAATTAGAGAGATCAAAATCTTAGTAAAAAGGTTACCATGCTTAGGAATACCTGACCCAACAACATTTTTAATAATTGAAACTGATGCATCAAAAAAGGGGTATGGAGGTATTTTAAAACAACGAATTTCTAAAAAAGAACAAATTGTTAGATATCATTCGGGTATCTGGCATGAAGCTCAAAAGAATTATAGTGTTATTAAAAAAAAAATACTTTCAATTGTATTATGCTTACAAAAGTTTCAAGATGACTTATTCAATAAAAAGTTTTTAATTAAAACTGACTGTAAAATTGCTCCAAGCGTTTTACAAAAAGATGTAAAGAATCTAGTTTCTAAACATATTTTTGCAAGATGGCAAGCGATATTATCTTGCTTTGATTTTGAAATAGAACATATAAAAGGGGAAAATAATTCTCTTCCTGATTTTCTAACAAGAGAATTTCTTCAGGGACTAAAATGAGTGGAAAGATTATGGTCCTCCACTGGGATCTATAAAGAAAAAAGAATCACCAGGGAATAAGGGAATGACCATGGCTGAAGTGGTAAGTACTCCTCCTCCCTCACCATCTTCTCCAATTATCTCTTATAATCGGTTTACCCCACTAAACCCTTATAAGAACTTGATTACGCCAGAAGACCTAGCCTCTTCTTCTTTGATTACTCCACCAAAACAAATTACTCCTCAATTATCTCCTTCGCCTTCCGTTAAAATAAAATTCTTGAATAAACCAAAATCCTTCCCAATAATGGTATTAGAACCAGAATGGGAAAATCTTCAGTTAAACCAAATTACAGAAAAATTATTCCCAAATAACTTCCATTATATTCCTTCAGATTTAGAGAAAACAAGGATATTCTATGAATTTATTCTGGTTGACACTGAATCTATAGAATTAACCCACACTAAGAATACAGAAGGATAAATACAGTATTCTAAAATTAAGATCCTCAAAATAATTACTCCTAAGGATTGGGGACAGGCCTTATACAAACCCAAATCCTTTTCAAAAGTCTTCTCTCCTCAGAATTATTCCTATTATGATTATATGGCCTCTTGGTCGAACATCATTTTAATCAGTCCTAATTATCATTCATAGTTTATCTGGTTTAAAAAGGGTATTTCTCTAAAATTCCCTCACTGGTTTATAGAATGGTTTATTAATTATGGACCATCTAGAGAAATATTCCCAAAATCAATAGTTGAGTCATACAATTACTTTCAGAGTAAAACCAACTTTACCTCTGGACATAAATTAATTTCTTTTGTGGCTTCTCAAGCAATCACTTGGATTATGGCTTGGGATTACACCATTGAGAACGTCCACTCTTCAGTTGAAATAAAACAATTAGTCAGAAGGATACAAATTAAGTGGTGGGAAAAATTTAATAATCAATTAGTCTGTAAAGAAAAAATGGATGCTTGGTTATCAAAACATCAGACAGTACAGAGTAGTCTACGACAAGACTCTCTATTCCTCCTGGAAAAGCAACAATTACTTTCTTCCCTTGCATCAGTAGCAACCAAGGCTTAATTAGAGAAATTATTGAAAAAGGTATCTTCGTCATAAAATTCAGAAGAAGATGATAAGAATAAAAAGGAGTCAGATACACAATCACTGGATTCTCATTCAGACTTTGAGAATCACGACACATTCAATTATTAGAAGAATTGTCATTACTTTCCTTGAAGTGATGTAAGAATTATCTTGTAAAAAAAAAAAAAAGTTATTGGATAAAACTGTCGGCAAATAGTGTCGAACAGTATCATAATTGTGTAAGGTTTTAATTGGTTTGAGTACTGTTGTATATAGTGTTTAGTTTACTTTTCTAATCTATAAATAGACCCTCTTTGTAATGTAGAGGGCAGAGCGAAAATCATATCCTCTGCCAAAATTGTAAACACTTTGCATAAATAAACTCTCTTCCAGAAATCTTCTTCTTCATCATTGTAAGTTTTAATGAGTTTCTTATATTCTGAAAATAACTCTGATGATATATTACTATTACTTTTATTTATTTCCTCTTTGCTTCCGCCAATAGTGGTTATTAAAAAATACTAGTTCAAAATTTTCTTATTAAATAATTAAGTAATTTTTAAGACTAACCAAAAGAAAAAATTAAGTACTTGCTAAAATTAAGTACTTCCTCGTACATTCTCGGCTTCCGTAACTAGGTTTGTCTACCTCTTCAAGTTCTTCGTTTTCTGTTGCTGCTATGGGCTTTGTTTGTGTGTAGATGTAGTCTATGTAAGTTCTGGTGATACTCACGTGGTAGGAACTGAGTCACCTTTGAACAATGACATACAACGTGTAGATTTTATTATTCTCCCAGAGTTAGGATCCTCTAGGAAGGGGAAGGGTCTCCTTCTGGAGCAAGGTGGGTTAGGGGTTTCTAGGGACGATAAATTTCCTGCTATTATCGACCCTTCTTATTCTTGTGAATTTGTGGAAGTAAATGATGACTTTACCATTTTTATTATGTTTTGACTTGTGTGTTGTATTTGAAGAAGTCATGGGGAAAGCTATGATATCTGAGCGTCACTGGCCAAGACTAAGCCTTCCATACGTGATGTCGCGATCTCCTCTTCTAGGTACTGCTGCTACTATGATGAAGAATCCAAAGAGAGTTTGGTCGAGCGATGGAGGCATCGGGATTTTTCGGGATCGACCTTCCAGAAGCAGAAGATGATTATTTTCACCACAGGTGCCTAAAGAGCTTCCTTGGTCTTTGTCCCTCCCGACAACTGAAATGGATGCGGCAGCTTAGAGGCTCCTGACAGGTGCTATGTGTCGCGGCTAGGCTGACAATTGCCCCCAGGTTGAACAAATCTCGACCAATGCCCCTACTGGCGGGTTCTTATGGGACATTAACCTAAGGGTTGCCAGATACAGGTAGGGGTCGACTTTCCACAAGGAGGTGTTGTCTGCTGTTGGCGTAGCCAACTGGGTGGATGGGTGGAGATCATGCTAAGTCGCTGCCTGATTGTATTACGTTATAGCCTGATTGTATTGCGTTATAGCAAGGCTCCAAATTGCACTAAATATGTATTTTGAGACTCATCTCATTCTACTGAAGCAGGATGGGGTGGAGATCATGCTGAGTCGTTGCCTGATTGTGTTGCGTTATAGCAAGGCTTCAAATAGCATCAAATATGTATTTTGAGACTCATCTCATTTTATTGAAGCAACGTACTTATATATTGCTAAGTATATTGAAAAAGAAATCTCGCCTTTGTTCAACATTTATTAGTTAGGAAAGGAGAACTAACTATAACATTTTTCTTATATTTTATATAAATGCGTTTTAATTTGAATACGATGATGTGTCTATGAGTAAATTATACCAATATTTCGTGTTACCACTATTATCTTTTTTGTCACTTTACTAATAAAAAATCAGGAGTTTACTTGTAATTCTGAAACGGTGTGAAGAAACGGACAATATAATTGCAAATTAAAAAGTTAAAAGAAATTGAAGAATAGACTTCATTGCATATTTTTCTATAGGTTTAGTTTTCTCGGTACATGACTGGGACTTATATGTCTAATATATATCACTCACTTTTAAGTTAGTGTTGAAGTAATTATATAGGTAATTATTTAATCTTTCTATAAAAAGGAAAATTATACAAGAAATAATACATAATGCAAAATTAGCATATATATATTCTACAATGATTATTAGGACATATGTATATGTTTAAGATTCAATCGCTTTTCTTAACTTTTGAATGTTTAATTTGAGGATTTTTAGATGAAAATTTCCATAAACATTATGAAACATTTTTAAAACTTTATTTAACTAAGTAGCATTAGTTAGTAAACAAAAATAAGAAAACAAATAAGAACACAAATTATTTTAAAGATATTGTTTGATCTCAACCACTTCTAGCTAATACAAATATTCTTTGGATCAACATCTTCAAGCCAAAATTAGTCAAGTATTGTATGAACTCAGCCTCTTCAAACTAGCAACTCCAAGTATTATTTGTTGTTAGCTTCTTCAAGCTAAAAATGCCTAGTATTTTTAGGTCCTAGCCTTTTCGGTTTTATAACAAAGGTATGCTTAACAAGAATCAACCTTTTCGCAGAGAGTGATATACAATAAAGAACAAAGAGATAAGGCTTTTACATCAAGAGAAATAAAGTTGAACTAAGAGTTTTTTCTCATAGTAGTCTACCACTTCAAATCTTTAATCTTCAGCCTTTAGAGTAAACTTGAAATAGTCGTTAAACTCAACATCTTCAAATTCTTCAATCCATTTGTTAGAAATATGCTTAATGTTCCTTTGCATTCAATGCATTCTTTAACTGTCAACGACAGAGTTGCCAAGTTCATAATTCAAGGGTCCATCTTCAGCATCAGAGTAGTCATTGGTATTGTGTACAAGGGATACACAACCATCCATGGGTTTCTATACAGCTACATTGGGTTAGAGTGGTAGTTAAGAATGTTAAAAACCCTAATGCCCTTGTATTTGTGCCTACTATAAAGGTTTGGTACTCAACACCTTCACTGCATGACCTTGACATTTAGTCAAAGCTATTTCAATACAAAAAAATGTGCAATATTTTTATTTATTTATACATATTGTAACAACCAATTATTTTTTAAAAATAATTAAATAAATAAAAGAAATAAAAAGATAAAATAAAATATCAAAAAATATCTTTCGTTAAGATTCTAGTGAGTGGGCGTTGCAATTTCTTCTCATAGAAAAATCTTTTTAAATTTGGTCTGTTTTCTAAAACATCCTATTTTGCAAAATTATCCTTGAAAAGAGATAAAAAATTCCAACTAAGCGCAGAGATCAAGATCCTTTCGTCTCAACTCTTCCCCTAGCGCTTGATCTACTCACATCCAGGTCAGGATAGTTTCAATTCTAATAATAATATTGCACTTCCTTTCTTTTTTATCGGTGTTATCTATTAATTCTATTATTTAAGATTATATTTTAGTTTAGTATCAGCCTTTCGTTTTTTATTATTGTGTATTTTTTAATGCTGATTTTCTTGCTGATTTGATTTTGGTGGCATAACAATTACAATACGCGGGCTCCCGCTTTAGAAATAATAATAATAAAATAATCATTTGCTTTGTGTTATGAAACCAAATGTCTATCACGTAATGTTTCAACATGTATTTATTCATCATCACCTTTATTCGTTTTATTTTCTCACAATCATCCCAGTCCCTATGGTTTAAGTGGTGGTCTGTAATTGCTATTTGTGTTGATGTTTAAGTTTTGGCGTGGTATGATGTGAAGGTCTCCATTGGAGCTGACGGGTGTGAGAAAATTGATGCTAATAGTAAAGTGGGGTATACTGCCAGTGGTTGCCACCTGTGCTCGGCGGTAGAACCGTGATGTTGGTTCGCTATTAGGGATTACTGGGGGTTTTGTGTGGGTTTTCATTGCGATGATGCTGAGAGGGAATTGAGTAGAGAAAAGAGAAAGAGACATTTGGTAAAGGTTGAGTGAGAAAAATGATGGTGGCGGAGCGAAAGAAGGAAACTCGCCTCTCTCGTAAAGAATTTCTGCTTGCCTTAGTATTTCAATTGGAAAGGGACAATACATATAAGCAGCTAGTTACTAATATAATAAATATTAAAGACGTTTATTATATGCAGTGGTTTCCATCAAGAACGAGACATTTATTTCAATGTTTTGTTGGACAGTGTGAACATTAATGGAAGGAAAATATTAATTAAGTTTTTATTTCATTATCATTATTCTTTAATACTAAGATAATTAAAGAATAAGTAACTATATATTCCTTATTCAAAAATTTCCAGATAAAACTAATTTAAACTTTTTTAAAAAATTAAAATACAATTTTATATAGAAATGTTATTCTCTTCCTACTAATATTTTTATATTACTTATATCACTACTGGATTCTCTTTGAAAAAAAAAAAGACATTATAGTTTATCGATGTTTATGCACACATATCTAATGTGAAACTAGATTTTATAAATGATTAAATACAATTGTTTTAAAATATAATTTCATATAATAATATTATTATTTTACTATTAATACTTTACCATTAATTGATTTTTTAAAAATAAGAAGGACAAACTACAATCAAAGATATAATTAAAATAATTTAGTTATAAATAAATTTATTATAACCAAATAAAATAAAAAAAAATTATAACTAATGAAAATATATTTTCAACCAATAAAACAATGATTACATTAAAAATATCATGAAACTGTATTTATTTATAATATTTTATATTTGTCGGCTATTTTAATAGGTATTAAACTAATACTTTTAATTTAATAAATTCATTTTCAACTTTTAATTAAGAGCTTCCAAATTAATTTTTATATCATAAATAAAAAATTAATTTCAATTTCTAAATTATTTGAATATTATCATTTAAGTGAATATAATATTAAATATGAATTAAATATTTTCTTTGATTGTTAGAATTTAATTATTTATTTATTTTAAAGGTAAAAATAAAATCTAATAATAATTAATATATAATAATAACATATACAGAAAAACGTAATTCAAATAAATTTCTTTATGATAATTATAGTAGTTGACATAATAAATAATAAGTTGAAAAAGGAAAATATAAAATATATAAATATAAATAATATATAGAGAGAAAATTTCTCGTATTTAAACATTTCAATTCACTTTATGGTTAACTTATAACACTTTATTAATCATATTTTTATAGAAATTCACATTAAAGTTGATGATACGTTAAGATCAATTATAATATTCTCTTATGATAATTATTTTTCCTCTCCTAGCATCATCTTGTATATTAAAATAAAAGTTATGGCATTTAGTATTAGAGTTAATAATATGTATAACAAATAAAAACATTATACCTTTTTTGTTGTTGAAATAGTCTTGATTAAATGTTAAAAGGTCATGTAATGAAGATATTGAGTGTCTCATAAATCAAATCTCTATAATAGATACAAATATAAGGGCAATTGAGTCTTTAACATTCTTAATTACTATTCTAACCTAATTTAATTGTATAAGAATCTTGTCGAATTACTCACACACAATATCATTGACTATTAGCCACTAAGGTGATCACCCATAACTCATACCTATTTTTAAAATCAGAGGAAGAATTATTGTTTAAAGTTCATGGTCCCTGTTATATTAGCATCATATATTAACAATGATATTTTAGAGTTGTCAATTTGTATATAAATACAACCCTCACCTTTCATTAAATGAGGATTCCGAGGCTAAATGACGTAAATAGGCTCATTCGGTAAAGTTTTTACTAAAATGAGTCTAGTTAAAAACTATTTACTAAGGAGTGAGGTTTATTTTGAGTTAAAATACTGGTCAAACCTACGCCTTTACATGACGATATAACGAATGACCCGGTTACCTGTAAAGTTAAAACGCTAACCAAGTAATAGCCTTTAATTTTGATTAGGCTTCATGTCTTGTTTTGATTAGAAAAACAAACCCACTGAAATCTCTTTCCATGCATGTGACACATGGGCGAAATAGAGTTGAACATGCATGACTCCTGATTTTGATTGGCCCACGAATCTCAATTTAATTAAAGAAGAAAATGGTTCGGTCAAAATTCATTCAAACGTCGGTCACATGAGTCAACCATGGAAAAGATCCTTTACATCTAGGTGCCTTCACTTTATAGTTTCATTAATTAAATTAAATAACAAAATAGGTAAAAGTAGAGGGAGAGGAATACCACGGCATTTGCAATTCAGAATTGTAGAAGCTTAATTTGAAGCTTTTATTTCTTTGTCTTGACACTATTGTGTTGGGGCCATGTTTTATTTTCTTTCAGATCCATGTTTAATTTTTTTTTCATATGAAAGCGCTAGGATTTACAACATGATACATGATGAGAGTGAATAAACCAGGTCTATCAGTGCCTTCACTAAAATAGACTCACCCAACTAGAATAATTTTCATTTGGCTTCAGAAATGTATTTAGTTTCTGGAACTGCACCCTCAAGGTAGATTTTCCCAATTTCATTTTAGTACAACTTCCTTTAGTATCAACTTAAGCGAAGTCAATTACTTCATTTGATAGAGACCCTTTTGCCTGGATTTAAACTTATCATCTAGCTTCAAATCAAGCTTTTTAAGTTGATCCTATCCAATTTGTTCATCTAAAGTCCTCAAATGAAACATTCAAACATTAAAAAAAAGTCTACAAAATTATTTTTTAAAATATAATTCAACCCCCTTTTTATATTTTTTATCTTTAAACATATATCTAGATGCTATTTAATAATCTTAGAATAAAAACTAATTTGATTTGATTTATCAAAATTATTTGATTTGATTTATTAAACATATTATATTTGATTTATTTATCAAACTAATTTGATTTATTTGTCATCTAATATTTTAAAATTCAAATCTTGTCACCAAATAAAGATTTTACCATTTTACAAATATTATTGTGAACAAATTTTACCAATCATTATTTTTACTTCATAGACATGTCTTTTTTAATTTTTCCTTTAGTTGAAGATATTGTCAAATTAACTTTTTAATATATGAAATATCACAAGAAATAAAGAATTAACAAGTGATTGAATCTTAAACATATACATGTACTTAATAATTATCGAAGAGGATATATATATATATATATATATATATATATATATATATATATTAGTTCTATATTATTTCTGGTATAATTTACCTTTTTATGGAAATCTCAATTCTAACTCAAAAGTGGTTGATATAAATTGGATATATAAGTCTCACTTATCTACCCAGAAAACTACACTCTAACATGTAAAAAAATATCTGCTTCACTTTTTTTATTTTTGCCGTTATTCATTTCTTTACACTGATTTACAATTACAAGTAAATTCCTATTTTTTCTAGTAGAGTGACCAAAAAGATAATAATAATAACGCAAAATATTGGTATAATTTACTCATAAACACATCATTCCTATTCAAAGTGAAACGTTTTTATTTAAAATATAAGAAGAATATTGTAGTTATTTCTCCTTTCCTAACTAATAGATATTGAATAAAGGAAAGACTTCTTTTTCAATGTACATAGCAATGTACAAATACGCTGCTTCAGTAAAATGAAAGGAGTCACAAAATACATATTTGGAAGCGTCTTTATACATCAGTGTAAATTTATTACAGAACGGACCTGCTTCAATGGTTAAGAGCCCGTAATACCCTACGTTTATTACCTTCATACCTATTTCACAACACAAACGTAGAAATAAAGTATAAAATTAAAAATTACTTTTTCTCATATATATCTTTCACATAAATTTCTCTTATTTATATAAATTTCTCTTATTTTAAGATCACCTATAAAAGAAAACTCTACATGTATGACACTATGGAATTGCAAAACATACATGGCAAAGAAAGATTTGTGAGGTTTCAAAGATATTTTTTGTATCTCTTTTTTCAACACACAAAAACATACATATTCTTGAGATTTTTCTAAAACAATTTATATTTATAAATCTAAGAAATATTACAAAACTATTCTCCGTTCTTTTCCTTATTGTTTTAAATCCAATAATTAAACATAAATTATAAAAATAAAGATGAAGATAGAGGATATAAATTTTTCAAAACGCACAAAAGCAAACAAACACGTCAAATAATTAATAATTTAGTGTAAATGGTTAAGATTTAATTGTTTCAAATTAAATTATATGAAAAATGTAAAAGTAAATATATATTTCTATTAATATAAATCAAATTACTTATTTAGTCTAAATGGTTAAGATTTATTTCCTTTAAATTAAATTATAGGAAAGTGTTAAAAAAGTGAATATCTATTGCTTTTAATATGAATCAAATTACAATTTCATTTTTGAAGCCATTTTAAATAGACAATAGATATACTTTTAAAAATGAAATCTAAATATTAATATGAAAATTTAGTAATCACATTATAAAAACATATATTGTAAAATAATTTTGAAGAAAAGACATGTATATATTTGAATGTATAACTTATTAATTTTACTCATCATATTTTATAGGGTTTAAGAAGGTCGAATGCGATAGAAATAAGTTGGCGTAAACAAGTCTACTTCCAGGGAATATAGCTTGTATTTGAAGTAAGCGAGATATCAATTTTTGATTATACTGTTCGGAATAAGTATTCTCTTCCTCTACACATTGCCCATTAATTTGAAACTTAACTATAATTTGAAAAGGTGTGCAACCAATGGGACCAAGCCCCGCAATATCAAATTTTCGACATCCAAGTTCATATAAGTCCTAAAATTAACACAAAGAATGTTTAAACTGGTATATATCAAGTAAGCAGTATTATTAGAAATGATCTTAATTAATTAGAGAGTAATGATCTTAATTAGTTGAAGGTGACAAACGAGTTGTACATAATTTAATGCGAGTTAATTAATATCATAAAAGTTGGAGTAGTCTGGGCTAATAAAACATAGTTTAATTTAGGTCACAAATAAAACTCAAGTATTATAAAAATTTTATAATTTTAGATTTTTGACATAATTTTATGGGCAAAACCGAGTCAAATTATGATAAGGTTGGTCTATAAGAATTAAGTTATAAAAAAATAAAAATATAAAAATGATAAATAAATAAAGAGAGTTGATAATAAATAACTATTTTACTTTGATATAGTTCTGAAGTAATGAGTAAATAATCTTAATACTCATCCATGGGAACATCACTCTTCTATATGGAAAGTCATAAAAATTGAAAATAAAATCATTAGAACCTGCAGCAATAAGAGCATTTGTAAGTATTTGTTTAGTTTTATCTTCTCCTACAATATATTTGAGTCTTCTTCTTCTTCTGTATGCTTTGAAATATTCAATTTGTTTGGACATTGTTGTAACATTAAATACAGCTCAAGTCACATCATCAAGACCTGATGAAGTGGAGGCAAAGCAAACACCCGTTAGAAATATTTCGTTTTGATAGGTTTGGGGTTAAATAAGAAGGGACAGTTTCTTTAAGATATAATATAAAGACAATTGAAGTTTGGAACCAACTTTCCGTTAGAGACTTTTTCTGTGAATACATTCTTGTGGGCACATGAGTAGGAAAATCTCTTTAATATGACAAATAATTTGTCATGGACACCGAGTTAATATACATATTATTACTGGTATCTACTAAAGAATCTCCAAAAATTATTATGAATGAGAATTTAGGTATGATGGTGTTCGCCATACCAACAATAATAATGATGCATACATGCACTACTACAATAAGATGAAGTTGGGTTGTGATTGCTATACTTCTGAATAGTAAAATGGCATATTGAGGATTCGAGAGATATAAAGCTTTAAATACTATCTTCATATATTATTTTTGTTTAATTTCTTTTTGGTCAGAAAGTAAAAAGAAAATGTCTGAATGTATAAAAACTAACAATACATAAATTTCTCATTATGATATTAGAGTTTAACAATTATGTATTAATAATTAATAACTATAAATTAAATTTACAAAATATTTACAAATTTTATTATTAAAAATAATAATTCTACACCAGATATTAAATTATAATTGATGAATTACGTGAAATATTTTATACTAAATATATATGTTTTTCCTGTGATACGTGTTGTTAAAAAAGAAGGTAGTAAAAAAAATAATAGGTTTTTTAATAAGTTAAAATAAATTTATAAATAAGTTGAAAAATTATTGTTGAAGAAAATGAAAAATTTTACTTATATGTAAACTAATTTTAATTTGTAAATAGAAAATATTTTTTATATTTTTATCTTGTAAATGTTTGCTTCATATAAGTTTGCAGAAGTTTTAATCATAAAAGTACTTTAAATAAATTGATTTAAATTTTACTTTTGAAAAATATTTAAAGGATAATTTTCATATGAATTAATTATGTTTAAAATTTTTTCTTGAAAGATGCTTCCTTTTTATGGCTCTCGTTTCTAGGTCATTTCTCTCTTTCCTCTGAAAAGAGAAAATAAGTCAGAGAAATTAAGTTTCACTGGGTACCCTTACACTGAATTCGAATATTATGAAAAACTTGTCATTAGTATTAATTTGAATGCAGAGAGAAATTTGAGTACTAATAGAAAAAAAAATTATCTTATTTTAAATTATAAATATATAAAATGTTAACTTTTTATATTTATTTTATCTTATTATTAAAATATTTTTTAAATTTTTATATGTGTTTAAATTAATTGAAAATATTTTAAGATAATGCTATAAAATTAATCACAAATTATATAATATAAAAATATAATTATTATATCTAAATAATTTAATTTAATAATTTATCTATAAATAAAATAAATAAATAAAAATAGCATTAAAAACAATTATAAATACTTTAAGATATATTTTTTACAACAAAATAAATTTTATAATTTAGATAAAAATATCATATAAAGTTATCAACTATTTTAATAAATATTAAATCAAACACTTTTAATTCAATAGATTAATAGTTTACCTTTCAATCAGGAGCTTCAACGGAAACTTTTACAGACAGAAATTCCAAACAATGATTTTCTTTGACTTGGAACTTGCTCTCAAAAAAAGAAAGGTTAAGCCGAAGCATTCTTTGAATAATGTTTACTTCATGCATACATGTCTTACGTGATAACAGATTTTACACTTAAAAAAGATATATTTTTAAAAAATTTCTTAAAAATTCTTTAAGATAATAATATATAATTAATTATAATATAGATAAAAATAATAATTATAACCTTGATATAACTAAAATATTTGATTTATAAATAAAACTATAAGAATATAATAAAAACAAAAAATTATAAATATTTTATGATATAATTTAACCACAAAATAAAATTAAACTTATAGAATATTGTGTGTTTGTATGATATATTTATTTGTCATTTTATATTCATTAACTATTTTAATAAATATTTTAAAAAAAGTTAAATTTAACAAGGTAATATTTTCTTACATATTGGAACTTTTCATTCTCTTTTTATATTTTATAAAAGGTTTAATTTAACTATTTGTCATTTTAATAAATATTTTAAAAAATATTAATTTAACTATTTGTCATTTTGAATTCATTAACTTCTCCCACTTTATTTTCTTCTCCTTTTCCATTTCCATTTTTGCCCAACCGAACTAACATCCTTGAGAATTACCAACAACAGTTACTTCTATCAACGTTTACTAATTATTTAAAATAATTGATATAGTTATAATTTTATTGATAGACAATAATTTTACTTATAATTTTATTTTAAACATCCTCTAATATATACAAATTATAATATAATTATTATATCTTATAAAATTATTAATATAATTGATCTATAACTAAAAAATCATATGAATACAGTAAAATTTGAAAATAATTGATCTGTGAAACCAGAATCTCTAAGGATAGATAATCGCTGTCTATTGTATTTATAAACTTTATTTGACATGATAGTATTACATAAATATACATATATAAATATTTTTATTTTATTTTATTAAATAATGTGATAACTAATGGAAAGATAATTTTACTCTACTTAATTAAAATATTTTAAAATAAAAAATATATAATAGAAAATATTAATTATAAGTAAGAATTTTAATTAATTCTGAAATTTAACGAACAAATAATCTTAATACTCATTCATCGTGAACATCATTCTTCTAGTGGAGAAGTCATAAAAATTAAAAATAAAATCATTAGAACATACAATGAAAACAAAAGCATTTGAAGTAATTTTTTTACTTTGGACATTGTTATAACATTCAAAATAGCCCCAGTAACATCATTAGGACCATTGTTATAACATTAAATATAGTCTCAATAACATTATAAGACCATTGTTATAACATTAAATATAGTCTCAATAACATTATAAGACCATTGTTATAACATTAAATATAACCCTAATAATATCATCAAGACATGATACAGTGGATTAAATATAGTCCCAATAATATCATCAAGATCTGATGCAGTGGATGTAAAGTAAATACTCATTAAAAATTATTTATTTAATATTTAAATTTAAGTAAAGAAGAGCTATGTCTTTAAAATTTAATGTGGAGTCAATGAAATCTGAAACTAATTTTTCATTAAAATCTCTTCCGTAGGATTTTAATCATTAGAAACTCTTCCGTGAATATGTGGGCAGGGAAATGTCTTTCATATAGCAAATGATTTCGGACTTATTATTTGAGCTGATGTACTTATTTATAAGCACAATATATGTTATGTATGATATTTATATCCATGCAGTAAACAAGAAAGAAACTTCATAATTTATTGCATATTTCAATAACTTTTTTATATAATAAATTTAATTGATCCAAAATTATTAAATTAATTGATAAATATTTTAGATAAAATTTTTCTTCCAAAAAAAAATGTTAATCCACAAATAAAATTATTAAATTTTATGTAAGTTATTTGATATAAATTTTTTATATAAATTATCGCAATAATACTGAATTATATCCACGAAATACACAAGAAAGAAACTTTATATATATAAAAAAGAACTCATTGCATCCTTCAATTTTTTTTTTTTATAAAGTTAATCTAATCAATTAAACTATTAAATTAATCAATACTATCTTGAAGGTTATATAAATAAAATTTATAGAATTTAGAACTTTTTAGATATATTCTATAATCATCAAAATTTATAAATATTTTAATATTATATTATATATTAAAATCCAATTCATTGAATTATTGAATAATTCTAGAATTAGATAAAATTATATGCGTATATATGTTTATAACCTAGTCAATAAATATTAATTTTATAAAAAATATTAAAAAATGTAAATCAATATATTTGAAATCTAATATCAACATGCCGTTTTCGGATCCACCTAAAGAGAATGTTCATCGAAATTTCCAAACCTACATTACGTGGAAGCGTCCGGTAAAGGGATGAATATTGGAAAGTTGCCGTTAGCTCCTTTCCTTATCATTTCTGATGTAACAATCAAGTCACTTGTTCATTTGTTTTGACAAAGTCAATTATGGGAGAGAAATTTTGTGTGAAACTAAAATATACTACAAATACTCTGAACCATATAAACAAAAAATACATATAATTAATAATATAAGAATTATCACAACCCACATGCTTATTGCAAAGACTTGTCAATTTTGGATGCTTGACTTATGCACTTCCAATTTTCATAGTCAACCTCTGAAGTACAATTTCCCATTTTCTTATATATTTTTTAGAAATAATTATATATTTTTTCACTAGTTATTATATATTTCTTTCAAAGATTGTTATATACATATATTTAATTTTGCTCCCACCCCAATAATACAAAATTGATTTTCTGTAATAAAAGTGAAATTTTATCCCTACCAATATTAGTTGAAATCTAAACATGATATTAGATATATTTATAATATTAAATATTAGCCATACCCTTTATTATAGAAATCAAAATATAATATAATATTTAAAATTTTATAAATTTGAATGATTATTTCTATTCATAACGTTCCATTTTTCTGTTTTCTCTTGTATTTATTTTCATTTAAATACTTTGTTTTAAAAATTTGTTATTTTTTTAAAAAAAATGTTCTTATTTTTTATAGTTTATCATTCTCTTTTAATCTTTATTTTATTTGTTTTGTTGATAATCTCATAATAATATTTTTCATGAAAAATATTTTTAAAATGAACAAATATTTATAATTAAAATTAAAAATATATTTATTATGAATTTAAATTATTAAATAATTTGATTAAAATTAATAATAAACATATTTTTATCTTTTACATTATTTTTTAAATTAAAATTGCAAATTTTTATATTTTAAATTTAATTTTAAAATTTAATCAATTTTACATGTTTATTGTGAATGTATTTTCTTAATATATAATATTTATTTATTCTAATTATATATATATATATATATGTATATATATATATAAAATTTTTTACATATTTAATAATACTTAATTATAATTATAAATTTAACTTATTAGGGTAATATTTTTTTTTACTAATAATGACTATATATATATATATATATATATATATATATATTGTATAATTAAGTTGAAGCTTAATGGGAAATGAAACGTGAACTGAATGATTATTTAATTACTTATATACAGATCAGAGATATTTTCCATAATGTTTAAAAATGAGATAATAATCTATCATTTTTATAATATAATTTTTGTAAAGAATAATTGTGGTATATATACACACACATATAGTACTACATGTTTATATATGAATATTGTGCTTTGTTTAAAAATTCTGATCCGTCGTTACATATTTATATATGAATATTGTGCATTTTTTAGTAAAAAATTAATTTTAGCTTTTAAATTCTTCTATTTTTTCCTCCTATTATAATAAAATTAAATATATAAATAACTAAAAATAAAATTAATTATAAACTTCTTAATTAAGAATTGAGAATATACTTATCCTTTCCATCGTTTAAAAGAGTCAAATTCTTTATAAATTTTTATCGATAATTAATCCTTGTAATAGAAAAAATAATAACAAGCTATCTTTAATAGAATTTCCTTTCTTACCCGTATTTTTTAACTCAAAATTTTACATAACAAAATTTGAATTCAATTTTAGTTGCTGAATGGTTTGGAACCTTCTAAGAGGCAACTTGCCACATATATAGACAAAAAAAGGGAAATTATGATGAACCAACTAGCTAGTTGCTTTAGAGAATACTTGATTAATTTTGCACCTTAGCTATGGACATAGAATCGTTTCCAAACATCCTTGTATTTGATCATTCAAAATTATTATATAGTATTTTGTCGCATATATAGCCTATAAATATGTCATGATCATGTCACTTTGTTATTCAACTCAACCACTGCCTAGAGAAACTCCTCCCCCACTTGAATAGTTATTTAGAATTCAACTCCTCTTCAGCTTGCTCTTGCTCTTTCTTCCTGGGTTTGCTTTCTCTTTTGCTAGCTTTTCTTCATTATTATTGTTCCATTTTCATGCATGGTGACTTTTGTTAACTTTTAATTTGTGTCATCAGAAAATTTCAAAAGTATGTCATTCTATAATTGATTCTCACCAACATATACTTTCAAGTTTTTGAGCTAACTTGGATTAATTTTTATTTTGTTTTTTTTAGTTTCATACAAGATTAGTTAGAGAAGAAAGATGGATTATTATGAAAAAGATCATCATGAGGTGAAAATGGTGTCAGAAACATGTGATGAAGTCAAGGATTCTAAGTTCCGGAGGAGTAAATCTAGGAAACAAGAAGCTAATTCATCAATTTCTATTTCTATACATGAAGAAAATAGTTCACTTCATAGTGATGGAATGCATGAACACTTAAAGAGGTCAGGAAAATTAGGAATGTGTCATGACCCTAATTGTACTACTTGCCCTACTTATTTGAAGCCTTCTCAGCCAGAAACTACAACATTTTCAACTCCATTTAATCACAAGGTACGTACCTTTCTTCCAAAAATAGACTATTAATTATTTCCCCTAGCTTAATTGAATTTAATAAAATATTGACTTAAACTTGATTTTAATCATTGCATGGCCAAAATCTATAATTTTAGTTTGACTAATTTAACTCAAGTCATCATCCCCCTTTTTTTCACTAATCATTAGGTTATTTGACTAATTTAAATTATGATGTAAACATGTACAATTCTACTATATTTTTATTTGGTGGCACAACACTATATTATATATACATATATCATATTGCTCCATGAGTTAATTTTTTTTTAAAAAAATTTAATGTTAAATCTAGTTTACAAATGATAAATTCAAAAATAAATATTTATATAGTTTATTATTTAATATTTTTCACCTATTATATATTTTTTTCATTTCATTTCTTATATTTCGCTTTGTTATCATTGTATTGTCACAATGTCACTACACATTTCAAGCTGTTTCAAGATTGTGAAGTACTTGTACATTTTTTTTTCTCCTGTGGCATAAAAAAATAAAAGGAAAAAAAATGAAGTTTTTTTAAATTAAAAATGTTATGGATCCTTGTACGTATCCTGTTATGACCCTTTTCCATTAAAAATGTTATTGCAGTTCCTCAATAATTTGCTTCATGGAATTATGAATCCTCACGCATATGCTGTACAACAATGGAAAAGGATATGTGCCATTTCTTGCTTGGTGGAAATTTTTTTTGATCCCTTATTTTTCTACTCAATCTATGTGAAGAAGGTGTTATTCTTTTCCTTTTCTTTAATCACAATTAGTCTTTTCTTGTTACTATTTTTTTTTCCAAATTTACATTTTTACTATTGATTATATGCAGGATGATATATGTATTGATATCAACTGGAGAATCGGAACATCACTTATTGTATACAGAAGCATTTTTGATTTGGTATATTTCTTACACATTCTTCTCCAGGTAATTTTTCATTCCATAATGTTTGTTTATGCTAAGTTAATTATTATCTAGTAACTTCAATCCCATAAATAACAAAAAAAATATTTAATTTATAATTACCAATAAAAATATCATAAGATTGATTAGTTTCTTATAAATTTTATTTTATTTGAATATTATTTATAATAGATTAAATGTTATGTTTATTAATTTTATATGTTTTTTATTTTAATTCTGTAAGTTTAAAATATTATATTTTGATCTTTTAATATTTTAAGATGTATATTTCAATCATTCAAATATTTTTTTATTAATTTTATATCAATATTATTATGATTTAAATTTTAAAATAATTAATTTAAAATTGTGAGTCAAATATATATATATATATAATAATTTCTAAAAGATATTATTATTTTAATTAATTCCTTTTGAAACTTAAGCTGATGACAGTGTTAACGTGAAATTATTTTTTAATATATAAATAATTAATTAAAATAATATATTTTAAAATAATAAACTGAAATTATTGAAATAGAAAAATATTTAAATTAACGGATAAGAAATCAAATTTAAAATTCATAATGTTAAAAGATTTAAGAGATAATTATTCTTTTTTAAAAAATATACTTTAACAGATGAAAATATCTTATTTTATCGACATATAGCTCAAAAAATACATCATATTTTCATGAAAAAAAAAGAGAATTAGTTAATAGATCCCACAATTGATTAGAAGTAAAAAGAAAATCTAAAATTAAATATACTAAAAAAAAACTAATTTTAGATTTCTTATAATTAATTACACAAATCAAACTAATTTTATTATTTTATATTTTAATGATTTTTGGGAGTTTCAATTATTCTATATGTGGATTCGTTGATTCGAGTTCCACAGAATACTTTATTTATTCTTTTATTAATTTCCAATATATATCTACTTAAATTTTTTATTTAAATTATTGTAGTTTTAATAACGCAAAATTAAGATTGTATTATATCAAATGAAAGTTTTCTCGGGATTTTTTCTTATCATTTCAATTGTTCTTTTATTTAATTTATGAACTGAATTTAAAACGTAGTCTCACCTCCGAATTTTTTTTCTGACAATATATCACCTCCGATCTTATATATAACAAATGATTAAAAAAAATTTTGATACTAATTATAAGAAAAAATTTATTCTATGGGTATTTTTAAAAATAAATTCAAATTTATAAAAGTATTAATTCACTTTTTAATTAACATTGATGAATTGAAATATTTATTTCTGATATATAAAATTAGAGATTGAGATAGTGTTATAAAGAAACATTGTATATTGTAAAATAATTAATGGAGCTGTAATAGAGGGAAAAATGTTTTATAAGTGAACAATTTTTTGAAAAAAAAAAAAACATATTTGGAGTATTTTTGAGAAAAATGTAAAAAAAATAATAATTATGGATCAAATATATAATCAAATAATATAAATAAAAGAAATACTTAATTCATTAAGACCAATAAAAATATTTAAATCTTTTATATGTAATTAATAATATTAAAAATTTAAATTTTATTATAGAAATACCTATAGAATTAAATAGTTTAGGTAGGGATTCATAAATAATGAGTGAATATTTCATTAATAAATTTCATAAGTTAAGATTATAAAAGGAAACTAACCATTAAATACTTAAAAGTAAGACTGATTATTTTGGATATAGAGCACGTCGAAAACAAATATGTTTCTAGAATGATTCCAATATCATCTATCATTTGATGATTCCTCTAAAATTTCAACGTCAATTTTGATTGCTCGAGTCCTTATAATTAATAAAACCATGGTTATGGATGAATATTGATAAATTTAATTTTTAATAATGATGCTTATAATATTATTACACAGAAACTACAAATATAGTGTATTAAGACATCTTCTAAAAACTAGGACATGTTAGTGAAAATATAAAATTAATATTATATTTTAACATTTAAATTAAATAGTCTCTATTCAAATTAACGAGAGAAAAAAAAAAACTAATAATATAATCATTGGAGCACTAAACATTTTTTTTTGTTAAACTTCAAATTTTACCTATTAATTTTAATTAAAAAATTCAAACAAAAATAATTTGTCTTTAAAATTAATGTACATGTCCTCACTATGTTATAAATACGCATTAAATAACTCTGCTTTGAATTGTTTATTTGCAGTTTAGGATGGCTTATGTTGCTCGTAGGTCAAGAAAATTGGTTGACAATCCCAAGAAAATTATTTTTAAATATGTAAAGAGTTATTTTATTATCGACTTATTTGTTGTATCTCCTCTTCCTCAGGTAAATTCTCCCTTCTTCCTTTCTTGTTAGGTTGAAATTACTCAGAGTTTGGTCACTGTAACTTAGTATTTTTTATATTCACTTATTATCATTTATTTATTAATTTTTAATAAAATATTACTATATGTTATCTTTAGTAATACTTATTAATAAAAATATAATTAAAAATATAAAAATATAACTAATAATATTTTATGACATGATTCAGATGCTATATTTATTAAAATGTTATTAAATCTAATATATAACATTTTTTATATTTTTATAAAATTTTCAAATATTATCGTAAATTATAAATGTAGTAATTCCAGAATTAATTGTACATTGCACACAAGATATTTAGTTTTTCTATGATACAGGATCTATTCTAATTACCGATATATAAAAGGTCAATTATTAATAGTATTGATTTACAAGGGAATCTCTGTATTTGAATACTAAAACTAAAATTCTTAAGATGTAATTAATTAACTTCAATCATTCGAATAAACATAAATTGGATAGTTATAAGAAAGAAAATTTACAAGGGGAATAAGCAAATAATTAGTTATAAAATATTAAAAGAAAATATATATATATATATATATATATATATATATATATTGAATGAATATGATAGTTAATTATGTATTATATATATATATATATTTATTTTATAGACACGCAATTATTTCCCATTTCAAACAACTTTCAATTACTTATGTTGTGTTGAAATTGAAATTAGTTAAGAAAACGAGAGTATTGGGATCTACGTTTTGACAAATAGTGATAATGACTTTGATGCAGTGGCATGGCAGAGTAATGCTTTACAACTCAAGATTTTGTTAACAGCATTATTCTATCTTTATTTTCATATTCTTCATCTTGTTCTACACTACCATGTTCAAATTAAAGTGAATTACCGCAACAATATTTTTCTATATCTCATGCTTCATATTCTTCATTGTGATGATTCGTGTTGAAATATTTGGTGCAGATATTGATGATTGTCCTACCAACATTCGTGAGATCAGATGGAGTAGATTATACTAGACTTTTGGGTGGGATATGTCTTCAGTATTTGTGCAGATTAATCAGGTTTTTGCAAATTGAACACTCTACAACAGGATTTAAGCACACATGGGCAAAAGACATAAAAAATCTTCTCGTTTTTATGCTATTTGGCCATCTTGTTGGTTCTTGCTGGTACCTCTTTGGTATACAGGTCAGTGTATCAAAATCATATTTAAATCTTTATTTTAAAATATATGTGCAAATTATTTAAACAACTTTACTTTAGAGTGAACTGTAATAAGCAACCAACCAGTCAATTTATTAATAAAGTATATACGAATTTATCTTTCTTCACATTTTATAACTGATTATTGAGTTGTCTACTTATTACATTTTTCAACTAAATATTTTTCTTAATTAAATTTCTTCCTCGCTAAATTTTCACACCTTGATTTGAATTCTCATGTTGCATGCCAAGGAGAACAAAAGGCAGAAAAATTCTTACTTGATTCATTTGAATGCTTCTCATTTTAATGTCATTTTGTTATCAATAGAATTCGAACGCATGTGACAACAAGGGTTTACTAGCTATAACATTTTATATTTTTATACTCAATTAATAAATTAGTTAGATGTCCTGAATGATGTTTGCAATATGATACTGTTTGCATTTTATGTATTTAGCTGCATGCTACGTGTTTTAATACTATTATAAAAGAGAATAAAACTTGGGAAGAAAGTGGTAGAGTCAATGAATTTAAAATTTTTAGCTTTTTAAATAAGATGTTCTATTAAAATATAATCAGGAATTTGATTACTTAAATTTGCTAAAAATTTTATAAATTAATTTAAAAAAAATTAATTTTTAGACAAACAAAAAATTGCTTTAATTTAAGAATATTTTTATTTTTGGATCCTTTTATTTTCTGGTCCCTATAATTATATATATATATATATATATATATATATATATATTATTTTGGTTCCTCTATTAAATTTAACCGATAAATTGATCAATGATAAAAAGAGAAACTATTTTAAAACAATTTTTTTTTACAATGAATAAAATCAGCAGAAAAAATACTTAAAACAAACGATGACCATATTTAATATGGACAAAAAAATTATTTAAGAAAAAAATACTTACATTTCCAATAATATAATATTTTTTCTTTTAGAATATTAACTTTATCCTTTTTCATCCAATTGCAGAGGGTTAATAGATGCTTTCATCATGCCTGCAATAATTCTAATATTACTGGATGCTTAGCATTCATTGGTTGTAGTAGCACCCCCAGGAATTCAGATATGTGGACCAACAATCTAAATGCCATTGGTTGCTTGAATTCCATTAGTTTTGGTGATTTTTCATATGGGATCTATGCAGATGTTGTACCACTCACCACAGAAAGAAAGTTACTCACAAAATATGTATTTGCACTCTTTTGGGGCTTCCAGGTACATATATATTTCAGTTTAAACTTTTAGATAAATTTATTCATGAAAAAATTCAGAAGAAGAAAATAAAAATAAAATATAAAATAATTTTTTAATAAATGAAAATTAAATTTTATATTAATTTATTTGTAGAAATAAAATAAATATTATTAAAAATATTATATAATAATATTTTTTAATTTTAGTTAAAAATATTACTAAATATCAATAATTTTATATTATGTATATAAAATCATGAGTTTGTTCATGATTCTAATAATTATAGCCTGGGATCTTTGATACAGCAAGTGCTATCTCTAGCTGATAATCTAAAGCCAGCCTATAATCTTCCCTTGGAGGTTTGTTTTGTCATGGGTATTATGGCATTGGGACTTGTCTTTTATGCTCTACTCATTGGAAACATTCAGGGCTTTCTCCTAACTCTTAGACAAAGGTACAACTTATTGCTTTATTATTGTGCCCCTTTCTTGTTCATGACAATGTTGCTGATGCATGTTTCATAAAAAAAAAAATAATAATAATATTTAGTAGATAACTACAATACGTAGATAACAACTAGATAATCAATAATAAAATTAGATAGAGAAATATGTATATATATATGTATACATGTTTTATAACATAATTAGCTAATTAACTATATATTATAACTGATGGCATAATAAAATTAGTTTAAAAATGAATATGAGTAATTGTCATTTTTTAACTCCAAAACTTTAAATAAATAGAAAAATTAAGTCAATACAAATCTCTCTCCTAACATAATTTTCTGTTTTAAATATGTTTATTTTAATAATATTAATAACTTTATGTTTTTCTAGTATGTTTGATTGAATTATTTTTGCTTAAAAAAATCAATTTTCTATTTTTAAAAAAATAAGCAAGTTTTATTTTCTTCTTAAATTACCATTTCTTTACTAAGCACTTTTATTATAGGTATTTTTTTGTTTTAATTTTAAACCATCTCACCCATTGTTAAGTATGTATGTTTATGACACAATAGCATATGCATTCAGATAACCTTATTCTTCTCTATTATTTGCCTCCATGTCACTTACAGGAGGCTAGAAAAGGAAGTTAGATGTCGTGATGTTGAGCAATGGATGAACCTATGCGGCATGCCAAAAGATATAAGAAAGTATGATTTTTTTTTTATATATATAAAATTATCTTTTAATAATTACCACACAAACCAAGGATGCTAGTAAGAAATTAAATTGCTATTAACTATAAATTTTCTTCTTATTACTTTTTAATTCGTTACTATCTATAAGATTTTTAAATAATTTACGAGAATTAAGAAAATTACTTAAGGTATTCATAGTTAATTAAATTTGTCAGTAATTTGTACTACTGTTTCCGTCACGCAGGAGAATTAAAAAGGCTGAAGGCTATAATTGGGCTGTAACAAAGGGTGTTGATGAAGAAATGCTTTTGGAGAATTTGCCAGAAGATCTCCAGAGAGACATTAGGCGTCATCTCTTCAAATTTCTCAAGAAAGTATGCCCTAAAAAATTTATACAGTAAATAACTAGTAATAATTACAAATTTGTTGTTATTAATCGTTAGTTGAATTAGTGATAGATGTGAAGTAGAGTGAAATAAAATAGATGAAAAAGTTAATCTTTTATTTGTTTTATTGTGCAATTATTGAATCAGCGACACAAAAAAATATCTATATAAACATGGTTAGCATTTATCTTAATCTAATTAAATAATAAAAAATTGACTTCGAATCCATTCATTATATTATATTGTCATTTGTTGGAAATCTCACGTCATCTTAAGATATATATAAGTGAGGAGCAGTTCTTACCTTACAACTTAATTTGTAGGGTTGAATTAGGTTCATCACCCAATTTCGCACCCCATTGTAGGGGATTCCCAGTAGTTGTGAGATTTATCGTGCCTTGTTGTTACGCTTGGCATGAGGAAGTGTGTTGAAAATCTCACATCACCTAAAGATAGGACCGTATATAAGTGAAGAATAGTCTTCACCTTACAAATAGTTTGTAGGGTTGAGTAAGGTCACTCACTCAATTTCTAACATCATTAACTTCACGCTATTTGTAACGTCCTTCAAAATCTTAAGCATGATGTTTTGTATAAAATTCTGTTTTTAAGAAAGAAATTGAAAACCATTTTGGAGTATAAGCCTTATGCATATTCATCATATGAAACTAAATCACACCAAAAGCCAAATTATATATGATATTAAACATGAAATTTATTGTATGATGATTTATTAATTTTCTAATTAAGGATCTAATTAAAATATGTGCAGGATCGAATCTTTGGCAGGATGGAGGAGCATATCTTTGATGCAGTGTGTGAGAGACTTAAAAAAAAGACATACATAAGAAAAAGTATAATTTTAAGGAAGGGTGATATTATAAAGAAGATGGTGTTTATTGTGCGTGGGAAATTAGAGAGCATTGGACAAGATGGAAAAGAAGTTCTCTTATCTGACGGACATGTTTTTGGTGAAGAACTTCTCACATGGCATCTTGAAAGTGCTTTTCCAACCAAAGGTATAGCAGCAATTCATACAATTATAGTGAACTGTTAATCCAGTCTTTTAAATATATCTCTTATTTTTTTTATTTTCATCATTTTTATTAAAATATGAATTAATATGATGATAAATATAAGTTTAATTGTATTATATATATCCAAAACTTTTACTATCTAACAAATTTTGGGACTAATTTGCCTTCAAAGTTGGATAATCTCCTAAATTTTATCATTACGTAGAAAATTCACCACAAATAAGATGTTTTGTGACATTTTTTGTCTAAACCGTGACTTAAGATAATTTTGTAATGAATATGCAAGAATTACAATGAATATGTGAGACTTATTTATTATTTATTTAATATTAATACTAATAATATCTTAATTATATTAATAATCAATATAATATCTTATAAAATTAGGCACCAAATAAAATATTATAATCTGGAATGGATGTTAAAGTAGAGATGACTAACAGTTAAAAGTGACTTGAAATCACAAGAAAGTGAGAATAGGAATGTGTTTTTTGTTGCAGATGGTGAAAAAGAAAGTTCGATTAGCAGCAGGACCATTCGGTGCATAACAAATGTGGAGGCATTTTCATTGAGACTTTCAGATCTTGAGGTTCTCACAAATCTTTTCCCAGAATTCTTCAAAACCCTCGTGTTCAAGGAGCAATAAGGTCTTCCATTCTATATCCAACCATATTTTACCTTTTGGAGTTGTCTTGATATATGCACGTTAAATATGACTTAACTCTGCCAAAACCATGCATGACTCTGAGTGTGATAATTGTTTGTGTTGGAAATCTATATCGTCTGGAGACATCTGTTGTATACGTAGAAGTGAGAAGCAGTTCTCGCCTTACAGAACCTGTTGTATTAATTTGAACAGGTTAAAAATTCCAAACTCCAAATAATATTAATATATATTTCATTGTTCTGGTAGAGAAGAGACGCTCATGAATGGAGTCACAGATGTTAGTAGATTTAGAAAAGATGTGTCTTATATAATACTAAAACAGAAATTTGTGACAATTAATTAATTTGATCATTGTAATTAAAGAAGAGACTCGTTAGCACTTTCCATATACAAATTAAGTCCAAAGGCTGAAGATATGTAGGCCTCACAGTATTGAACAGAAAAAGGTACCACACTCGACATAGGAGTTGCTGTTTAATTTATCTTTGAATTCTACTAGGAGCTTGTTTCAGAGTTGCAGTTGAGACTCACTAGTTTTTCTAGTCCAACCGCTTGTCTAGTTTCTCAAGTGCTCCTCCTAATAAGAAAAATAGTTGCTAGAAATATATATATATTATATGTAGTATTGCAGCTTTGGTTGATTATTAATAAAGTTGTCATATTAATTACACATAATTGAATAGGATATCAACATGTCTCATACTAATTTGTTCCGGACACTCATAGCAGATAAAACAGAAAATATATTATATACTGATGAAAATAATTTTACATTATCATTCAAATCATAATCATAAAGTAATTCATTAAAAAATATAAATTTGTAAGAGAATATTCAAATTTAGCCTTGGAAGACTTTTATTCCGGGAACAATAACACTATAAACTACTGCATATTGATATTTATATTATAGAGATCGGGTACTGAAATTGTACAATTGATATAGACATATTTATGTTAAGTAAAAAGCTTAATATATTTTTACTAAACAATTAAAAAAACTACTTTTACTTTTTTCCTCTCTTTTCTTTCATTTTTTGAGCACATTTATTTTACAATATTTACATCCCATCTTAATTGTTATTTTACAATTTTCTGAAATATTAAATATTTATTTTTATTAAATTAATCGTTAGCTATTCATTGTACAATTCAAAAATAAATGAAAAAGAAAATCTAATCAGTATAACAGATGTACTAGAAATTTATAAAATAATTATTCATAAAATAAAAATATTAATTATATTTCTTGATTCTTATTTAAAAATATTAAAGTTCAAAGAAAAAAAAAAAAAAAAAAAAAAACTATATCTCTCCCAAAGTCAGGGAATTATTCAAAACAATATTTTAATTGTCTAATTTATTACAAGTAATATTTAATATTTGGCCCACAGAGCTTATTCTTTCCCAGTTGTCCAAATTTCTTTTTAAGCTTCCTCGAAAAATAGGCAATAATTGTTGATAAACTTTTTCGTTGTCTTTATTCTATTTGGTTGACATGGGGACACCACGCAATTGTACAAATTCTGCTTAGGAGACAGAAACAGTTGATATTCACTATATAAGCCTCTCTTTTGTTTTTTTAACCTCACCCTTAATTCTAAGGCTGTGTCAACCCAACACCATACACCCTTTTTCATCGTATTTATTTAACAGAGTTAATATGTTGAAGTTGAACATAACGAGTAATATATTATTCCCTCGAATCATATCTTATATGTTATATTTAAATTACAGGTACTGTGTTTTCTATGTACGATTGAGTAAAGCGATTTTTAAGTTCTTTTATAATAATTTTTTTTTTTACTCTTTAACTTTCTCAGTGGATATATTTTTAGATTTAAGTCTTATAGTTTTCGTCTCTTATATTAGGGTTTTTAGGATAAAAATTATTTGTGTTTCTTTTATTCCTATATTTTGTTTTTCTTATTTTATAAAATTTATACTACTGTGTATTACAATTGTCTGTGTCCTTAAATGCTTTCAAAAAATTTTATAAATTTTTCAAGCGTAACTGTGTCTTTCAATGGACATGATCTTAAAAGCTAGAAAAGCTAAAAAGAAAAAAAAAACAATCCACTGTCATTGGGTACAATTGATTACTTTGAATGAATGACTTGTGTTAAGTTAAAGGTAGACATCAATGTACCCTTCCTCACACATGTTACATGTAATAAATTTATTTGATTTTAAATAACACTAATATTAATTTTTTTATATATATAAAGTTGATTTTGTTTGGAATTTTTAATTGTAATAGATATATTCATTGGATAAAAAGTTTACATTTATTTATAATTCATTAAGTTTAATTTTTTATTTTTTACAACAAATATTTATAGGCTTTTAAGTAATTAATTTTTGGATTTAGGGATAAAACATCACATATTCATTGAATGATGATAAGTTTTTAATTTGAGCACGAAAATTTACAAGAAACAACAATTAAAAAAATATATGCAAATTTCATAGACACCCTTGCTAGGACATGTAAATTGTAAAGAGTGAATTAACATTACAACATTTAACTGGTTTAATGTCTTTCCTCATCAATATATTTACATTACCACCCGCCTATCATCCTAGCCATTACAAGGAAAAAGTTGAGCCTGCAAAATCACAAAAAGATGATAGATGTATAAGTGTATTGATTGAAATCTTACAAATTCTTTTACCATACATAACTATTAGAACTTGAAAGCATATACCAACCACATATACTGTAATATATTTTCTCAAAATTAGTGAGACTAAAATAACATTTTAAAAACTTGTAAAACTAAAATTACTTTTTTTAAAAAAAAAAATTGAGAGATTAAAGTTATATATCCTCCATATGAATTACTAATGAATGCTAATTTTCATATGTAAGAAAAATTTCTCATTCTATGTAAATTAAAAAAAATAACATTATCAAAAATAAAAGTTACAACTTTATTTTGCAGCTAACTGCAATATGCAACCAATCAACTAACTCACTCACATAATATATACGTATTTTTCTCTCTTTACATTTTATTTATATATGTATTTCTCTTTTTATATTTTATAACTAATTCTCTGCCTATTATCTAATCTCTCAGATGTTTTTCTAAAAATTACACTATTGTTCAATAATCTATAACTAACTAGTTAATGTTGTTTATTGTGTTGATTCTCTGTAATAAAGTTCACCATATCCACCCTACACCTTTTGCTCGAAATAGTGAATGGAATATCCTGATCGCTTGTTTCCCATCTCGATATATGGATTCGAGACTTTGGTTCTGTAATACAGGATTATTTAATGTTCAAAGATTACTTTACAGTTAAAAATATATATATTCATGGTTATCTGTAATACACAATTTAATTATATAATATATAAATAATTTTTCTTTAATATTTTATATATTATACATATACATGTATTTTTTTCTTTATATTTTTATTTTTATAATTAGTTATCTAATCCTATATCCAGAAACTGCTTTAGTACCAATTTAACAACAGGAGGTTATCTGATTCAAACTTGTTGTCTAATTTTCTCTTCCTACATTTTGGATCACTGAATCGGATTTCCTGTGTGCCATTTTCCCCTTTGAATACATGGATTCTCGTTGCTTTAATCATTGAAATCTTCGTCACATGTGCATATGTAATCTCCACGTGGTTCCATTCTTTTCGTAAAGCCCCTTCAGGTAGATTCCACCTCCTCGGGTCTACCTCAAAAATACACATGTATGATCCATTTCCATCCCATCAAATTCCGTTCTGTTAAAAGAACCTTGAACTTCGTTGAATGTCCCCTGCTTTTGTGTTCAAACCACTCTGGTATCCATGCTCCCGGCAACCAACATCCACTCATTCCAGACTCATATAGTTTCTGTTAGTCATAAAGAACCTCGTAAGTTTTAAAATTGATAACTATACTATCAATTATTAAACCACACGCATCCAAAACACGACAATATATACCTTATCCATGAGCATGCTTATACTTGAGGAACTCAAGGATTTACAGTTTGTTGCATTAAAATATTTTATGTTTGGTGGAACCCGTCTAATTTCCTGAAGATGCTCGCAATTACTCACGTCGACCTCCCGTAAAGATTGAAATTCTTTGATGCATTCTGGAAGGAATGTGAAATAATTCCCCGACAAGTCTAAATATGTCACATGAGCAAATCGTGTGAAACCTATTATTGAAAAACAATCATCACCTAATTCGCACCATGAGACTGTAAGACTGTTAAGATTTGAAGATACAATTGAGTCCATTGTTTCTTCGTTCTCTTCCGCTTTTACCCATTCCATCCCTTTGCAACCATCAGCCACAAAATGTGTCAGTTCCGGCATCATGAGAATGCTAATTGGTAACTTAACAACACTTCCACCGTCAATTTTTAAAGATTGGAGTATCACGAGATTTACAATTGAAATTGGGAATTCCTTCCATCCTTAGTGACCATTCATCCCTGGAGTTTATTGATCTTGATCAATAAAGCTCGCATTTCCTAGTATCTTCCATTTTCATCTTTTCTTCCTCTTTTGAACTTGTTCCGTGAGTTCAACCATCTTGGCTGTGAGTTTTTTACCTTATTTCCGTGCGTTACAGGTTGGTTTAAGAGTGATTAGAGGTTGGTGAATAAAGATTGAGGCATAGTCTTGTTTATCCGTTAAGATCCATTTCAATCTCCTCATGAGTTTGCATCAAATTTAAAGGAATGTCTTGGGCTAAAGCATTTCCTTCACCCTTTTTGAAGACTCTTGTTTTTTCGTTTCTCTTGTCCCTTTTGTATACATCATGAATAACATCTTATAGGACTATATGTTATTCTCTTGTTAATGATGTATTTAATGATAACCTTGTTTGTAAATTATGTATATAAATAATTCATGTATGTATGCAAATAAAGCCTATGTTGGTTGATGTTCTTTTGCACGTGTGTGTAACTTTACTTGTTCAAATAACAATTAAGGTGAAGCAGAGTCAGGAACTATGAATCCCGTTATGATAAACAGATTCATTTTGCAAGTTCGTTATTACGGGTAGTTCCTACAAAGGATCGGACTAAAGACGTATACAATACTTGAATTCTCGATGATTAGTTACCTATAAATCTTGTTTTGAAATTAAGTAAATTAATAACTGATTGTGAAAATTTAAAATTAAACACTCATTAGTGATTAAATAATATTTCATAGGAGGATGGTATTACATTTTGTGGTATTAGAATAGGTCGAACCTATTCAACGTGTGTACACGTGTTTTCCATGTTTCTTATTTGTTCTTTGATGATATGCTTGACATGGTTGTGAGCTTTGTTTGTATGTTTGTTAGAATTCCACCTAAGCCTTTCACTTCTTATGGTTATAGTTTGTGTTAGCTAGGGGTGAAGGATTGGACCATTTCTAATGCTCTACAAGCCCTACTAGGCGGTAGAGAATCAGGGTCGAAGGGATACTGGTGTGCCTAGGGAGTACCTCGGGTTGGACTGTTTCCAACCGAACAACCCACCACTTTTCACCTGAGGCTATAATCCTGATGGAGCCAGAAAGTGGTTGTAGGGAATTGAGAAGATCTTTCAAGTTATAGCATGTTTAGATACCCAGAGATAATTTATGATGCCCACATGTTAGTAGAGAAGGCAAATTATTAGTGGTATAACACTCACCAATACTTGGAAGCCAAAAGTCAAGAAGTCACTTGGGATAATTTCAATTGTGTCTTCCTTGAAAAGTACTTCCTAGAGGACATCAAGATCAAAAAGCGGATAGATTAATTGAGTTCCTTGAGCTGAAGGAAAGAACCATGATGATGGTAGAGTGTGCCGCCAAGTTTGAAGAAATCATAAGGTATTTCCCTCACTGTTAGATTGCTTCCAAACTTGCATGAATTGTCCCTATCTCCATTATTCAAGCTAGAATCTCCACAGAGTATGAGAGCACTTGTGGAAACATGAACTCAAAAACTCAACAAGATAAAAGAATGGAAAGTAGAAAGTGGAATAAGAAAAGAAGATGGAGGCGATATGCTAAGAAATAAGCCCAAGTGTGGAATCACCAAGAATGAATGACTTCATTGATAAGATTCAAGTGGTTCTTACAAGAAACCAAATAGAGAACTCTCTCAAAAGCACAATGCTTAATTCAAATTAGAAAATTGGCAAAAGTTCTAGCACATGGAAAATTTTAGCTACTTATACTAGTGAGTGGAGCCAACTAACTTGAAGGGAGAGCAAGTAGTGAAACATTTTTTTGAATCTTGGTGCCAAAACTAAATAGCATTATGACCTTAGACTAAATTTGATTTAATGGATGAGATTGTGATTCTTAGTTAGTGTTAGGATCACTAATTCCACATGTCAATCTTAACCTTAGGATTAAGGTTTCTATTGAAAGGCCAAAATTCAAAGTAAGGTGGTGTCAAACTTGTGACTAGCTAATTTGGATTTAGGTCGTGTGATGTGATCCATCCTATGGCTTAAATTCAAATTAGTTAGTGGTAATTAGTTTAAATTTGAGTCATTAAGATTTATATCTCATCGTAAAGCTAAGATTTAAACTGGGTTAGTGGAGTAAACATTCACCTTAACCTCCACATGTCTCCTCTTCTGTATAGGTAAGTGGTACACACTTTCCACCTAATTGCCTAAGTTAAATTTTGGTCTACCGTAATTATACATGGTCGTGAGCTTCAAGCTCCATACAATGGCCTAATTTGTTTAAAATTAGAGTTTCAAGTATTTACAAACTTAAAAAGAAAATTCTAAGGTCTAGAAATAAGAGCTAGGTCTTCAAGTAGGTTTTATTTTGACTTTGACTTGATCAACTCCTTCTATCGCCTCTTGTATCTTCTAAAGCATAGACCTTGTTGTTCTCTTGCTTGAACCTTGGTCTTGTAGAGCCTTAGAGGATGGCTTTCCACCATTCACTATCTTGGAAGAGATGGCAAAGGGTCCAAGTGTATTAAGTGTATTAATGACTTAAGATTTGAGGTAAAACAAGCAGTTAATTATCCAGAAATTCTCCAATCAGATATCCTTTGAATAGACTTACCTTCTTGTACATAGGTGAAATAGTTATGTTGCATGTTGTGCTTTCTAGTATAGTTTCTGATAAAGACCTTAAGTTTATCTTTGAGCTTTCTAGTATGGTTTTTGATAAAGACCCTAGGTTTATCTTTAGATTTTGGGATAGCCTATATAAGGCTTTAAAGACCAAGTTTAAATTGAGCTTAGCTTATCATGCTTTGACTGATGGATAGTGTGAGGGGACCATACAATCCTTAGAGGATCTTTTAAGGGCTTGTGCTTTGGAACACAAAAGGGGTTGTGATGTTTTCTTACTTTTAGTTCAATTTACCCACAATAACAGTTACAATCCCTTTATTGGTATGGCATTATATGAGGCCTTGTATGTACAAGGTGTAGGGGACCTTTGTGTTGGGTACAACCTGAAGAGAACCTTATCCACGGACCTGAAGTGACCCAACAAACCACAGATAAAGTTAGGTTCATCCATGATAGAATTAGAACATCCCAAAATAGGCAAAAGAGCTATCATAACCAGAGGCAGAAAGATATCGAGTTATCAATTACAGTTGAATTCAAATTCTTTGATAAACAAATTGACATATAGTAAAATAGATAAAGGGTTGAAAAGAAATGCACAAGCAATTTTATCTTAGTTCAGCGTTCAGCCTACATCTAGTCCCAATTCAGAAACTGCTGCAATTGGTTTCCACTATGATCCTTTTTGTGTTCTTACATACACATTGAACAAGCAACACAAAAACGAAATCAAAATCACATGCCACTAGTGCATTAACAGCAGACTACGACGGTTAAAATATACACACTACGACGGTTCTAGAACCGTAGTAGATCCAGGTGTCGTAGTCTGTTTTGACAGACTACGACGGTTCATTAAAACCGTCGTAGTGTGATATACATACTACGACGGTTCATTAAAAACCGTCATAGTATGTACAGTAGTATCACTTAGCACATTACGACGGTTATAGTGAGAACCGTCGTAGTCTGTATAGCACACTACGACGATTTTAGGTGAACCGTCGTAGTCTGTATACACACTACGACGGTTTTAGTAAGAACCGTCGTAGTCTGCTTAACTTTTTTTTTAAAATATTTGTTTCATTTTTTAGTTTTAGCCCTTTATTTTGTACCTGTTTATTCCAGACAGTCCACACACGAAGTCCATATACATATTTCACAAGTTATAAAATGAAATCAATTCAATAATCCTAATAAAATGAAATCAATTCAATAATCCAAATAAAATGAAATCAATTCAATAATCCAAATACTAAACTAAGTGAAATCAATTGAATAATCCAAATACTAAACTAACAACTGTTTAAATCATAACTTCACATCTATATTCCTAATTATCAGCTTCAAAAGACTCATCTATGTTCTGTTGCTTACTACAATACACTAGAAATGTCGCCCATCGCATGCAGTGTAGTCGATGGCTTCTTTCAAAGAAATGGCAATGAGTCATTAAAGGTCTGGAAAATAATGAATAATTATTAACAATTATGTATCAATTAATTAAATTAACAAATGATATATTAAAAAGTATGTACCTCTAACCAATGGTCTGTTATCCCATCCGAATTATGTTTTCCATCCACTGCATGACATAGAAACCACATTGTGGTTTATATGTTTGTTTATTAGCCTACAAAGAATGATTTAGTTAGAAGTGTACATAATGTTGCATTTGTGTTTCCTAATACAAACAGTTTTACCTTTGTCATTACAAAATCAAGTCTTGGTCTGGCACGACTATGGCTCGTCAGCATATGATGTCCAACATGATTACTGGTTAAATCAAATTATACATAATGTCAGACTATAATAATTACGACAAAAGACAAATGAATGATAACAATTAAATAACATTTTACATACCCTTCTAGCACTTTCTTCAACTTCGGAGGGAGAGGTTTGTGCAATGAACAAAAGAAGACCGCCAGATGATCCATCGGGCAAAGAACAAGAAGTTGCCAATGCCCACTACATGCAATAAACATAGGTGATTGATTATATATAATTTTTTAGAAATATTTATTATATGAAAACATATTATACTTACTTGTGAAGGTATGGTGCAAGGTAGATCCTCTTCTTTGATTGACCAATCCAATCCATAATATATGACTTGACATCAGGTGAATTATCTGCCAAGCCCAATGTGGATTGTGGTTCAATGAATCCATAGACATTGTTGTTTCCCATTTCAATTGAAATATTACTCAAATACCTGATTCATATTGAAAAATAGTTAGAAAATGTAATAAATTTGAAATTTGACATTTTAAATTAACATTTATAATACTTACATGATCCAAAATTGCATGTGAGTTAGGTTCATCTCATCCTCCCCTGAATACATCTCCATGCAATCTGACATGTGAATGTATAGAGGCATGTTATTTTCTCTCTCAAATATCTTTTTATCCCAATAGAGCTCCAAACTTTTACACCTAATCTTGTTAGCCAACACTAACAAGGATTGCATAGGATCATCAATTGGCTCTGGCTCTGGTCGGGGTTTCCTGGGTGTAAGTTTCTTCTTTGGGGATTTGATCTAAAAAAATAATTTGTTAGAAACATGATCAATATATTCTAACTTAATAATACATATAAAAATAATACACACCTTTTCACCCAATTGATAAACAATATGTTTTGGCCATGCAATGAAAGTGCCAACAGCTTGTCCTACCAGTTGCACCTCCTCAGTGGGCAAGGGTAGTGGAGCACCAGGGTCATGTGCCTCTTCAACGGTCACCCTAACCTCATCGTCTCGCAGGGGCTTACCATGTATGGTTGCTCCACCCCCTACAACTCTCCCAATGGCCACCAATCTATGCTGGTGTTCTTCAACATACAACCCACATTGATTACCTTCTTTAGGGCTGCCCCCTTCTGGTGAGCAACTCAAATTCGTGCTAACACGAATCACCGCCTCACCTCCTCTGTATTTTCTCTCCCAATACACTGGCCTTGTAGGGCTAATTGCTGCATGATATTTTGTGCAATGGATGCATACAGCTCTTGTGTTATTTGTTCCCTCAAATTGGCTGTTACCTATAATAAAGATTAAAATAGTTATTATTTTTATATGTATTATTAAGTTTGAATATATTGAACATGTTTCTAACAAATTATTTTTTTAGATCAAATCCCCAAAGAAGAAACTTACCTCTGCAGTGATACTTTGCCTCAACGACTCTATTGTCTCTTGGGTGATTGGAGAGTCAAAACCTTGATGGTGTGAAGATTTTCCAAAATATGAAACAATCCCCACACCTTGTCCAACGCCACGAACACGACCTGGGTGTTCGGGTTTGCCAATGGCAGAAGAAAGTATGTCTTCCCTTCCATGTGGCACAAATGATCCCTGACTGCTCTGATCAACTAGGGAATCCTGCAATTAAAGAATAGTATTATAGTTGTTACATTAAACAAAACATTCTTATATTTTCAAAACCAATATCATCAATTAAGAAAAAAATAAACTTACAATCTTTTCAGCAATAGATTTTGAAGATGATGATGTGAATTCGCCTGATGTCTTCATCCTAGCTAACTTCCATTTTTCATGCCTCTTTGGTGGGGATGGGGGACCGTTAAATGATAATGAAGGATCTGCTGCAGTTGCTTCTTCTCGCATCCTGTGCTTCTGAGTTAAGATCCTTTCCTCCAACACTCTATAACCCCCTCGAGACAGAATATGGGGATAATCATTTGTGGCTTGACACTCCTTTGCCATTTTCCTCTTTGCCTGTAACATAGAAATAAATCTTTAGCAATTGTTCACATGCTGGAAATTATATGCAACACTTATACAAGTATAAGACTAACCTGCCACTCAGGGGACAAACGAATCTAAACAAATTTCTCCCATGTTTGTTGATCAAAGTGCCTATAATTAGGCATAGAAATGTTGCCATCTTCTTGATTATATATGTATTTGGTCAGTTGAGACTTCCATTGCCTAAACATGGTAGCCATGGATGACATTACTTTCACCCTCAGGGACTCCACATTAGGAATATCAAATGTGACCTATAATAAAATTAAAATAGTTATTATTTACTATTGCAATAAACAACAATATATTGAAAATAAATATCAAATAAATAACAACAAAGAAATTACCAGAATATCCTGCCATAGCATGTTCTGTTGAGTCATCGGAACATCATCCCAAGTAGGGGTCAGGATAGATATGTGCTCACGGACAAGGAAGCCCAAATAACTCCTGAATATGGGCCCATTATCACTAGTAGCAGTGCCCGTGTGGATATCTATATCAACATGTGTTAGTTGACCTTTCCCACGTCTAACTGTCAACTCCTTCAGGCGTGTGGTCTTTTTATATACTCTGTTAGGGTCAGGTGACTGATGAGCCATGTGCCTATTAAAAAATCAATTGAAAATCAATAACTTCAAAACATCAAATTGAAATCAATAACTTCATAACATCAAATTGAAATCAATGAATAAATATAAAAATATAGAAAACAGGTAACATTAGTGTAATAATTAGCACCTTCAATGGTCAAATATATATTCCTTCATTATGATCATGACGAACTGCGTGTACATCATCAACATCAATTTCCTCAGGATTAATTGGGATATGAGATGAAAAACCATGAATTTGATCAATGTTAAGATTGTCAAGTTCAAGTTCAGTATTTTTCCCGTTCAATACGACATAACATGTCATTTGAAGGATCTTGGACATAGAAAACTTGTTTAGCCTGTTGTGCCATTATGAAAGGTTCATCATGATAACCAACTCTACTAAAGTTAACAAGGGTTTGACCTGAATCATCAAAGTGCACCCCTGTCCTATTATCAACCCATTTACATTTAAAAAGAGGAACATGAAATTTACAATACACAACCTCCCAAATTTCCTCAATCATACCATAGTAAGGCATGCATCCTAGCAACGGATTGTTGTCTTTGGAGGTGGAGAAATGCATGGACTCAGCTTCTACCATAACGCCACTATTTTGTACTACACTTCTATCATCAAGGGACTTTGTATAGAATGAATAATTATTTATATAGTACCCATTACATACGATTACATCTTTCTTAAGGCCACATGCAAGCCATTTTAGGGTCTCTGAAACTGTTTCATCACTCAAGATTTGGTTTTTAAACCATTTCCTGAAAGTACTGTTATGTTCTTTCAACAACCACTTTTCTGATTGTCTTGGATTTTGCTTCCTGACAATGGCCTTGTGAGCTGCCAAGTATGGTTGAACTTCTTCAGTATTGTTCAAAACATACAAATCAGCCTGTTGCACTAAATCCCAAGGTTTTTCAACACATTGTCCACCTCGGATGCATTGTCCATAACGTCTACCCTCTGGACATGGCCTAGGAACCCCCACAGGAAAGGTAGTAGACATATATTCTGAACAAAACTCAACCGCTTCTTCAGCAATGTACCTCTCAATAATTGACCCTTCAGGATGATACTGATTCTTGACATACCCTTTCAAGATCTTCATGTAACGTTCGATGGGGTACATCCATCTTAAATATACCAGCCCACACAGTCTAATCTCTCGGACAAGATGGACAACCAAGTGTACCATAATGTCAAAAAAGGATGGAGGAAAAAACATTTCCAATTCACACAATATAATAGCAGACTCAGCTTCCAGATCATCTAGCATGTTAAGTTCAATGACTTTAGAACAAATTTGTTTGAAGAACCGACACAATCGGGTAATTGCATTTCTTACCTTATTAGGTAAGATGCCACGGATTGCCACAGGAAGGAATTGTTGCATCAATACATGACAATCATGAGATTTTAATCCAATTAATTTCAATTCTTTCATTGAGACAAGGCTTTTGATATTTGAAGAGTATCCATGCGGCACTTTTATTCCGTGTAAACATTGACAAAAACTGATTCTCTATTGTTTACTTAATGTGTATGCTGCCGGGGGGAGGTATGTCCTGTTACCTACAGCACATGGCTTTAATTGATCTCGAATTTTCATCTCAACCATATCCAATCGAGCATTCAAACCATCTTTTGTCTTACCTTTAATGTTCAACATAGTTCCTATCAAACTATCACACACATTCTTCTCAACATGCATAACATCTATACAGTGTCTAACATCAAGCTTGCACCAGTAGGGGAGATCAAAGAATATAGATCGTTTCTTCCAGGGATTTGAAATAGTTGCTTTCTTTGAAGACTTTCCGAACCCGTTGTTGATGTCTTTCACCCGCTCAAAAACTTGCATACCAGTTAATGGGGTAGGTGCTTCCTCATTCTATGGATGACCATTAAATGCCCTTTTCAATTTACGATATGGGTGATACTGTCTGAGAAATCTCCTATGACCAAGATACACTGTCTTTCTTCCATGTTGCAATTGTTGGAAACACGTCCCTTCTTCACATATCGGACAAGGTTTATGTCCCTTAACACTATAACCAGACAAGTTTCCATAGGCTGGGAAGTCATTGATAGTACAAAACAACATGGCATGTAACTTGAAGGTTTCTTTAGCAAAGCCGTCATACACATCAACACCTTCATCCCTGACACGATGTCGTATTCGTGCAAATTAATACAATTTAAATGCAGTATACTAGGAAGTGACTCCTAGGTCGTCTCTCAAGGACCATCAATTTATTTCTGTCAAAGACATGATACGAAGTGGGGGTGTTTTCGGGCTTAGGACGAATTAATAACAGCAATTGCAAGAGAATTAAAAATGCAGTTTAATATATGAATAAAAGGCACCAATCCGATCTCATGTTGGATCCAAACTTCTCTCATTGGTTCAACAAGTTAAAGCATACATCTATGCAGTGTATTGGAACCGAGATCTCTGCATTCCAATACTGAACTATCACTCTAAGATCTTAGAGTATTTTCATCGAACTCTCGGTGGCCTTTAAACTCACACAATCGCATGAGAGCACACAACTTGGTTTGAATCCTAAAATCAGTTCATCGCATTCGTTGTTTATCAACAACTTTAAATCAACAATCTCAATTCAAAACATCGATCGACATATTGAAATTGAAATTATGGAATCCAAGATGAGTACTAATTCAATTAGAAACCAAGAACCTAAGGAAATTTGGGATCCTTTTGAGATCGAATTGGTTTATAAAATTAGTTACACATAATTGAATTTAAACTTAACGCAAATCGGAATTGCATGATAGAAATCAAAACAAAACAGAAAAGAACAACAACAAAATTAAAATGCTAAACTTAATGAAGAACAATTATATTGCTGGAAATTAAAGGTGTTGGAATTTAAATTGCTGGAAATTAAGTTATGGATCTTTATAACATTAAGGTGAAGGTGGCATAGCCATCCATATTTATCTTTATAACATTAAGGTGAAGGTGGCATAGCCATCCATATAGATCTTTATAATGCAAGAATTGAAAGAAAATAAAAAAGGGGCCAATGGCAAACCCTAGCGAGCAAGAAGAGATGAATGGAGCAAGAACTAGAAAATGTAGAAATTTCACTACGAATCAAGAATGAAATTCAAATTGAAAGTATAGAAGAATGGAAGTATATTAATGGACGAATTCAAACACAACAATAGCTAGAAAAACTGAAATGGAAATAGCTAAAACGAAACCCTAGCGAGAGAAGGGAAGAAGAAAAGAAAATGGAGCCAAAAGGAAATGGAAATGTCAGTAATGTGTGTAATGTGTGAAGTGCAGAATGTAGTGTGTCCAGAGAGCTCCCCCAACATCTGAATTTATAGCCAATACATCAAGAGAAGTGGGGAGAAAAAGTCAAAGAAAGTGGGGAGAAAAATCATCAAAATCATGTCCAAAATTTCTCCCAAACTGTATGTCCCCTACTAAATCCAATGTGCATGTGATTGGGAATCCATTTTTACCCATTTTTTCTTCACTTGACAGTCCCCTTGCACATGTCAAATTGGGTGAGAGGTCCAGGGCTCAATTCCTAAGCAAAACATTACAAAGTGGATCAATTAAATGCAACTAAAAATTGGTCCAACTCGCATAGAATTCTGTCACTGGAACATGGTCTACTTTCAAGGTTAAATTCACCCCCGATTCAATCCGAATTGGATCTTCATGTCTTCATGACTTTTGTAGCTCTATCTCTCTTGTTTAAGATTAATTTAATCGCTTATCAATTGGACATCTGTGGAGGGAGTTATGCCTATTTTACTGAGACATGTCAAATCGTTAAATGCTGGAATTTCCAGAACAGTTCGTGTGCTGCATTCAAAGACACTTTCACACTAGATGCACTCCGACTGGGAATTTTATGTCTTCATAGAAGTTGTAGATCTTTGAGTCCTCTTTAATTTGACATAAAATTCAGCTCAATCAGAGGTCCGTAGTGAAAGTTATGCTCAGTTTTGTAAACCTTGTCAAATCTGGATAAAAATAACGAATTAGACCAAATTTATCATTTAAAGCCAAAATGAGTCTAAACTCATAAATACATTAAATCATACTAATTGACCACTAATAATGCTATTTTAGGATACAAATGATGCAGAGAAAATAATCAAAATATTGACTTATCAAATTCCCCCACACTTATTCTTTTGCACTCCTGGGCAAAACTAAGTCCTAAGAAAACATGAACTTGGATAAAAGATCATCTGGTCTAAGCTATTTCATATTTTTCAAAACAGGTATGAACACAACAATCAGAGCATAATTAATCTTGAGATTACATGTCGCAGTGTTGAACAATTCCTATTTCATATAGGATTAATCAGATATTGAATTAATCATGCATGTCAATCATAAGCATTGGTCTCACCAGAAGTGTATCTCTCAAACTCTCAAGTGTATCAGGCAAGTGTTTACTCTCAGACCATTAAAATGAAAATTATTTTATCATAGGCTTGCAATTATTCTAATTCTCTACCACTAACAATCACAGTCATGCATGATTCAAGAGGACTTGCAAAGGTTGTAGTGGAGCTAAGGATGAGGTTTTGATAAGTATGGTTCAGTGACTAGTATTTCACAGATATTGAACAGAGCATCAACAGATTGCAAAAGATATAAGAACTACACAATAAACCTGTAAATTCTCCAATTCAACTACTGCTGAAGTATTCAACTTATTTTCACACTTATTCAGATTTTTTTTTTTTTTTTTTTTTTTTTTTTTTTTTTTTTTGAAATACATTTATACAAGTGTGATGATTAAAATTTCACCAAATTGTATCATCTCCACAACTCTGGACCCAAATCGTATAAATCATTTAATCAAGTATTCTACCCCCCCCCACACTTAATTTTCTGCACGTCCCGAGCAGAGACCCCCACACTTATCTGCTTACTATACCAAAAGATAAACAATTCAATTAATATCTGTAAAATTAGGGATAACATTGTTTTACTCTTAAGGCTTGTAATACAGGTAATGAAAGAAAATGTTTCAGGCTCAAAGGGGACTAGCAAGGGATACAAATACAAGGTAGGCTATCTGGTTAAGTGGGGAAAATAGAAATGAATGCCTCAATCATAATCATGCATTATGTGATAAATTGCAGCTTCGAAAAGAATGAAAGCAAGTTCTGAAAAACAACATTCACCAATGACATAAATCACTCTGAAAGAAAGAGAATGGCATAAAGATGAATCCATTCAAAACAGGCTCAAATAACTCACAGGTTCAAATCGCCAAGTACTTATCAGAGATAATACAAAACCAATCCATACAGAATAATCCACAATCCATCAGAGGAATATATCAACACCACAAAATAATCTAAAAATTAACTCAGCTCTGATTTCAGTTCAGATTCATATAATGCAGATATACTAATAGTTAGACCAGAATCACAAAATATCCAAGTAAATAAAACATGGAAATCCTAATTACTTTTATTTCTTCCTAATTACAGAAGGTGAATAGATAAGAAATGGATAAATAAAATGGAAAAGAGTGAAGGGAGAAAAGAAAACTCCCTCGGCCGCTTAAAGCGGCAGTGCGTCTGCAAGAGTAACTATCTCCTGCTCTGCGGGCTGCTCCATGGAGCTCTCATGATAGTGCTTTAAGCGCTGCCCGTTCACCATGAATGTATTCCCTGTTCGATCATCTTTCAATTCAATCGCACCATAGGGAAAAACATTAGCAATCTCAAAGGGACCATCCCACCTAGATTTAAGTTTACCAGGCATAAGTTTAAGGCGGGAATTAAAAAGAAGAACTTTCTGTCCAACAGAAAACTCCCTGTGAAGAATCTGCCGATCATGGAAGGCTTTGGTCTTCTCTTTATAAATGCGTGAATTTTCATAAGCCTCCAATCTCAACTCCTCTAGCTCTTGGAGTTGCAGTTTCCTTTCTACTCCAGATTGGTCCAGGTCCATGTTACATCGCTTGACTGCCCAGTAAGCACGGTGCTCAAGTTCCACAGGAAGGTGGCATGCTTTACCATACACCAGTTTAAACGGGGTCATCCCAATCGGAGTCTTATAAGCAGTCCGGTAAGCCCATAAAGCGTCATCTAACCGCTTGCTCCAATCCTTCTTATTGGAACTGACAGTCTTTTGTAGAATTAGCTTGATTTCCCTATTAGAAATCTCAGCTTGCCCATTAGTCTGGGGATGGTAAGCGGTGGCAACCTTATGGAGCACTCCATATTTTCTTAATAAAAGGTTCATGCTCCGGTTACAGAAATGTGTGCCCTGGTCACTGATGATGGCCCTGGGAATACCAAACCTGCAAAATATATGGGAGCGAACAAAATCTACTACAACAGCAGAATCGTCAGTCCTAGTGGCTTTCGCCTCAACCCATTTAGAAACATAGTCAACAGCAAGCAGGATATAAGTAAACCCAAATGAAACAGGAAACGGTCCCATAAAATCAATGCCCCAAACATCAAAAACATCACAGAATAAAATGGGTTGCTGAGGCATCTCATACCTACGAGAAATATTTCCTATTTTCTGACACTTATCATAGGATTTGCAATAATCATAAGCATCATGAAATAAAGAAGGCCAAAATAATCCAGAGTCTAATACTTTCCTAGCAGTTCTTCTAGGTCCAAAATGACCACCACAAGCAAAAACATGACAAAATGCAAGAACAGATGCAAACTCATGCTCAGGCACACATCTCCTAATAATCTGGTCACTACAAAATTTCCACAGATAGGGGTCATCCCATACATAATGCTTAGAATCACTTTTAAGTTTCAATGCATGAGCCCTAGTGAAATCTTCAGGAATTAAACCAGCAACCAGATAATTTACAATGTCAGCATACCAAGGGGATGAGAATTTACCTTGCAGCTGTAAAAGCTGCTCATCTGGAAAGTCATCCGCAATGGGGGAGAGTGTGGCAGGTAGATGGATGCGACTGAGGTGATCAGCCACCAAGTTCTGAGCTCCGCTTCTATCCTTGATCTCAATATCAAACTCTTGGAGCAGAAGCATCCATCTGATGAGTCTGGGTTTAGCATCTGCCTTCTTCAGAAGGAACTTCAAAGCTGCATGATCAGTGAAAACAACAATCTTTGCATTTAACAAATAAGACCGAAATTTATCCAATGCAAATACAATAGCTAAAAGCTCCTTTTCTGTAGTGGTATAGTTGGACTGTGCTGAGTCCAAGGTCTTAGAGGCATAGGAAATAACATGGGACGCTCTGTCTCGCCTCTGAGCTAGGACTGCACCAACTGCATAATTGGATGCGTCACACATCAATTCAAAGGGAAGGGTCCAATCCGGTGGTTGGATGATTGGAGCAGTAGTCAAGCACTTCTTCAATTGATCAAAAGCTGCCTTGCAAGAGTCACTGAAATCAAACTCCACATCATGCTGGAGTAGGTTGGTGAGTGGTTGGGCAATGCGACTGAAATCTTGAATGAATCGTCGATAGAAACCTGCATGACCAAGAAAAGAGCGAACTTCCCGCACAGAGGTGGGGTAAGGCAAAGCAGAAATAACCTCTATCTTAGCAGGGTCTACCTCAATTCCTTTCTTAGATATCACATGCCCAAGTACAATGCCAGACTCAACCATAAAATGACATTTTTCATAATTTAAAACAAGGTTGTTTTCAATACATCTGTTTAAGACCTTTGCTAAACTACTCAGACAATCATCAAAACAAGAGCCATAAACAGAGAAATCATCCATAAAAACTTCCATGCATTCCTCTAAAAAGTCAGAAAAGATACTTACCATGCACCTCTGAAAGGTGCCAGGTGCGTTGCAGAGTCCAAATGGCATCCTTCTGTATGCATATGTTCCGAAGGGGCATGTGAAGGTGGTCTTCTCTTGATCCTCAGGTGATATATGTATTTGGAAGTAACCTGAAAAACCATCAAGAAAACAGTAATGGGATTTACCAGCTAACCGCTCAAGCATTTGATCAATAAAAGGTAAAGGATAGTGATCCTTGCGGGTAGCCTGGTTGAGTCTTCTCGTAATCAATGCAGACTCTCCAACCTGCTCGGATTCGGTGGGTATCAGCTCATTCTTCTCATTTTCCACCACGGTTACTCCAGATTTCTTTGGCACAACTTGAACTGGACTTACCCACTGGCTGTCAGAGATCGGATATATAATACCAGCTTGAAGAAGCTTTGTGACCTCTTTCTTCACAACATCCAGGATGAGTGGGTTAAGTCTCCTCTGAGGCTGCCTCACCGGTTTGGCCCCATCTTCTAATAATATCCGGTGCATACAAGTGGTGGGACTAATACCAGGGATGTCTGCAAGTGTCCATCCAATAGCTTTCTTATGATTCCGCAGAACATCGAGCAACTTGGCCTCCTGATCAGATGAGAGATTTTGAGCTATGATTACTGGTAGCTTATAATCCTCCTCTAAATATGCGTATCTGAGATGCTCAGGGAGTGTCTTGAGCTCTAGCTCTGGTGGTTGCTCAATAGAAGGTCTAGCGGTGGCAGAGTTAAGTATCTCAGGTGAAACCGTGGTACCTTCAAAACTATCAGATAGGTGAGAAACAGCTTTAGGGAATTTATACAAAGTATTATATTCGAGATCAGAAACAAGATTGACTTCACTATTCACATTAACCAGACATTCAGATACAGGGTTATCAGTACCAGACGAACTCAGTGCAGATGAAATATCAATGGCATACTCATGCATGGACATATGAGGATAATCAGCACAAACATTGCACCACGAATGAGTATCACAGTCACAACTCAAAACAGATGCATCAGATGATTTGAAATCAGTTGAAAATGAATCATCAACCTTACAAGTGTTATGCATGTATTCTAGAAACTCATCTATCATGTCATCAATAACATCTATTTTCAAAACAGAATGCTCCTCTCTAGGTTGTCTCATGGCATCAAAGATATTAAATTTCACAATGCTATCACCAAATTCCATGGACATGGTACCAGAATGCACATCAATTTTAGTCCTAGCTGTTTTCAGGAAAGGTCTACCAAGAATAATAGGTGAACTACTGCAACCAAGTTCATTCTCCATCTCAAGAATATAGAAATCAGCAGGAAAAATCAATTCATTAACCCTAACTAAAACATCCTCAACTAAACCAGCAGGGTGTGCATTACTCCTATTAGCTAACTGTATCACGACACCGGTAGCTTTCAAAGGTCCTAAACCTAGAGAATTAAAAACAGATGTAGGCATGACATTGATAGAAGCTCCTAAATCTAACATGCAATCATCAAATTTACAATTTCCAATAATACAAGGAATAGAAAACGTCCCTGGATCCTTGCACTTTGGTGGCATGGGTTGAATGAGTGCAGATACATTTTTGCTGAGACTAACTCTCTCATGGCCCACTAGTCTCCTCTTATTGGTACATAGTTCCTTCAGAAACTTGGCATATTTTGGGATTTGGCGGATGGCGTCTAAAAGCGGAATGTTGACCTCGACTTTGCGGAAGGTATCAAGGATCTCCTTCTCCAAAGCTAATTCGGCCAATTTCTTTGAATGCGAAAGTCTCTGAGGGAAAGGAATTGTAGGGGGAGGAATGGGTTCAGATGCATTTATAGGTGAAGTACCCCCATCTACAGGTGGTTGTGCTTCAATGGCTAGTCTCTCTGGTGGTTCAACTGCCTTCCCAGATCTTAAGGTGATTGCACTCACATTCTTCCCTTGTGAGTTTGGATTTGGCACAGTCTGAGAAGGCAAGGCAGAGGATGAAGGAGGCAGGTTCTGGTTAATAGCATTAGCTAGTTGGCCAATCTGTGTCTGCAGGCTCTGAATGGTAGCCTCGGTCCTCTGCTGAAACTGCAATTGGTTAGTGGTCATCTGCTTCATCAATTCCTCCAAGGAAGGACCACCGGTTTACAAGTGTGGTGGCTCCCTTTGCTGCTGAAAGGAAGGTCTGTGTTGATTATTGGAGGATTGCCAATTATGCTGAGGTTGCCTGTTCTGTTGATGCTGCCAATGTTGTTGGTGGTTACTTGGGGCATGAAATTGTTGGTTTTGATTCTGGTTTCCCCATCTCAGATTAGGGTGATCCTTCCAGCCAGGGTTGTATGTATTGGAGTATGGGTTGTTCTGCGGTCTTCCAGGGAATACTCCAGCAGCAGCTACAGTATGATCTGGTTGGTTCCCCTCCTGCAATGTTGGACAATTATCAGTGGAATGAGAAGGGTCAGAACATATACCACAATTTATATGTTGAGATGTTGCGGTTGCTGCTACATTGGCTGTTTGTGTCACTGCCAATTGTCTGACCAGTGAAGTAAGCTCATCCAATCTGTTGGTCAGAATCTGCTGGTCTGGCAATGGGAAATTTGATCTTTGCGGGTGTGGAAGTAGGTCTTGGATGATGTGGACTGCACATGATACACACTATTAGTCCTGGTGCCAAAGCTGCGAGCATTTGCGACCATGTTAGAAATAAGATCTCGTCGCATCCGGAGTCTTATCAACTAATGCACCACCGCTTGCGGCGTCTACCATATCTTGCGGTCCATGGGTAGCAGCCCTCATAGAAATATACAATGAGAAGTCGATCGAGATTTGATGTTGAGGGCGGTGGATACGAGTCTCTTGAACCTCTCCCAAGTATTCATGCAGGTTCTCTCCATTGGCTTGTCTGATGCCGCAAATTTCTTTTCTGATAGATGCAGCTCTAGAGGCTGGAAAATATTTTTCCAAGAACATCCGTTTCATGTCATTCCAACTTCTAATTGCTGCTGGCTGCAAGTAATATAACCAATCCTTGGCATTTCCGTCTAAGGAGAATGGGAACGCCCTCAATTTGATGTGATCTTCATCAATGCCGTGCGGTTTCATGGTGCTGCAGACCACATGGAACTCCTTAAGATGCTTGTGGGGATCCTCACCTGTAAGGCCATGAAACTTAGGCAACAAATGTATTAATCCAGATTTCAGTTCAAAATCAGCATCAAGTTCAGGGTATTCAATGCACAAGGGTTGATAATTCACATCAGGAGCAGACAATTGTTTAAGAGTCCTGTTATCCCTACATGCCATATTATCAGTATGCTCAATATGCTCAATATGTTGATGCTCTTTAGGACTAGGACTAAGACTAGGATGCCTAGAATGTGTACTTTCAGTATGATCACTATCAGAATTACTATCAGTATGCACAGAGAATGTATCAGACTCAGGTGTAGGTGAATGCTCAAGATGATTATTATGTGCACGCCTACTATTGTGAATGAGTCTCTCTGGTTCGGGGTTTAATTTGGTCAAATCAGCACTAGTGCTTCTAGTGTTAGGCATATACCAAATGACAATATCACAACATGTACCAAATGACCAAATCGCTATTTCTCAATTGCTGTCAGCATGCAACAAATGACCCAAATTAGTTGTGAAACAGTATCAAATGATTTTTTTTTTTTTTTTTTTTTTTTTTTTAGGAGTGAAAGGTTTGCTCAGAATGCTAAATTACCTTGGAAAAGGCGTTTACGATGACCAAACAGAACCTAAACAAAAATTTTACGCAAGCATCGACACCGAATCAACACGAAACAGTTCCAGAAAATCAAACAAGTGGTGGTAATTGACACACACTAACACATGCAGCAGAAAAATATATGTAGTATGCAGAAAATGATGCAGAAATAGAGTGCAGAAAACAGCAACTAACAACTAGTATGCAGATATGCTAACATATGCAGTAACAACAGAACAAAATGACACAGATGCAATGTAGCAACTAGATGCAGAAGTGTTCAGTGCAGAAAATAGCTAAACCGAGAGTGCAGTGACAACAATTAGTATGTGCAACAAAATGCAAACAACATGCAGCAAGGAAAACAGGAAATATCTCACAGCTCTCCGCACCACACTATCATTATTAACAAACACGCTAATACCACAAGAAAACACACAAAAGACAGATTGATGTACTCACACAACTCAAAACACAGAAAATTAACATACACAAAACAACACAAGACACAAAAACAGAACAACACAAAAACACAACACAACATCATACAACACAACACAACACAGACTCTTTGACAAAAATCGATGATCCCCGGCAACGGCGCCAAATTTGACACGATGTCGTATTCGTGCAAATTAATACAATTTAAATGCAGTATACTAGGAAGTGACTCCTAGGTCGTCTCTCAAGGACCATCAATTTATTTCTGTCAAAGACATGATACGAAGTGGGGGTGTTTTCGGGCTTAGGACGAATTAATAACAGCAATTGCAAGAGAATTAAAAATGCAGTTTAATATATGAATAAAAGGCACCAATCCGATCTCATGTTGGATCCAAACTTCTCTCATTGGTTCAACAAGTTAAAGCATACATCTATGCAGTGTATTGGAACTGAGATCTCTGCATTCCAATACTGAACTATCACTCTAAGATCTTAGAGTATTTTCATCGAACTCTCGGTGGCCTTTAAACTCACACAATCGCATGAGAGCACACAACTTGGTTTCGAATCCTAAAATCAGTTCACTGCATTCGTTGTTTATCAACAACGCCAGAAATCAACAATCTCAATTCAAAACATCGATCGACATATTGAAATTGAAATTATGGAATCCAAGATGAGTACTAATTCAATTAGAAACCAAGAACCTAAGGAAATTTGGGATCCTTTTGAGATCGAATTGGTTTATAAAATTAGTTACACATAATTGAATTTAAACTTAACACAAATCGGAATTGCATGATAGAAATCAAAACAAAACAGAAAAGAACAACAACAAAATTAAAATGCTAAACTTAATGAAGAACAATTATATTGCTGGAAATTAAAGGTGTTGGAATTTAAATTGCTGGAAATTAAGTTATGGATCTTTATAACATTAAGGTGAAGGTGGCATAGCCATCCATATTTATCTTTATAACATTAACGTGAAGGTGGCATAGCCATCCATATAGATCTTTATAATGCAAGAATTGAAAGAAAATAAAAAGGGGCCAATGGCAAACCCTAGCAGAGCAAGAAGAGATGAATGGAGCAAGAACTAGAAAATGTAGAAATTTCACTACGAATCAAGAATGAAATTCAAATTGAAAGTATAGAAGAATGGAAGTATATTAATGGACGAATTCAAACACAACAATAGCTAGAAAAACTGAAATGGAAATAGCTAAAACGAAACCCTAGCAGAGAAGGGAAGAAGAAAAGAAAATGGAGCCAAAAGGAAATGGAAATGCTGTAATGTGTGTAATGTGTGAAGTGCAGAATGTAGTGTGTCCAGAGAGCTCCCCCAACATCTGAATTTATAGCCAATACATCAAGAGAAGTGGGGAGAAAAAGTCAAAGAAAGTGGGGAGAAAAATCATCAAAATCTGTCCAAAATTTCTCCCAAATCTGGTATGTCCCCTACTAAATCCAATGTGCATGTGATTGGGAATCCATTTTTACCCATTTTTTCTTCACTTGACAGTCCCCTTGCACATGTCAAATTGGGTGAGAGGTCCAGGGCTCAATTCCTAAGCAAAACATTACAAAGTGGATCAATTAAATGCAACTAAAAATTGGTCCAACTCGCATAGAATTCTGTCACTGGAACATGGTCTACTTTCAAGGTTAAATTCACCCCCGATTCAATCCGAATTGGATCTTCATGTCTTCATGACTTTTTTAGCTCTATCTCTCTTGTTTAAGAGTAATTTAATCGCTTATCAATTGGACATCTGTGGAGGGAGTTATGCCTATTTTACTGAGACATGTCAAATCGTTAAATGCTGGAATTTCCAGAACAGTTCGTGTGCTGCATTCAAAGACACTTTCACACTAGATGCACTCCGACTGGGAATTTTATGTCTTCATAGAAGTTGTAGATCTTTGAGTCCTCTTTAATTTGACATAAAATTCAGCTCAATCAGAGGTCCGTAGTGAAAGTTATGCTCAGTTTTGTAAACCTTGTCAAATCTGGATAAAAATAACGAATTAGACCAAATTTATCATTTAAAGCCAAAATGAGTCTAAACTCATAAATACATTAAATCATACTAATTGACCACTAATAATGCTATTTTAGGATACAAATGATGCAGAGAAAATAATCAAAATATTGACTTATCAATCCCATAATAATTTTAAGTCTTCAACCAAGGGAGAAAGATAAACATCAATGTCGTTTGCAGGCTGTTTTGGTCCCGAGATCAACATAGACAACATCATATACTTTCGCTTCATGCACAATAATGGAGGTAAGTTGTAAATTATCAACAAAACAGGCCACGAACTATGAGTAGTGGCTAAATTACCAAACGGATTCATTCCATCTGAAGCCAAACCAAGGCGGAGGTTTCTTGATTCACAGCCAAATGAGGGAAACTCTAGATCAATCTTCCTCCACTACAAGGAATCAGCCACATGTCGAAGCTTTCCATCTTGTATCCTTTCATCTGCATGCCATCTGAGATTCTTAGCGTCATTGGCGTTTGAAAAAAGTCGCTTGAATCTTGGAATTATTGGAAGATACCATACCACCTTCGCAGCAGCACCATTATGGGTTCCTTCTTCACTATCACAACCATCCTTCTTTTTTTTGTAACGAGATAAGCCACACCTAGGACACTTGTGCATCGCTTCATATTCTTTTCTGTATAAGATGCAGTCATTTGGGCATGCATGAATTTTTTTATACTTCATATCCATTGGACAAAGAATCTTCTTAGCGTCATAATTGCGGGTTGGCAATGTGTTACCTTCTGGAAGCATTTGACTCAATAACTCTAGTAACTGAGTAAAGCTTTTGTCAGTCCACCCATTTGATGCCTTCAGATGAACCAATTTTAACACCGCAGACATGCGAGTGAAGTTAGAGCACCCTTTGTACAAAGGTGTCTCCGCATCGCTAAGCAATGTGTCATATACATGTGCTTTTAAAAAGCTCTCCGGACCAACATCTTTAATCATGTCTTCAAGTCTGTCATCAATTTATGTTTCCAACTCTGGTGCAGACACATTAGATGTTGTCAATGCGTCTAATAACTCACCATGCCAGGTCCATGTTGTATAACTTTTAATAATCCCATCACACAACAGGTGTTCCCGAATTTCTTCTTCTTTCAGTCGAACACCGTTCAAACAATTGACGCAAGGGCAACAAAACTTCCCACCACTACTAAAGTGATCATGTTGCTTAGCAAATGCCAAAAACTCTTCAACACCAACCTCATACTCCGTACTAATTCGACTTGCATTCATCCAACTACGATCCATACCTTAAATCAAAGGTATGATCAACAAACATATATGTTAATTTCAACATCATATATTTAAATATGAAATTTCCTAATTATCAACATCCTATTTTTCAACATCAAAATGGAATTTAATAGATAGAATTTCCTCATCCTAATTGTCAACATCCTATTCTAAAATAAACAAAAAAAAGGTGTAACTTAAGCTTCTAAAGGGAATGCAGATTATGCCAAAAATTAATTTTAGTAAAATGGAGAAAATTAGAGTATATAAAATTTTATTTCACAAACCTCAATTATAGTTTATTTTCGTGATTTATTTTTAGTCAAAATTAGCTTCAATTTATTTATTCACATTACATCATTAAGAAAATTAAAATAAATTATACATTAACAGTATGAGATTATTGCTCCATCGAAACAACAAATATACTAAACACACATATAATATTACAGTGGGTAATTTTGTTTTCAATTAGAGGCAGCCTATACAATCTCAAAATCACTCAACATTTAAATCTAAATACTAAAATGACCATAAATTACTCAACCTATACAATCTCAAAAATAAAAAAATTTAAACCAATGCACCGAACAAAAATTAATCAGTATAATCAATCAATTGGAACCGAATAAATCAATCACAGCAATCGAACTGAACAAAACCCTAAACGAACAAAAATCACCAAAATCCGTCAATAGACTACGTGTGTACCTTAATGGAGAGTGTTCACGAATGAGGGGTTTGGACTTTTGTTCACGAATGAGACTGATTCAAGGTTTCGAGCCTCGCGCTTCACACCAGAGCTTCGCAGAGGAAAGAATAGAGGAAATGGGTTTCGCATAGGAAAGAACAGGGCAGCGCGCAGCTAGGGAAATTGAAGGGTTTAACGAAGAAGAAGGGTTTATATTACAGACTACGACGGTTCTAATTATAACCGTCGTAGTCTGTAATATAAATATTACAAATTTGCCATTCTATTACACACTACGACGGTTATATATAGAACCGTCGTAGTCTGTTGACAGTGTTTTACAGACTACGACGGTTCTAAATATAACCGTCGTAGTCTGTAACAATATTATTACAAAATTGCCACCGCGCACACACTACGACGGTTACAATTGAACCGTAGTAGTGTGTGTGTCTTAAAATGTTATTTTTGTACTAGTGTGCACACAATATTCTTTAACCCAAAGAACACTTTTCCCTATTCTTGGTAACTCCAAGAACACCACTATTTCTAAACACCTTTCAGAAAACCAACACCATTTAAGAAACCTTTCTCAAGGATATCCTTAGTCTTTTCTACAGAGACCTCTCTCTTAGAGTAATAAAATTAGCAAAATGAAATAACAAAGGATCAATTAAGAAAACACCGGATTGTGTAGTTCTGATCACAAAGAAAACACAAAGACATTACCAACCATCATTCTAGTCATGATTGCCTTTAAGAAATATTTTCTTTGAAAACTTGAAGTTCTTTGAAGGATTTTCTTCATGTAAAAAATACTCAGTTTTAGAATAAAATCACTATGAAATAATGTTCCTTCTTGTCTCTAAAAGACTCTCAATGTTATTTTTCAAATTTTAAAAACGAAGGTTTATATAGAAAAAATTTAAAACACATTTTAGACAATCATTGATGGTTTCTGATGAGGGTAATCGATTACTGAATGTTGTTAATCGATTATCCCAGCAAGTAAACTCAATATATGTGATTTGGGTCAATGGTAATCGATTATCCCGTGTGGTAATCGATTACATCAGAGGTAAAACACAAATTTCCACTCAATTACCAATGTGTGGTTATTTATTACTATTTTTGGTAATCTATTCCTTCAGTTGGTTACCAGAAAACTGATTTAATCTATTACCTTAGTTGGTAATCAATTATCTTGAATTCGATTTTGAAAAACTAGAGGGAAATGAATGTTTTGAACTTAGAGAGACTTGGTAATCTATTACCAACCCATGATAGTTGATTACTGAGTCAAATCTAAGATTCCTACCACGTGTAAAGAATTCTACTTAAGCAATTGGTATGTTAACAACATCAATCACACACATGCTAAGTTTAAACAATCAATACAATGTAAAACACCTAGTACATTTTGTCTAAAAAAACCAAAAAGTACAAACATCAAAAGCAAATCTCTAGGAACCGACTCTAAGTGTGTTTAAGCTTTAAGTCTAACATAAATAACTCTGGGAACAAATTTACCAAAAATAATATATTAAATTATAGTAATGAAAAGTATACTCAAATCTAGATAAGTATTTCTCTTGTATTGTTTGAAAATTACAAGTAAATTCTTGCTTTTGTAAGCAGAATGACCAGGATGATAATAGTTGTAACATGAAACATTGGTCTAAATTTGCAACACACTCGTAAAAACACTGTTTGTATTTAAAGTGAAACGGTTTTATTTAAAATATAAGAATGATGTGGGTTGATTCTCCTTATTGTTACTAATAAAAGTTGAATATAGGTAGGATTTTGTTTCAACATATTTAGCAAGACATAAGTATGTTTCTTCAGGAAAATGAAAACGGTCCGAAAATACATGCTTGTATCTCTTGTTTCATTACATACAACTGTAAATTCATTACACAATGTATCTTTTTTAATTGTACGAACTCGGATCACCTTACTTTTGGTACCTCCATACCTATTTTGCACACAAATGCATAAGAAAAAAAATATGAGAACAAAAACTCATAAATTTATCTCAAAAAATAAAGTTCTACAGAGATAACATATATTTGAATATTAACTTAAATTTTATTCACCATATTCTTTATGGTGGTCGAGATGGTTGAGTGTCATATAAAAGAAACTAACATAAACAAATCTACTTCCCAAGAGCATAACTTGTAGGCGAGATCAGTGTTGCACCAATGTTTTATTATATTGTTCGAAACAAGTACTTTAATCCTCTGCCCATTGCCCCTTCACTTGAAACTTGATGGAAATTTGATGAGATTCACCAACTATAGAAGCAAGCCCAAGTAAGACTAAATTTCGACATCCGTACTACAATTTATCCAAATAATGTTTAAAGTTGTATTAATTTATCAAACAAGCAATGATACTAATAATGGTCGATTGTTGTACCTGCTTCTAGAGCTTAACAACAGAATCGTCTTGCTTGATCTTCTCCTTACTATAACGCAGTACAGCCAAGCAGCGACTCAACATGATCTCTACCTCATCCACCCGGTAGGCTACACCAACAACAGACATCACCTCATTGTTGTACAAGCTTGGAAAGTCGGCCTCTACTTGTATCTGGTGACCCCTTAGGTTAATGTCCCATAAGGACCCGCCAGTAGGGGGCGTTGGTCGGGATGTATATATATATATATATATATATATGTGTGTGTGTGTGCGTGTGTGTGTGCGTGTGTGTGGTAATAACTTGAAGACCTAAAATCCTAGTTAAACGTGTCATTAGTTCAAAAAGTTCAAAAAAATGGGAAACCTAAACGACACAACACTTGTATGGCGAAACGACACTATGTTTTGGAAAAAGGGAAAAAGCAACTGTCAAAAATAAAAACACCTCCCCCGAAAGACCATCACCACAACTCACCCAAATGTCGCGACACCTCACAAGGTCGGCTACCAAGCCACCCCACATCACCTCGTCAAGTCACCTATAGGGACCATCCGAGCTTGGGCTTATGTGGAGCCCACTTACTCACCCATTCCTCACCACTGCTAACAACCCCTCTCACTCACGTTTTAGAGCATATGAACCACCTATCAGTTCAAAAGGTTCAAAAAAATGGAAAACCTAAATGACACAACACTTGTATGGCGAAACGACGCTCCGTTTTGAAAAAGGGAAAAAACAACTGTCAAAAATAAAAACACCTCCCACGAAAGACCATCACCACAGCTCATTCAGACGCCGCGATACCTCACAAGGTCGGCTACCGAGCCACCCCACATCACCTCGTCAGGTCGCCTATAGGGACCATCCAAGCTCGGGGCTTATGTAGAGCCCACTCCTCACTACTGCTAACAACCCCTCTCACCCACTTTTCAGAGCATATGAACCACTCTTCGTCATACAAAAGGGGGACATTTATGCTAATGAGTCAGGATGAACACATAATAGACTCAAGAGAGTTATAAAAGGAAGATTGAAGACAAAACAGGAATACCTTCACCAGCCACAAGCACTTTGGCAAGAACACATGGCAAAGGTTTGTATGGGTTGAATTTAATAAGTAAACTTCAAACTATGAAAATATAATAAAAATATAAAAAAATAATAAAAAGAGTTAGTATATATTCCTTTAATAATAAAAAATTAGTTTACCTTAATAAGATTCTGAAGTTTATAAAACAAATAATTTTGGTACTCATCCACGGTAAATATTACTCTTCTAAAGGGGAAGTCATAAAAAATTGAAAAGAAAATTATTAGAACATGTAACCGTGACAATGAGAAAATCACTTGCCCTATCAAAGAGATTTACATCAATATATACTTCAGTGTTCTTCTACAAACTTTGAAATACTCATTTTGTTTCAACGTGGGTATAACTTGTAAAGGAGCTCTGGCCACACCATCAAGTCCAGATACAGTCCAGATACAGCGGATACGAAGCAAACACCCATTAAAAGTTCTTGATTTGATACATAAGTTTGAGTTTCAGAATTCCATAACCAATTTTCTGGTAGAAAATCTTCTAGTGAACAGATAAATATGGAAATCTCTTCTACAGGATAAGTGACTTCTCATGACCACTTACTTGATGTACATGTTATTGCTCATATGCACTGTAGAATATCTGAAAACTGTAATGGATGAGAATTTAAGGATGATAGTGTTAGTTATACCAACAACAAAGATGCAAACACGCATTACCACTATAAGCGAGATGTCATGCTACACTTATTTTGAATTGTAAAATGGCATATAAAGTGTAAAGGGGATTAGGCTTTAAATAATTCTTCTATTACACTTTTATTGATGTGTCTTGTAGTACTCAAGTGAACATGGAAAAAAGTGTGAGAAAAGAAATTATTTTTCTTCTTTCTCTCATTTTCTACTATCACATATAAAATAACTTAACTTTTAATCATGAATTTTCCTAATACAATAGTTAAGTAGGTAAGAGAAAGTCCTTCTTTCTCATTATTTCCGTCAAATTACAGAGAAAAGTAACAAATCTACACACTTAATAAGATATTTTAGCAAATACTTAATTTTTTCTTTTTACTAGCTTCAAAAATTACTTAATTATTTAATAAGAAAATTTTAAATTAGTATTCTTTTAACAACTTTTTACATTTTTAAAATAGTAATTTCTAATTATAATATTAATTTATAATAATTTCTGCAATTAGCGTAATCCTGGTGTTTAGTGGTTAACGTATGATCCAAATAAATTCTTTTATTATAATTGTTGTAGTTAACATAATCTAAAAATATAAATCAGATAAAAGATTAAATAATTTTTGTCTTTTGATATTATCATGCACTGCACAAAAATTACAATTAAAGGACAATAGATATATGTTAGCATGTTCCATAAATAACAAAAACATTTATTTTAATTTTCAAACATTTCAATTGACACTAGATAATATGTATATGCAGCCCTTTACATATATAATAAGATATTTATTTTAAGTGAGAAACATTTGAAAATATAAATATAAATATATATATATATATATATATAATAAGATTTTCATGTTTATTTCACTTTTTTTGTTGGACAGTGTAAATATTAATAGCAAGACAAAATTAATTAAGTTATTCATTTCATTTGTTAATGATTATTTAAGATTAAATAATTAAAGAATAGCTAATTATTTATTTAATATTAGAAAAATTAATGGACAAAAATTAGTTTAAATTATTGTATCAAAGAAAAAAATATTAATTACATTTATTTAAGAATGTAATTTTATATATTAATGCTATTCTCTTATCATTATTATCTTATTATCAATTATTAATTTTCGTTAAACAGGAGGAACTTTTTAGTTGATTTGTCCGAGTGGAGAAGAAAAAAAAAATTAAATTAAAAAAATTTGGATACAACAAAAATTAATTCAAATAAATTTCTTCATAAAAATAATTGTAATTGATATAATGATAAGTCCTCGAAGATGGTGTAACAGATAAAACATTGAATATTTATCTTTCTTTAGTATTTTAATTGACAGGACAATACAATGCACATATACAGCTGTTCATGTAGGAAATAATCTAAACAGACATTTATTTGTAACAAAAGTCCAATTTGGACTTTTTCCCAAAACATTTATTTCAATTAACAAACAGTGAATTGAGAATAGACGACCATACATGTATGTCATACTCACACAGTGATTTGCATAAATAACGAGACATTTATATATTTTTTTAAAATATTTAAATTGATAAAGACATGTATATATTTAGAATTTATTTCAATATTTTATTGGATAGTGTGAATATTAATTGAAGGAGAAAATTAATCAATTTATTGGTTCATTTATTTCGTTTTAAAAAATTAATTTAAATTATTGTATTAAAGTAATAAATCATTAAATACATTTATTTAAAAACATGTCCTTTCTTGTCACTATTCCATTCTATTTAAAGTGAACACCATAATTCATCAATTATTATGCATATATCCCAGTGTCATAATAAATTTTATAAATCATTAAATACATTTTTTAAAATATAGTCTTCTAAAATAATGGTATTACTTTGCTATTAATTAAAATTTAACAACAATAATTAATTTATAATAATTCGTCTACAATGAAAATGTAATTTAAATAAATTTCTTTATGATTATTATTATAGTAGACATAAAGATAAATCCTCAAGCATGGTTACAGTAAAAGATTCAATAATATTTATACATGTATTTCATTTTGATTTTATAATTTTATATATTTGATTCTTATTTATAATTAGTATTGACCAATTTTATAATGAATTTTTTATATCAGTTATTTATAATTTAGTTATCTCATTATAACTTGACAAAGAGACATCTTGTTATGGAGTATTAACTATAAGTTGTTTATTTTTATTTCATGATCCTAAATCACTTAAAGTTTTAACAAAATTTGGTATTTTTAATCTTTTTCTAGTTTCCATACCATGGTATGGGATCACCTTTTACCAACAGATTTACTACTTATTTATGCTTTACTACCGAGAACAAGAACAAAAAATTCTTAGCCCTTACAAAAAGTTCTTTAAATTATAAAATAAAATAAGAAAAGAATGAATATTAAATAAAAGAGAAATAGGATTTTTGTCAACAGTATGGTATAAAGCGTATTAGAGCACCTAACAGAAAAAAGATAGTTAAGAAATAAAAGAGAATAAAATCAAGGTCATATAAAAAACCTTATAATAGAAATAAACAAAATAATATTAATCGAACTTGGGAAAATAGGGTAGCAAGAAAACCCAAATATAAAAATACCAGAAGAAAAATAATACATGTTATAAATGTGAAAAAAATAGGTCATTATACAAATAAATGCAAGGCAATAAAAAAGATCAACCAAATAAAAGATGAAAAAGTTTGGCAATAATTAATGAATATTTTAATTAATTTAGAAACAGAATGTGAAGAGTGTAACACCCTCAATTCCTACTATTTATAACATCTTCATTCCTTTCTGGTTTGTAGAAAAATAACTATGTCATTTGATAAAGTCAACCAAATCTTATTTCATAGAGTAATTTTCACAGTAATTTCTACAACTATATATATATCTTTAATAGAATAAAATATAAAAAAAAAAGTATCTATCATGTAACAAGAATCTTAAACTTCTAATATTCTTATATAGTAGCAATCACTCAAACAAAAGAAAGGGAAAAGAACATCATGTCACGTCTTCAGAAAATCAAGTTCTCCTCCTAACCTACGGTCTTTGCATCTCCGAGTAACTGTTTATCTGCTCGCTCGTTCAGGGGTCATCACATGTGTCAACCATAAGTTAGTTCACAATTTAACGACAACAATAAGACCACAGGAACAATATACACAACATATATAAAAAAGACATGAAAAACTCAATTTATAACTCATCACAATAAACTATGCAACCTAGTATGATGCATGTCACTTACAATTCACTCTCATGTCATGTGGTACCATCAAAATAACTGAGCGATGTCTAGGAGTATATGTCACTTCCGACACTCTAACTAGAGATACTAGACAGTCACAGTCAGGGTAACCAGTGTTGCAACATGAGTCACTTCCCACTCATGGTGATCAGTCATAGTGGAAGGTTTTCCACCGCGAATACCCTTGAAGTCCTAGGCCATTACATCGACCTGTCAGGGACCAATCGCTCTAGTTTCATTCATCCTTACTTTTCGAAAATATTTTCATTTTACTTAGTATTCATGATAATCGTCATCATTTTCTCGAAAATGTCATGCCTCACAAGCATTTCTCCTAGGGGTAACCTCACTACTTCTCCACCGTAGCAGGCATCCATTCTTTTCACTTTCAAACATTTACAACCGATTATTATGAACCTTAGCAATTTATTAATGTAATATGTCCTGCAAAATCAATCTCTTAACCCCACTAATTATTTCACCGTAACAGAAGATTTAACACCACCATAACATTCAACAAAAATAACCATGTGGAAATTAAATACAACATAAAAAAGAACAACATGGAACACCTAAACTATGACAATATAAATCTCAAACCAAAATTTACATATAGAAATAAATAATTAAACAAGGTAACAATGTCAAGTTAAATAAAATTTAACATCATATAATTAAGATTGAAATATTAAGACTGAGAACTAAGACAAAAAAAAAGAATATTATTAACAATTAATACAATCTAAAATTAATATAAACAACACTGTCTAATAATTAAAAGAGAAATGAATTATTAAATACTATGAGTTAAACAAATAATTTTAATCCCAATACTTAATCTTAATCTCAAGAAAACAATAAAAAAATTAATTTCTATTTGATGAATTTAATAAGAAAAAAAATTGTAACTAAAATGTGACGATGGGATGCCATAACCAGTAACAGAACCAAATAATGTTTAACAAGAAAAAGAAAGTCAGCAACCAAAGTTGATTAATTAAATTTTATCAATTATGCACTTCCGTTTGATGTCTCTAATTTATTTTAATATCAAACTTATAGCTAATTTGATTGGGTTTTTAACCAAAATTTTAAAGACATATCAAAATCTTAATTGGAATAATTGTCGTATCTTGTCATTCTTTTTTTTTTATGCAACTAAGAAATGATATTAATTGAATCCACAATTCCCTAATAACACCACCGTTTACGTAGCCAAATCTCATCTCCCTTCCATACATCAACAAACCCAAACTAGAAACACTCACATACAATCCAAAAATATTCTTACACGATACATAAAAAAGAAAAAGGGTGCAAAGTTAGCCAAGTCAAAAGGGGACGGTAACAAAATTGAAGGGAGGGTTTCTGTGATGCGGGAAAGAAAACAATCCAATTCAAAATATTTAATTCACATTAAATAAATAAAGGCAGAGAGGAAGGAAATAACTCATTATTATCATTAAATAGAGAACTACCAAACCTGAATTTACGGCAACTACACTCGAGAGAGAAATTGATATGAACAAGGTCTGTGCCTCCACTGTAGTCAAGAACTTTGATCTCTTTTTAAAGAAAATTTTACAACACAAAAATACGAGAAAAAATATATCAGGGACGGAGTGATGGAAAAAAATATAAAAGAACTACTCACTCACTTACTTACCCACTCACTAGAAACATAATTATCCACTAAAAATATTTTATTTATTTTATTTTTAAATAAAATCGAGCCGCTACAAAGAGTCAATAGTTAAACCGACAATGAAAGGAATGGAATTGAACAATAAAATAAGAAAGTTCTAACCAATCCTATCTTTGAATCTAATATCCATTATCTCACCTACTAATCTACTATCACATCAACTATCTCATTCTATCCCCACCTTATCTTATTCTATCTCTACAAGAGGCGGAGGCACAAGGTGGCTCTGGGGCAAGTGCCTCTAAAACTTTTGGTTTTTTTTTTAATATATATATTAATAATAATTATATATATTAGTAATAATATAATATTAATATATATAAATTATATATATATATATATATATATTAATATATATATATATATATATATATATATAATTTCTTAATAAATTTATAAATATATATATATATATATTAATAATAAATTTAATATTAATATATATATATAAATTTATTATTAATATATATATATATATAAATTCATTATTATTATTATTATTAAATATAGATATTAGTAATAAATTTATATATATTAGTATTAAATATATATTAATAATAAATTTATATATATAAATAAATAATAAATTTATATATATTAATTTACATATATATAAAAATTTATTTATATATATATAAATTTATATATACTAATAATAAATTTATATATATTAATAATAATTTTTAATCTTTCCTAAATTTATTTTAATTTATGTTAAAAAAATTATTATGTAATTATTAAATTATATCTAACCGATTTTAAAAAAATTAAAATTAAAATTAAAAAGATTAAATTGTTTTAGATTTTCAAAAAATTAAAATTAAAATAAAAAATAATTAAATTTTTTTAAAAAAAAAAAATTTGTCCCTCCCATCCTATTTTTCTTTTCTGGCTCCGCCCATGATCCCTACCATGTCTTCTTTCATCCAATAATAATCTTTATCTTAAATTTTTTTATCTTATTAAATTCAATATTATCTTTTCTGGATATTATGTGATATGTACAATAAAATTTAAATTTACGTAAGAAAAGATCAAGTTATTATGAAAGTAATCAAAGATACCTGCATCCTGCTATTTCTAACAAAAATCATGTTAATATATATGTTAATTATATTGGACCCGTGTTAACAAATACTTACATATTTTAATAACGTAAAAACATTTTTTTAGTTATAAAGCACATATTTTCAAATAATAAATAAGAATACATTAGTTAATAAATGTTCAAAACATTTTATAAGGTACAGTGCTATAATTTCTAAACTTTTTATTTAATAATAAAATATTAATATTATATATTGTATCAATAACTCAAGTTGATTTCCTATCATATGAAATATTATCAAATATTTAAATGGGCAAATAGTAAAAGAAAAAGCTATTAAAATTAGACAAGGAGCAGATATACCCTGCCACTTACCGTGTGGACAAGGAAAGGTGTGACATCTGGTCTCAAAATTTTAGGTTTTAAATTAAAATTTTGTTATTTTATTTTAAAATAATTATTAAAAAATTTAAAAAATTTAAATAGATCAATAAAAATAAATTTTCATAATATTCCATTCTATTTAGTATTAAAAAATTTATAATTATTCAAATTATAATTGATTTGTAAATTCTATTTTCTAATTAATTAAAATAAAATAATTATAATTTTTTATTTCTCGTGATTATTTGTTATTATTTTTAAATTTTAGTTTCTTCTGTACTCGTATTCCTGAACATGAAGTTTTTCCGGAATCATTGTTTTTAGTTCTATAATTTGTAAATTTCCATTGTCAATATTTTTTAATCCACTAACTATGTTCATGAAAATATTGTAGATATAATGATAAGTCATGGAAGATTATGTAACAGATAAAAGCTTGAATATTTATCTTTCGATATTTCCAATGTGAATATTAATATTTTATTGGATAGTGTGAATATTAATTGAAGGGGGAAATTAATAAGTTCTTCGTTTATTTTCTTCGTTTCAAAAAATTAATTTTAATTTTTGTATTAAAGTAATAAATCATTAAATATATTTATTTAAAAATATGCATATAAAAATACTATTCTTTTATTATTTATATTTTACCATTACTTGTCACTATTTCATTATCTTTTGAAAAAAAAACATTATAATTCATCAATTATCATACATATATTTGCGCGATAACAAATTTTATAAATCATTAAATATATTTTTTAAAATTATAGTTTCATAAAATAGTGGTATTATTTGTTATTAATTAAAATATAATAACAATAATTAATTTATAATAATTCGTCTAATGAAAACGTAATTTGAAAAATATCTTTATGATAACTATTACAGTAGACATAAAGATAAATCCTGAAGAATTGTGACAAATAATTGAATAATATTTATCTTTGCATGTTACCAATTTATTACCTTAATATTTCAATTGGCAAGGGATAATATATATAAGTAATTACTAATATAATAAATATTAAAGACATTTATTATAATTGACAAACATTAAATTAATTATTGACAATACATATATAAAACATATATGCAGTGGTTTCCATCAAGAACGAGACATTTATTTCAATGTTTTGTTGGACAGTGTGGACATTAATGGAAGGAAACAATTAATTAAGTTATTGTTTACATTATCATTATTGTTTAATATTAAGATAATTAAAGAATAAGTAACTATATATTTTACTGAAAATTTTTCAGATAACAACTAATTTAAACTTTTTTAAAAAATAAAAAATCATTAAGTATATTTATTTAAAAATACAATTTCGTATAGAAATGTTTTTCTCTTCCTATCAATATTTTACCATTACAAATATCAATACTCAATTCTCTTTGAAAAAAAAGGGACATTATAGTTTATCGATATTTTTGCACACATACATGATGTGATACTAAATTTTTTAAATCATTAAATACAATTTTTTAAAAATATAATTTCATATAATAGTATTATTATTTTACTATTAATAATTTATCATTAATTGATTTTTTTTTAAAATAAGAAGGACAAACTACAATCAAATGATATAATTAAAATAATTTAGTTATAAATAAATTTATTATAACTAAATAAAATAAAAAAAAATTATAAGTAATGAAAATGTATTTATTTATAAAATTTTATATTTGTTGGCTATTTTAATAGGTATTAAACTAATACTTTTAATTTAATAAATTCATTTTTCAAATTTCAATTAAGAGCTTCGAAATTAATTTTTATTTCAAAAATAAAAAAATTAATTTCAATTTCTAAATCATTTTGAATATTATCATTTAAGTGAATATAATATTAAATATGAATTAAATATTTTCTTTAATTGTTAGAATTTTACTTATTTATTTATTTAAAAGGAGAAAATAAATTCTAATAATAATTAATATATAATAATAACATATAAAACAAAAACGTAATTCAAATAATTTTTTTTATGATAATTATTGTAATTGACATAACAATAAATAATAAATTGACAAAGGAAATGCAAAATATATATATATATATATATATATATGTATATATATATATATAAATAATTTGTTGGACAGGGTGACATTTAATAAAATGAGAAAATTGCCGGTGGTTAAACATTCACCTATTTTTTTATAATATCTGAGAAAAATATCAGTGGTAAAACTTTAGTTTTGATTAGGTATCGTGTCTTGTTTTTATTAGAAAAGCAAACGATCATTGAAATTTCATTTCACGTATGTACCACATAAGTAAAATAGAGTTGAACATGTATTACTTTCTCTAATTTTTATTGGAGCACGTATCTCAATTTAATCGGAGAAAATGACTTTAGGAAAAATTCATCCAAACATCCGTCAAATGAACGATTGCTTGAGAATATTTATCTTTCGATATTTTCAATGTATTACGTTAATATTTTAATTGACAGGGACAATACAATTCATATATACACAGCTGCTCATATAGTAAAGAATGAACATAGACATTTATTTGTAACAGATATCCAATTTGAACTTTTTCCCAAAATATTTATTTCAATTAACAAATATTAAATTGAGAATAGAAAATACATGTATGTTATATATATACACGCAATGGTTTGCACAAATAGGAGACATTTTTTTAAAATACTTAAATTAATAAAGACATGTATATGTTTAGTATTTATTTTAATATTTTATTGGATAGTGTGAATATTACTTGAAGGGAGAAAATTAATATATGTATATTATATGTACGCAATGGTTTACATAAATAATATTTATGAGACATTTATTTTTTAAAAAATTCTTAAATTGATAAAAACATGTATATATTTAGCATTTATTTCAATATTTTATTGGATAGTATGAATATTAATTGAAGGAAAAAATTAATAAGTTCTTCGTCCATTTACTTCGTTTTAAAAAATTAATTTAAATTTTTATATTAAATTAATATATCATTAAATATATTTATTTAAAAATATGCATAAAAAAATATTATTCTCTTGTTATTCATATTAAACCATTACTTGTCACCAGGGGCATAGACATAATTTAGGTATGAGAGGGGCCAATTTTTTTTAATTTCTTTTTAATTTTTCATTTTCATTTTAAGATTTTTATTTTCTTTTTTCTTTTAAGTATATTTTCATTCTCATTTGATATTTTTTCTAATAATATATTGAAAAATAAAATTAATTTATTATAAGAAATTTAGTATTCTTTTAAAAAGAATTTGTTATTATATTTTAATTTTCTTTAAATCATAAATGACCTTATTTTTATTATTTATCATTTAACTAGAAGACCAAAATTACATAGAATTACATCTGAGAAAGAATTAAACATTTATCCTATTAAAAATAAATTTAAAATTAAAATTTATTATTATTATTATTATTATTATTAAAAATTTATTATTATTATTATTAAAAAAATTTTACAATTATTATTATTATCAAAACCTTTTTACTATTATTATTATTAGTATTATATATATAAAAAATAAAAAATAAAAAGTTTGGGGGCAACCACGCTAAACGTAGCTCCCGCCCCTGCTTGTCACTACTCCATTCTATTTGAATAAAAAAAACATCATAATTTATAACTATCATGCATATATCTAGCATGATAATAAATTTTATAAATCATTAAATATATTTTTTAATAATATAATTTTATAAAATAATGGTATTATTTTGCTATTAATTAAAATATAATAATAATAATTAATTTATAATAATTTGCCTATAATGAAAATGTAATTTAAATAAATTTCTTTGTGATAACTATTATAATAGACATAAAGATAAATCCTCAAGAGTTTTGTAACACATAAAAGATTGAATAGTATTCATCTTTACATGTTACCAATTTATTGTGTTAATATTTCAATTTGAAAGGGACAATACATAAAAGCAGCTAGTTATTAATATAATAAATATTTAAGACATTTATTATAATTGATAAACATTAAGTTGATTATTAACATCAATATATGCAGCGGTTTCCATCAAGAACGAGACATATATTTAAATGTTTTGTTGGACGAAGGAAATAATTAATTAAGTTTTTGTTTCATTATCATTATTGTTTAATATTAAGATAATTAAAGAATAAGCAACTATTTATTCCTTATTTAAAATTTTTCAGATAAAAACTAATTTAAACTTTTGTAAAAAGTAAATAATCATTAAATATATTTATTTAGATATTTATGCACACATGTCTAATGTAATACAAGATTTTTTAAATCATTAAATACAATTGTTTTAAAATATAATTTCATATAATAATATTATTATTTTACTATTAATACTTTACCATTAACTGATTTTTTTAAATAAGAAGGACAAACTACAATCAAATGATATAATTAAAATAATTTAGTTATAAATAAATTTATTATAACCAAATAATATAAAATAAAAAACTAAAAGTAATGAAAATATATTTTCAACCAATAAAACAAAGCTTACATTGAAACTATCATGAAACTGTATTTATTTATAATATTTTATATTTGTTGACTATTTTAATAGGTATTAAACTAATACTTTTAATTTAATAAATTCATTTTTCAACTTTCAATTAAGAGCATTCAAATTAATTTTTATTTCAAAAATAAAAAAATTAACTTCAATTTCTAAATCATTTGAATATTATCATTTAAGTGAATATACTATTAAATATGAATTAAATATTTTCTTTGATTGTTTGAATTTCATTTGTTTATTTATTTAAAAGGAAAAAATAAACTCTAATAATAATTAATATATAATAATAACATACAACAAAAACGTAATTTAATAAATTAAGAGCTTTTAATTTAATAAATTCATTTTTCAACTTTCAATTAAGAGCTTTCAAATTAATTTTTATTTCACAAATAAAAAAATTAACTTCAATTTCTAAATCATTTTAATATTATCATTTAAGTGAGTATAATTTTAAATATGAATTAAATATTTTTTTTGATTGTTAAGATTTTATGTATTTATTTATTTAAAAGGAGAAAATAAACTCTAATAATAATTAATATATAATAATAACATATACAACAAAAACGTAATTCAAATAAATTTCTTTATGATAATTATTGTAATTATAACAATAAATAATAAATTGACAAAGAAAAATAATATATATATATATATATTATACTGGAATATTTCTATCAATCTAATTATATTTATATTAGTATATTTGGAAGATATTTATTAAGCTCTATTTACGATAATTAAGTATCTGAATCTGTCAATATCCTTGACAAATTATATTAGACAATTAATTAGCATGATAACAGGATGATTAAGTGCATCCTCTATTTTGAATTGTGGCATGAAATAGAAAGCAAAAAAAACATTAATTCTTTTATCATGGTATCAAAACTTAAAGGTAGAATTATGCGGCTACAATGACAGGAACAGAAGGGAAACCTCATATTGAGGAACTGAAGAAAAATCATGAACAATGATAGGCCCTGGTGGAAATACTAAACTCACACAACGTAAATAAAACTGAAAAAATTATCACTAAGAAAGCTTCGGAATTATAGATAATAGACAGTGGAGCATCTAACCATATGACAGGAACCTTAAAGAATTTAAGTGAAGAACGCACCATAGAAGTTGTTGGTCCCTATGTATGAATCTAGAGGGGGGTGAATAGATTCTTGTTCAATTTTATCCTAATTTCACAAGATTCTAATTCCTTTCGAATTCAAACAAATCGGTTCTAGATTCACTTATCAATTACCGTATCAATTACCTATTCAATTACCGTATCAATTACTGAGTTGATTATCAATACAGTTACCAAACACACTGCAGAATTTAATCAATGATAATAGCAATATAAGGAAAACTGTAAAGAGGATAAGGAAGAAAAAGAGTGCACAGCGATCTATACTGGTTCGGCCAACTGGCCTACGTCAGTCCCAACCCAACAACTGTTGCGATTGGCTTTCCACTATCAAATGATCCCTTTTGTGTTCTTTTACATTCACTCTGCAACAAGCAACACAAAAACGAAATCAAAACACCCAAAACCTGTTCTTCAACCCAAAGAACAGTTCTTCCCTGACCTTGGCACCTCCAAGATCAAACCTTTGAGAAATCACTTCTCAAATACAAATACTCTATCCAGAGAGACTTCTCTCCTAGAGTAATAACTCAGAAATTGAAATATAAATAAAGATCAGTATAGAAAACACCTTGAGTGTAGATTCTGATCACAAATAAATACAATGAAATCCACCCAATCACAGGAATGTATCAAGTTTGCCCTTTCTCTTTGAAAACCTTGATGAACTCTATTTACAGAGCATATGAAAGTGTGAGAGTTTGTTCACAAGCTTAGGTTTTCTCTCCAATCATATGTTTCATCAAGTTTGTATTTATAGAACCAATTTGGAGAAAGAAAACGTGCAAATCTGAGCTACAACGGTCAATGTAATTGATCCCAAATGCATGTAATCAATTACACTAGCCGTTAGAGCCTCCAAACTGATTTTTCCAGGCATGTAATCGATTACCACGAGCATGTAATCGATTACATTGAAGAGGGAAACCCAGAAACAGTGAATTTCAAAGCATGTAATCGATTACATAGGGGATGTAATCGATTACACCAGAGAGTAGAAAGCATGTAATCGATTACATCACTCATGTAATCGATTACACCAGAGAGAAAGATCAATGTAATCGATTACACCAAGCCTGTAATCGATTACATCAGTGAAAAATGGATTTCCAAGGTTTTTAAAACTGTTTTTCTCAAATGGAAATCAAACATTAGTCACATGATCAATCATACACAAGTTTTACACATCTCTGGGGTCTTAAACAAAGAACTCAACACATATATGCCTATACTCAACACACAATACATAGATATATCCTAGTTACATTCAACTATGGAAAACCGAAAGATACATTACATCAAAATCAAAACAACTTAGGAGGCACAACAACATCTTCAAGCTTTAAGTCCAACAGAAGTTTGTCCGGTGGGGCTACCAGACGGAGAACACATAATTGCAAGCAAAGAAGGAACAATGGTCCTTGAGGGAGGACTAATGTTGAAAAATGTTTTATATGTAGCAAAATTAAAATGCAATTTGATTTCTGTGTCACAATTAATCAATGAAGAAAATTGTCAAGTATTATTCACTAAAAAGTTGTGTGTAATACAGGACCTATCTTCGAGGATGCTGATTGGAGCGGGTGAATGGAAAAACAGGTTTTGCGTGTATCGTGGCATGCGTGGTGTGACAACGCGTCAGATTGGTGTAGATAAACAACTTGACCTTTGGCACAAGCGAATAGGACATCCGTCTTTGAAAGTTACTCAAATGATTTCTAGTCTGAGAAATAATCGTAAAAGTGAAAGCTTGAATAAAGTTTGTGAGATGTGTGAAAGATCAAAACAGATAAGAGAAAAATTTCCTTTAAGTGATTGTTGTGCTTCACAATATTTTTGATTTGATACATTGTGACTTATGGGGACCTTATAGTACTCCTTCATCTTACGGTGCATCATATTTTCTTACTTTAGTTGATGATTGCTCGCGAGCTGTATGGATATACTTGTTGTGTGAAAAGAAAGAAGTGGCACAAACAATAATGGATTTCTTTTCTCTAGTTGAGAGACAGTATAATCGGCAAGTTAAAATGGTACGTAGTGATAATGACACTGAATTTATGTGCTTAAAGCAATATTTTTTGAAACATGACATAATTCATCAAACTTCCTGCACTGGGACTCCTCATCAACAAAATGGAAGAGTAGAAAGGAAGCATCGACACATTTTGAATGTCGCACGTGCCTTGCGGTTTCAAGGAAAACTACCTCTTAAATTCTAGGGAGAATGCATCTTGGCTACAAGATATTTGATTAATTTGACACCTTCTTCAGTTCTTAAAAGGAAGACACCGTATGAAATGGTGCATGGTAAATCACCCACTTATGGCCACTTGCGGGTGTTTGGTTCCCTATGCTATGAACGACTGATAAATTTGATAGTCGAAGTCGACCGTGTGTTTTTGTTGGGTATCCATATGGATAAAAAGGATGGAAACTTTTTTTATTTAGAAAGGGAAATTATCTTTGTATCTCGTGATGTGAAGTTTGTGGAGGATGAATTCCCTTTTGCTTCTCGTCCTACTACTGGTGATGCATCCACTCTTCGTACATTTGACGAGGAATGCCCCACTTGGAATCATGACCAAGATGCTACACTAGAAGAGCTCACTTCAGGTGATGATTTAATTAAGCCCATTGCTCCTGCAAACACCACTAAAGAAGACAGGGGGACCATACCACAACCGTCGATGAAGCCCCATTAACACCAGCCACCGAAAACCCCATCAGCTGACTTTGTCATTCCAATGGGTAAAGGACATCGAATCAAACACCCTGTGAAACTTCGTGACTACGTCACAAATGCCACGATATGCCTCAACCCGACAGAACGTTCCCCCTCTTCCTCAACATTCTCAGGTACGGTCTACCCTTTGGAACATTATGTAACGTGTGAAAAGTTTTTCTTCCAGCATCGTGCTTTTCTCGCAGCGCTTCAAGTAAAACGTGAACCAGCCCATTTTTTGGACGTTGTACAAGATGCTCGGTGGAGGGAGGCCATGGCTCTTGAGATACAAGCACTAAAAAATAATGGTACTTGGGATCTCGTCGCTCTACCTCCAAGACAGAAAGCTCTTGGATGCAAATGAATATATAAGATCAAATATCACTCTGACGGTAGCCTTGAACGATTAAAAGCATGCCTTGTCATTCTTGGAAACCATCAAGTGGAAGGGTTAGATTATAATGAGACTTTCGCTCCTGTGGCCAAAATGGTCACTATCCGCACCATTTTAGCAGTAACACTATTTTAGTGTTTTTGCATGGTGACCTTAAAGAAGATGTGTACATGAAACTTTCCACCGGCTTCAAAGTGTTCGACCACGGAATGGTATGCAAGCTTCGCAAATCACTGTATGGCTTACAACAAGCTCCGCGTTGTCGGTTTGCTAAACTTTCAACTACTGTTTTTCAGTATGGGTTTCGTCAATCTCAATTTGATTATTCCTTGTTCACTCTTCAACAAAACCTCACGCGACTTGTAGTGTTGGTTTATGTAGATGATCTAGTCATTGTAGGCAATAATCAAATGGTTGTCCAAGCATTCAAAGATTATCTTCATCGGTGTTTTCACATGAAGGACTGGAAGATTAAAATATTTTCTCAGAGTAGAGGTTGCTCGGTCCCCAACCGGCATCTATCTATGTCAATGCAAATATGCCCTTGACACAATTGCAGAAACTGGCTTACTTGGGGCCAAATCAGCTTCCACGCCGTTAGCAGAGAACCATCGCTTAACACTAGCAGAAGGGCCACTGCTTGTAGATCCTAGCTCATATTGTCGTCTTGTTGGACGTCTCATTTACTTGTGCTTCACTCGACCTGAGCTCTCCTATAGTGTTCACATTTTATCTCAGTTCATGCATCAACCGCGGCAGGAGCACTGGCAGGCCGCCTTGCGTGTAGTGCGCTACTTGAAGGGGCACCTAGGCCAAGGAATCCTCTTGAGACGAGACAATGATCTTCGTCTGTATGCTTGGTGTGATTCTGATTGGGCTAGCTACCCCCTCACTCGCAGGTCTCTCACTGGGTGGTTCATTCTTCTTGGACAATCCCCGTGTCTTGGAAAACTAAAAAATAACACACAGTCTCTAGATCCTCTGCAGAAGCAGAATATCGCTCCATGGCTCATGCCATTTGTGAGTTGAAGTGGTTACACGACCTTCTCACTTGTCTCGGTGTTTCTCACCATGAACCAATGCGCCTTTATTGTGATAGCCAAGTTGCCCTTCATATTGCCAAAAACTCTGTCTTCCATGATCGGACAAAACACATCGAGGTGGACTGCCACTTTGTTCGAAATGAAATACTTCAAAATCGTATACATCTTTGTCATGTTCCTACACACACTTAACTTGTTGATATCTTTACAAAGTCTTTTGACACCACACAGTTTGACTCATTGTTGTGCAAGTTGGGCATCTACAATTTACATACTCCAACTTGAGGGGGATGATACGCTAGAATATTCCTATTAATCTAATTATATTTATATCAGTATATCGTAAAGATTTTTGTTAAGCTCTATTTACGATAATTGAGTATCTGAATTTATCAATATCCTTAACAAATTATATTAAATAATTAATTAGCATAATATCAGGCCGATTAAGTGCATCATCGTACATGTATATATTTTGAAGTGTGACATGGAATAAAAAAAAAACATTAATTCTTTTATCAATATATCATTCGCTTGACAGTGTGACATTTAATAAAATGAGAAAATTGCTAGTGTTTAAACATTCACCTATTTTTTTTCATAATATCAGACAAAAATATCAGTAGTAAAAGGATATTAAATAAAAAAATATTTACAGTTTTGTATAAGTGCAAATTAAGTCATTAACATTGGCTTTGGAATCTGCTACTATTTTAAGTTTGTGACTTGCACAATAATTAGAACACTTACTAGTTTTTAATAATTTGAGTTTTACTCTTTATTTTGTCAAATTTAAATTTAAATTCTTACTACTGCGTAATATTTGATACTACACTTGTCAGATCTATCACATCTTCACAATCCCAGAAATTTGTATTTTCCGGTTCAATGAGTCATAACATAACTCGTGACCGGCACTCAGCTTGAAACCTGTCTTGTCCGAATTCTGCTTGATGAATGTATGATTTTTTATGTAAATTGTGAGTATCCATTATTATTTTTAATTAACAAATGTTAATAATTAATTATTAGTTTTATTTACAATGAGGGGATTTAGATTCATGATCTATATCTCCTTGTCTTCCTTTCCTTTTAAACCTTCTTTGTTCAACTATTAGATCATTTCTATCACCTGGCCTTTTTCAGCCTTATCATTATTTGATTTGGCTTCATTTATGTTTTGCTATGTCTTGGCCTTTTTCATTCTATCAATCGGTTCGAATTTAGGTTTAGCATGCAAAAAACTTGTAGGTTTTGTTGGATTTGGAATTCATTCATGTTATGCTCATACTCTAGATCTTTTCACCGGTTTTATGCATAGTCTCACATTTTTTTAAAATCATTTTCTCAAGAGAAAAGTTATAAAATAAATTAACAAAATAAAAATTGTGAACAAAAAGAAAACTATAAATTGATTTTAATGTTTAAAATTTTTACTAATATTCACCCAGAACAACCTAATATTTCACTGTTTTATGGGTATACATATTTTCTAATAGGATTATTTCTTTTTTGAAAAAAAAAATGCAAATATAAAAAATGCAATTCAGGAGATAATGGGAATCGAAAAAAAAAATAAGGGCATTATCGGAAAACTAAAGCAGATCCCAAAATATAAATTTCTTTGGAATCCTCACTCTGCTTCCTCGCCGCTTGTTTCTCTGTTATGGCTGAGGATTCTTTGTCTCTGCCTTTGTGGCTGTGGATTCTTAACGAGCGACCATCGCTTCTCTCAAAGGTAACATCTTTCTGCTCTTGCATTGCTCGATTTGACTTCATTTATGTTTTGAGTCCAGGAAGTTCAAGTTCACTTTGAAATGTGACTCAGTACAAGTTTGTTTGTTTGATTTATTTTTTTATAATTTGAGTTAGATTGTTAGATTTGCAGATCTACTTAACCTCCACAAGTTGACTTCCGTGTAAACTCTATATGCACCGCAGTTGTAAAAACAAAAATTATATTAAACACATGCGATTAATTTTTTTTTTACTTTTAAAATTATATTTTCTCTCTATGTTGTGAAATAACTGTGCTCTTCACTGATCTAGCACCGGAGAGACCTAGTTCCAGCGAGTCAATATTTGACTCAGATGATGTTTGGAATGAGATTAACCGAGGTAAACTTTTATTTCTTGAATTCAAAGGCTATGAGATGAGATACTTGTGTAGTTTTGTTGTTAATTTAATCTTTTTATATGTTTAGGAGGACATCTTTCAAGCTATTCATTAATTTAATAAATATTTGGTTTTTTTTTTTTTTTTCCGTTACAAGAACAAATTGCCGGCTTTTTGACCTGATAGGAAAAATGGGGTAACAAAATTCTACGACTCAATCACATTGTGCCACGTATAGAAAATGTTTATGTAGACGGTTGATGTGAACAGTGGTCGTAGACATCTGTGCGACCACTTGTGGAGACGACACGTGACAAAAATGTGGCTATGTGATAGTCATGGTGGAGGCCACACAGTGATTGGGAGACACATGACATGGTCGCAGGTCCTCTACAACCGTCTTTGCTTGTGACAAGTGGCATGAAACAAGTGGAGCATTTTGGTGAGTGACGTCACCTGGTCGCGTAAAGCTCTGCGACCAGGTTTTAAAATGTTTTCCCGCCTTGCACCCGGGACCACTATAAATGGAAGAGGAAGTAAAAAAAATTGTTCCAAATTTTTCACTATACATTTATTTTACACCATGGCATCTTCGTCTTCTTCGGGTTTAGTAATAGAGTGTGGGCCAGTTGAGAGATGTATTGTGGCTTCAAAACGCTCATATTTCCCAACACGTTTGGAATAGTGGGGAATGTCGGCGGCTAATAGTACGAATGACTGTTCTACTTTATTTGGGACAACCCATCATCCCAGATACTATCGTGGATCTCCTTGATGAAACTGGTTTTTTATGGGTGTCTAAAATTAGCTACTGATGAAACTGATTTTTTATGGATGTCTAAAATTAGCTACATCAAGGTATTTTACAAATATTATTAATTTTTTATTTTGAAATTGTATTTATTTTTTTAGCTGAAATTATAATTGTTATAGGTGGTTAGATTTGTAGTTAGGAAAATTTATAGTTATGTTGGAATAATTTTTAGTTCAGTTAATAAATTGTTTTATGTAACACATTAATCAGTTACGTATGTGTCATGCCATGTTGTTTATTTTATTAAGTGTAGTTAGTAATTCGTTTGTTTATTTTATTAAGTGTAGTTAGTAATTCGTTTCACTTTAACTTAATTTTTGCGTTTTATTTTAGTTAGTTATTTTTCTTAAGTTAAGTAATTTTTTTTTATGTAAAGTTTAGTTATTATTTTTTATATTTTTATGTTATGTTATTTTTTTTCTAAGTATATTACTTTATAAGTTTAGTTAGGTTTTTTTTAAACGTGTGCGTTAAGAGTTTTGTTTTTTTTTTATTATAATTAGTAATTCGTTTCACTGTGACGATTTTTTTTTTATTGTAGTTAGTTATTTTTCTTTAAGTTTTATATGTTAAAGTAATTTTTTATGTAAAGTTTAGTTATTATTTTTTGTATTTTTATATTCTTTTATTTTCTTCTTTTACATTAGGATTTTTTTTTGTTTTAGTTAGTAATTCGTTTTACTGATATGTATTATTTTTGGTTTATTTTAATTAATTATTTTTGTAAATTTTAGTTATTGTTTATTGTATTTTTATGTTCTGTTATTTTTTTCTTTTATGAAGTTTAATAAGTAGTATTACTTTGTAAGTTTAGTTTGTTTTTTTTTTCAACTTTGACGTTAGGAATTTTTTTTTTATTTTAGTTAGTAATTATTTTAGTTTTATGTTACGTAATTTCATTTTTAAATTTAGTTAGTAATTTTTTAATAGTTGACTTACGTCATTGTTATTATTTGTGCATGTTTTATGTTACATAATTTGTTTTAAAAGTTTAATTAGTAAGTTACGTAAAAATTGTTTTAGTTTCAATATTTTTTAGAGTCATATTTTTTTTAACATATTGTAATTATTTATTTAATTTTATTTGTTAGATACTTAATTTATAAGTTTACACAGGTATATCAAGGACTCTTGAATGCCTTCATAGAGCGCTAGAGACTTATATATTTCACATGCACTGCGGAGAGTGTACTATCACTCTGCAGGATGTGGTTATGTTACTGGGTGTAGCTGTTGACGGAAGGCCATTGATTGCGGAGACACATGGTCGATGGTCTGATATATGCGAGGCGGTGTTAGGTGTTAGACCAACACCGAATGTTGTGAAGGGATCGACAGTGAAGCTTAGTTGGTTAGCTAAAAATTTTGTGGACATTACACCATTTTTAGGCGATCCAGAAACACTCTGTAGATATGCACGTGCATGGATTCTACGAGTTATTGGTGGTGTTATGTTCGTTGATAGGAGTGGATCACGAATATCCCTCAAGTGTTTGCAGTTCCTCATTGACTTTGGGGAGATTAGTACCTGTTCCTGGGGTAGACTCTACTAGGTAATTTATACAGAAAGTTGTGTAATGCAACTAATGTGGATAAGGTGAACATTAGTGGTATGACAGTGTTAGTACAGTTATAAGCTTGGGAGAGGTTTATATGCACTGTGCCACTAGTCATTGCACCTAGACTACCCCACTCACCGATTGCTCACAAGTATGTAAATTATCTGAATTTGTTAATAGTTTGTTGTGTTAAATATAATTTAATCATATCAATTAATGTGTATTTTTTTTAGGTGGTTACCTGTTATGGACAACATAAATTTTGATCATGATGTGACGGTTATTCGACATATGTTAGATCTTCTTACCAGTGAAGAGGTAATATACATTCGTTAATATGTTTCCAAGTTTTTTATTTATTTTCTATTATTGCAGTTTATTTGGGAACCATATAGTGGAGCTCTATTTCATTATGTACCTGAGATTTGTCGTGTTGGTCAGACTATTTGGCGAGTTGTGGTGCCACTTTTATGTCTTCAGATTGCTGAGTGGCACCAGCCAGATAGGGTCCTCAGACAATTTGGCATGAGGCAGTTTATTCCAGCTGCGCCTTCTCAGTTAGATAGTCTCCACCAGCTGACACTCAGAGGGAAACATGACCTACATTAGGCTACTTTTCTTGAGTCTGTAGTAGGTATCTAGCATAATCAGCTGCAGTATGTTGTTGACAGCATTCCAGATTCTAGCCCTTTGAGTTACAATGATGACTATATGGTGTGGTATAGAAAGAAAACTCTTATGTTTGTTGACCCGAAACACGCACATGCAGCTGCCTTGGTATGTATGTTATTTGTAATGTTTAATGTAAGCTATAGTTTAATAATTCGGTTTTCACTGACATGTGACTTTTTTTTCAGGGAGAAGTCTGTGAAAATCTTGCGTTTTTGTCTACTCCCAAGGTTTGACCTCAATCAATGGGGAGTTGATGAGTGACATCACTCGGAGGTTGGCCATGATCAGTACTGATGCTAGGAGAGTATTAACGCCAGCTACCAATGCCCCCCTAGGTGTCGAGAGGATTCATGTAGAGGATGTTCAGCTCCCTATTAACGTTGTTGAGACAAGTGGTATTGCCAGAGGTCGGACGATGATGGAGTCCCAGCCTCATATTATTCCTCCGGTTCCTGAGATTAGTCATGGCATGTATTATACACCGTCACAGTTCACTCAGTTTCCTCCGATGTACCATTACCCCGGAGTGTCCCAATCATCACCTGATCATACACATATTGTCTCGTATCATCCATCACCAGCATTGTAGCCATATCATGATGACACCGATTTTGTTGTTCATCATTTGTTTGGGACTTCACTGATGGGCACGACCTCCATGGATATCAGGACTCCTATCTCTCAGGCAAGCCCACCTTATGATATCCCCGCTGATTTAGCCTATATGGATGATCTGCTTACGGGTGATCTCAGACCACAGTTTGATGTTGCAGGTACTAGTGAGTTACGTCCGCCTCGGCGGAATCCTGATAGGCATGTGCGACACTATGATCCCCCATGTGGGACGGGTGGTAGGCACAGGTGACATGGACATCGACATGGTCATAATCAGTAGTTTTTTGACATTATCTAGTCTATGACTTATTTTACATGTATGACTTGTTTAGGTTATGTTATTGACATGTAGACATTGATTGGGTTATTGACTTTTAAGTTGTAGTTACTTTTGACCTTTTAAGTTGTTTATATTAATTTTGTTTAGTATATTTTGCGTTGCAGGTAATATTAAATTTAGTTTTTTATGGTTTTAAAAAATAACAAAAGAATATGTACAATTGTTAAGTCAAGATGATTTAACATCTCAGTTTTGATAATTACGTAAACGATCATTGTGTTTACGGAGATTTAAGCATGAAGATCAAGGCTCGATTTAAACAAGTATCAGACGGAAGAACTCAACATGAAGCATCAAACGGAAGAGAGTCAGACGAAACTAAGTCGTCAGACGGAACCAAGCCATCAGACGATAGTGGCACAGATGTTAGAAAGACTACTCAAGTTGAAGACCTTCGTCTGTCCAAGAGAAGCTTAAGACGAAAGGATAAGACGAAACAACATCATTGAAAGATTCATTTCGTCTATCCAAAAGTGAAGTTCAGTTGAAGTCTCGCGCCAAGATTTAAAATCTAAAGGAGTCATCATGAGAAGAATCCAAGATCTGTATGAGGATCTGCGCTTTCACATCCAAAGTCAAAAAGGTCTCTACCTTTTTGTCACATCTCTGTACAAGTCAAGTAAAAGGAACTGCGCACGCAATTCGGTCCGAGATATCGCCGCAACTCTCATCTATCAATCAAGGACAATCGACAACCTTTTTGGAAAGTTCTCAAGAAGATCTCCAATGACTTTCAACGGCATTCAAATGAGTCTAACGGCTATTTGAAGAAGATGTCTATAAAAAAGGACTTCACCACGACGAGAATAAGTTGGCGAATACGCTTATCCTTCATCTACTCGATTATTCGCCCAAATCGATAAGCTCTCATCTTGTATTGAAAAACACCTCTCTCGTGTAGGAAATCTCTGTTGATTCACAATATTTGTAAAAGTCCACTTGTGTGGCATTATACTGTGGAGAAATTTGGGTTCAAAGAATACCCGTATAGCTGTGGAGGCCGGGTTCAAAGAATACCCGTTTAGCCCGAGGAGGTCGCGTTCCAAAGAATACCTTGTAATAGCCGAAGTAAGTTTGGGTTCAAAGAATACTTGTAACCCGTTCACGGTTGGTAGTGAAAACTCGATGGTTCTTTGGTAATCGGACGTAGTCTTGGATAAACGAACCAAGTATAAAAATATCTGTGTTTATTGTTTCGTGATCAACTAAACGGGATAATAAGTTTAACGTCTGTCATTTAAAATCAACAATTCAAGATAAATCTTGTTTCATCTGACCAGATTTGAACCCACAGACGAAAAGGAGTAATTTTTTTTAAACACAATTCAACCCCCCTTCTTGTGTGTTTTGTCTTTTATAGTTTGGTATCAGAGCTCAACCTCTAAAGGTTGAGCGCTTAACAGCTGCTAGAGGAAAAGATCCGGGATGGCGAACTCCTAGATGACGCTCATTGCAGAAGGCTCCTCCATGAACACTCCTCCAGCTTTCTTTGCAAATGATTATCCTTACTGGAAAGACCGAATGGAGATGTATATCAAGTCTACAAATTATAGACTATGGAAGATCATAACAGAAGGAGACATTTCCCTAACCAAGCCTGAATCAGAATGGGGAAATGAAGAATATACTATCGCAGAGCTCAACAACAAGGCACGTTATGCCATAACGTGTGCTCTTTCTAGGACAGAATATAACAAATGCTATGCCTACAAAACAGCCAAAGAGCTTTGGGATGCGTTGAAGATCTCTTATGAAGGAACTGAAGATGTCAAACTTAGAAAAACTGCCACCCTTCAAAGAGAATACGAAATGTTCTCCATGGAAAGAGGAGAATCTATAGACGGAATGTTTGGAAGATTCCAAACTATTCTGAATGGGCTAGCTGCATTGGAAATTACTTTTGCAAGAGCCCAAATCAACATGAAGATTTTGGACAGCTTACCCGCACCATGGGAAGCTATGTCCACTGCTATATCTGTTGGGAAAAATATGAAGACCACTTTCCTTGGATGAACTCATTGGAGCACCGAGAGTGCATGAAGTTCATTTGTGCAAAAGGGGAAAGTGAAAATTCAAGAGCTTGTTGCTCTATCCAACACTGATAAGCTTGATGGAGAAGAGTCAAGTATGAAGAAAGCAGAATCAACAGACTCAGAAGATTCCTCTGAAGAAGAAATCTCCTTGATGGCAAGAAAATTCAAAAGATTGATGAAGAAGAGGGATCCCAAAAAGATTAGAAGAAAGAAGAAACAAGCCACTTGGGATGATCTCGATGATGAAAGCTCGGACGATTTAGTCAAGAAAATGCAAATATCTCTCTCTCATGGCAAGACTATCATCCGAGGTAGACCTTCTAAATATATCTAGTTCATCATCATCCTCTTCGATTCGAGTCAGACTATGAGGACATGTCATATGATGTTCTTCTCGCTAACTCACATATTATAGCTCAAGAATATAAAAATTGCAGATCTAAGCTCAAAAAGGCTTTAGAAGAAGTTGAAAATCTGAAAGCTATAAATGTCCAGTTATCTGAGAAAAACATATCAGATGAATCATCCTCTTCGTGTGATACTGAAAAGAGTCATCTTCTTCTTAGTCATGAAATCCTAAAAGAAGAAAATGAATTCTTAAAGAAAGATTTAAACAAGTTCATCTTGAGTTCTTACAAGCTCAAAAATTCTTTAAATCACAAGAATGAACTTGGTTATAATCTTGTGACAGACGAAAGAAAATCACAAATTCATTCGTCGTATGTAGAAGCATACATATTTCTTATAACAGTCTCCAAAACGATCGAAGGACATTCAAGAACCTATGATGACGGAACCTTACAACTAACAAAACTGGACCCAAGAAAATTTGGGTACCAAAATCAAAAATAATTTTTGTTGCGAGATAGAAAAGAGAATGTATGAAGATGGTACAATCGAATAATGGATACATGCAATATGTAATCATCAACATGTCCTTGTTCCAAAGCAACAGATCATGTAAGAGATCTACCATGTATGGGTCTTAAGAAGACAGATTCATCCATTCAGACGGAAGAAGCAAAGTTTTCAAAGAATGCAAACAGTCGAATTTTAGAGACCTTTCGAACGTGCTTTGGTGTCGAAGAATTGAACCCAAGTGCATTGAAGAAATGCATTCAAATATCAATTGAATGGAGCTTGAAATAGGCAAGAAATAACTTTTCTTATCCGTGCAATTTTCTTTTGTTTATCCTTATCAAAACGCTGCGTCTAATCATTGGTTGAAATAGTCTATCTGACTCTTCAACAAACGCAACGTCATGTTATCTTCTAACATCTCACTGAGTGAGTGTACAGACAAAGCTTGTTAATGGTTTACATATGTCTAGCTTTTTAAAGCAAGAGACACGCTATCCTTAGATACACCTCATCGACGAAAGAAGGTAATGAGAAATAAGAAGGCCTTCGTCTCGTGGAAAACCCGAGAGGATTGCAAAAGATTTAAGAAATATGGAAGAAAGGAGAGATCAGAAGCTGAGAGGGAGCAAAATAGAAGAAAAAGAAAGATGCAAAAGCTGAGGCAGTTGAGGCTAATGTTCAAGAAGCTGAGGAGTATAAGACTCAAATATGATGCCTTGGAGGATGATCATAGCGACTTGAAGCAAAAGAACGAGAGAGCTTGAGGAGAACCAAGTTTCTCTATCACCTGAAGTGCAGCAGCTCAAAGTCATTGTGATGTCCCTACTTCACAAAAAGCCAAAACACTCTTCTTGATCAGAGTTTTGATGATCACAAACAAGGGGGGGAGAGAAAAAGAAGATCCTCGTAGGGAGAGAATGGACAGAAAGAGATAGCCGAGGGGGAAGAAAAGGAGAACCCAAGGGAAAGAAGAAAGGCAAGGGTAAAGCATCGCATCGTCGAGGGGGAGCAAACGGGGAAGAGCAAAGAGAAAGCTTCGTCGAGGGGAGCAAGCAAGTCAAGTTCGATCGATAAAGATCATCTCTCTAATCCTGATACATCCTTTGTTCTGTCTCAAGTAAAAGATCAAGGATCGAGTGGTGTGGTCTCGTAATCATCAAAAAGGGGAGATTGTTAAGTCAAGATGATTTACCATCTTAGTTTTGATAATTATGAACGTCTGTTGTGTTTACGAGACTTAAGCATCGGATCGAAGGCTCGGACTTAAACAAGTATCGACGGAAGAACTCAACATGAAGCATCGACGGAAGAGAGTCGACGAAACTAAGTCGTCGGACGGAACCAAGCCATCGAGACGATAGGGCAATGATGACGATAGAAAGACTACTCAAGTTGAAGACCTTTGTCTGTGCAAGAGAAACTTAAGACGAAAGGATAAGACGAAACAACATCATTAAAAGATTCATTTCGTCTATCCAAAAGTGAAGTTCAGTTGAAGTCTCGCGCCAAGATTTAAAATCTAAAGGAGTCATCATGAGAAGAATCCAAGATATGTATGGGGATCTGACTTTCACATCCAAAGTCAAAAGGTCTCTACCTTTTTGTCACATCTCTCGTACAAGTCAAAAAAGGAAGCTCTGCGCACGCAATTCAGTCGAGATATCCGCTGCAACTCTCATCTATCAATCAAGGATAACTGACAACCTTTTTGGAAAGTTCTCAAGAAGATCTCCAATGACTCTCAACGGCATTCAAATGAGTCTAACGACTATTTGAAGAAGATGCCTATAAAAGGACTTCACCACGACCAGAACAAGTTGGCGAATACGCTTATCCTTCATCTACTCTGATTATTCGCCCAAATCGATAAGCTCATCTACTGTATTGAAAAACACCTCTCTGTGTAGAGGAAATCTCTGTTGATTCACAATATTTGTAAAAGTCCACTTGTGTGGCATTATAGCCTGTGGAGGCTGGGTTCAAAGAATACCTGTATAGCCTGTGGAGGCTGGGTTCAAAGAATACCTGTTTAGCCTGAGGAGGCTGCGTTCCAAAGAATACCTTGTAATAGCCAGAAGTGGCTGGGTTCAAAGAATACTTGTAACCTGTTCACGGTTGGTAGTGAAAACTCAGTGGTTGCTGGGTAACTGGACGTAGTCTTGGATAGACGAACCAGTATAAAAATATCTGTGTTTATTGTTTCGTCTTATCAACTAACTGGGGATAATAAGTTTATCGTCTGTCATTTAAAATCAACAGTTCAAGATAAATCTTGTTTCGTCTGACCAGATTTGAACCCACAGACGAAAGGGAGTAATTTTTTTTTAAACACAATTCAACCCCCCTTCTTGTGTGTTTTATCTTTTACAACAATATAATAACATTTAATATTGAATAACAAACTAAAAAAATTGCATTTACATTATTGTTGTTGATTTGTTGGACAATTTCTTCTGTTATGCCCTTCTTGACCACATTTTCGACATCTTTGACGTCTTTGCGATGGTTCACTCCAATCCATTTCGTTTCTAATTCTTGTTGATTTGGGTCTACCTTTCCCTCTTATTGTTGTTGGATCGGAAATTAATTTCCAAGGCTGCTCAATATGTGGCATTGCATCTTCATTCCCCGAAGGTCATCACTCTGCGGAGTATGCGTTTAAGATATATTCATTTTTGTAAACATTATCAACAAACTGATAAAAGTCAATTGAAACATGTCCACAACTGCTATCACATGTGAACAAGGATAATGGAAAGCCTTAAAACGTCGACGTTGACAATATAGTTCAGATAGGATGACTGTCCATTTTTGTCCCCCCCCCCCCCCCGTTGAGTACGAGGATTGAATGCTTCCTCAACTTCAAATCTAGTCTGCTGAAGCACTTGTTATACACACGAACAGTATGAGTCGATGTTTCACCTTGATATCGTCGAAGCTCTTGCATAACTTTTGAACAATAAACTTGGCCGTCCAAAAATTCTTGTTGAGCACGACGACCCCATTCAACACAGTACTTTCTACTTCTGCTATATGTGGCCTTAACTAGGGCACAGATTGGAAGATTTCTACATCCTTTAAAACCCTTGTTAACACATTCAGAAAGATTTATTGTCATGTGGCCAAACGACGTCCATCTTCGTCATATGTCATGCTCCATTTTTCCTTTGAAATCCCTTCTATCCATATACAAACCTTAGGACTTGATTCACAAAATTTCTATCAAATATATGTTTACACGGAGTATAGCCTACCAAAAAAATTATTTACAGATAATTAAAAATATTGAATAACATTGAATAACATTGAATAATAATGTAAATAAAATTTAAGTTATGTAATTAAAATATGCATACCTAATTTGACCAACATCGTCTTTAGTTTCTAATTCTTGAACTTGTGATTAAAATTTGAAGCAATGTGTCTAATGCAATAAACATGATATGCATGTGGCCAACTCCAACCATTTTGTTCATTATCTACCGCAGACTTTATGCTACGATGCCTATCAGAAATGATGGAGATCCCTAATTTGTCAATCACGTGTTGACGTAACAACCTTAAGAACCACGACCAAGCTGATAATGTTTCACCTTCAACAAACAACAACAAACGAAAGAGGTAACACACTACCATTTCCATCTTGTGATGTTGCTATCAATAAGGTTCCCCTATATCTCCCATATAAGTGAGTCTCATCCACTTGTATGATAGACTTACAAAATTTAAATGCATCGGTACATTGCTTGTACATCCAAAACACCCGTTCAAATTTTCTAAATTCATTACTACGAGTGTTACCAACAAAATAATCATCATCACAAATTTCAAAATATGAACCTGGAGAGTGTCTTCTCATGTATTCAAGCCATACAGGAAGTTCTACATATGACTCAACCAAATCCCCATCTATCATGGTCATTGCTTTTTGTTTTCCTAACCATGTCTTCCTGTAAGAAATTTTATAATTGAAAATGCTAGACATCTCTCTTGAACAAGTGCAACTTTAATTGATGGATCTTCCCTGATCATGCCTGTATACATTAAAATCAAATATTAGGAAATTTAAAAGCTAAACAATCATTCAACAACAAATATAATACATACCTAGTATGCATGTGTTGATCAAATCAGAATCAAGATTTATGTGGTCTTGACTCATACTAGCATTTAAACAAATATATGGTCCTCCCCATTGAACGACTTTTCATCTCTGTGTCTGTCTGGATTGACTGGCTCGCATATAAAAAGGACATCCAACATCATAACATCTAACGACATACCTATGTGGTTTTGATTCAACAACTTTCGCATTTTGATGTACATTCATCATATATAGTTTTAGGTCCTTTTGCACACTTCTTTTATCTTTAAATTCCAAACCCACAAATAATTCTTGACCTTCCTCCCAGCTTGTAGGACCACTTACACCCAACAAATCTTCTTCATCAGGGTGATCCCAATTTATTTGAGTATAATGCGATATATTGTGCCAAAACGATTGTTGGCTATCACATACGATGTCATTATTCTATTGTTAAATATATGCATTTAGATCAGTTTATTTCAACACATTCACAAATAATTTCACATGTTACTATATCAGGTAATGCAATTGGTTGGACGTTCATATCAGGATTTAATTCATCATCATCTGATTCAAGTAAATGGCCTTCAAAATCTTCACTATCAGAAGATGAATCCCCGTAAGAATCTGAGACGATATAAGTTTCATCATCTTCACATGAATTTCCCGTAGCACCTTCATTGTACCTTGTCTCAAATGCACCACCTTCGTTGTACGACGACGCAGTACCTGCAATAACTATTTCTACACATAATTCTATATGACCTAAACCCGGTTGTTCAAAATGTGTTATCATAAGATTGACATCACTGTCATCAACTAATTCAAATAATGCATATTTGTTATCTACAAAATATCTAGTTGTAATGCATCATATAACTTCATTTTCTTGTAATTTTAATCTTTGGCATAGTATTTTTTTAATCCTATAAAGTTAATATTTCTTTCTATTTGTATAATCTTTCTAGATCCTTCAAATTTTACTCCTTCCTCAAGTTTCCGTGACTCTTCCCTAACATATACAACAACAACTATTGTAGGCGCCATGTAATTTCAATTTATCTACACAAAACAAATAAACAATTTACAATTTCATATTATTAATTAATAATTATAAACATCAAACATAAAATTAAACAAACAAAAAGTAACGAACATTAAACTGTAAAAAATTTTATACCTGTTCGTGTGTGTAGAACTGCGGAAGGGGGATGGATATATATAGAGTTTTTTGGTCGTAGACTGTACAACGAAAAGAACAAAACAGTGGAGAACTGGTCACAGGTCTGTATGCGACCAACTGACGTCAGCAAGCTTTTGCCCAACCAAGAGCCAACATGTGGTGCCAGGAGAGCTGGTCGTAGAGGACCCTGCGCCACTGTGCCATGTGGCAAGCAGCTAACCAAAAAATGACATGTGGCTGGTCGCAGCAGATCCTACAACCACGCCACGTGTCACCCAGTCACTGTGCAACCTCCACTGTGGTTGTCCACGTAGCCACATTTTTGCCACATGTCTTCTCCACAAGTGGTCGCGCAGATGCCAACGACCACGGTCCACGTTAGCCCTCCACGTAGACATTTTGACACGTGGCGCAATGTTATTGGGTCGCATTGGTTTCTGCGACTAACTGGTCGCCCCACGTTGTGCGACCAGCCCACTCAGGTAATTAGTTTTGAAATGCACCCATATCCGTATTTTATTACCCTATTTTTCCTATGCAGGTCAAAAAGCCACAAATTGCTTGAAAAAAAAAGCAAATTATATGAAATACTTTTTTTTTCATAGTAAACTACACAGAAGAGAAAAGAGAAATTAATATTAACTAAAATAAGATAATATTTTGTATGTATATTAAATTTTATATTAAATATTCTTGAGGTTGAGGTTGAGTTATCTCTTAAATTGAGGTTATACTGTGCAGAAGACTCAAATTGTTATTTTTTCCTTCCTTCTTGTTCTTGGTTTAGGGTTCATGTATGTTCCATGAATAGGGTCTAGGATCTTTTTCTTTTGAATCTTTTCTTGATTTTTCATTTGAAATCAATATGTGTGTTGGTGTAGATTACATTTATAACGACACATTTTTAACGAGTAATGCAAAAAACATCGTTGTATCATTTTTCATGGCGGTTAACATAAGAACCGCCATCAAAAATCATCTTTGATAGCGGGTGTTTAATCGTCATGAAAAATTCAATTCAATGTGTTGGTCTGCCTTTCACTTTACACTCTGACTATTCGTTCCCTCGCGTTTTAAGCCTTCGCCATTTGCCTCTCTTTGTTCCTCTTCATCTCTCATCCTTTCTCTTGGATTTCTGACCAGCATTTGCTTCCATTTTTGCATTCTTCTTTTTTTATTCATTTCATCAAGGTTGGTTGCCCATTTGAGTGTGAAGCTCCCTTTTTGCGTTTGAAAAGGGTTTTTTGTGGGTTTGGGTCTTTACCTCCATTTTGGGGTTTTGCGTGTCGTGGTCATTCCATTGTCGTGCCCTCGCCGTGCTTGTTGGTTGTTTGGAGCTCTGAAGGGTTGCGTTCGTGGTGGTGGTGGTGGGTTGCGTTCGAAGGGTTTCTATTGTTTATTACCTTTCCTATCAAATTCACTTACTAATGTATAAGTTTTAGTATAAAATATTCACTAACAATATATTTGTTTATAGCATAATTTTGAATTCGAAGATAATAAAAAAATCAAGAAGATTTTAACATTGGTTGGCATCCAATGGAGAGATTTTAAGAGCTTACTGACTAGAAACTATGCTTTTTGAGAGAAATCTGACAAATCACCATGTGAAAAATATAACATATCTGAAGAAGATTGGACATTTTTCGACTCTAGTTGGCAGGTGAGTATTATTATTTTTATTATTATTATTATAATTAAATGTTATTATAAGTTTTAGTATAAAATATTCACTAATAATATATTTATTTGTAGCATAATTTTGAATTCAAAGATAATGAAAAAATCAAGAAGAAGATTTTAACATTGGTTGGCGTCCGATGGAGAGATTTTAAGAGCTCACTGACTAGAAACTATGTTTTTGGAGAGAAGTCTAACAAATCACCATGTGAGAAATATAACATATATGAAGATTGGACATTGTTTCGTAATAGTCGTTTGGACTCTAGTTGGTAGGTGAGTATTATTATTATCATTATTATTATTATAATTAAATGTTATTATTTCCTACCTCCACTGATAAGATTTATTTGTGTTACGAATTAGGACACAAGGAAATTGGCACAGGAGCGGGTAAAACTGAATAATGCACCTCATTTACTGTCTCGAGGTGGATATTCTAAATTGAAGGATAAGATTATGACGGATAAGATCAAGGTAAGACAGGCAGAATTTGGGGCGATGAACATCACTGTTGATCCACCATCTCCTCCGAGGAGTTATGAATTATGGACAGCTTCTTGCAAAAAGAATACGGGAGACATGACTTCATTTGAGAATACGTTATGAATTATGGACTATGAATCTTATTAATGTAGAGTTTCAAACAACTTGGATCCTTTAAATGTGGTTAATATGTAATGTATTAGATGAAAGTCATTATTGATGTAAAAATTAAGGATTCTTGGCTTCAGGTGACTTCATATTCAATTTATATTATTTTTATATGTTTAAAACACAATCAATAGAAATTAATAGTTTATACATATTTTAGATGTTTCAAGATGCTGACTCATTACTTATTAAGGACATTGACATTATTCAGAAATAATGAGCAACATATGTAGTTGGAATGAAGAAATGTTCATAGTCAGACACCTCTATATAAAGAGGTACTCAAAAAGTTTACTATAAAGATTGTATTGTTATGGCATAGTAAATGTTTTATATTGATTGAATCTGATTTTGGGCTGATTTGAATTGATTATTAACATGTTTGATTTTGATAATAATCCAAATTATAGGGGAGATCCTGCCCAAATTTTTACTAATATTTTTTTTTAGGTTAGTTTATCTTTAAATTCTTTTAACTAATGTATGATATAATCTTACTTACACTAGAAGTTGATGGTACTTCTTAAATGGATATGCTTGGCTTTTAAATATTTTCATATAATCTATGAATATTGTTTATTATGTACACTTATTAAGGAAACGATTAAACAATATTGTTGATACTTTTAACTACGTTCTATATTTTGTTGATAATTGATCATTTTTATTTTTTTATTTTAATTTATTGAAGAGTCATGCAATGAGAAAACAATATCCTTGATTTTTACTATATGAATTTATAATTTCTGTTGAAAATATGAGATTGTTTCACATGAAATGTATATTATATAAGTTATAATAATGAAATAAAGAAATAAATAAAATTAATTTTTTTAAAAAAATAAAACCTATTTTTAACGTTGTAAAAAATGATAATTTTTTTTAAAAAAATCTATTTTTAACGGCGATTATTCACTACAACCGTCATTAAAATGATCAAAAATTAAAAAAGAATTAAATATATAAAAAGAGGATATACAATATTGGTTGTGTACAACTGCCATTACCGGCGTCTCTTTGGTGAGTGAGATCTGTGCCAGCCATCTCTTTGGTTTATATCTTAGTTTCAGTAATTTAATAGAACTTGGGAAGTGATTTATGAAAAGAAAGCTCTAAAACCTTGTTGGTTTATATCTTAGTTCCGGTAATTTAATAAAATTTGAAAGTGACTTTGAAAAGAAAACAATAAAAGCTCAACTTTACTTCCCTAATAATTGTAACTTACTTACATAATATATACGTATTTCTTTATATTCATATTTTATATACATATGTATTTTTCTTTCTTTACAATTTATTACTGGTTGTCTAATTGTCTGCGTATTGCAGTTGTCTACCAAATATTTTTCCTAAAACATTTTTCACATTTTTTTGGCATTAATTTTGCAAGTATTTTCACGTACAAGACATAAGCATTTGGTATTTGATCATTTAACATGAATCCACGAGGTTGCTGGAATAGTCTTATTAATAATATTAAAGACGACTACTCATAAGAAAACGCAAAAATTCTTTGTACATAAAATATTTAGTACAATTTCTCTAAAGTATCAATAATAATTATTAAATAAAATTCGTACCAATGTCATAACGATATAAAAAACGATTAGCATTAAACTTTATTAAATAAGATGTTCATTACATTATATCATTTAATAACGAGTTAATGTTTAATTCTGTCTTTAAAGAAAATGGTTTACCTGCACCTTTATTTTCTGTTTTTATTTCCAATTTTTATTTTAATTTTAATTATAAAATCACTATTTTATTTTCATTAATTTCATTTTTTTAATGATTTTTATAAAAAAACGAAAATAATTTTTTTTCCTATTCTATACAAATCCTCGAAGACAGAAATATAACGAAATTAATATAAAAATTTAATAATTAAAAATGAAAATAAGAAATAAAAATAGAAAATTGAAATGCATAATGATATTATAATTAAAATCTGTAGAAAAAATATTTAAGTACATAATTATATTTTGGTTTAACAATGAAAGCATTTAAAATCATATTATTGTAGCTAATAATACTTTATATTTACTCTTGAGAATAAATGATAATATATTTTTTATTACTTATATACATGGACTCATGAGTTAAGAAGACCAGATTTAAAAGCATGTAATTTAAATGAGTTAAAACAAATCATATACCTCATAATTTGTAGGTTATGTAGGTAATCATCAGTTCAAACTCAAATTCCTAGCTCTATTCACAATGATTAATGAAAAAATTACGTATATTACTTTGTCTCTTAATTACATCTGGAAAACTGTGTTCCTCGAAGACAAATCTATTAAGTTTTTTTAATTGAAGACTTAAATGCATTTATAAATCGTGTCTCAAAATTGAAAATGATAACTTTTTTGAAATGATTATACTAACCAAAATTTGAAAAGAAAAAATAAATACCAAAATGAATCTTTTGAAAAATAAAGAACAATAATAAATATTGATAAAAGATTGAAAACTTAATTAAATCATATAAATAAGATAAATGAACAAAATATAATTTTATACTACCGTCATTAATTTTGTAATTTATTAAAAAACTTATATTTGACAAAAAAAAATTAAATCAAAAGAATGAAATGATTTAAAAAAAAAATGACCAAAACAAATTTTACCAAATGAAAATTTAATTTAACTTGAATAAAAGAAAAATCTTTTCATATAAAATTATATTAACACTTGTATTTTCCAAAGATTATATTTTATATCTTATATTTTTTAGGTTATTTTTACTCTTTACATCAATGTAATATTTCTAGGATTTAAGAACATTAAGTCAATGTAAAAAGAGATGTAATTTTACTAGTATAAAATAACATTCGTTTTAAGCTATCTTCATCGCTCGTTCTAGATTAATGTAAAAAATAAATGTTGTTAAAAGTTACACATTTTTTTACATTAGGAACTTACGTAAAGTGTTAGGAACTTACGTTAACAATTATGAGATTTGATATAAAGATAAAACAATAAATGGATATTTATTAAATTTTGTAAAAGTACAAAAATATAAGTTTGATATGCAAGATAATTCATACATTTTGCACGGTTTTTTATTTTTTCCTTTAATACAAAATCCAATAATTAACTCTGAAGTATCTCCTATCTCCACAGGGGAAAACAATATTATAGGGTTATTCACTATGTCAAAAGAGTGTCTAACTCTACTCTGGTAAAAATAATAATGTTACAAAGTCAATTCTAATCGAAACTAATTAATCAATTAATTTATAAAATTTATATATTTATGTATTTTTTCTATTAATTCTTTTTTTTTAATTTTATTAGTAGTTATCAAATTATTTATCTATTAGAATTATTTATCAAACATTTCTCTTCTGAAATATATTTTCTTAGTACCCTTACTTGTATTTGCTAAAGATGAACTCTGTTTTAGCATTCCTAAAGGCAAAGCACCCAACCAAATATACTAGAATCAGAGCAACCAAATTAATGATCAATAAAACATTGGCCTTCCTCCACTCCACCTTAAGGGTTGCCAACCACAAATATGACAATAATTTTTATTTATTTATTTATTTGTACAGTAAGAGTTCTAATACATACACATCTATGATTGAGGGACTTGATTAAGGATTAACAATATAATAAAGGAGATTTGTGTGAGTTGTACTCGGGACTGTATTTATACATTGTCATTGATTCCTTTTTTTTGTTATTTTAAAAGGAAAATTTTATTTTTATTTGTATATTTAGCGGGTACCTTAATATTAATCATTATTTGAATTTTATCTTTATTTGTACCTACTCATAATTATATAGTTTTCAAATATAATATTTACGGTAGAGGAAATAGTAAAGAGTAAATTAAATAAAAATTACTTAACAATAATGATAACACATGGATAGGATGGAAGGTGTATAACAAAATTAAAAACGATATTTTAATGCAAATGAAGATAGTAATTAAATATTTTAATTTAAGTATTATATAACATTAAAAACATTGTTGTAAAAAAAAAACTAATACAAGCTTCACATATCCTACTCAACCAACTAAACTAAACTCCCGTTAATTAATAAATTTAATATTTACAAAGAATAAATATTAATAAAACTATTTTTTTGGTGATCATAAATTTCAAGTGATTAATTAACTGCTGTTATTTCTCTTGGTGACTCTGCAGTGATTCTTATTTTTAGGATTTGTGCATTTTTTTTCTGTATTAGTAATGAGATTTACACAATTTACGCCTCGACCTCTAAGTAGATTAAAATAGGTTTTACAATTATACTTAAACAATGATAATTTTGTAATAAAAGGAAGATGCATATAATTGTAATTTCAATGTAACTGTTAGGAAAAAGCTTTAGGAATGAAACATGTCCAATTTAGATTATGTTGTTTTTATTTATTGTGCTTTCTTAGTTAGTGGCTTACTCCTAGGATCGTCGTTAGTGGGTTAGGATCATGTTTCTCTTCTCTTGAAAATTTTCAAACAATTGGTATCTAGAGCATTTATTCTCATCAGACCTATAAAATGGATTTTGATACAAGTTTTTCCTCCGTAGCTCTTCCGATTTTTAATAGGAAAAACTATGATTTCTAGGTTGTTAAAATGGAGGTTTCTCTAGAGGCTTTGGATCTTTAGAAAGTTGTAGAAGAGGATTATAAAGTCCTTCCACTACTTGACAATCCCACAAAAGAATCATAAAGAAAAAAATCCGGAAATGCAAAGGTAAAAGATCATGTCTCTTTACTAGTGTATATACAACCATCTTTACTAAGATTATAACTCCTAAATTGGCAAAAAATAAATAAATTGGGATGATCTAAATGTAGAATATGCAGGAAATGAAAGTATTTGAAGCATGTACTTGCTTAATTTAATGAGGATTTTAAGCTTCAAAAGATGAGAGGGTCTAACACAATCAAAGAATACTCAGAGTATTGTCAATAAGATGAAGTTATTGGGTATTGATTTTGCATATTCCAGAATTTTTAAAAAAAGTTTGGTAACTATACTAAAAAGGTATGAATCATCTATTGTTTGAACTCAAAAGATTTGTCCAAAATCACTTTTACAGACGTGATACATGTCTTCTAGGTACAAGAGCAACAAAGATTAATGAAGGAAAATCATGTTATTGAAAGTACTTTTTTGGCCAAGAGCCAACAAGCTAAACACTACAAGAAGAATAATCCAACCAATTGTCAAAGCAATGCAAATAATTACCGCAAAGGAAATGGCGAAGAGAAAAATTACCCTGTGCCAAATTTAGTCATTCTCCATTCATATGTTGGAAGAGACTGATGTTAAATTCATCAAGTGCAATCAAATGCAACATGAAACAGTCATATGACCAATAATAGAAGGAGGTGGAGGAGCATAACTCTTTGTGGTCACGTGTTTTGTGAGTTGCCAGAAGAGTGAGAGTTGGTTGGTCAATAGTGGTTGCACAAGTCATATGTCCAATGACAGGGAGCTTTTCAAGAATTTAAAGCCAACAAACATCACTAAAGGTTATATTTTAGTCAAAGTAAAGGGGATTGATGCAATAATAAGTTGCTCATATACAAAGTTTATTACTGATGTCCTTTTCGTACCCAAAATTCATCAAAATTTGTTAAACATTGGTCAATTGGTTGAAAGAGGTTTCAAAGTTGCTTTTGAAGATATTTTATGTTTGATTAGAGATGCAGCTAGTTAGGATATCTTTAAAGTAAAAATGAAAGGGAAAATTTTGCAGTAAATCAGTTGGAGGAAGAGCAAGCCACTTTTCCAATCAAGGAAAACATCATACAAGTGTGGTGCAAAAGACTCAGGCATTATCACCACAAAGGACCACTCGAAATGAAGTCCAAGAAAATGGCAGCTGATGATCCAAAATTTGATGGCTGGAGCCAAAAGGGAACCATTTCCGAAGTCAGCCAAAAAAGCCACTTGTAAACATCAGACAAAAATGACTGGAGCATTTTGGAAGTTCAAAAATTAGTAGAAGATCAAAGCGAGAACAACTTTCACTTTTCATTTTACAACTCTTAAAGCAACAAGGAATGTTAATTTGCAACTCTTAAAATTCTTCATTGTCTTTCGCTGCAACAGAAGAATTTTATAAAAAAATATTAGTCAAGTCAAACAATCATTGCACTTAAGAGGAATGTCAGCAACACACTCTCAACTAGACAAAATATTGTGATCTCCAACAAATTTCAACAAATAAGAAAGTGTATTTTAGAGTGTGTGTTGCTAACATTTCTCTTACATATAATTGTTGTACATTTGGGAATTTCCAAACATCAATGCTAAGCTCCCTTTGAGCAAGAAGTTCTATGTGAAAACACAAGCTAAGGAATCCCATCAAAAGGGACAAATTCTTGTCATTTCATTTAGAAAAAAATAAATTTCAATAAGGGTCAATCATGTGAAATCTATTGAATTCCCAGAAATAAAATAAAATATAAAGAATCATACAAACAATATAAGAATGGCCATGTGGAAAATTAACAAAATAAAGAAGAATTCCTAAAAAAAGGGGAAGATAATATTTAATTTTTATCATTTTAAATATACACTTTAACATATCATTTTACCAAATATTTATAGTTTAAAAGGAAAATATTTTCAGGTTCCAACAGATTTGGTCAAACATATAAATTTTTTATTTTGAAATAAAATATTATACGTTAATATTATATTTTTGTCACATTATAATTTTTTTTGTGTTATTCTTCACATATTTTTCATGAAAAATAATAATTAAAAAAATTATTATATAAATATGTAACAAGGTAAATGCATTTTTATATATGTAAAAAATTTTATTTTACTACTATTTTTTATCATTATAGTTTTGAAAAAATTCTCCCTTTATTTTCAATAAGTTATAAGTGGACATTTTAAAAGTAATATTATATGAAGATGGAGTTCAGTAAATAAATATTATTATATATAAAAAAAATATATTTATTTCTCTTTTTTTAGTCTTTATAGTTTTACAAAAAAAATTCTGGATCATTTTAGTCACCAGAGCTTATTACTTTTTTAATTCATTTTGGTTCTTATCATTAAAATTTTGAAGGAGGTGATCAAAATTTTAACGATAAGAATTAAAAGGAAAAAATTATAGGAATTAAAACATCATTTTCAATTATAACGATTAAAAGATAAAATTTCTGATCATAGAAGAAAATAAATCAAACTTTCTTGAAATAAATAAGATGTTAATAACAAAAAAAAAATACTATTGAAAAATGTTATTAATACTATAATGTAATGTTTCATGTTTGAGAGTAATTATATTTACTAATGACATAAATACTTTTTAATTACAAATAAATAAGACAATAAATTCAAAAACAGTTGCAAACTTTTAAGATTCGCGCACCTTGTTACTCGTACTTATGCATAAAAAATAACATAAGTAAATTTTATATCTTAATTTAATTACAAATCCTAAATTAGTTAATTTTTTAATAAGATTTAATTGTTATATTGTTTCAGAAAGTTTTTCACTTTATAAGTAATATTTTACGTGATAACATCGTGTTATCAAAATTTTAGTCGAAAAATCCAAATGGAAAAAATTTTAGACTATAAATGATTATTTTAAAACTATATAGACGAGAAAATTTCTGAAACTAAATTAAATACTAATTTAATAAAAGAGAAATTTAATACTTTATTTCCTTTTATCCTTAAAATGTTATAAAAATTTAAAAACGAAAGATTATATTGCCACATTTATCAACCAAATACTTATAATCTAATTTATTAGTATTTTTAGTTTCTAGTTACCATTATGTAATTTTATGTGATATTTTAACATATCAATTTATTGAATATTTTTAATTTAATATACTATTGAATATTTTTAATTTGATAAAGTAGTATATTTAGTTCTTAAATAATTTTCTCAAACAAACATAATTATACATAAAGTCGTCAGAACGAATTATTTGAGTTAACTCAATTCATCATGGGTTTGAGTAGGTTAAAAAAAATTAACAATTTATAATAAGTAAAAAAAAAAAAAAAAATTGTCCTCGTGAACTAGGTTAGATCATGAGTTACCCACTCGTAAAAAATCTTAACTTAATAACTTACAACACACTTGTTATCAAAATTATATTTAATTTTAAATAAAAATTTTCATATAACTAATGTAAATGAGATTTATTAAATTTAAAATTAAATGTAATGACTAATTAATTAAAAAAAAATTATAAATTAATTGAATCGTTAATAAAATTTTAATTTTTAATTAAATTTAGTGGGTCATAAGTCAGTTTATTCGATCCACCCACCTATAATTTGATAGAGTTAATAAAATAGAGACTCACCAACACATGAGTCAAATTGAGTTAATTCACCTATTTAGTGGGTCAAATGAGTCAAATTGAGTTAATTCACCTATTTAGTGAGTCAAATGAGTCAAGTTGAATTAATTCACCTATTTGGTGGGTCAGATCGGCCGAAACAATAAGTGGGTCAAGTCAGCTTTAATCATATATATAAATTTTTATTGTGAAACAATATATTTATATATCAATATTGTAAATTTTTGCCACGATTTTTATTTTTTATTCATATGCGATCCTTGTGAACAATAATGGGGAAGGAGATTCTAAGAGGGAAGGAGGAGGAAGTTATAGTTTAGAAAAAAGAAAACTGATCAAATAGATAAACTTTACCTCCAACATCAAAATTTCAAGTCTAAAGTAACACGAGGATCATACTCATGTTGTGCATGGATTTTTGATTCAAAAGGATTAATGTTAACTTGCTGCCTTATTAAGTGTGATATTTAAAAAAAAAAAAAAAAAAAATAGAATCACAAAAACGGTGGAAAAGAGAAGTGGAAAAAAAAAAAAAAAAAAAAAAAAAAAAAAAAAAAAAAGCAACTCAAGGGCACATACAACAGTTCAATTTCATTCATTTACTCCAAACAAAAGTAATCATTTGAACCCACCTTTGATCTTGTCATACCCCTGTGCCCACATCCCCTTTTTACTCTATCAATAAACAAAACTACTCCACAGAAGGACAAGTTCAATTATTGAACAACTTCATTACAATCTTTTCAAACTTCTTTTTCTGGCATCTATCTTCTTCTTGTCTGCCTGAGCCTTTGCTACTCCACCTTCCTTCTTTGATGCAGGAAAAGCCATGGATGTGGCACATGCAACCGCTGCATGTTCTGGATTGTTTCCTCTAGTTGAGGGGGCCAATGGCGATTGCAAAGGCAATGCTGCACCTGATGCTGCAGTTTTGACTTCAGCATTAAGAACAGAGGTGTTACTCTGATCAACAACATTCAGAGCAGTTGTAGATTCGGATATAGCTCCGGTTTTAAACTTTGGCTTTGGTTTTGCATGAATTTCTGTGTAAAGTCTGCACACAACAAGTCCAGCTGAAGGTTCATTATGTGCACAAGGGATAAAATTTACATATCCAATATGTAAAAAGAGTATTAATTGAAGAATGGTTCCTCATTCCACATAAATCTAAAATATGAAGCATTTGATTATCTTATTTTTCAACTTTCCAAAATTTAACACAAACAATCTTGGTGTGTGTGTGTGTATATATATGAAACATATCGGATAAGAAATGAGAAACTCACCTGGCATGTCTAGCATATTCCTCATAATTTTCAAGCAGCATTTTGCTAGCCTGTTCATTTAGAGCTGATTCTGGAAATGGTTCAATTAATAGACACCTAACGACCTGTCAACAACAATAGGCGTGGATCATTTAAAACTAGATTCAACAAATTGACAAGATCTAAATAACTCTCCTCAACTAGAACAGTTAAAACACTCACAACGAGAACATGTCGTAACCCATGGCTAGGGTTCCAATCCTTTTTAAGTGTGTTGACACAGATCTCTCCATTGGTTGCAATATTTGGATGGAAAATCTTTGTAAGGAAAAACCCTAAAACGATGGCACCACAAGTTTTGACTATGTCACATAAGGGAATCTTTGACATTTGAAAAATCGAGCTAAATACATAAGATAAACTCGGTCAATCACAAACAATAATACAGATTACATAACGAAATTAAAATTCTGAAAAACAAATATAATTCTGTCACAACAATGTAACAAGAAGATTGTAAAATGCCCCATTAGAGAACAGTGTCTAACTAAACAAACCTTTGGGTGGAGAGTGAGGAAAATCATGAGACAACAACAACTTCATGCGGAAAACTCCATTATCATAAGGAGTACCAGCTGCAGAACGAATTTCTTGTTCAGCATAGCTCATTACATAATACTCAAACATAAAATTTGAATATAAAACTACATTACCTGGGCCTTCAATGTCAGCATATATTGTTGAAAAATCATCATCATTTACCACAACTTTGATGCCCTCTGGAGGAGATTCATCAAGGTTTTTTAATTCCTTGGCTAGTTGCTTTATAACATTTGGCGGAAGATTTTCATTAGTTGCCTGAAACAAAAGTAGCATGCCAGCAATGTAAGAATATTAAAACCCAAAACTGATTACAGAAATAACTCATCAAGAATTTCCGCCATAGTCCAATGCTGCACAGTGAATTCCAGGGCTCAATTATTCAAATCACATTTTTTGATAGGCACAAGCATACTACCGGTAAATTTAACTACAAGACATAGTCAGCTAAATGTCCAACACCCATATGCAAGTTAACGGCTTTTTGACCCAAACAGGTCTTTTTATTTTATTTTATTTTTTACCAAAGTGGGTTCAGTTTGAAACTATTTACAGCTCTAGGTCTATTTTGAACGGATGCGCTCAGCCATCAAGCGCCTTCAACAATGACTGACCCAACATTGGACAAATGCCAAGCCCATTAAATGTTGGGTCCAATGTTGGGTTAGTCATTGTTGAAGGCGCGTGATGGATGGGCGCATCCTACTTTAAGCCCATTAAATTCGCTCACGGCTTGAGTGCATCCGTTCAAAATGGACCCAGGGCTGTAAATAGTTTCAAGCTGAACCCACTTTGGTAAAAAATTAAATAAAAAGACCCGTTTGGGTCAAAAAGCCCAAGTTAACTAGATAACATGTGCTCCACCAAGTGATCTAATAAACATAATGCAGTCGCCCTCCAAAGGAGTCATAAAAACACAGAAGAGTAGTTGTCACAAAGGAAAAAAAACAAAATGCTTACCATCAGAAAAAGTCCCCCGGGCAACCTAAGTTTCGTTCTGCCACTGTAGATGAATGAACCCTTCTCAACAAACTTAATTGTCAGATTCAATGCTTAGAATGAAGCAATCAAACAGCAGAAAACAGCGCCTGCAGAAGAGACCTGATTTCAAATAAGTTAAAATCAACTAATATGTTTTGGTGCAAAATTCTCACAGTATATGACTACACGTGCAAATGGACAAGGATGTCAAAATAGGATAAAAGACAATAGCTGGACACACAACAAACATTATAAGGAGGAGGAGATTGCATCGAAGAAGCACACTATATCCATGATTCTTTAGCATCTCAATCAAGCCATAAGGAAGAAGGCAGTTATGCAATATAGTTTACTACAGTTGTACGTATTAACTGTCTCAGATTGACGAGGATCCTTCAAAAATGAATCATTGAAATTACTGTACTTAAAAATGCACACAGTCCTAAGAATGTCAAAGAATAATAAGTAAAGGTTGAAACTTTTAAAACTATTTACCATACAGGCATCTGATATACCCTCAATAATTAAATTACCCATAGGCTTGTAGCAATAAACAAGTTTATTCATTTTTAAAATTATAGCCATTGCACGAACAAGGGATTCCAACAACAAAAGACAAAAAAAATTCTAAAACTAAACTCAATTAATTGCGATTTAAACTCATTATCTACTACACAATTTCTTTAACCCCTTTGAATTGTTACAGTATACATATGCATATGCACATACATAGAAGTACACTACGACAACTTAGGGCTAATCTCATATCAAACACACTTCTACCAAGCCAATAACAAAATGGCAGAAAATATGTATGAATGAATATAAGTAAGTACGCATTTATGCATGTATGTACACTGTATACATATTACCACACACCAGAAAAACCAATCAAGCTAAGACTAAACTCATAATCAATTGCAATTCAGAACCACAGAAATTTCCTTAAAGCCATTAAGCAGTTTAAAAAAAAAGGACCAATCCCCATTGTAGAACAACAGAAAGGTAGAAACTTTGAACACTCAGTACCCAATGTACTTTACAAGAAGAACATAAACATAACAAGTTCCTCACTCAGGAAGTGAATTTTGCCACAAAAGTACCAAACACAACAGGAACCAACTACAAAAACATTTTTTCACTAACACTACTACTATCACTAACAACACAGTTTCTTCGTTTCCTCCTTTTTTTCCCTTCATTTCTTATGTTCAAAATTGAGCAACAAACTCATAAACCAGAATTACAAAAGGAAATACAAAAGGAAAAAAGAAAGAAAATATCAATCTTACCCCATAAAAGAAGAAAGAAAGAAAAACAAACCACGAGAATTCTCTTAATCAGATCAAAAAGAGACCCGATCACACGAGAAAAACCCTAATGAGCAACATGTAACACAAGAATCTGAAAACCCACATCAAATAAATCACACCCCAAAACCACAAACCACAAAAAGACTAGAATTACAAGAAAAAAATGAAAATGGGGTAACATAAAAGGGTTTAATTTCATGTCAGAATTTAAAAAATGTAGCATTTTTGGGACAGAATTCCACACAAAATGCAAAACCCACAAAGAAAACATTATCAGAAGAAAAATAAAAGAGATGATAGAATTCAGTATTCACCTCCAGAGGCGCTGAGGAAAGAGAAAATTCGAAGAAACAAAGAAAATAAGAGAGAGAGAGAGAGAGAGAGAGAGAGAGAGAGAATTATTGGAGTTTGATGAGTGAAATTAAAATAAAAAGAAGAAAAGGTGAGACGTTGCTGTTGGTATATATAATTTAAAAACGGGAAATAATTAATGTATTAAAATATTTGAAAAGTTAATTATTATTTATTTATTTATTCGAAATGTATGTTTGAAACGACGTGTCGGTTGGGTAGGTGCCCTGGATTTATATAGACGTTGGATTCGCAATGTCTACCAAACGTAAACATGTACCACGCTCCCCGTCAACCGTCGTTTCTATCATATTATTCTATTACAGGGTTAACTTTCAAAAATATTTATAAATAATAAAATAATTTACCCACAAATTCTATCATATTATTTATAATATTTAATTTTATTTTTAATTATAAAATATTTTATAATTTTATGTTATTCAATTTTAACTTTAAACTTTATTTCACATTAACTTCAATACACAATTAATCAATTAATTTATTTACAAAATATATATATATTTCTCTTTCTTCACATTTATATATATATATATATTCTCTTTACGTGTTATAAACTAATTATCTATATAGTTTAATTATTTATTATATATTTTTCTTTTAAGTTTCTCTTATTTTATAACTTGTGTATTTAACTACTTCTTAGTAATGATGAAGTTTTGGTTCACCTTTAAATTTTTCATATATGATTTTATTAGGAGGATTAAAGTATTTATAATTAAATTTGAGTATTTATTTTTGTTTCTTTTTCAAAATCTAAAGAAGTTTCTCAGATCAAGGAAGCTTTTATTGCTTCCACTTGTAAGTTTCTATCTAGAATATAAACCTGAATCTCCAAAAACTCTATTTCCATCGTTAATATGTAAGGTTAATTTTTCATTCTTTACGTCAACGTGGCTGAGAAAGGTGTACTTAAAATGATGGGGATTTGTGAACCTCATCCATTTCAATACCAATTTGTAGCGACACATTGTCAAGTACCCGATTAGGTGTTTGAGGTACTTTATTCACCAATTAGATGGATATTCTAGTGGGCTTTAACATCTTAAAGACAAAAAGGGCATTAAACTTACATTGAACCCACGATCGTACAATGCTTTTCCAAATTTAATGTTTCCAATCACACATGGTATTGTGAAACTAGACGGGTCTTAAGCGTAGGTGGAAAATTTTGTGAACCAAGCTCATTGTCTCTATCTTCCATTTTCCTAATGTAGCAAGAATGTACTTAAGAAATTTAGCATATATGGGAATTTGTTGCACTGCCTCAATAAAAGGAATAATCACATGCGCTTACTTAATCATTTCTAAAAACAATTCAAATTTTTTTATCGAGCTTAAATCTTGCTACCCGCTGAAAAGGAGTGGGTGACGGATAAATTTTTTTCTAGAAATATATTTTTTTTTTTTTTCAATCATAGGTTGTTCCTCCACTTGAATTTCTTCATTCCTCTTCTACCACCCTTAAACACAAATTCGTCCAATATTTTATCACCTTCTGTAAATTGAATAAATTTTTTTATCTTTGTGAATTATTAATTTCTCTAAATTTTAAGACATAACTTTTTCTACTAACATTTACGTAGAACACTTGTTTTTCATGATGTCGAAATGAAAGAAAATTAGTTTGAACACAACGTGTTATTAATATTATATATCTTAGTAAGACTAGTGGACACAAGTTCGTCCAACACTTTTTCACTTCTAGTAATAATTTCTCACATTGTCTTTGTTTTAAATTCATAGTGTCTTAAACTTAGACTTCTCTTATTCTACAAGGAATGAAACTTGATCAACGTCATTGTTAAGTAGCTTCCACCACTTTCACCTCTACAATAGATACCATTTGTTTTATTTTCTTTTGAACAAATTTTTATACTACCTCTCCGAACCTTGAAATTTTATACTACTTCTTTCTTTTAATGTGAAAATGAGAGAATTATTCTGAACACAATGTGTTATTAATATTATATATTAGCGTTTGTTCTAATTATCTGTTTTGAAATTTCGCTCTTGTTAGTTTTATTGCTACTTTATAACTTAACCTTGATATATTAATTGATTTGCTCTAATTTGATGATAGAATTACTCTGAATATTTTATGTTCTGATGATTGAATAATGAATATTGGACTCAAGGGAGTTCAATTTGTTGAAAAATAATTACATCATATGCTCTGATTATATAAGTTTATTATGATGAATGTTATAATCAATTAATTTTACTATTACACTGATAATTATTAAAAATATTTATTAAATTATCTCGATAATTATATTAATATATGCAACTCTTTGTGTTATTCTTAATATCGGTAAACTAATTTTTAGTGAGAATTAATCAATTTTGTCATCATCAAGAAATGGAAGATTATTTGAATTTAAGAATCCTTGAATGAACAATAATGTTTTAATAATAACAAAGAAAAAAGATTAATTATGAATTAGTATGTTGTTTAAGTAGACACAAAGACATTTGTTAAAAAAAATACATTTGTCAAAAACACTATAGCATCTAAGTACCATGAATGTCCAATACAGAGAATAAAGTAACTTAAGTGCAAATGCACAATCATTTAGGGAAGTTATTTAATTATCATCCAATGATAGTAAATGTAGTTATTTTATGCACTCCTTCAAAGGGTTAGGAGTGCATTTTAATTCATTAATCTAAGAGTAAATCAAGACCCTTTATTTTAAACATGATTCAAGGAATGAGATGCACTTTTGTTTAAGTGAATTATCTTAACCCTTAGGAATATATTGAAATTGATTTTTTTCCATTGAGACTTTGCTCTCCTAAGATTTCTTGATTGAATCTCAAATCTTATTAAAGGATCATTCCTTTGTAGCGATTTTCCTTGACTTATTGATTCAATCATTGTGTCTTTCCCCTCCTAATCTAACTCCATTTTCTACTTTTTCTTCCCTTTTGCTTGACCGAAACACATAACTCACAAAACATTTGAGAAAACTATGAAAAATTGAAAATTGAACAACAATTCCAAGCTTGTGTGTGACAAACTTGTATCATTGTGTAACTCGAAAAAGGCTACGTATGATGTGACTTGTCAAAACGTGCAAAGTTACCAACATTTCTCAACATATATCTTTTTACGTGAAAGTATAAAATGTACACTCATCACAACACAACGTGCAATGGTGAAGACAAGAAGCGCATGCATGAGAAAGAAAAGCAATGTGAGAAAAACAAGTAAAGACTAAACTAAGAGCAAAGGCCAAAAGACTTCAGAGAAAAAAAAATTTTTGAACATCCTGAAATTTTGTTTCATTTGAGTTTATTTTATAGTATATTCTTTGCTTAGAATATTCGATATCACATACTCTTGTTATAATATCCTTTTTTTAAAGAGTTGTCTTTTCTTTAAACATTTTATTTGTTTGTGAAAGTTACAAGTGCCTTTGACATAGAATACTGAAGTTATAAACTTTTTGTATATGCTTACTGGTTTGAACATGGAGTAACTTTATAAGAAAAAATACTTAATTAAGTTAAAGAGAACACTTGTATTCAGGTTGGTTATAGTAAAAATCTGTTTAAAGTTGTGTGCTTATTTTCTTTATCTCTCTTTATTCGGTGGACATTTGCTTTCAAAATTGTGTTTTTCACTTAGTGATTTGCACAATATTTTTAAATCTATTTCTAATTAAATAGGTTAATACAATTCAACCCCTTCTTTTCTTATAATTTTTTTTTCCAATTAATAATTAATGAAAAGAAATAAAAGAGCGAAAAGTAATACAGGGTATATAGATATGTTTTTTTATTATAATATTTTTAAATTTATATCATATTAACATTATTTTAAAAATAAATAAAAATATAGGATAAAATTTTGATACGAGAATATAACTCAAATAATAGTTGTGGAAAAGAATTTTATAGTAAAGTAGTATGAAAGATTTATTGTTTTTTATGATAATTATTTTAAAAATTATACTTATTTTTAATTGTTGATAGCGTAAAATATGTTATATTTTCATTGTGTAAAAGGTAAACTCTATTTTTAACAATATGGCTAGTAATTGTAATGGGCGGGTTTAGTTCTTCTCACCCCGTTGTCATTGTCATGGAAGATAGTGTCGGGTTCAGATTCAGGTTTTTTACGAACAGTAATCCTATTGGATTTTATTTATTAGGTGCATGTTAATTTACGGGGAACCTATTTAAAAAAATTACTTTTACATTTTTAGATATACCCTATATTAAATTATTAATTACATTTTAAATCAAATAATATGTAAAAATAATAAATTCTTAAGAATCAATTAAAATGTTTACTTGAATATATTATTTTTTTAATAAAATAATTTAATTAATTTACACGTACTTATACAAGTAATACCCTAAACTTATAGTCAACCCATTTAAAAAGACTTGAATGAGTTTGAATTCGGGATTTTTACCATCTTTACTTGTAATTAGTATTTTATTGAGTTATATCAATATCATATAGTAAAAAAAAAATATGAATATCGTTTAAAAAAATATTATGATAAGTTAAAAAGTTACATAAATTTTTTTATTTTGATTCGTGGAACAAAAGTTTCTCGTACAAATTATTTTATGAAACAAAAAGAAATTTGATTAAATAATAAAATTAAAATAAAAATGCCAAGAAAACCATTCTCTTTTAAAAAACCAAGGTTAATACGGAAAGATATATATTTTTAAATATTCACTTCAAACTAAAGACGAAAAAAAGAGAGTAGGTGTCAGTTAAAAAAATTATGTGATAAGATAATAAAATATTTATTATTAATTTAATTATTTTTATAATTTAATAAATTTAGTTTAATGAGAAATATATTCTTTTTACATTTTTAATTTGTTTTGTTTTAAAATATTCTTAAAACATATGTTAAGATTATTAGTAAAATGAAAAATTAAATATTAAAAAGAATTAAAAAATTTAAGAAAAGACAAAAATTATCTAAGATAAAAATAACTTTTAAAATTTCAATCACATAACTCTTTTTATATATCAATAAAGCAGTTTGAAGAGATGTAACTTTTGTAATATATATATATATATATATATATATATATATATATATATATATATATATTGATTTAATAAATTTTCTAAATGATAGAATAACATCATTTTTTTACACGAACAGGAACGAGGACAAGCTGAGGCCTTGTCTCCAAGAAGATCCTCTATATATATGTGAGAAAAATTTTTAAAAAAATAGTAAGAAAAATAAATAACAAAATAAGATACTGAGGAGATGTTTATTTAATTTCCTTAATTAAAAAATTCATTTCTAATTATACTCATAAAATTAATTTTATATACAAAATAAGCAAATAATTTTTTATGACAAAATAGTGTTTTATAAAACTGTTATTTATTAAATGATGATTGTTAATATAAACACTTTTTTTACGAGAGGTTAGCAAGCTTTAACTAAATACTCTTTCACAATATATAAATTCAAAATAAATAAATGGTGTAATTGTTAATATACTCTTTCTAAGAAAATATGTGTGTGTATATTTACAAATGTTTTATTCAAAATTATTTATTAAAAGTTAAATATATAAATAATTGAAAAAAAAATTAACGACCTTCCATTGAATTCTAAATATGTCCTTAATTGTATATTTTCATCTTTTATTTATTTTTATAAGTATTACTTCTTATCACCACAACATGTGATGCAAAGGATAAATTATTTTTTCTAATCATTTTAAGAAAATAGAATGGAAAATAATATTATGAAGTAAATATATTTCTATAAAAATTAATATAGAATTAATTTCAATTGGTTATTTTATTTACTGAAGTTTCTTAACCAGCATAAATATATCATAATATAAACACATTTTTTCTCTTTAATTAAAATTACAGAATTTTATGGATATCATATTATTTAATTAGTATCTCTCAGTATATTAAGAGGAGTGTGTTAAAAAGTATATAAATAGTAATTCCCAATTTAAGCATTTATAATTCTATGTGACAACACTATAAAAATGATTACATTAATTATAGTTTAAAGTAATTTATGCAAATTAAAAGTTATTTAGAGAGGATATGACCTCTAAAATGAGGGAATATAACTCTAGAAGATAAACTACACCCTCAATTATTAATTTAAAAACTAATAATTAAGGTTTATAATAAATTTAAATACATGTATCATAAAATCTAAAATTAATGATAATGTGAACTATTGATACTATCATTAATAACAAAATCTAAAGCATTATAGTATGTTATTGATTTCTAGATCAATGATAGAATATGCGCTTTATTATCTAAAATACATTCCCCCGAAGCTAAATCCATTTAGAGACTAAGTGACTAATCATTCAATTTATTATTCAACACGTCTTTGAATTATTTGGAAATTTTTTAATAATTGCCATTGTACTTTAATAGGGGTCATGAGTCTAATTTTATGAAATCCCAACCTACAACATTAAAAATGATTCATAAATTTAGAGGCTTAAATTCCTAATTAGTTTAGAAACCAAAAAAAGAAGGAAATATAAAAAATAGTTCAATCTAAGTATAACTGTTCAAGGATAAAAGTTTTGTTCAGTAAGTTTAACAACATATGACTAAATAATATTGTCAAATACCTCATGAAATGTCATACCATCAAATAACTGTAAAAATTATAAAAAAAAACTGTGTAATAGATGTAACAAACACTTTTTCACTTGATTACTCTTATTCATAATTGATAAATCATATATATTGGGTAATGATTGAAATTATAATAAATATCCGTGAGATTAATTATTTATAACCAATTAATTAACTCACCAACAAATTATATATATATATATAAATATAAATATATATATAAATATAAATATAAATATAAATATAAATATAAATATAAATATATATATAAATATATATATATATATATAAATATATAAATATATATATATATATATATATATATATATATATATATATATATATATTCTTTCACATCTTGATTGTATTAAATATTTTTACCAAACAGACTAGAACACTGCTCAAGATCTTCCAACCCAAGTCTTCTCCAAATTTCAAGCTACCTTCAATGCCGGCACATTCAGTGGTTCACCATTGCCTCCACTATTACCACTACCCTCAACTACCAACAGGAAAAAAAATCTTCTCCATTGTTTTTACTCTCCATTTCTTCCATTACCATGTTTTTAGAAAAATAAATGTTACACTTTTCAAGTACATGTGCGCTTAGGTAAGACAAATGAAAGCAACCCACATCACCTCATGCGATCAATGCATGACCTGAAATTAGCGTAGCAATGTCCCTGTTTAAGTCTATTAGAATAGTGACAAGAGAGAACTTAACAAACACAACAATTTAAGTTTTGTCCTTCTGGAACTCATTATCGTATACTTTTCATTAACTATATTAAATTGCTTGCTTACTCATAAAAAATCAGGACTTTCATAAACAAGTTTAAGTACAAGAACATCAATAACTTGCTAAATTGTAAGGAAGTGGACACTGCCAGAATACAAATGCTACTAGAGATATGTTAAATTTAACTTGTATGATTATGTCACGGGAAACACTTATTTTCTTTTACAAAGAAATGAATGTTTATACTTTGAAGTCATAAGTGCCAAAATTTTGAATCCAGAGGTCACGAAGGCAAATTTGAATCCTTATTTAATTTTTCTTTTCAAGCCAAAAGGTTTTTCCTTTAAAATAAATTTGAAGCTTTTTCTTAAGCTATTTAAGCATTAAAGAAGATAACAAATGTAGATGAAATTTTAAGTAGGTGCAAGTGATCCCCAAGTTACAATACAACCAATCAAACAAACACATAATTATATGCTCTTTGAGCAGGCTTAATAGAAGCTACTAGCGTCGCTGATTTTAGATAATAGAATTGAAGGGCACATTGATCAAGTGAATCAGATCTTTGAACAACGTTCTGATTGGTCAGCCTTTATATTTTGATTTGTTTATTTGGACTCATTATATTCATTGTTTTTTTTTTTCTTCTTTTTATAAATATATAATACCTGGGGCTAATTAACGTTAAAATTCATTCAGGTCGAAAGGAATGAAAAAGTACAGTGCCATTGAAACATGGAACACACATCTTAAATCTCTAAATCTAAGTAATGCCAACTGTAAATTTCTGTAATTCTCCTGCAAATAATGAGAACTTAGAAAATCTTATACTCGAGATTACATGCTGCCTGTAATACATACATACATAGTCAGGAAGAGCATCAATCACATGACCTCATCCTTGATGTAAATTTGCTATACTTTTGGACAAATATGAATTTCTTTTTAAATGGGTCGAGTCTATTTTTTTTATATCTCAACTCCGTTTACAAATAGGTTAGGTCAATATTTAAAGTCTTAAATAAGCTTTTAAACAAACTAAGCTTTTAAAGAAGTGAAGTCTGGCCAAAGAAAAAAAATTATAAAATTATTATAGACATATTTAATCTTTTAAATTAAATTAAAATGGGTTAATAAATATTCATGTTCTGAAAATCATATAAAAACCATCATAATTAATTAAGAAATTTGAAATATAAAAGATGTATAGGGTGGAGAAGAAATGAAAATGGAGAGTGAGGACATAAGGCGATGGGTGATGGAGTTTCTTCTTAGGAACTCACACTCAGACACTATCCTAACATTCACAAAGCAATTCCTTCCTAAAACCAAAATTTCAAATGTCGATTCTTGTCTCAACAAAACCCTCAACGCTTCAATACCACTTCTCCGCCTCCAAACCCATTCTCCACTCTCTCAAACTTCTCGAGGAACTCCTCTGCTCGCACAGTTCTCCCGTCACCCCCCGCCATGTCCTCCACCTATTGCGCTGTAGCCGTCCACTGCACGCTCAACTATCTCCATATCAAATTCCCCAATAACAACCACAACGATGCCTACCTCGATGCCGTGAATTGCATTTAGAATTATAAGGTTCAGTTCATGAGCCAGGGAAGTCTCGTGTTCTCGCCAGAGTTGGAGCACTGGAGAATCAACTTTGAAGCTTCTCTTTCCGACTTGCAAGTTAGGGAGAGGTTGACAGCTGTGGATTCTAGAAGTGATGCCATTGACAAGCTTAGGGTTTTTTTGAATGAACAATGGCTTGATCTGGGTCCTTCGTTTCTTGAGCTTGCCGCAAACTATGACCTTGCGGCGAAACACCAAGATAGAGGTCTATTTTCTCAATTTTCAATGTTCAATTTGGTATCTATATTTTGAATTTTTCCAATTTTGTTCCTGTCTTTTTTGAAAATGATTCAAGATTTTCCTTTCAGGAGTAAGAAACATGGTAGTGACATGGTGTGCTCTTACTACCTCTATTGACGGGACGTGCTCACCTGTTAATGTTGGTTAACGAATTCTGTCAAAAGGAAGTTCTTACAAATACAGGGATTAAATTGAATATAAAAGAATCATCAGCCAACTGCAATAGACAGTCAATCAACCAACTCACTCATAAAATATATATATACACACACACGTATTTATTTGTCTATTCTAGTTGTCTACCAAATATTTTTTTTAAAAGAAAATAGGGAGCAGAGCTATAATTAAGCATCTTTGAAAACATGATCATGTCAAAACCCTTTTGATTGTAATGATTTTTGCTTTCTGATTTCCACATTTGAATAAATCATATTTAAAAACCAAAATCTGCGTAGCTTTTATAAACTACAATTCCATTTCCAAAAGTTAATAATCTTAAAAATCTATTGACTATTTATCCATGATTACCATTCAGTTTTAATCAAACATAAACTCTACTGTTTATATTGCTTAACAGTCCTTGTAATTTCAAGCACAACAAAAAAAGTATGCAAATTCTGATTCATTTGCCCCCATACCGTGTCATGTTTCTCCACTTGTCCTTTAAATCAACCTGAAAAGAATATTTTGATTAGTATCAAAAGCATGAGTTCAGAAAGAAAATAGCCATAACTTTTTAGTATGCTTACTTCAGTTCTCTCTTCAAATATATCTCTGTGAGAATTTAAAATTAACTTCCAATTTCCCCTGCCAAGTCTGTATATAAGTAAAACAAATTTCAATTAGAATACAAAATAGTATTAAAACTGCAATTAATTCTATTTATAGTCTCTAATGAAGTAGAAAGGGTACTGTAGTTGCAGCAAGCAACTCAAAAACACCTGCAGTGGTAAAATAGCAAAACAAGCACATACTACTATAACCGAAATCCTCAGTAAAAATTATGATTTAAGAAGTTTAGAACAATCACATACTTGTCTACAGCAGTCTTGAGAGTCTCCTCTTCCAACTGACTCCATTTTTTTTTCGGCCTTCTCTTTGTAATGCTTGCTGATTTGTAGTCATACCTCTTCAATGGAGAAAGTTTCCTCCCCTTTGGACTAGGCAAATGAAGTCTATTACGATCTACTGTTCTATCCTGCAAGCAATCTATCGAATCATCCCACTGCAAAGAAAGAAGCAATAAGTGATATACTAATTTAAAGACATACCCTAATAAAGAATGATTATCACAAAAGAGGAATGAAAAAGCAGAGTTTACCCTTTAAATTAACATCTAAATGAGAAATTACAAGCATAACTACCTCATAAGTCCGAGCAGTACTATTTTTTTCCATTAAACTTGTTCTATGATCATGACTCTCTGAGAGAGAAGTTTGATCTTTCTCCATCACATCAGCCTCATTTTCATTAATACCATCTGGACAAGGCTCGTCTGCATCTCTACTCTGGTTTTCAACAAGTATCTCCCCACTCACTCTTGATGAATCAAGATCCGTAACTGAGGTTTGCAACCCCAAATGACCACATTCCCCAACCTTTTGAACTTCAATAGTTGTTGATGGATGCTCTTTCTCAGAAGCAGCACGACACTTCTGAATTTCTGTTGGATACACTAAAACTGTTAAGAGCTTAATTTCTATATAAAGTCTAAACTTTAACTGATAAAGAATTGGCATATGTTTAAATCCAAAGGTATGACTTCTATAACAAACTTATCATATACAATGACATGTTGTGATCAAACACGATGTAAAAATCCCAAATATTATTATTTGCTCAAAATATTGAAAGAAATAGTCTAATACATTATGATCTAAAGGGTTTGGCATCATCATGATCATAATTTCAACATACAGTCTAAAGTTAAACAATAAGAAACTAAAAATATTTCAGAGTTTAATTTCTACATACAGTTTAAAGTTAACTGATAAGAAATTGGTATGTATTTGAACCCTAGGTATGACTTGTGTAACAAATTTATCATACATGACTACATGTTGTGATAGGACAGTGAAAAAAACACAAATATTATTTATTCAAATATTGAATTAGAAAGCAAAATACATTGTGATCAAAGGGTTTGACATCATCATCGTCATCATCATAATTTCTACATACAGTCTAAATAACCGATAACAAACTGAAAATGCTAGTTTAATTTCTACATGCAAGGGCCAATTTGGGTCAACTTCTCTAGAAAGACTTCTAGGAGAACAAAATAAGAAGAAAAAAATGCAATTTACTTCTCCAAATGTTAAAATTAGTCTTTCATTAGGTAATTTGTAGAAATTTAAAAGATATGGGACTTTTTACAGATTAGCTAATGAAAAACTAATTTTAAATTTTAGAGAAGTAAATTTTATTTTTCTTCTTTTTTTTCCTCCAACAAGTCATTGAGGAAAAGCACCCAACCAGAGAAATTTCCTATATAGATATGCCTTTGAATCCTAGGTATGGCTTGTGTAACAAACTTATCATATATGAAGACACTTTACAAATCCCAAATATGATTTATTCAAACGTGGAATCAGAAAGCAAAAAACATTACAATCAAAAGGGTTTTGACATGATCATGATTTCAAAGATGCTTAATTATACCTCTGGTCCCTGTATTCTTTTACATTCAATTTAATCCCTATATTTGTAAGAATTTCCTCTTGACAGAATTCGTTAACCAACATTAACAGGTGAGCATGTCCCGTCAACAGAGGTAGTAAGAGCACACCATGTCACTACCATGTTTCATACTCCCGAAAGGAAAATCTTGAATCATTTTCAAAAAAGATAGGAACAAAATTGGAAAATTTCAAAATATAGATACCAAATTGAACATTGAAAATCGAGAAAAGAGACCTCTATCTTGGTGTTTCGCGGCGAGGTCATAGTTTGCAGCAAGCTCAAGAAACGAAGGACCCAAATCAAGCCATTGTTCATTCAAGAAAACCCTAAGGTTGTCAATGGCATCACTTCTAGAATCCAAAGACGCCAACCTCTCCCTAAGTTGCAAGTCCGAAACAGAAGCTTCAATGTCGATTCTCCAACGCTCCAACTCGGGCGAGAACATGAGACTTCCCTGGCTCATGAACCGAACCCTACAATTCCAAATGCGATTCACGGCATCGAGGTAGGGTTCGTTGTGGTTGTTGTTGGGGAGTTCGAGATGGAGATAATTGAGCGTGCAGTGGACGGCGACGGCGCAATAGGCGGAGGACATGGCGGGGGTGACGGGAGAACCGTGGGAGCGGAGGAATTCCTCGAGGAGTTCGAGAGAGTGGAGAATGGGTTCGGAGATGGAGAGGGTGGAGAAGTGTTGTTGGAGCGTTGTGAGGAGAAGGGTTTTGTTGAGATGAGAATCGGCATTTGAAATTTTAGTTTTACGAAGGAATTGCTTTGTGAATGTTAGGATAGTGTCTGAGTGTGAGTTCCGAAGAAGAAACTCCAACACCCATCGCTTTACGTCCTCACTCTCCATTTCCACTTCTTCTTCTCCATCCTATACAACTTTTATATTTCAAATTTCTTAATTAATTATCGTCATTTTTATATGGTTGGATGAAATTCATTAAAAAAATTAAAACACGAGTCATAAAATTACGAAAATTTAGGTAAAAAATATAATTAAGAAAAAAAATAATTATTTTATGCTAAGTTAAATCCTTTTTGATAGTAAGCAAATATAGCTCATCTTCTCTTGTTTTTTATTCTATGTTCAGAGCTTCGGATTTGTACTGTAATTCACAGTCAATAAATGATTAACAAGTTGTTTATTTAGTTATTAAGGTTCAAGAATCTGGATTGGGAACAAGTTCTTGTTCAGTTTCAGTGATTTAATCAGAATGAATTCGTTATTAAAAAATAATGATAATAATTATATAATGTATAAAATAATATTGAATAAAATATAATATTGTAATTTTAGATTACAAAAAGTTAAAATAATATTATTTGATGTATATAAAAGCCTAAATTAAGATATAAATAATTAATATATAATTTTATAAGAAATAAAATTAATAATCATTACGAAATTAATTTAAATCAATATATAACTTTTATTGAATATGTATTTTATTTATTTTTAAAAAATTAATACAACCAGATAAAACCGATTTCATCTGAGTTTTGGTCAATTTTACTGATTTTATCTCAATTCATCCGTTCTTGCTTCGATTCAATTGTTAGCCAATTTTATGGCTTAACCAAACCAGATATACAGGTCGGTTTTCTAGTCAGGTCTATCCATCTGGTCTGATTTTCAGAACACTAATTTAATTTAAAAGATTAAATATATATACTATAATTTTATAAATTTATTTTCCTTAAAAAGACTTCATTTTTTTAAAAGTTTATTGTCCTTGTCGAGAACATGAAGATGACATGGTCTGAGACGAGGAATAATCTTCGGATAAGATAAGTGAGTTCATATTGTATTGATAGATGTTATGTTTTGTTTTTGCGTGAGTGTTTTGGTATGCTGAGAGAAGAGAGTGAGTGCGTGGGATTAAGGTAAGATAAATATTATGTTTAAAATTATATGTATAAAAGTTATTTAATTTAAAACTTTGTAGATATATTTTTTAATAACGATTACTTATTGAAGCACAAATATATATATAAGAACTCAAGTCGAGCTCTGATTAATATGCTTGAGCTGATGACTATGCTTGAGTGAGCTGCTATAATATGGGAGAAATATCTGCAAAAGACACTTTAATGTTTAAGTCAATATATTTCTTAATGGAAGAAATGTTTTCAGAATAAGATTGCGTACCTTTTCTTTTTTGCTTTTTCTCTTTTATATCTCTGATTTGAACTGGTAGGTGGGGAGGCAGCCTTGTTAGCCGACTACTCCTTGTCCCTTGGACACGTGCCTATCAAGGAAATTTTGAGCAATTCCCAAGGCGACCTCCCTAGTAATGATGGGAAGGGAAAACTGTCATGTCATGGTCATTTCATGTTTGCCATTCCCTTTATGCAACACATGTTATCTTCATGCATTACACTTGTACATTGACTCGTCTCTTTTATTAACTGAGCTATATGCGGCTATGTTTAACGATGATCATGTCGGTCGAGTACCGCATATAACGGGACTGACAATAGCTCAGCACGTAGCTCGGTACAGTACACAAGCCCCCAACTCGCTTGACCTATTCAAAATTAGGTCAAGGGGGTTAAGACCGTCTTTTTGCATCCTTTCTAAGTAACCGTTGTAGCTCTGATGTGTGATGTGTCATCAAACTATTCGCTTTTGTTACGCGTCTCTTGCCCTCCTTCCTTCTTAACGGGAGTTTCCTTTTATTATTTTTGTTTTGCTTTCTAAGAGACCTTTCGTTTTCCCAACAAGTTCATACCTTGTCTCGTGCTTTCCTATCCTTTGCGCTCAACCGATTGCATTTCCCTTTCCTCGATCTTTTCTTCCTTTTACGTCAGGGTTAGGATCTTTGCCTTGTCTCTGTCTTTTCCAAAATAGGTACGCATTCCATGGCTTCTTCTTCTGATTCTTCTAGGGTTGACCCTCTGTTAAAGAGGGAAATTTCTCCCATAGGGGGGTCTGTCTCTTCTGAGCAGACCCCAACTGTTTCCCCTTCCCATCTCCAATCGAGAGATGTTGCAGGGAATTCTTCGCGCGGAGCAGCAGCCTTACAACTGCTCCGGCGAAGAAGGCGAAAAAATCCAAGACTCGTCCAAGAAGGAAGTTTCCTCCCGCTCCCAAGGAGTATTTTTGGGTGCTTGACGAGGTTAACTTTTATAAATCAACGCTTGGGCCTGATCAAGTGTTAAGGATGATGGAGCTTCACCCTTTCTGTAGCCTCTCAAATCTTAAGTTTTAGATGTAGAGGCATGCCACCCCTACGAGCGTGTGTTCATGAAGGCTCCTCCTGAGGAGAAGCTTTTACCTTTTCTGTACGAGTGTTTGTTTAGGGAGTTCGGCCTCACCTTTCCACTTAGCAATTTTGAGTGCAATGTCTTGAAAGCCTTAGGTGTAGCACCTACTCAGCTTCATCCGAATAGTTGGGTCATGGTTAGGGTGTTTCAAGTTTTTTCTAGATTCATGGATATAGAATGTACTGTCCCAGTGTTTTTCTATTTTCATCAGCTTAAGCATGGGTCGAGGATAGGTTGGACATCCCTGAGCGGTGCTCAATACGGTTCCCTCTTTACCTTATTTTCCCAATCTTTTAAGAAATTTAAAGATAGATTTTTTAAGGTCAAAACGAGCTCTAGCCCGTCGGGTAGACATTTGTTTTTTAATAAAGGGGGTTTACCTTTATTCCCTTTATATTGGAATTCTCATCCTATAAAGTTCAAGTCGTGGTCAGACCAACTCCTCACCCCTGCCGAAAAACGAAGTGTTGATATGTTGAGAATCTTGGACCGACCTCTTGACATTCGACACATCCTTAACTTACTTGATTATGAGGATCCTACAACAGCTTTCCTAGGTATTGGCATTTTTCCTTAGGATAGTATACTGTTATGTTTCATTTGGTGTTTTCTTAATATTGTTCTTTTTTTTTTGTAGAGCTAATGGCGGATCAGAAGAAATTCGATAGGGGAACCCTCAGGAACACACAACCAGCTTCGGAGCGACCTCCTGTTAAGAGGTTCAAACCGACTCCCCAGGGTAGCGCTAAGGGGAAGAAGAAATCGTCCGCCAAAGTGGCGACCGATTCCTCTTCCGAGAAGAAGACTGTCACCCCTACTATCATCCTTCCTACTCCCCCACTATTGGCTGATGTCAACCTCGCGGCCTCATCCCAAACTTTCGACAAGATGGACATTGATGTCCTCCCTTCCTTGGCTCCCCAAAAGAAGAAGAGAGTCGTCCAGACCACCCTTCAGGGTCCATCCTGAAAGGTAGTGGTCTTCCTCCAAAGACCAATAGCTCGGCTATAGCCACGCAGAACTATCTATCCTTCAGCTCCAAGGCATCCCTTCCTCCTGGAGTAAGATGCTCGACAGTTTCTCCATGCATCGAGCATATCTTGTGCCGTTCAACCGAGTCGCTGTGGAGTACCGAAATTCGAGGAGAGCACTTGGCTAATTTATCAGGCTGCCTTCCTTCCCCTTATGATGTTGGCTTGATGGATTTAGTTGGTCCCTCAGCTTCGATTTATGGTGCCTACCTCATGATGCTGAGGAGTATGGCCATATTTCATCATTTCAAGTAAGCCGATGGATTTTTTTTACTTTTTATTTTGTTATCTTTTAACATAAGTGTCGATTCAATATGACCGTTTTATTTTTCAGGGAAAGCGTAATCAAGGGTGTGGATGCTCATGAAAAAATGGAGGGGTTGCTTAATGATAACATTGCCCTTACCAATCGAAAGATCGAGTTGGAGGGCTTATTCACTTCCTCCCAGGCTGAGGTGGAACGTTTGAGGGAGCAGTTAAAACTCTTCGAGGAAGATTGCAAAGACACCAAGGAAAAGTTGGAGAAAACTGAAAAAGGACTTCAAGAGGTCGAGCAGTCTGTCTCGGCTGGGAGGATGCGTGAGGACGCGACTATGAAGGCTTTAGAGACCCTAAAGAAGGATGCAGAGTCTCACGAGACCGACCTCAAGGAGACCATTTCCAAGCTTAAAGCTAAGAACACCAAGTTGAGATTTGAAAGCATTAACCTTAAAGCCTCTTATGATGAGGTCGTGACTACAATGAAACCCTCGCAGATCGCGTGGAGGCCGTTGAAGCCGATCTTGACTTGAAATGCACTGCCGGGCTAGAGGCATTCTCGGGAGGTTTCTCCCGTGCCTTAGATCAAATTAAGTTCTTCACTCCCTATTATGACATCAGCAAGCTGGATGAAAACAAAGTTGTAATTGATGGACAACTTGTTGACAATTAATGTTGTGTAATTTAAAACTTTATATTAACTTGTCTTTTTATAACATTGATACATCTTATCAACTCTGACATTTTGGTTACTTGTGCCACTTTATTCATAGGCTTGTTTACTTTTCGACACCAAGACATTTCCAATATTTCGTTGATATGACAATTCTTTTATTGGTTTTCCTATATATACCCATGCAAAGCGCTTTTACCCCTTTCATAGCCTAAAGCATGTATATCGTTTTTCCCTGTAGTTTCACTATTTTTCTTGGGTGGAAGTTTAAGATTTTCTTCAACCTTCCTATCTTTTTTGGATGATGTTTGTAATGAGATACAAGGATCTCAGGGTTGCAGAGGAGGTTCCTCCAAGGTGAGTGTTGCCAGGGGGTTCATCTCAGAAGATTTCTCCATTTGCATCCACTTTCCTTTTCCTCGAGGTCTTTCTTCCTCGGTCCTTTAGGACAAGGCCGATGAAACTGCTTTGAGTGGAATTTGATGCCATGGCTAGCTCCGCTTTGGGAGCTCTAGCTAGTTATGAGATTGGCACTGCTTCTTGGCATGTGTACCTTTCAGACACATTGTTTAGTTCAACCATTCCTCATTCCTCCTTTCTTGAAGCATTCTCTATTTTTCCAGGGGTTTTTTCCTCTTAGTTTATTCCTTTTTGGACTTTGATTAGGGAGTTTTATCTTTCCCATATTTCTTTTTGTAGTTCCCATTTTCGGGCTTGTGTAACTTTTATGTAATTCTCATTGTTTGGGCTCGTATGACTTTACCTTGGATGTATTTCGAGCAAATTCGTGCCACATCAGCTTTTCAATCTCTTATTGATTCTTTGAATAAATATTTATTTTGTATTATCGAGTGTGATGGTTATACTCTTTTTCGAAATGTTGAACAAGCATAACCGACTCCTTGCGATTTGTAATGTTAACATTTCATTACGTGATAAACACAAAATGATGCCAAAAAACTTTTAATATTGAAGTAACCTTACTTATTTGTTTGTATTTCAAAAAGTGGAATCGCGATCATTCCCCTTAACTTTTAACTATAATAGGGCTTTAGATAAGTTATATTCCAAGTTCTTGGAATAAGCTTTTCCATCTAATACTTCTAACTTATATGCCCCATTTTGAAGAGTTTCCCATATGCGAAATGGGCCTTTCCACTTAGGTGCCAACTTACCTTCCTCTTTTGATTGGCGAGCTTCTCCCAATACTCGCCTGATGGAGGTCCATCTACCACAAACATGGAAGTCAATGATTCTAGAAGAATTACAAGGTCAATGCTCAAGAGAATACAAGAAGTAGAAAAGTTGAAGTTGATCAAAAGTCAAAGTCAACATGAAGGTCAACAAGTCTTCTTGGTCAACAAGCCTTGTAATAGTCTTAGGATCATTTGAACTTGTAATTAGATTAGGAACATTTAATTTGGGTCTTGCTTGGTGAATAAGCGCACAACCTTGTGTTTGTAATTGAACCAAAGTTTAGAGTGTTTTGTGAGAGAGTTGGGTTAAGACGATATCCACAGGCGAAAGCGTTAGAATGCTTCCAGAAGGGGCATCGAATACCACAGACGATAGGATTGGAATGCTTCCAGAAGGGTAATCGATACCACAGACGAATGATCTCCGTCTGTAGAACATGACAGACGATACCACACAGGCAGACGATACCACACCGACCAATAGACGATATCACAGACAGACGATACCGGAGACAGACGATACCACACCTGAGTCTTCAGTCTGATGCTTCCGTCTGTAGACATGACAGACGATTACCACAGACGATACCAAAGACGCTCTTACGTCTGATGCTTCATGCTGAACTCTTCCGTCTGAAGAATTGTTTCGTCTAGGCCTTCATCTGCTGAACTCTTTTGTCTGAAGAATTGTTCCGTCTGGGCCTTCACCTGCTGAACTCTTCCGTCTGAAGAATTGTTTCGTCTGAGCCTTCATATGTTGAACTCTTCCGTCTGAAGCTTGTTCCGTCTGTGCCTTCGCATGCTAAGCTATTGCGTCTAAAGCATGTTTCATCTGAACCACCACAAGCTATCCCAACTCCCGCTGGTATAAATACTTAACGCTTTGAATTATAAAGGATCTTTGAATCAATTTTGAATGAATTGAATTTAGCAAGAGCTAATTCTTTGAGAGTGGATTTCTCTCTAAGGTTTCTTCTAGAACCTTGAATCTTATCATGGAAACTCTTCCTTGTGGCGATTCTCCGTTAGGCTTATTGCTTATGCATGGCGCCATCATCTTCTAAATCTACTCCGCTTCCATTCTTTCTTCTAAGTCCTTGAGTCTTGAGTCAATTTCAGCTTCCGCCATTAACGTATCCGTGGAGTCTCCAATTGAAGACGACGATCGGTCCGAACTTGAGCTTCGTCTCCAGCGAGCTCGTATCAAGTGGTTTTCAGAGCTTGTTCTATTGATTATCGTATCAAGTGATAATCAGAGCTTGTTTTGATTCTCTTCAAGATTGGATCTCTACGGCATAAGTCTAGTAAGTTCTTCGGTCATTTCGAATTTTCTCGAGTCTTCGTCTAATTCTTTTAGTGTGCTTAGGATTTATCTTTAGGCTTCCTTAATTGTCTAGTAGTTTTGTCAAATTTTTTGTTCAAGTCTTTTTGTTCCGTGAAAATCATGCAATTCATATTGTCCATGACTTGATCCGTGTCGTTACGAATAGATCTGTGTTCGATGTTTGCGTTTGAGTCCAGATCCGAAAAATTATCATATGTTCTTCCATTTGTTCAGTCAATTTGAGTTAAGTCAAAATAATTTCAAATTCCTTGAATTACTTGTCCAGTAGTAATTGTTTTCCATGTGTTAGTATCATTTTTACCTCTAATTCTTGTGAAATTCGGTGTACTGTGAATTATCTGTCATTGTATGCCTTGTTTCCTCTGTTTTGATACTGCACTTGAGCCTATAACTCTGTACATTCAAGTTCATACATGCAAAATTGAGAAATCAACATCATTACATGCTAGTAGAGTGCTTACTATAAGTCTAAATCCCTATTACACCTTGTAGTAGCATTAGCACTAGTAATTGAGCGTGGAATGCTTGTTCTAGGCAAAATATATCTTGGTCCAGTATCTTAGACAAAGAAAAGAAAAGAAAACAAGTGAGAAAAGTCAAAAGAAAGCTAGAAAAAGAGCCTTAAAAAGTACTAGAAATTTTGAGTACTTGAAGTGAATTTTAGTGGACTTGTAAATTCTGTCCAGCAAGCTATCAAAGTGTTTAAGAAGTGCAAAAGAAAATTGAGCAAGAAAAATTGGACTTAGAGCTAAGACATAGCACACTCATTCACCTAGTAAAATTACTAGTAGCTTGGAAATTAGCCTAGTAGTGTGTGCTTATGACTAGCTTGTTTTGACTCAAATTTTTGCATAATTAAACTTGCTGTATCTGACACTTGTCCAACCAATTTTTACTGCATAAAGAGGTCTTGAAATTTGATTACTATGCTACATTGAGTTTGAATGCTTTGTTTAATTTGTTTGGCTTAGTAATCGAACGATAAAGAATTTGACTCTTTGCTGTCCAGTTTTATGCCTATGTCATATCACATCCATTCCTTGATTTGAGTAGCCTATTAATTTCAATTGTGCCTTTTTATTGCTTGTCATTCAATTGAAATCCTTGGTTTTGTCTTAGAAGTTTTGTTCCCTTGGAATTCTTGAGCTTACCTGAGAATTGTGCCTCTTTCACAAGGAAATTTCTATATAATTGATTAGAGGTTTAATTAGAAACTTTGGTAGGGAATTGAGGGGAAAAAGGCAAGAGTGATACATCATACAAAGAGCCTTCTAAGAGAGATACACGAATTGATATTTGAGTGACACACTTAGTGAGTGGTAAGGTCCTTGATTATTATTTTCTTGGTGTACTAACCCTTTCATTGCAGCCATGGACAGTTCACTTAGTGTTGGAAACAATTTGTCCCCCAAGACTAAGAGAATGATGGACTTCATGACGGAAAAATTCAACCATTTGCAAAATGAGATGAATGAGTTAAGAGAAGAAAGTGAAAGGAGGTATAAGAATGAAGGTAGTAGGAAGGGCCGAGAGGGAAAAAGAAAGGAAGGATATGAAGGAAATAATAAACACTTGAGAGGAAGTAGAAGTGAGAGGGGAAGCCAAGGAGGACACTACTACTCACCTAGAAATAGTGATGAGGGTAGTAACCATGATGAGAGTGATGCTTATAGAGGCTATGAGGATGAGAGGGAGCATAGGAGAGGGGGTGACCGAGGCACCTATAGGAGACAACCTTTCATGCATAGGAGATATTTTGGAGAGGAGGAACAAAAAGGTTAGGAAGCCAATACTAGGATTACTCTTCCAAAGTATCTAGGAGAAGGAGGAGCCGAAGGCTTACTTGATTGGATCATGAAGGTTGACCAAGTGTTTTCTTGCAATCCTCCTACCTTGAGTGAGGAGAAGAGACTCAACCTGGCCATACTAGAGTTTGAGGGATATGCTTTGGTTTGGTGGAACCAAATTCTCATAGATGCCGAAAAGAGGAGGAGACCTTCCATTATCTCTTGGACACAATTGAAGGATGCTCTTAGAGGAAGGTTTGTTCCTAAGTCATATGTGAGAGATTTGCATGTCAAGCTCCAAAGGTTGACACAAGGAGGGAGAAGTGTGCAAGAATATTACAAAGACCTTGAGCTTACTATGATGAGGGCCGATTGCCAAGAAGAGAAGGAAGCTACCTTAGCAAGGTTCACCCATGGATTGAATAGGGAGATCCAAGATGTCTTGGAACTTCAAAGCTATAGGACCTTGGAAGAAGCTATCCATAAGGCCGAGAAGAAAGAAGCCCAAATGAAGAGAAAGTTCACCATGAAGAAGTCCTACACTAGTGGTTCTTCAAGTTGGAAGGAGAGGCAAAAGAAGGAGGGTACATTCAAGCCTTCTTCCAAGTTTGACCGAGAAGACAAGGGTAAGGATGTTCCTAAATTAAATTCTAAACCATCTAACATCAAGTGTTTTAAATGTTTAGGACATGGACACATTGCTTCTCAATGCCCAAATAAGAAGACTATGATAGTAAGGATGGATGGAGGAGTCACAAGTGAGGAGTCTAGCCACTCTTCAAGTGAGCATGAAGGAGAAGGTGCAAGTGAGCACTCAAGTGAAGAGTTGGCCGAAGAAGGTGACCTCCTCATGGTAAGAAGGATGCTAGGAAGTGCCTACCATGATCTAGATGAGACTCAAAGAGAAAACATCTTCCACACAAGATGTAACATTCAAGGGAAGGTTTGCTCTTTAATTATAGATAGTGGTAGTTGCACAAATGTGGTGAGCACAAGATTAGTAAAAAAACTTGATTTGAAACATCTCCACACCCTAAACCATATAAGTTACAATGGCTTAGTGAGAAAGGTGAATTAGTAGTTGATAGACAAGTTCTAGTCGCTTTTACCATAGGGAAATATAGTGATGAAATTTTATGTGATGTAGTTCCTATGGAGGCCACTCATATGCTACTAGGTAGGCCTTGGCAATATGATAGACATGCCTTACATGATGGTGTAGCCAACACTTATGTATTTTCTCATGTTGGCCGTAAGGTACACCTCAAGCCATTGTCACCAAGGGATGTTATTGAAGATCAAGTAAAAATGAAAATGAAAAGAGATGAAGAAGAAAGCTTTGGCCGAGAGTCCCAAGGTCAATCATAAACCTAAAGGCTCGGCCGAGAGCTCCAAGAAACCGTCCAAGCTTGCTATTCCAAGCCCTAATCCTAAAAGCAAGAAAGATAAGGCTAAGAGTAGTAAAGATACTAAGGGAAGTTTCTTGATTGAGAGAGGAGAGGTTAAGAGGGAATTCCTAGCTAGGAAATCTATGTACTTATGTTTACCTTCACCTTTAATTTTGAGTGCTACTTGTATAGGTGATCAAGGTGCTTTAGATGATTTGCTAGAAGAATTTGGAGATGTATTCCCCAAGGAAATACCTCACGGCCTACCACCATTGAGAGGGATAGAGCACCAAATTGACCTTATTCCGGGTGCACCTCTTCCCAATAGGCCAACCTATAGAACCTCACCTCAAGAAACACATGAGATAGAGAGGCAAGTGCAAGACCTACTTAGCAAGGGTTGGGTGAAGGAGAGCTTGTCTCCATGTGCTTCACCCGTGATACTTGTTCCTAAGAAGGAGGGAACATGGCGCATGTGCACGGATTGTAGAGCAATCAATAACATCACCATAAGGTATCGACACCCCATCCCTAGACTTGATGACCTTTTAGATGAGTTGCATGGTTCCACTATTTTTAGTAAAATAGATCTTAAGAGTGGATACCATCAAATTAGAATGAAAGAAGGGGATGAATGGAAAATGGCCTTCAAAACTAAGTTTGGTTTGTATGAATGGCTTGTGATGCCTTTTGGATTGTCAAATGCGCCTAGTACCTTCATGAGGTTGATGAATCATGTCTTAAGAGATTTCATTGGGAAGTTTGTTGTAGTATATTTTGATGATATTCTTGTATATAGCAAATCTTTTCATGAACATTTAGATCATTTGAGGCATGTTTTAATAGCTCTTAGGACACAAACCTTGTATGCTAACAAAGATAAATGCACATTTGCCACGGATAGTGTTGTGTTTCTTGGTTTTGTTGTGAGTTCTCTAGGTGTACAAGTGGATGAAGCAAAAGTGAAAGCTATAAAGGATTGGCCGACCCCTACAAATGTGAAGGAAGTGAGAAGCTTCCATGGCTTGGCAAGTTTCTATAGGCGGTTTGTCAAGGATTTTAGTACCATTGCTTCACCATTGAATGAGCTAGTTAAGAGGGAAGTACCATTTCTTTGGGAAGAACCTCAAGAACTTGCATTTAATTTACTTAAGGATAAGCTTTCTAATGCTCCTATCTTGTCTTTACCTAATTTTTCACTAACTTTTGAGCTTGAATGTGATGCCTCGAATTTAGGTGTTGGTGCCGTTTTGATTCAAGAAGGCCATCCAATTGCTTATTTTAGTGAGAAATTGAAAGGAGCATAATTAAACTATTCCACCTATGACAAGGAGTTATATGCATTGGTGAGATCATTCGAAACTTGGCAACACTATTTGCTTCCAAAGGACTTCATTGTGCATTCGGATCATGAAGCCTTGAAGTACCTTAAGAGCCAAGGGAAACTCAACAAGAGGCATGCTAGGTGGGTGGAGTTCATAGAAACTTTTCCTTACATCATCAAGCACAAGAAAGGGACCACAAACATTGTTGCCGATGCCTTGAGTAGGAGGTATACTCTTCTTTCTTTGCTTGAATCTAAATTAATTGGTTTTGAACATGTCAAGACTTTGTATGCTATGGACAATGATTTCGGCCTCATGTACCATGAGTGTACCAAAGGTGCTTTTAAGGATTTCTTTAGGTACAAAGATTACCTTTTTAAAGGAAATTGTTTGTGTGTACCTAATTGTTCCTTAAGAGAACTTTTGATATGTGAATCACATGAGGGTGGGATCATGGGACATTTTGGGATAGATAAGACTTTTGCCACATTGCATGAGCACTTCTTTTGGCCTAAAATGAAAGTACAAGTTTCAAAATTTGTGAGAAGGTGCATCACTTGCAATAAGGCAAAATCTAAGCTATCTAACCATGGTCTTTACATGCCCTTACCCGTGCCTACTTCGCCTTGGCTAGACATATCCATGGACTTTGTCCTCGGCTTGCCTAGAACCAAGAGAGGTTCGGATTCCATCTTTGTTGTGGTGTGTAGGTTCTCCAAAATGGCTCACTTCTTACCATGCCACAAGACGGATGATGCTTCTCATATTGCTACCTTGTTCTTTAAAGAAATAGTAAGGATCCATGGTGTGCCACAAAGCATTGTAAGTGATAGGGATGCCAAGTTCCTTAGTCATTTTTGGAGATCACTATGGGGAAGACTTGGTACAAAACTCCTTTTCTCTACTACTTGTCACCCCCAAACGGATGGTCAAACGGAGGTAGTCAATAGAACCTTAGGACAACTACTTAGGAGTTTTGTGAAGGATAATATCAAGACTTGGGAGGAATGTCTACCACATGTAGAGTTTGCCTACAATAGAGTAGCTCATTCTACTATTTCTTTATCTCCTTTTCAAGTTGTATATGGTGTTAATCCCCTAACCCCTCTTGACCTTGCTTGTATTCCTTTGGATATTATTGATGATAGGCAAGGAGTGAAGCATGACGAGAAGATCCAAGAACTACATGCTAAGGTTAAAGCAAGGATTGAGAAGAAGAATGCACAATATGCCACGGCCCACAATAAGAACCGCAAGCCCTTTGATTTCAAAGTGGGAAACTTGGTGTGGTTGCATCTTAGAAAGGAGAGATTTCCCAATTTGAGGAAATCTAAGTTACTCCCTAGGGGAGATGGACCTTTTAAAATCATTGAGAAATTAGGCCCTAATGCTTGTAAACTTGATCTTCCTTCGGATTTTGGTGGAAGTAACTCATTTAATGTTTGTGATCTTGCACCTTTTGTAGGTTTTAAGGAAGATGACAACTTGGGGACAAGTTGTGCTCAAGAAGGAGGGTTTGATGGAGGTCCATCTACCACAAACATGGAAGTCAATGATTCTAGAAGAATTACAAGGTCAATGCTCAAGATAATACAAGAAGTAGAAAAGTTGAAGTTGACCCAAAGTCAAAGTCAACATGAAGGTCAACAAGTCTTCTTGGTCAACAAGCCTTGTAATAGTCTTAGGATCATTTGAACTTGTAATTAGATTAGGAACATTTAATTTGGGTCTTGCTTGGTGAATAAGCGCACAACCTTGTGTTTGTAATTGAACCAAAGTTTAGAGTGTTTTGTGAGAGAGTTGGGTTAAGGCGATATCCACAGACGAAAGCGTTAGAATGCTTCCAGAAGGGGCATCGAATACCACAGACGATAGGATTGGAATGCTTCCAGAAGGGTAATCAATACCACAGACGAATGATCTCCGTCTGTAGAACATGACAGACGATACCACACAGGCAGATGATACCACACCGACCAATAGACGATATCACGTAGACCAGGCGATACCGGGAGACAGACGATACCACACCTGAGTCTTCAGTCTGATGCTTCCGTCTGTAGACATGACAGACGATTACCACAGACGATACCAAAGACGCTCTTTCGTCTGATGCTTCATGCTGAACTCTTCCGTCTGAAGAATTGTTTCGTCTGGGCCTTCATCTGTTGAACTCTTTTGTCTGAAGAATTATTCCGTCTGGGCCTTCACCTGCTGAACTCTTCCGTCTGAAGAATTGTTCCGTCTGAGCCTTCATATGTTGAACTCTTCCGTCTGAAGCTTGTTCCGTCTGTGCCTTCGCATGCTAAGCTATTGCGTCTAAAGCATGTTTCGTCTGAACCACCACAAGCTATCCCAACTCCCGCTAGTATAAATACTTAACGCTTTGAATTGTAAAGGATCTTTGAATCAATTTTGAATGAATTGAATTTAGCAAGAGCTAATTCTTTGAGAGTGGATTTCTCTCTAAGGTTTCTTCTAGAACCTTGAATCTTATCATGGAAACTCTTCCTTGTGGCGATTCTCCCTTAGGCTTATTGCTTATTCATGGCGCCATCATCTTCTAAATCTACTCCGCTTCCATTCTTTCTTCTAAGTCCTTGAGTCTTGAGTCAATTTCAGCTTCCGCCATTAACGTATCCGTGGAGTCTCCAATTGAAGACGACGATCGGTCCGAACTTGAGCTTCGTCTCCAGCGAGCTCGTATCATCGCCACACCAAATCTCCTTTAATGAAACATCTAGGTCGTACCTTGGTATTGTGTCGTTGGGTCATTCTAAGACGAGCTGCTTCATTATTAATTCGAGCTGCATCCCGAGTTTCTTCAATCAAATCAAGTTCTCCTCTTATTGCATCTTCTTGCCCTTCCTGGTCTGCAAACATTCTTCTCCAAGAGATCTCTCCGACTTCTACTGGTATCATTGTGTCGACCCCATAAGAAAGTCGGAGTGGTGTTTCCTTGGTTGAGGTTTGTGGTGTGCAATGGTATCCCCAAAGGACGCTCGAGAGCTCATCGGCCCACCACCCCTTCATACCATGGAGCCTTTTCTTGAGTTCATTGAGGACTACTTTGTTTGCAGCCTCGACTTGACCATTTGTCTGAGGGTGTTCTACTGATGTCACTTTATGACTTATCCCTAGATTTTTAATAAAATCTTCAAACTTTTTCTCCATAAATTGCTTTCCGTTATCCGAAATAATGGAGTGAGGTAGTCCATATCAGCATATTATGTTTTTCCAACAGAACTTTTGTACCTGACGAGCTGTTATACTGCTTATGGGTTCGGCTTCAATCCACTTTGTAAAATAATCTATGGCCACGATTAAGAACTTCACCTGGCCACGCCCTCTAGGAAAGGGTCCAAGTATGTCTATTCCCCAAGTCATAAATGACAATGGTGTTGAGAGGGCATGGAGTTCCTCTTGTGGTACTCAGGTGATGCTTCCATGTTTCTGACACTGCTCACATTTTAGCACCATGTCCTGAGCATCTTTCCTCAATGTAGGCCAATAATAGCCTGCTCTCAGCACCTTATGTGCCATGGTTCTTCCACCAGAGTGTAATCCACAAATCCCTTTGTGGAGCTCGGCCAGCACATATTTTGCTTGTTCATTGTTAAGGCACTTAAGAATGGGGTTGACAAGCCTCTCTTGTATAGCTCGTCTCCTACCAAAGTGAACATAGCAGCTTGTCTCTGAATCTGCTGTGCCGAACTTGAATTGGTCGGTAGCTCTCTTGTTTTGAGAAACTTTTTTATATGATCATACCAAGCAGGGAGACTTGGTTCCTCTATTGTTTTGGTTGTCAATACCTCCAACCTTTCCCATGAAGGTATGGCGATGGTTTCCTGGATCAATGTTCGGTGTTGCCCTGCTTTTTTAGTACTTGCCAGCTTTGATAAAATGTCTGCCCTTTCATTGGTTATCTGTGGTACATGTTTGACTTCACAGTGTTCGAAGTCGGCAATCATGCTATTGGCTAGTTGATGATACTTTTGTAGCAAGGTTTACCAATTGAGAGTCGCTCAAACACTTTATCTTTTTTATTCCCATTTCCTTGGCTAATTTTAATACCGTAATCAGGGCTTCATACTCAGCTTGATTATTCGATGTTAGGAATTCGAACCGAACTACTTGTTCTAAGATCACATCGGCTAGGCTTTCAAGTATGATTCCAACACCACTTCCTTTCTTATTTGATGATCCATCAATTCTTAGTGTCCACGTATCATCCCCTTCCCACTTCTTTTAGGGCAACTCTATTAAAAAGTCTGTCAAGAATTGTGCTTTCATGGGTCCTCGACTTTGATAACTGAGGCCAAACTCGGATAACTCAATTGATCATGCTGTCATCCTTCCTGCCAAATTGGGCTTCTGGAGCACCTGCCTCAGTGGGTAGTCAGGCAGAAAAAACCAGTGCCAACACCAATTTTTCTATCACCTGGTATCTTTCCTCAGCTGGCAAGAGGGCTCGGCTCACGAAGTACACAGGCTGTTGCTTTCCTTCTGCATCCATAGCCAGAACCGAGCTAAGAATTGAGTGGGCGGATGATAAGTACAGATACAAGTCGGCACTATTCCCTGGGTTCTGCAGTATAGGCAGTGAGGCTATTACCTCTTTGATGCCTTCAAAGGCCTTTTCACAGTCATCCTCCCATTTAAAGGCCTGATGTTGCTTTAAGAGTTTGAAAAATGGTCTAGCTTTTTCTGCTAGCCGAGGTAAAAATCGCGAGAGGGTAGCTAACCGCCCATTCAGCCTTTGCAACTCCTTCAAGGATTTCGGGCTTCTCATCTTGGTTATAGCTTCACATTTGTCCGGATTAGCTTCAATTCCTCTGGAAGTGATGAGGAATGCTAGGAACTTCCCTCCTTGAACTCCAAATACACATTTTTCTGGATTCAACCTCAAATTGTATTGTCTAACCCTATAAAAAAGACTTTGGAGGCTTTTGGTATGGCTGTCGATACTTCTTGACTTGACTACCATATCATCCACGTACACTTCCATTATTTTCCCGATTTCCTCCTTAAATACTTGATCAATCAAATGCTGGTATGTAGCCCCCGCATTTTTCAATCCAAAAGGCATCACTTGGTAGCAATAATTAGTAGTGTTGGTCATGAAGGCAGTTTTTTCTTCGTCGGGTGGATACATATGTATTTGATTGTATCCTGAGTCTGCATCAAGGAAGCTCAACATATCGCATCCTTTGGGCACGCTTTATTGAGGTCAGTGTAGTCGGTACACATTCTCCACTTTCCACTAGATTTTTTCACCATCACAACATTCGCCAACCACGTGGTATACTGTATTTCTCTTATAAAATTTGCGTTCAATAGCTTTTCCACCTCCTGTTGTATCGCTAATGTACGCTCTTCTCCTAATTTCCTCTTTCTTTGTGCGGCAGGCTTTGCTCCTGGGAATATGGACAAATGATGACACACAAAATTTGGATCAATTCCTGGCATATCAGTTGTGCTCCATGCAAAAAGATCAGAGTTCCTTGTCAACATATTTTGTATTTCATTCCTGGTAGTTCCGATTAGCAAATCTCCAATCTTCACTACCTGGTGTGGTTTGTCGCCGACCTGAAATGTCGACATGCTCTCATTAACTGATGGTCAGTCTTCTTGGAATTCCGATCTGGGATCAAGTTCTAACCCTTCTTTGGATTCCAGAGTTAGACATTCCCCTTGGGAATTTCGTCCCCTATTTGGCGAGGCAGACGTTATCACGAAAGGAGGCATCTTCAGGCTCTAGATGTAACATTGGTAAGCTGTTCTCGGATCTGCCTTTATGGTCACTATCTTGTTGCCCACAGGAAACTTCATTGCTAGATGTGGTGTCGATACTATGGCTCCATGATGATTCAAAGTTCTCCTCCCTAAGATCACATTATACGAGGTGTGTGCATCCACCAGGAGATACCTTACAGTGATAGTTTTTATCTCATCGGCCTCTCCAAATGTGGTCAGGAGGTCCACATACCCCCTAGTGTGAACCCTCTCTCCGGCAAAGCCGAGTAAAGGCTCGTTGTAATCCTTAACCATCGTCATGGGAAGAACGAGCTTCGTGAACGTTTCCCAGTAGAGGACGTCGGCCGAACTTCCTTGGTCAACTAATATCTTTTGCACCTTCCAATTGGCAATGATTGTCGAGATTACCATGGGATCATCTTGATTCGGATCATTGAGACTAAAATCATTGTTGGTGAAGGTTATGTCAGGGAGATTACGTGAGGGGTAATTCTGATTGACCATATTTACACTCCTCAAATGCCTTTTCCTAGCATTGTTAGAATTCCCCCCACCTCCAAATCCTCCAGCTATAGTGTTGATAACACCTCTTATGTCAGCAGGTGTTGGTCCCTATATGAATCTAGAGGGGGGGGGGGTGAATAGATTCAAGTTCCCTAATTCAACAATCTTTTTCTCGCTTTTTCCCGATTCAATTTTATCTATATTATAAGCAATGTCCCAGAGATATAACAGCGGAAAGATACAGGAAAATATAATGCAAGAAATCAATGGAAAGTAAAGTTAAGGTATAGAGAAGAGAGTAGACAGAGATTTATACTGGTTCGGCTTTCGGCCTACATCCAGTCCCAACCCAACAATCTATTGCAATTGGTATTCCACTATAATCTTGTGTTCAATACAATCACTTCTGCACAAACACAAAACAAATCAAATACTCAAACTCTCTATGTTCTTCACCTAAGAACATATCTCTCCAATTCTTGAATCCTTCAAGAATCTCCTTTGAGAGTCCCTCTCTCAAAACCTTTAACTCTTCTTCTAGAGAACACCTTCTCTTAAGAGTCTCCAAACCAAAACAAAAAAAATATCAAACAAAAGATAAAGATCAGTAAAGATTACACCTGTGTGTATGCTCTGATCACAATGATAACCAAATGTATCCAATCCTTCCTTCACACATTATTCATCTCTTTGAGAAAATCTTTTTGAAATCTTTGAAGAGGAATTCCAGAACTTGTAAACCAGTGTTTTATTTCTCTTCCTTTTTCTTCTAAAACATTAAAAGATCTCTCTTGAAAACAAAATGAAGAAGTTCTATTTAAAGCAGTTTCAAAACCATTTTGAGATGAATTAGGTGGTAATCGATCTGAGATGTTGGTAATCGATTACTCCAGAGAAATTTTGTCTTCCCCTGTATTTCAAGCACGAAGTAATCGATTACTATGGAGTGGTAATCGATTACTCCAGAGCCAGTTCAGTTCCCTTGTTTTTTAAGTCTTTTGGTAATCGATTACAGCTTCAGGGTAATCGATTACTTCAGCTTAAAACTTTAAAACTAAAGTTTTTTGAGTTCTTTTCAAAACAAAATGGGGTTCAAAACTACTCTAGCTCATCTTACAAGAGTTAAAACAAATTCTCTATGGAAAGATTGAATAAAACACCACACTCAAAGCCTAAACTATAACAATCAATACATTTAAACTCCTATATACAATCTATCATAAAGATCAAAATTACAAGTATATCAAAACTAAAACTAGGAAAGACTTCTTCAGCTTCAAGTCCAACAATCTCCCCCTTTTTGGTTTTGATGTACCAAATCTTGTGTAGTTGATCCCTTATGTAGATGATGGCTTTGATGTGTCCTGCAATGTTAGTGTGTTTTTTTTTCTTTTCTTCTTTTTTTTTTCATCAATTCTATTCAGCAATTCACATACAATTATATGTATCATCTAACTCATGTCAAAAATATCAATATTCAGAGATATATAAAGACAATCATTTGCAGAAATTTTAAATCTATCTATTACAGTCATCCAATAATAGTTTCAAATGTGTTAACCTGCTCCCCCTAAGTCAGGTGCCTAGGTACAAACAGATTTAAAAACTTTTCAAAACAGAGCAGTTCAAAACAGAGTAAAAGCAAAGCAATCAAATACTAAAAAGCTAAAGACTAAACAACTAAAATTACTAACTACATACTACTACTACTCCCCCTATTTGGTATATCAAATCAAAAGAAAGAAGTAGAGATGAAGTCACTAATCTGAGTCGTCATCATCCTGATTGAGTCGTTCCATGATAGTTTCCATCAAGTCCTTCATTTCTAGGAAATGCAGATCTTGTCGCTTTCCCAGATAATCAATGCGCTTGTTGACGGTTGCTTCCAATTCATCCATTCGGTCTATCATAATGGATTCGAAGCGAGATCGTGGAATGTACTCTCCAGAATTGTCTTCATCCATATCTTCATGATGTGCTTCCTCTTGCTCTTGTTGTGCTTCTTCATGCTCTTGTTGTGCTTCTTCTCTTGTGATCCATCCAGCATCGGTTTTGATGAGTCTCATCTTTTTCAGTGCTCCATCGCCGATGACATGAACATTCTTGACTAATTCTCTTGCTTCATCAGTAGTGTCTATCTGAAAAATTTCAATTAGTCTAGAAATAAAAAGAGAGTAAGGACACTTATTATCAAGTAGTCTCCTTGTTTTCAGCATGTTGTCCATGATAACGTGAGTCCAATCCACTTGAATGTTGTTCTTCAAGGCAGCAATGAGGATCATGTCATCCTTGACTGGGCATGGTTTGCTCCTCTTGCGCCCAAGATCCAAGAAATGAAAGTGTAGTGAAGTAGCAAATGGTCATCATCTTTGTGAGGCCACCGATGTTATAGGTAACTTTCTTGCCCAATGCCCTTTTAGAATTTCTTTCCTCTTTCCAGTGTTGAGGATTTCTCAGAAGGCTCATAAAGAAGGAATCTTTTTGCAAATCAAACCCTTTCTCTCTGAGTTTGTCTGTATGTGTTATAATCCCTTCCTTTCGAATCCCAGCAATATCCATAAAGTGTGCAGGGGTTAGGGAAATTTTGATACCTTTGATTTCAGAGGTCACAGTCATCCTCTCCATATTCGGTTTGAGGTTGGAGTAGAAAACTCGAACCAAATCTGGATAGATGAATCCTTTCATCCCTACAAACCTCTCCAAATGTTGTTGCCTGAGGAAGGTCTGGAATGTGAAACTCTGAGTGTCAAGCCATCCAAGGTCAAGTATCTTCGGAGGAACTAGACCTTTATTCGCAAAGTCTAGATTGAACCGCGTCTCTTGTCCCTTTGAAGTGAACCACCGGTTGACTTCTGATACTTGTGGTTGTGGAGGAGGAGGAATTTCCGGTTGCTGCTCCGAGGGGGTAGGTTTCTTCCTCTTGGAGGATTCTCCCACCTTTTTCTTTCCTTTAATCTCTTCTTGAGTGTAGCGACTTGCCCTCATTTTGATTCTCTTACCTTTACCTTGTCCTTCCATTGTTGAGAGAGAATGAAAACCTAGGGTTTGGAGGAAGAAGATGAAGGGTTTTTCCGGAGTAAGAAGTTGAGTGGTGAATTGAAGAGTCACGCCTGCACTTCTTATAAGAGAGAACAAAGCCCAAAAGATTAGCCCAAGAACGAGGTAATTGATTACAAGCAGCTGGAAATCGATTATCTCAGTTTCTTATATAGAGGGAAGAAAGAAAAACGAGAAAACAGTCGTGGTAATCGATTACTGTAAACTGGTAATCGATTACTCCAGTGGATTCCTCTAAATCATTAAAAAGCATGTTCTGTGGTAATCGATTACTGCTCGTGGTAATCGATTACTCTAGGGGTTTTTCACAAAATATTGAAAACTGGTGCTTCGGTAATCGATTACAGGTCGTGGTAATCGATTATCTTAGTCCCAAAATCCTTCCCAGAGTGAATTTCACACGAAGTAATCGATTATCCTCCCTTGGTAATCGATTATTTCTATCAGAAGAAGGTTTTCTTGAAAAATTTTTCACAAAAACAGAGTTATGGATACGTGTAATCAAGTAAGAAGGTTTAGTTTAGATGTTCCTCACTCAATATGCCGAGGTTTGATCTAAGTTTGTAAAACCTTTCCTTTGGTAATGCTTTTGTAAATATATCCGCTAATTGATTTTCCGTGTCTATGAATTCGATGTTACAATCTCCTTTCTCAATGTGATCTCTAATAAAGTGATGTCTGACTTCAATGTGTTTTGTCCTTGAGTGTAGTACAGGATTTCTTGTGATACTTATGGCGCTTGTGTTGTCGCATTTCAAGGGAATGTGAACTATCTTTAGCCCAAAGTCCTCAAGTTGGTGTTTCAACCAAATTGCTTGAGCACAACAACTTCCCGCAGCTACATATTCTGCTTCTGCAGTTGATAGTGCTACACACGCTTGCTTTATGCTATTCCAAGATATCAAGCATTCTCCAAAGATGTGACATGTGTCACTAGTGCTTTTCCTATCCGTTTTGCTACCTACAAAATCAGAGTCACTGAAACCAACAAGTAGTGGTGAGGTTCCTTTCGGATACCATAGTCCACAACTTATTGTTCCTTTTAGGTATTTAAGAATCTTCTTCACTGTTAGCCAATGAGATTGCTTAGGTGTAGATTGAAGAGGGTTTCCAGAACTTGTAAACCAGTGTTTTATTTCTCTTCCTTTTTCTTCTAAAACATGAAAAGATCTCTCTTGAAAACAAAATGAAGAAGTTCTATTTAAAGCAGTTTCAAAACCATTTTGAGATGAATTCTGGTGTGGTAATCGATTACAGATGTTGGTAATCGATTACAGATGTTGGTAATCGATTACTCCAGAGAAATTTTGTCTTCCCCTGTATTTCAAGCACGAAGTAATCGATTACTATGGAGTGATAATCGATTACTCCAGAGCCAGTTGAGTTCCCCTGTTTTCTAAGTCTGTTGGTAATCGATTACAGCTTCAGGGTAATCGATTACTTCAGCTTAAAACTTTTAAACCAAAGTTTTTTGAGTTCTTTTCAAAACAAAATGGGGTTCAAAACTACTCTAGCTCATCTTACAAGAGTTAAAACAAATTCTCTATGAAAAGATTGAATAAAACACCACACTCAAAGCCTAAACTATAACAATCAATACATTTAAACTCCTATATACAATCTAATAAAGATCAAAATTACAAGTATATCAAAACTAAAACTAGGAAAGACTTCTTCAGCTTCAAGTCCAACAGCAGGTTTCCGAGCTATGTTCTCCTCGGTTTTAAGGGCTTAGGGCTTATCTCGATTTCTATAATTGGATGAAGATCCTGACTGATGTCTCTGTTTTCCTTTGGAGTTATCTCTTGTATCCACACCATCTTTTCCTTCCTTTTGAATAAAACGGCTCAAGGCCTCTATTCTCACTAGCTCTTCAAGGATATCCTTGACTTTGTAACACTCTTCAGTGGTATGCCCATGGTTCTGATGAAAACTACAATATCTGTTGGTGTCTGCATGTCTAAGAGTAGGACAGGGCGCGGGTACTCAGATTAGGTTGGCATTAAAAGCTTCCCTCAAGACCACTTCCCGACTTGCATTCAACAGGGTATAAGTTTTATACTTCGGGGATCTCCTCCTTTTGGTTTCATATCCCGAGCTCATGTTGTTCGGAAATGATACATTAGTTGCTTTATTCCCCTCCTTTCCTTTCTTTTGGGCAACATCATTCTTTTCCATACACATGAATCGAGCAGCCCTGGATCTTAATTCATCCATGTTACGAGGTGGTTCTGGCGTATAAGGAATCGAAAAGGGTCCTGACCAAGGTCCCACCTTGATCGAATACATGGCCACTGCCGGGTGTAGGTCGAGAATACTCATAGTAGCCTTGGCAAATCTTATCATGTAACTTCTCAAAGATTCCCATCCGTTTTGAATAATTCTAGCCAGGGAGGTCGAGTCTATCACCGGTTTACAGTCTGCGAAGCGAGCTATGAACTTAAAGCATAAGGATTGGAAAGAATCTATCGACAATGGAGGGAGTGAGTAATACCAATTCAAAGCGATTCCTGTTAAGTCAAGATGATTTAGCATCTTAGTTTTGATAATTACAGAATAGTCTGTTGCATCAGACTAAAGAGCTCAGACTGAAGCATCAGACTGAAGAGCTCAGACTGAAGCATCAGACGGAATGATCAGACTGAAGCATCAGACTTAAGAGCACAGACTAAAGCATCAGACGGAAGAGCACAGACTGAAGCCTTAGACTAAAGCCTCAGACTGAAGCATCAGACGGAAGAGCACAGACTAAAGGAACAGATTGAAGAGCCTCAGACTGAAGCAAGCATCAGACTGAAGAGCACAGATTGAAGCATCAGACGGAAGAGCTCAGACTGAAGCATCAGACGGAATGATCAGACTGAAGAGCCTCAGACTGAAGCATCAGATAGAAGAGCACAGACTAAAGCCTCAGACTGAAGTATCAGACGGAAGAGCACAGACTGAAGCATCAGACGGAAGAGCACAGACTGAAGGAACAGACTGAAGAGCCTCAGACTGAAGCATTAGACTAAAGAGCACAGACTGAAGCATCAAACTGAAGAGCACAGACCGAAGGAACAGACGAATGAATTCAACACACAACCCATTTATTTATTCATTCGTCTACCTCGTTTAATGAAGTTCAAACGGAGTAACTCGCGCCCCAATTCAAATCTAGCCGTTACTCAAGAAGCTTCCAAAGACAGAATAGAGATCTGTGCAAAACCTCTGCAACACGAAAAGCAAACATGCTTTTTATTGATGTCTCTGATCAAGTCAGTAAAAGCCTGCGCAAATATTAATTATTCTGATTGATCTCTGTCACACGTTGAAGACCCCAAGACAAAGGACCAACGTTCAAATCTTCAGTCTAACGAATACTTCAAGGAGCTCTCTATAAAAGGACTCCATTACTTCAAGAGAAGGCTGGCGAACTGCATAACAAAGAAAATATATCCAAGTTTCAAGTTCTCAAACAAAGTTCACTCGCCCTGAACTTAGAATAGACCTCATTGTAAAACCCCTCTCTGCGTAGAGGATAAACTTATTCTTTCATCTTCCTAAATCCACTATTGTGGTGCTCTTAGCCTGAGGAGGCTGTTTCAAAGAATACCTATGTTTTAGCCTGTGGAGGCTGTGTTCAAAGAATACCCTGTTTAGTCTGTGGAGGCTGGGTTCAAAGAATACCTGTTTAGCCTGAGAAGGCTGTACCCAAATAATATTTGTATTTAGCCAGGAGTGGCTGGGTTCAAAGAATACTCATAGTGGAACCTTAGCGTGTTGTTGAGAACTGGATGTAGTCTTGATCAGACGAACCAGTACAAAAATATTGTTGTCTTCTCTATTGTTTTATCTGTTAACTAACAGGGGATAATAACTTGAATAGTTTGATAATAAAATCAATCTTAAAGAAGAAAACAATCTTGCGTCTGATCAAGCTTTGAAAACAACAGACACAAACGCATCGTCTTAGAGAAAAAGTTTTAAAAACAGTCTACACAATTCAACCCCCCTTCTTGTGTGTTTTTGTACTTTATAGTTTGGTATCAGAGCTCAACCTCTAAGGGTTGAGCGCTTAACAGCTGCTAGAGGAAAAGATCCGGGATGACGAACTCCCAGACGATGCTCATTGCAGAAGGCTCCTCCATGAACACTCCTCCAACTTTCTCTGGAAATGATTACCCTTACTGGGCAGACCGGATGGAGATGTATATCAAGTCTACAAAATATAGACTTTGGAAGACCATAACAGAAGGAGACATTCCCCTGACCAAGCCTGAATCAGAGTGGGGAAATGAAGAATATACAATCGCAGAGCTCAACAACAAGGCACGTTATGCCATAACATGTGCTCTTTCTAGGACAGAATATAACAGATTCTGTGCCTACAAAACAGCCAAAGAGCTTTGGGATGCGTTAAAGATCTCTTATGAAGGAACTGAAGATGTCAGACTTAGGAAAGCTGCCACCCTTCAAAGAGAGTACGAAATGTTCTCTATGGTGAGAGAAGAATCTATAGACGGAATGTTTGGAAGATTCCAAACTATTCTGAATGGGCTAGCTGTATTGGAAATTACTTTTTCAAGAGCCCAAAACAACATGAAGATTTTGGACAGCTTACCTGCACCATGGGAAGCTATGTCCATTGCTATATCTGTTGGTAGAAATATGAAGACCCTTACTCTGGATGAACTCATTGGAGCACTGAGAGTGCATGAAGTTCATTTGTGTAAAAGGGGAAAGCTGAAAATTCAAGAGCTTATTGCTCTATCCAACATTGATGAGCTTGATGGAGAAGAGTCAAGTATGAAGAAAGCAGAATCAACAGACTCAGAAGATTTCTCTGTAGAAGAAATCTCCTTGATGGCAAGAAGATTAAAAAGATTGATGAAGAAGAGGGATCCCAAAAAGATTAGAAGAAAGAAGAAACAAGTCACTTGGGATGATCTCGATGATGAAAGCTCAGACGAATCATCTAAAGAAAAGAATGCAAATATTTGTCTCATGGCAAGAGACATTCTATCATCTGAGGTAAATCTTTTAAATATATCTAGTTCATCCTCATCTTCTTCAGATTCAGATTCAGAGTCAGGCTATGAGGACATGTCATATGATGTTCTTCTCGCTAACTCACATTTTATAGCTCAAGAATATATAAGTTGCAAATCTAAGCTCAAAAAGGCTTTAGAACAAATTCAAAATTTGAAAGCTATAAATGTCCAGTTATCTGAGAAAAACATATCAGATGAATTATCCTCTTCGTCTGATACTGAAAAGAGTCATCTTCTTCTTAGACTTGATATTTTAAAAGAAGAAAATGAACTCTTAAAGAAAGATTTAAACAAGTTCACCTTGAGTTCTTCCAAGCTCGAAAATACTTTAAAATATGGAAGATCTCCTCTTAACAAGAGTGAACTTGGTTATAATCATGTGACAGACGAAAGAAAATCACAAATTCATTCGTTTGTATGTAGAAGCATACATGATTTTTATTTAAGGTCTCCGAAACAGTCTGAAGGTCATTCAAGAACCTACGACAAACGGAACCTTACAACTAACAAAATTGGACCCAAGAAAATTTGGGTACCAAGATCAAAAATAATTTTTGTTGCAGATAGAAAGAGAGAATATATGAAGATGGTACAATCTGGACAATGGATACATGCAACATGTGATCATCAACATGTCCTTGTTCCAAATCAACAGATCATGAAAAGATCTACTATCTATGGGTCTTGAGAAGACAGATTCACCAATTCATATGGAAGAAGCAAAATTTTCAAAGAATGCAAACAGGTCAAATTTTAGAGACCTTTCTGAACGTGCTTTGGTGTCAAGAAAAATTGAACCCAAGTGCATTAAAGAAGTGCATTCAAACATCAATTGAATGGAACTGAAAATAATGTTTTAAGCAAGGTGAGTTACTCATGTGTACATCCAACAAAAAAAGAAAAAGAATATTTGATATTAATTTATTCAAAATGCTTTTCAATAAGTCAATACTCTCTTACAAAGAATTTAAACAAATTTTTTTTGAAAACTTAGAAATATTTGTTTCATCTGAATAAGTTTTCTCGTTTGTTTAAATTTCTTTCGTCTATCCTTATTGTCTATCCTTATCGTCTATAGACAAAACGCTGCGTCTGATCATTAGTTGAAATAGTCATTCTGTCTCTTCAACAGACGCAACGTCATCTTATCTTCTAACATCTCTGTTGAGTGTATAGGACAAAGCTCTTTAATGCTTTACATATGTCTAACTTTTTAAAGCAAGAGACACGTTATCCTTAGATACACCTCATCAGACGAAAGAAGGTAATGAGAGATAAGAAGGTTTTGGAAGCCTCCGTGGAAAACCCAGAGGATGCAAAAGATTTAAGAAAAGATGTTTTTGATGATTACAGCCCAAGGGGAAGAGAAATGAGAAATAAGGATGAGAGAGAAATAAGAATGAAAAAAAAAAGGATTGAAGAAATAAAAAAAAATGTGTACAGCCCAAGAGAAAAAATAAAAAAGAAAAGATGCAAAAGTTGAGGGGGAGCAAAATAAAAAAAATGAAAAGAAAAGATCAAAAGAGATCAGAAGCTGAGGGGGTGCATAATACAAATGCTCAATCTGAAAGGAAGTTCAAGATGCGAAGAAGAAAAGAGGATGAAGAACAAGTTGAGGGGAGATTTTGATCTGTTAGCTCAGTCTGATAAAGATCATCTCTCTAGCTTTGATACATCCTTTTGCTCTGTCTCAAGTAGAAGATCAAGGATTTACTAGTGTGGTCTGTAATCATCAAAAAGGGGGAGATTGTTAAGTCAAGATGATTTAACATCTTAGTTTTGATAATTTGAATCATTGCAGATCAGACTAAAGAGCTCGATCAAGCATCGGGATCAAAAGCTCGATCAAGCATCGACGGAATGATCAGATCAAGCATCAAACTTAAGAGCACATGACTAAAGCATCGTGGGGACGGAAGAGCATGATCAAGCCTTAAATCAAGCCTCGATCAAGCATCGACGGAAGAGCACAGATCAAGGAATAGATCAAGAGCCTCAAATGAAGCAAGCATCGATCAAGAGCACAGATTGAAGCATCGACGGAAGAGCTTGATCAAGCATCGATCGAAAAGCATCGATTTTAATGATCAGATCAAGAGCCTCAGATCAAGTATCGACGGAAGAGCACAGATCAAGCCTGGGGATCAAGTATCGACGAAAGAGCACAGATCAAGCCTCAGATCAAGCATCGACAAAAAAGAGCACAGACTGGAGGAACAGACTGAAGAGCCTCAGACTGAAGCATTAGACTAAAGAGCACAAAATCAAGCATCGATCAAGAGCAATGATCAAGGAATGAATGACGAAAGGAGATGATTTAATGAATTCAACACACAACCCATTTATTTATTCATTCGTCTACCTCGTTTAATGAAGTTCAAACGGAGTAACTCGCGCCCCAATTCAAATCTAGCCATTACTCAAGAAGCTTCCAAAGACAGAATAGAGATCTGGTGCAAAACCCTGCAACACGAAAAACAAACATGCTTTTTATTGATGTCTCTGATCAAGTCAGAAAAAGCCTGTGCAAACATTAATTATTCTGATTGATCTCTGTCACACGTTTGAAGACCCCAAGACAAAGGACCAACGTTCAAATCTTCAGTCTAACGGATACTTCAAGGAGCTCTCTATAAAAGGACTCCATTACTTCAAGAGAAGGTTGGCGAACTACATAACAAAGAAAATATATCCAAGTTTCAAGCTCTCAAGCAAAGTTCACTCGCCCTGAACTTAGAATAGATCTCATTGTAAAACCTCTCTCTGCGTAGAGGATAAACTTATTCTTTCATCTTCTTAAATCCACTATTGTGGTGCTCTTAGCCTGAGGAGGCTGTTTCAAAGAATACCTCTGTTTTAGCCTGTGGAGGCTGTGTTCAAAGAATACCCTGTTTAGCCTAAGAATGATGTGCCCAAATAATATCTGTATTTAGCCAGGAGTGGCTGGGTTCAAAGAATACTCATAGTGGAACCTTAGCGTGTTGCTGGGAACTGGATGTAGTCTTGATCAGACGAACCAGTATAGAAATACTGTTGTCTTCTCTATTGTTTTATCTGTTAACTAACAGGGGATAATAACTTGAATAGTTTGATAATAAAATCAATCTTAAAGAAGAAAACAATCTTGCGTCTGATCAAGCTTTGAAAACAACAGACACAAACGCATCGTCTTAGAGAGAAAGTTTTAAAAACAGTCTACACAATTCAACCCCCCTTCTTGTGTGTTTTTGTACTTTACAATTCCTTTCAGTGTGGTTGAAAACAAACGACAATGGACCCTCAAATCATTGGAAACCAACGCGGCTTGAGTCATATAAGCTTTAACGTGCGAGGTAGGGTCACTGGTTCCTTCATATCTCTCTAAGGTTGGCCACTTCCAATTATCTAGTAGTTTGGATTGCAAAATCCCAGGTACGAACGGGTGAAAATTGGACAACTTCTGCAACTCAGGATTATCTGGAACGCGTACATCACAAAACATCATCTCCTGATCAATGGGTGCATTGCTATCATGAGATTGATCATCGCACATGATCGCAGGTTGTTTCGTGTTTGAGTTATCAGACTTAGAAACTTCTTTTTCTTTTTGTGAATGGTGGGATTCCTCCACTGGTTCTATTATGGGACCTTCATGGTTTGTTTTCTATTTTTTAAGAGTTGTCATTTCTTCTTTGTGTTGATCCCTGAACTTCTCCATCTCTCGTTCTTGCTTTTCCCTCCATTGGCACATATCTTCCTCAAACTGCCGTCTCATAGCAGTTAACATTGTTTCCATCTGTACTTTCAACGTTTCCACTATCGTGGGATCAATGGGCGTTCTTAACGAATGTTGTCCAGCTTGGCTTCTGGTATGTACCATAAGAAATGTGGTCCTTGGGAAAGTTTTACCAGGGTTCCACGGTGGGCGCCAAAATGTTCCTCCAAGAACTCAGGCCGAGCTCGGCCGAGGTGATCAATGCGCTTGAGCCGATGACTATGCTTGAGTGAGCTGCTACAACATGGAGGAGGTACCTGCAAAAGGCACTCCAATGCTTAAGTTAATATATTTCTTAATGGGAGGAGTGTTTCCGGAATAAGATTGCGTACCTTTTCTTTTTCGCTTTTTCCCTTTTATATCTCTGGATCTGAACGGGTAGGGGGCAATCTTGTCAACCGACTTCTCCCTGTCCCTTGGACACGTGCCTACTGGGGAAATTCCGAGTAATTTCCAAGGCGACCTCCCTAGTAATGATGGGAAGGAGAAACTATCATGTCACGGTCATTTCATGTTCCTCATTCCTTTTATTCAACACGTATTATTTTCATGCATTACACCTGTACATTGACTCGTCTCTTCTATTAACCGAGCTATATGCGACTATGTTTAACGACGATCACGTCGGCCAAGTACCGCATATAACGGGACTGACAATAGCTCGACGCTTAGCTCGGTACGGTACAATATATATATATATATATATATATATATATATATATTATATATATATATATGTAATATTTATATTAAATAAAATACTTCGATAAATTATTAATATGCACAATCTAATAAATAAATACATCAAAGTATATAAATTGGATAAGTTAACTTTAATTGTATAAAAATTTATTTAAAATTTATAAATCAACAAATTTTATATTTAATATCGATACATCATTCTCATGTATAAATAAACAAACTTAAAAAAAAATAAACACATCTTATTTCTAGTAATGTATAAATTTTTTTACAGTGAAAGTAGACGTAGAATCTACCAATTCCATGACAGAGAATCACAAAAAATATGGGTTCTTATGTAACTCTATTATGATAATAAATTACGTAAACGGGTCCAGTTTTAAACTAATCATCAAAATGGGTTTGTTTGTCAAAAGTTGTTAGACTTTTAGAGGACTTTAATCATCGTCGTCCAGAAAATGAACGACTTCAATAAAGTGGAATTCACTTGACAGTTGTGGATTGGGTGACGATTTAGACACCAAAAGAGTTGTTCCTTTTTTAAACGACTTTAAAAGAGTCGTCCAAAAAATCAACGACTGGGGTCATGATTAGGCCATGTGTTTGGCAGCGGTTGGCCTCTATCGGAGTCGTCCAAACAGTGAACGACCTTGTTTGCCATGCGTGACATGTTCAATTTTGATTGGCCCATTTTCAAATCAAAGTGAAGTTGTTGTAGGGGCTAATGACTTCACATGAGTTGTCGCAGGTGCGAATGGGAGACCATTTTTTAAACCCCACCACGCCCTCACTTGCCATTTTTTACTTCTTTCGTCCAACTTCTTGCTATTAGAAATGCAGGTGCGAATGGGGGACCATTTTTTAAACCCCACCACGCCCCCACTTGCCAGTTTTTACTTCTGTCGTCCAACTTCTTGTTGTTAGAACTGCAAGTGATGGAGCCTAACCCAACCCTACAAAACCAGCTTGTAAGGTGAGGACTGCTCCTCACTTATATGCATACTACAGACCCTATCTCTAGGCAATGTGAGATTTCCAACACACCCCCTTCACGCCAAGCGTGACAACGGGGCACGATAAATCCCACAACTACAAATAATCCCCTACAATGGTGTGCAAAGGGTCCCTACAACAGGGTACAAAGGGAAGAATTCCCTACAACAGGGTACAAAAGGTCCTAGGATAGGTGTAAAATATAAATACACAAGAAGGGGGTTGAATTGTGTTTATTAATTAAAACCTTTTCAGACGATGCGTTTTGCATCTGTATAAAAACGTTTAGTTTAGACGCAAACTTAAACTTGTTCTTCAAAGATTGATTTTAATTAAATTTGCAGTTTAAGTTATTATCCCCAGTTAGTAAGCAGTTTAAAATAATCAAAGCAATAATATTTTTATACTGGTTCGGCTTATGAAAGACTACGTCCAGTTACCCAGCAACTTACTGAGGTTCCACGAAGAGTATTCTTTGAACCCAACCACTCTTGGCTAACAATACAGATATTCTTTGAACACAACATTCTCAGGCTAAGGCAGCATTCTTTGACCCCAGCCTCCGTAGGATAAACTAAGGTATTCTTTGAACAGAGCCTCCACAGGCTAACCAAGGTATTCTTTCAACACCTAGCCTCCTCAGGCTAAAGAAGGTATTATTTAGACTTCAGCCTCCACAGGCTAGACTCACAGTATTCTTTGGACTACCAGCCTCCGCAGGCTTGATGTAAGGTATTCTTTAAACACTTAGCCTCCCTAGGCTACAAGATTACCACAACAATGGCTTACAATAAGTTCAAATAGAAAATATCCTCTACGTAGAGAGGGATTTTACAATGAAGTTTCTATTCTGAGTTTGTGGCGAGCAAACTTGTTTTCTTGAGAGCTTGAGCGAGTATGAATATATTCTTGATCAGAGTAGTTCGTAAATTTGAACTCGCAGAGATGAAGTCCTTTTATAGGTGCTTGCGTGAAGTTACATGTGTCTTCTGTAGATGTTAACGTTAGTCATTGTCTTGGGTACTTTCACATCTGGCAGAGTGAGCAATCAGAACATTTAATGGAAAGTTAGCGGTTGTCAGCATGAGATCTGCCTTTGACTTGATTCGCTCAGAGATTTCACTAAATCATACAACTGTTTTTCGTGTTGCAGAGGTTTATTTTGAAATCATTTTCCACCTTTAGAACATTCTGATTAATGGTTGAATAGAGATGTATACACTTGTTACTCGGAGTCTTGGACTTCATAAAGAGTAGACGAATGAATAATTATAATGAGTTGAGTATTGAATTCATTTGTCTCTCTTCATCCTTCGTCTTCAACTTTAGTCTTCAAATCTTCACACTTGAGCTCATGACTTGCAGTTGAGACGCGCTCTCCGTCTGATCTTCAAAGTTCTTCGTCTGATAGAAACACTTGGAGAATGACGACTTGAACTTTGCGTTTGGAACTTCTAATGTTTTGAGGGTGCATCTTTCGTCTATGCAAGTGATGATCCTTCTGATCATTGTTCCCTCTACGTCTATAGATGTTTCTGTTTGTCTTGTAATTATCAAAATTAAAATGCTAAGTCATTTTGACTTAACAATAGGCTTTGATACCATGTTAGAAATGCGAGTGAGGGGTCTAACTCAACCCAAGCCGGCTTGTAAGGTGATGACTACTCCTCACTTATATACATACAACAGGCATTATCTCTAGGCGATGTGAGATCTCTAACACTTGCAACTTCTTTCACTTTCTTACCAAATCGGTTTTTTCCACCACTAGAATGGCTTCATCATTTGGTAACCATTTAGAGATTGAGTCTGGATCCACAGAATCTGATGTTTTGTGGTTGCAAAAATCTCACATTTATGAGCATGTTTGGAATACAGGGGACACAAGGAAACTTCAAGTTAGACGTACGACACCGACATATTTGAGGGAGCACGTGATCACAGACGTAATTGTTGATATTTTGCAGCAGGTAGATTTTTATTGGCTATGCAAACTTCATACATGAGGATAAAGCAAGGCATATTGAATGTTTTCATTGAGAGATGGAGGCTAGAGACACGCATTTTTCATATATTGTGTGGAGAGGCGACTATCACTTTAGAGGATGTAGGGGTATTAGTTAGTTTATTGGTGGACGGTAAACCATTGATTAATAATACCCATGGTCTTTGGGTTAACCTTTGTGAGGCCTTGTTGGATATTAGACCGACACCAACAAATTTAAAGGATTATATAATTAAGTTGAGTTGATTGACTAACACATTTGATGATATTGCCTTTTTCTTGGAGATGATGAGGTGCTTAAGCAATATGCACAAGCTTGAGCAGTGCAATACTAAAAAATTTATATAGAGAATTATACGACGCCACTACTAACATTGACGCAATCTCGATAAGAAATCTAAAACAAATGACACTTATTTTAAATATGCTCAGAGAAATCAAGAAACAAACAATTTCATTAAAACCTTGATTTACACCATCAACAACCTCAACTTTTAGCTCGTACCTCAAAAATAATTACTCAAAACATCATACATCATTCAATATGATCTGGTCTAATAATAAAAATTAAGATAAACCAAGGGAAGAAAACTTGATTAATCTGAAAAAATAAATATATGATTTGAATAGTTGCATACATGCATAGTCAGTGTGCCCTATCGTATCTTTCTCTCGACTGTGATATGACAACTTACAACTGGTATGTGTAGTAACCACATATGGTACATTGTCATGTTACTCCCTTCGGAACACCGACCTTCAATTAGTATAATATTTTGAATTGAGAGAATTATTTAAATTATTGAAATATGTTTTATCATATTATATATAATAATATTAAATTTTATATTATATAACATTTTAATTTAACGTAATCTGTTTGTCTGATTTTTAAATTTATAATACTAATTTTATTTTGATAAAGAATATTTTAAGCTAAGAAAATAATTTTTTACATGAAGAAATTCTAAAATTTTACACATTCTTGCATAATTTATAAAACTTCATGATTATAAATATTTTCTTTTCAAAATACTAATATTTATGAGATGACTTTTTAACTTTTTAAACTTAGGTAATGTTATTTCAATGTAATTTGAAAATCGAATATATTAAACATTTATGAAATTTTTAATTAGAATTATTATTATTTTTTAAAAAATATTACATTTTTAAAAATATTTTAATTTTAAAGTAATTATATTATAAATTTTATGTGGCATGTGTTTTCTATGGGATCTTTTATACACAGTATGTTATTCCGCAAGCAAAATTTCATGCATCATGATACAGATGAATGAATACACACATATCAATTTACTGTTTATGTGAAGGGCCTGTGTCTATAGTGTAAGAATTCCATAACTAAAAATAATTTACTGTCACCATAAATAAATATAAAAAATTATAATATAGTAGAGATATCAAATTGTTTATAGATTTTTTTCAGCACTATTATTTTTTCAAAGTCTATAAATAAGCAAAAGGTCTTAACATTATAGTATACACTTCATATAGTTGTTATCTTCTGAAATCAACTAAAGAAAGCAACACATTCTGTCCTTCTAAAATGGAAATGGCTAGCCTTCCAAAGTCAATGAAGGAAATACAAAAATTACAAGATGAAGAGAGCTTCTCTTATGCCATGCAGCTCTGTAGCTCCATTACCCTTTCCATGACACTTCAATCAGCCACAGAGCTGGACGTTTTTGATGTGTTGCAAAAAGCTGGTGAAGCTTCAAAGCTCTCTGCCAATGAGATAGCATTACAACTTTCGTGCAACAATCCAGAAGCCTCCTCAATGCTAGATCGTGTCCTTGCTCTTCTTGCCTCTCACAACATTCTTAACTGTTCACTCATTCCTGACAACAAAAACCTTGCATCCTTTCAGAGGCACTAAAGCATCACTCCTGTTGCCAAATTCTTTGCTCGTAATTCTGATGGAGTTTCGTTGTGACCATTGATGGTCTTGTTACAAGATAACATCTTCCTACAAAGCTGGTTAATCTCCTTCTACCTCAAACCTTTCTCTTTCATCTTATGTCAAATTTACTGTTATAAAGTATGAGCTGTCTCATTTATCAAGGTCTTCATCCAAGAATTAATGCTTGTACAGAATCCAATTTGAATGTGCCGTTTTCTTTTTCCTTTTATTAAGATGGTGGAAGGGGAAATGGTTTGTAATCATTCAATTTGAATGAAGTTACACTAATAGTTAAATAAAAATTATCTAGTGAGTCTTGAACACAATGTTGTTTATATCTATCATATCTCTCAAGAAATTTTATAAAGTAAAATATTTGTACACATTACATTGATATAGTCAATTTTCTCCACTTATGTCATGTAGCTTATTCTCTTACTATTCATAGCGAGACAACAGTTCAAATTCGTGGTGAATGATAACTGTTTCAGAGTTCAATAAAATGAAACAATGAAGACTGTAAGCTGCCCCATTATTGCTTCAAAACAAGGCTAGCTAGATCAGCTTGAGTGTATTCAATTGCTTATTTATGTATTGAAAGTACACATTACATTAATGCTTATTTTATAGACTTCTTCAATCCACATTTCCTCTTTAATTTAATGAAGTAAAAATAATTGTGTCTTTCGTTCTTAGCTTCGAGCTAAAAGACGCAATTTGGGAAGGAGGTATTCCGTTCAACAGGGTTTATGGCACTCACGCTTTTGAATATCCAAGCTTGGACTAAGATTCAATCAAGTGTTTAATACTGCAATGATCAATCACACCACATTAGTGATGAAGAAAGTTCTGAAATGCTACAAAGGTTTTCAAGACATAAAAAGACTGGTGGATGTTGGAGGTGGTCTTGGGATCAACATTAGTTTGATCACTTCCAAAATACCCTCACATTCAGGGTAACAGTTTCGACTTGCCTCATGTCATACAACATGCTCCTTCCTATCCGGGCATGATCTTCACACATTTTTACCCCATGCTCATATAAAATTGAAAAAAAATAAAAATAAAAATTTTGTCCATTTTCTCCGTTAGGTGATACTAATACAACTTTACTTCGTAGTCAACTACAATATGCAGCTAACCAGTCAACTCACTCATAAAATATATATATATATATATATATATATATATATATATATATATATATATATACACACGTATTTTTTTCTCTCTTCACATTATATAACTAATTGTTTAGTTGTCTGCTTATTCCCTACCAAATATTTTTCATACTAATATATACTATCACCCCTATGCTGTGCATATTTAATTAAGTACGTTGAATTTAAAAATCAAAAGCTACCAAATATTGTAGGAGTGGAACATGTGGCCGGAGATATGTTTGAAAGTGTGCCAAAAGGAGACGCCATCTTTATGAAGGTGAGTGTAAGTTTGTAATTCAATTGACGAATTTATGTAAATGACAAACCATCCTCTTTCTCTTCACTAATCATGTTTTACGTAAGTTTTATAAAATTTAGATGTGTATTATTTTATAAGAAAAAGAGAATTCTTATTAAGGCAACTCTCAATACATGCCTATCATATGATTAACACTAATAAAGCACCCTCCTATTCAATAATTAAAGAAAAATATTTAATAAATAACTGCACTACTTATACAACTAGTTATAAAATATGAAGAAAAAGAAGATATATTCTTTGAGTGAGTTGATTTAGTTGGCTGCATATTAGAGTTGGCTTAGTTGACTGCATATTAAAGTTAGCTTAGTTGACTGCGTATTGAAGTTGGCTACTTTGTCGTAGGCTTGGGTGGTTAAAACCAATATGTCTTAGGCTTGGGTGGTCGGACCAGTCACAGTGAGTAGCTTTAAATTCTTTGGATTTATTCTCACGTATACAAAGACTGATATATGCAGTGAGTGGTGATTAAATTATGCAGTGGATACTTCATGACTGGAGTAAGGAGTGGTGTATAAAGCTGTTGAAGAATTGTTATGATGTTATTCCTGATGATGGAAAGGTGATAGTCATGGAGGCAGTTCTTCTAATTATGCCAGACACTAATGCTGCTTGGAAAGCCGTTTCCCAAATAGATGTTTTGATGATGATTCAAAATCCAGGAGGGAAAGAACCAACAGAGGAACAATTCACGGAATTGGCAACTGCTGCTGGATTTAGTGGCATCAGATACCAATGCTATGTTCGTTCCTTCTGGATTATGGAGTTTTTCAAGTAAAGGACACTACCTACTCTGTCTTGTAATTGTTATTTTATTGATTCTTAATTTGTTTGACATATAAAATTATGGTGTATATATATATATATATATATATATATATATATATATATATATATATATATATATATATATATATATATATATATAACAGGGACAGAGGTAATTGCAATAAAGAAGAATGTAATTTGACCAGCAGCCACACATTTCAGAATTAATTCATCCTATAGTCAGATTTTGAATGTGAGCAATCTTTCCCCAGTCTTGGCCTTCTGGTTTCTGGCAACGCTCTTTTAGCAATGGACAATTCCAAATTCCAAGAGTTGAAATGGATCTGGGGAGACCCTCCTCTGGTAAACATTCCAGTTTGGGACATAAATTAAGCTCCAATTCTTTGAGAGAGGATAGTTGGCATAGACCCTTGTAGTCCAGTTTCGTAAGATCTGGGCAATCCCATATTTGCAAAGAAGCAAGAGAGAGTGGTAGAAAACCTTCCTCTGGAAAACACTCCACACCATCCACTTTTTCAATATACAAGTTTTTTAGATTTGACGGCAAACCTCCTTCCGTGAACATCTCCACTTTTGGACAATCACGTATACAAAGGTCAGCAAGAGATGGAAGGAGGATGTGCATGCGTTTAGGCAATGATTTCAAATTCTCCAATCCTTCAATTCTAAATGTCTCTAGCTTGGGTGCAGATAGTCCTCCACTGGGAAATGATTCAAACTGAAGACACTCTTTAATGGACAGTTCCTTAAGATGAGTACATGAGTGCTCCTGTGAAATCATTTGTAAATTACGGCAACTCCTGAAGGAAAGCGAACAGAGTTTTGGAAAGAAATCTAACGAAAAGGTCGTTAGAGAGTCACAGCTATTATGGATCTCCAATTTTCGAATGAAATCACAGCAAAGTCTCGTGGGGATATTAACAATCGAGCAATGATAAATGTGCAATTCTTCAAGGCAAGTATTTGATGTGGCATGCCCAATCCTTTCAAGAGACAATGCTTCCAAGCTGGGTCCGCTAATAAATAGTTCCTTTACATTAAGAAGTTGCTCTGACAGCCCTTTCAGCTTTGGACACAAATACATAAGAAGATATTGAAGACGTGGAAAAGCAGATGTACATCCCCATTCTTCCCATTCCTTCATATACAAGAAGGACAATTTTTTTAAGGATGGAAATGGAGAAGAGCTACTCCCATAAAATTCAGCGCCAATACTCAGTATCCCATCTAACCCTTCAATTCTCAGATCCTCGAGAGATGGAAGAAGTCCAAGGGAAGGCAAGCATACGCAATATTTACAGTCCTTCAAACTTAAGGACACCACATTTGATAATGTATTATTCGATAACCAACTTGCAAATTGTGTGCCACCATAGTTCTTAATAGACAAATCCTTCAAGTGATTGGAAGGTTGTAGATTCTCAAGTACTTCCTTTACTTTCCTTGGATCATCAAGGAAGATGTGCTCCCCATTCCATTCTAACACTACCTTCACAAGGCGTGTTTTGTTTATCAAATCTACTGCTAATGCATCTGACGGGTCTTCAATATTCTGTAACTCCTTAATTGATAGACATCCATAAAGATTGTGTCCTCTGAATTCACTGCTTTTTCCAGCACAGAACACATCCAGTACTTGAAGATTCTTCAGTTTTCCAAATTGCATTGGCATTCTTCTCACTCTAGTATCTCTAAATTCAAGGCAACGCAAATTGGTCAGTTTATACACCTTGATGGGCAGCTCTGCCAATCTCCAACAACCTACAAGCTTTAGTATTTTCAAGTTATACAACAAACAAGTTGAATCAGGTAGTTTTTCTATGCCAGTCCGTGAAAGGTCTAATGAACGGAGATGTCTTAGTTCACCTAAAGATTCAGGCACCTCTTTAAGGTCAGAACAATGAGACAAAGATAAGACATGTAGGAACTTAAATTTGGAGAACAAATCATGCATTGAAATCTTGCATTCCCAAGGCACGGTCTCAAAAATCCCTCCACTACTTGTTGGAAAAAATGTGCGCAACCTTTTAGCATCATGTAAACTCCCCAACACATCAAAATATTCCTTGTAATTGCTTGCAAATGAAAAATGACGGGATGTTTTTGGTACCCTTCTTGCTTTCCCAACTCCCAACCTGAAGCAGATGTCCCCACAAACATAATTTGCCAAATCATTTAAAAGGTCATGCATCACAAAACGTGTTTCGTATCTGCTTGACTGTTGAAAGAAAGACTTAGATAATAAATCATCAAAATACTGTTCTCCAACTTCTTCTGGACTCCTGCTCTGTTGAGGACCATCTAGAAAATTTTGAGACATCCACAACTCAATTAAAAAGTCCTTGTCAAATTCGTAATCTTTGGGAAAAGGGGCACAAAAAGAAAAGCACCTCTTGAGATGAGAAGGAAGGTGGTGATAGCTCAAGAATAGAGCAGGAATGATTTCATTATCTCCAATGGGTAAGTCCTGTAACTCGCTTTTCAATACATTTTCCCATTCTGAAACAGATGACTTTGTGCGTAAAAGACTACCAATTGATTTCAAGGCCAGAGGCAACCCTTTACACTTTTCAACTATTTTTGTGGCAATCCCCTTTAGCTCAGGATTCAATTGAAGATGATCATCTTGGAATGCATGTTTAGCAAAAATTTGCCAGCAATGATCATCTTCTATTTGCTTTAGGTGATGCACTTTGCACGACCGCATGGTAGATGCAACTTTCTCGCTGTGCGTTGTAACAAGAATTTTACTTCCCGGAGCCCCGTAACTGAGAGGAGTTTTGACAGCTTCCCAATCTTCTTGTCTTTCGTTCCAAACATCATCCATAACTAGAAGAAATCTCTTCCCTACCAATTCTTCTTTTAATCTTCCATGAACCATTTCTAGTTCTCCACTATCATACTTTGATTTGGTGATTGTTTCAAGAATTGCTTTTGTCAGCCTCAAAACATCAAAATCATCGGAAACACAGACCCAAGCTTTGATGTCAAAATCTGCCTCTTCCATCCTTGGATCATTGTACACGTGTTGGGCAAGGGTGGTCTTACCCACCCCACCCATGCCCACAATAGAAAGTATAGATAGCTGGTTATGATTGCCAGTTTCAGATGTGAGCCAATTGAAGATCACTTCTTTGTCTTCATCTCTACCATAAATATCACTTTGAACCACCAAAGAAGTTGTTTGCTTTTTACTACCTGATCCAACACTAGGACAAGTAGCGTTTTTCAAACCAAGAGCATCCTTTTGGCTTGCAAGATATTCTAGTTTCTCAAGGATTTGTTTCATCTCTGACTCAATTTTCTTGTTAAATGAACTGAAAGTAGTGTTGAAGAAATTTGATACCTTGTCAGTTAAGGTTTGAGATTCAGATTCAGCTTCCACTTGACATTTTATGACTTCATACTCTACTTCACCTAGGAGATCCTCTGCATCGAACACGGCATCTCTGACAGCAGCAAGCCATTTTTTCACACGTTGATCTCTGAACTGCTTTAGTTCTGCATCATCAGCCAGAGCATCAATTGACAGAAGCAAGATGTTCAACTTTCTGAGCAGCGTCTCATCAAGTTTTCTTGCACAAAAGAAGTCAAGAACTTTTGGAGAAGCCAACCTGTCAAATGCAACCTGAAGGAAAGCAGAAAGAAGAGCACCACCGACAAGAGCTCCTGCCATGCTTGGAATAGGAAGTGAGTGGATGAATGGAAATGAGTAATTCAAAGTGCAGCTTATGAGAATAAGTATGACTCAGTGCAATGGATGGTTGGTATGGTGATGAAATGAGTAACAAGTTATTTTAAGAATGATGACTTTACTGTTGACTCTATTCAGTCGACCAATAATATTGTTGAGTCAGTTCTGAATGAACAATGTTTATAGCTTTATTCAATTGTAAATTGTGATATGTTAGAGTATGAATGGATGGTTCAAATTTTAGACACGATTTAAGTTTGATTAAATCTGATTTGTATTCGACGGCTTTGATTAATTGAATGTATGAAATCCTGAGTATAGGAAATGTGTATCCAAAGAAGATTTATGGTCAGTCAAGAAACAATTGTTGAGTCCTTTCTGACATTGATGGAAGCTGAGTCAAGCAATGTGTATCCTAATGAATGGTTATGATGAAGTTCAGGGTACATCCAAAAAATGTATACTAATAGAGAGTGAAATAATTGCAATAGAGCATATTGTAATTTAAAAGGTGTGAAGATATTGAGAGGGAGCCACACATTTCATAATTAATCCATCTCACTCCCAAATTGTCAAATATACCGAAATCCAAGTCTTGTATCATATGTTGACTGCAGTTTGCATCTTGTCCCCGGTCAATAACCATGACTTGATTTTTTTTTCCTAGGCAATCTTTTCAATGCATTCAGGAACCTGTATTTTCAAGTGAACAGAATAAACTTTATTAACTAATTAAGAACTAAATAGGGGTGTTAATAACTTATTTTTCGGATTTTTACTTTTCATTGTCTCCAGCGGTTTATTTATGAAGCTTTTAAGTAGATTTTTGTTTGCCAGAAATTTAAATATAACAAAATGTAAATAGTATGAACTAGGAAGGTAGAATGGGAGCAAGAAAACAAATTTACGCAACAAGCTAAAGGAAGATGATGATGCCATAACTCTGAATGTCAGAGTACTCTTTACAAAATGAATGCCACATGCTCGAACTTTAGCACTTCACTGCCTTCACTATTCTCTTTGTATCCCTAGTATAAGATACACATTGGCTGAAATTCAATTTCAATAGTGAATATTGATTATGGAAACTCTTGCATGTAAAATACATTAATAAAAAAATAGATTCTTGAAGAAAGTGGTTGAGTCATCCTCCTTTAACAAATACTCATCAGTTTCCATGTAACTGGTGTTGATGTTGTCTTGTAAATGCTAACTAGAGAGTGAGAAATTGGTACACGTGCAGAAGTGTGATTCACTATGCAATATGCGGGTCTTGCATGTGAGCAATATTTCCCCAGTTTTGGCCTTCTGGTTTCTGGTAACGTAGTTTCTCTAAATTTCAAGAGTTGAAATGGATCTGGGAGACCCTCCCTAGTAAGCATTCCAGCTTGGGGCAGAACCTAAGACTCAATTCCTTAAGAGAGGAGAGTTGGCATAGACCCTTGTAGTCCAGCTTTTTAAGATTTGGGCAATTCCGTATATTTCCAGAATAGTATGAGAGAGTGGCAGAAAAGTTTCCTCTGGATAAAACTACACAACATCCACTTTTTCAATACACAATTTCCATTCCTTCATATGGCAAAAGAACAATGTCTCCGAGGATGGAAATGGTGAAGAACAGCTACTCTCATAAAATTCACCAGTACTCACTATCCCATCAAGCCCCATAATCCACAGCATTTTGAGGGATGGAAAATGTCCAAGAGAAGATAAACATAGGGAATATTTACAGTTCTTGGATATTAAGGACACCACATTCGATAATGAATTATTGGATAACCAAGTTGCAAATTGTGTACCACCATACTCATGGATTGACAAATTCTTCTAGTGTTTGGAGGATTATAGATTCTTAAGTCTTTCCCTGTCTTTCCTTGAATCATCCGGGATTTGATTCAGGTTCCATACTAGGCTAGTTCAAAGAAGATATTGTGATTTTAAGAAGAATGAGATATTGTGGAGAATTCACACCTGACCAGGAGCCACACATTTCAGAACTAATTCATCTCACAATCAAATACTCAGATACTGAATGAGAGCAATCTTTCCCCAGTCTTAGCCTTCTGGTATCTGGCAACGCTGTGCAATCCCAAATTCGAAGAGTTGAAATGGATTTAGGGAGACCCTTCTCTAAACCAAAGAGCCACAATTCCTTGAAAGAGGAGAGTGCATAGACCCTTGTAGTCGAGTTTATTAAGATTTCAAAAATTCCTTATTTACAGAGAAGTAGGAGAGTTGCAGAAACCGTTCCTCAGGAAACACTCCACATTATTCACTTCTTCAATACACAATCTTTCAAGACATGCGTTTAGGTATTGATTCAAACTGATTGCACACAAAAATAAACAGTTCCTTAAGATGAATATGTGTTCACTCTTGTGAAGTCATTTGTAAATTACGAATACTGGAGTTAAAGTGAACAGTGTTTTTGAAAGAAATCTTAGGGAAAGGTCGTTAGAGAGTCGCGGCTAGTACAGATTACCAATTTTTGAAGAAAATCACAGCAAAGTCTCACGGGGATATTAATACTCGAACAAGAATACAATAATACACGTACAATTGTTCAAGAAAAATATTTGATGCGGCATGCCCAATCGTTTCGAGAGACGATGCTTCCAAACTGGGTCCACTAATATATAATTCCTTTGCATGAAGAAGTTGCTCTGACAGCCATTTCAACTTTGGACAATTCTGTATCCCAAGAGATTGAAGATGTGGAAAAGTTACATTGCATTCCCATTCTTCCCATTCCTTTATATTGTAGAAGTAGTCTTTCTAAGGATTGAAAGGGAGAAGAGGTACTCCCATAAAATTCGGCATCAACACTCACTATCCCATCAAACTCTGTGAAATCCTTGGATCCTTGAGAGATGGAAGAAATCCAAGGCAAGGCAAACATACGCAATATTTACGGTCCTTCATGTTTAAGGACACCACATTTGATAGTGAATTATTTGATAACCAACTCGGAAATTGTGTACCACCATAGTTCTTAATTGACAAACCCTCCAAGTGTTTGGAAGGTTGTAGATTCTCAAGAACTACCCTCCTTGTATGAGATTCCAGATCCACATGAAGGCTAGCTTCAAAAGGCGTGTTTTGCTCTTCAAATCCACTGCTAACACATCCATTGGATTCATAACATTCTACAGCTCCTCAATTGATAGTCTTCCATGAAGATTGAGTCTTCCTAGTTGCTGAATATTACAAGACTCACTATTTTTCCCAACACAAAACGTACTCAATACTTGAAGATTCTTCAGCTTTTCCAAAGGCACCGGCATCTCACTCACTTCAGTTTCTCTAAATTCAAGGCAGCGCATATTGGTGAGTGTATGGAAATTCGAGGGCAACTCTTCTAACCTCCAACAAAAGTTTAACTCCAGTACTTTCAACTTATGCAACAAACATGTTGACTCAGACGACTCATGATGTGCTAATAGGATGAATCTGTTTGTCCTGTATTTTAAGAATGATTATTAGTGATTTTTATATTTTAACAATTCTATTTTCAGATATGTTTTTATAAATATGTGTTTCACATTTGAACTCCCTTAATTTTTCTTTTGCACTTCAAAAACAACAAATTGGTATCAAAGCTCTTATATCTTTGAGGGAAATGTGTAAGTTGAGCGAAACACTAATGGAGGGAGAAATATATTACATAGCGGGTCCACCACCAATTTTTTATGGTAAGGAGTATGAGTTATAGGCTACAAGAATGATCAGTCATCTTGAAGCGTTTCTCTCGGAGGTAGTAGAAGAAAACTATGATATTCCTTGCAAATCTAACGGTTGCTTAGATGAAGTATCACAAATAAATGAAGTCAAAAAAGGCCAAAGCCAAAATTTGTTTGTTTTCAGTTGTGTCAAAAATTATCTTTACAAAAATTATGCTAGTTGTTAAAGAACTAAAGGCATGAAAGTGCTCAACTTGGGTAGAGAATTCGAGATGCAGAGCATGAAGGAGACAAATACAATTAAAGATTATGTTAATCGGTTGTTAAGCATAGCAAATAAAGTGCGGCTTCTTGGGAAGGAGTTTCCTAATGAAATAATAGTGCAAAAAATTCTGGTTACTGTACTTGAAAAGTATGAATCAAAGATATCAGCGTTGAAGGAATCAAAAAAGCTATCATCTATCATCTTGGGAGAACTTAATGCTTTACAGGCACAAAAGCATAGAAGAATGATGAGACAAGAGGAGGCCATACAAAGTGCTTTTTATACGAAAGCACATAATTCTAAAAGTGGCAAAGACAAAAAGCACAAAATTCCAGAAAACTTCAATAAGCAACAAGGTAAGACTTTTTCCCCGTGTCCTCATTGCAAAAAGACAATCCATCCTCATAGAAAATGTTGGTGTAGGCCAGATGTTAAGACCAAAAAATGTGGTGTTATGGGGCATATAAAGCGAATCTGCAAGTCCAAACTGGTGGAGGAACAAGAAGATGAGCAACTCTTTGTTGCAACATGCTTTGCTAAAAGTCACAGTTCCAGTGATTCATGGTTAATAGATAGCGATTGTACAAACCATACAACCAACGATCAGAAATTCTTTAAAGAGATGAATAAAAACATTGTTTCCAAAGTAAAATTTGGAAATGGTAATTTTATCTCTGTTAAAGGAAAAGGGATTGTTGCTATTGAAAGCTCAACAAATCTAACATGTAACTCTTACATTTTATATATTCCTGATATTGACCAAAATTTGCTCAGTGTTGCACGGCTTGTAGAAAATGGCTTCAAAGTCATATTTGAAGACAATTAGTACTTAATCAAAGATGCAAAAGACGAAGACATATTCAAGGTGAAAATGAAAGCTAAATGTTAAGCTTTTATAATTTACACTAGAGTATCAACAGGTGTTGGCAGAAAGAGATGTAGCTCTTGCTGTCCGAGATAAGTTTGGGTCACTATGTAGAGAGTTACAATGCCAAAATAAAATGATGATGGAAGAATGCAAATGTGTATCAACTGAAAGGAAAAACTTAAGGCTAGACTTGTCAACCAAGTTTCAAGATGCAATCAAGGATGTTAGTAATAAGCTTGAAGAGTAAAAGGATGAGTTTCTTTCTCAGCTAAAGGAGAATGACATATTAACAAACAAGCTAAAACAACTTGCTGATTTAAAAATTAAGCAATATGAGGAAAAATTGGTACAGGAACAATCACACGAGGCATTCAAACAAGAAATCGAGATGATGGCAAAATCAATCAAGGAACTCAAGAAGGAGAATCAATTCTTGAAGAGTAAATATGAGAAATTCGATATTACACTGCAAAACAAATAATTAAAGTGCCGACATATTGTCTAAGGCAATTCCAAAAATCATATTTGAATACTTGAGACAAAAGCTTGGAATTTGTAGTTTCAAAGACAAGGAGGAGTGTTGATGATGTGATTGTTGGAACAGGTAACAAACTACAAAATGTTAGATTTTTATTTAAAATAAAAATATACTAACTAGTAGAATAAATCTGTTTTTCAATCATGCTTTTTAGAAATGATTATTAGTGATTTCTATATTTTAGCAATTCTGTTTTCAGATATATTTTATAAATATGTGTTCACATCTGAATAAAATGAGTGTCTTCTATGCTTACATTTCTCCCTTTGATTTTCCTTTGCACTCCAAAAACAACATTTTTGTAGTATATTATTAAGAAAATTGTTTTTTGATTGCACATGTCATCTTTATTTTTATTTTACAACGGTCAATTTTCATTGTTTCAATCATTGAACTAGTTTTCCTAGTCAAAGTAGTGGTTTAAACTTTAGGAGCAAGTATCAGTTTATGGTGTAGTGGTTGCTAGACTTTAAGAGCAACTATTTGTTTTTCTTTTAGTAATCACTATAACCATTTTAAATATTGTAATTGACAGGTGAATAAAATCAAGCATTTAACATGGACTTGTCTCTCCCAAGTTCATATATTCTCTCCTTTCAATATTTCATTACTCTATTTTTATTTTTATTATTCTCTAAAACCAACAACTTGTATTAAAGTCATTTTCTTATGGACATGTGAAAATGGATGTTGAACAAAATTTCTCACAAGTTGCACCTCCAATCTTTGATAGAGAAAACTATGATCTTTGGGCTGTCAAAATGGAAACTTAACTAAGGCTTTAGATCTTTGGACAGTTATAGAAGAGGATTACGAAGTCCTTTCGCTACCAGACTATCCCACCATGGCCCAAATCAAGAATCATAAGGAGAAAAAAACCTGAAAGGCAAAGGAAAACTCATGCCTTTTGGCAGATGTCTCTGTAACCATTTTTACTAGGATCATGACTCTCAAATTGGTAAAAACAATTTGGGAATATCTAAAGACGCAATATGGTGGAGATGAAAAAATTTGAAGCATGCAAGTGCTTAACTTAATGAGGGAGTTTGAACTTCAACAAATGAAATAGTCTGACACAATCAAAGAATATTTAGACAAATTAATGGGTACTGCCAACAAGATAAAATTGTTGGGAAGTGATTTTGTAGATTCCAAAATTGTTGAGAAAATTTTGGTAACAATGTAGAGAGGTACGAATTATCTATAGCTTCATTAGAGAATACAAAGGATCTCTCTAAGATCACTTTGGCATAAATGTTGCATGTCCTATAGGCCCAAGAGCAACAAAGGTTGATGAGACAAAATCGTGTTGTCGAAGGTGTTTTGTCAGTCATGCATCATGGAGTTAAGTAGAACAAAGCCTCAAGAAATTAAAGTCCAACAAATAATCAGATGAAAGGTAAGGAAGGAAAGAAAAATTATTCACCTTGTCAACATTGTGGTAGAAAAGGTCATCCACCCTTCAAATGTTAGAAAAAAACTAGAGGAAAAATGTAGCAAGTGTAACTGGATGGGGCATGAAACTGTAATTTATAAAAACAAAAATCACCATGATGAAGGAGTTCAATTGTAGATCAAGAGGAGTGTAACACCCCTTTTTATTAATTAAAATAAGTGCATGGATTTCGGAACACCGTTCCTTTATTTTTAAAATAACTTGTGAAAATAAATTTTGAAATCAATTTTGATGATTTGCGCAGTAAATTTTTTTTGAAGACATGGGCAAAAGAGTAAATCGAATAAATTGAGTTCTCAAAACCAATCGGGTAGAACTCGATACTTTCTTTTAGCAATGTTAACAAAATAGTCCATATTCACGAATTTTCCAATGTAAATCATTGAACAAAAGGTCTCAACCTAACCTTTTTACAATCAAGGCAATGTCGTTTATCAATTAAAACTTTATAACCATGATAATAAAATTAAGTTATCATTTGAGAGGTACTAATTAGACTAAGATAATAATCATAGTAATATGAGTACTATGAAATAAAAAGAGTGATGAATAGTAGTGTAAGTTTATGTATATACCAACAAAACTAGGCTACCCATCCCACAAAATACAAACAAATGGAATAAAGCCTACATCAGAGTAATTCTAATCATTAACTAACTAGTTGTATATATGTACTAACTATGAACTCTACTCCCAAAATGGTGAATATCCTTGGGCGAGTGATTCCATTGACTTATTATCCTCAACATCTGCATCTACCGGAGTTGTTGGTGGAACGACAAGAGCCTCTTCAAAGAGCTTATCGTGGGTTCAACATCCCATATTTGAAATGGTCACTAACCCCAGTATTGGGTCCACCAGCTCGATTAGTGTCTTTCATTTGTCGTGAGTATTGAGTGAGTTCCTGCAACAAGAAGCGAATACAAAACATCGGGCCTAGAGCTCGACAAACAAGCATTGCTCTAATAGCCACTCAACATTCATCCTACAACTTTCAATCTATCACTCAAGTTTCATTTACGGGTTTGTGCCTCATATTCACTATCTCGAGGTCTTTACATTTCAAACTGTTTGTTGACATCTTAGGCAACAATATTCCAGGTGGTACAATATCGGAAGTGTTCCATCAGTCTAGAAAATATAAAGCTTTCTTGGGGATGTTGAGTCAGTTACATGAATCCTCTACCCTAAGAGTATCAAAACTCAAGCAAACTTGTTCCCCAGCGACTTACACGCGCTCTCGTATTTCATCGCGTACCTACTTAATGTCACCCCTCTTCGATCATAAGCTAGGGTTCATCTCACCGCCACTCCTGACTGGGTGGTTTCATCATTAACATTGTTTTGTGTGCGAATTTTCATGGTACCGACAAGTGTTTCGAGGAATTTCATCTCAAGTCCGTCTAGGGTATCAATAATCATATAAATACCTTTTCACAAAATGTCTACCTGACAAATGTCCACCTTACATAAAGAAACCCCTCGAAGCATCGTCATGCCCTTAGGTATCATTTAATATAAAATCTGTTGCGAAACCTCCACATCTTCTTCCTTTCATCATATTTTTCATTAATCACATCATAATCATCATCATTCAAATAAGAGAATATGGAGTTTTCACTAATCAAACAATCATGTTTACTACGTACATCATCTCGTCCCGTAGTTCCTCATATTCTTCTAGTCTGCGTATCCACGTGTCGAGCGGAACTACATGTCTTGCTGACGTTCATTGGTAGGTCTTTTCCCATTTATCATTCATTACATAACTTGTAGAAGTCAAAACTTCTCAATTCAATCATAATTTAACTCCATGGTGGTTGTTTAGACAAGCCAATAAGATTTACACATTTATAGAGCAAAGATATATCCATTCAAACACTTCAAATATGATTCTAAGGGTATTTCGCGCGATTTGGATCTTAACTCACACGAATTGAAGCTCCAAAGACCCCAAAACTTCTCAGCCACATTAACTCGTGCAAGTTTCACTCTAACTCGCACGAACTGCTCCTAAACGTGAGTTGCATTCATTTCACGCATTTGTCATTCTATCTTTATATCTCTAGCCATAGGTGTTTTTTCATAAAACCCACTGTTTGATGTTAAGATCCATGCGTTAGGAAGCTGCTGTCAAACTTTCGCAATCATCCAACGGTTAATGAGTTCAAGGGAAGCACTTAAAAAAGTTTCTCAAAGTTATTGTTGTGACTCGCGCGAGTTGTATTGTCAACGCGCGCGAGTTGGATACCAGCACACAAGTTTGGTTGCATAACTCTCATTTTTTGACATATTTTGCTAGGCCGCTTCACTTCTTACTAGCCTCTATTTATTCCTAAGTGTCTTATGGTCTTTATTATTCCTTATGTGATGTTTGATTAATGGAAATACACATTACAACGCTACAATGGTTCAATATTGCAAGATATGACAGAAAACCAAATAAGTGCATTGGGCATACAAAATGCTGCAAAATGGGATAACCAACTATAAGTCATGTAAGCAAAACATTCTCTTAGTACATAATTGTTTCATACCATAAGTAGCACATCTTGAGTTCACTTAATTCATCTTAATTAGAATTAATCACTGTAACTCTCAATTTCACAAACCAAGTTTCTTTGAGTTCAACCGCTTTCATTTTAAATCACTTTGACCTTAGCATGACCTATTATAAACTTAGAAAACAGGGCACCTTCTTTCACAAGAAAATCATGCTAGAACACTTTCATCATATGACAATGACCCTAATACCAATTCATGACAAGGCCTATATCTATGGTTACATATTACATCTATACAATAGGCATTACAATTACAATCTCACGTATTTACAACATCCATAACTCACCCACACTACACATTTTCACATAACATCAAGACAATCTCAATTTACATTAACAATCATCAGTTTCACAAACTCAAATATTCTACAAGTTTTAGTTTGGCCTTTTAGACCCGTAATCACATTTTGTTATTAGAGTACTCATATTTTAACTTAGAGTTCATTCCTTTTTGTTCAAGTTCATTCTTTTCCAGCATCCAAGTTTAGGTTCCTCTTACACCAAGTCATTCTCCATTATTTTACAAGGGTCTCATGAACAAAGGTCCAAAACCCACAGTTTTATGATTTCACCTTATCTATGGTGATCTTACTCTTAGTATTTTAGTTATTAAACTTCCATTAAGGTTGTCTCATAGAGAAATCAAGTTCAAAACTCCACTCACCACTCTAGGTTTCCAATCACACAACCAAAACAGAACAAAGAAATAAGAAATAGCAGGGGAACAAACAATAGAATCCACTATTTAGACAAGAATCCCCCATACCTTGAAATGAGTTTTGCAAAGTGAATTCGTGTGTACCCAAAAGCTAACAGTGAAGCTTCCTTCTTCCTCCTTCAAGTTAAGCTTTTGGCATGTAGGAGAAATAGGGGTGTTGTGGTGGTTGTGGCTAGTTGGAGAGGAGAAGAAGGGAGAGTGCAAGAAGAAGAAGAAAAGAGAAACAAATGGAGAAGAGAGGAAGAAGTGGGGTGACGACTTGGAGTGTTTTGGAGAGTGAAGAGAATGCAAAATAAGAGGGAGATTAGAGTGAGTGGTTGTGGCACTCCTCTTAGGCCCTATTAGAAATTAGATTTTGAGTGAGTGTGGGACTCACACAACTCTAGAAATTGGTTAAAAACTCATATGAGCTTATGATACAAATGTGAGGCCCATTAAGCTCTCGACGTCTTTAATTATTTTCGTTTCAGTTTCTCCAAGTCTTTGTAATTTAGCCTTCTCAGTGGTGGATCTTTCCTTTAATTCCCCATGCATTTTAAATCTCAAAATCTTAACTTAAATTTCTTTCCCAGTAGGAAAAATTGCGATATTTACATCTTTATCATTAATGAGTTGACTTTTTTTTTAAGTTTGACTTTCGTTTATAGTTTGACTTTCTCATCTTAATTATCATTAATTTTTCAATCACTTTTAATTACTTTTAAAACATTGTTAGAAATTATGTTTGAAGTTTATTGGATTCCTTAGACCTAAGGTATAAATTTATATTACACCTTGTTAAACAGCGGAGAGGTGGTGGTGGAGAGGTGGTGGTGGAGAGGTGGCGTTGGAGGATTGTGAGGAGAAGGGATTTATAGAGACAATTATCGGTAATTGAAACTTGCAATTGAAACTTTGATTTTACGAAGGAATTGCTTTGTGAATGTTAGGATAGTGTCTGAGTGTGAGTTCCGAAGAAGAAACTCCAACACCCATCGCTTTACGTCCTCACTCTCCATTTCCACTTCTTCTTCTCCATCCTATACAACTTCTTAATCAATTATTACCATTTTTATATGGTTGGATGAAAATCCCAATATTATATAATTTTGTGGATGAAATTCATTAAAAAAATTAAAACACTAATAATAAAATTACGAAAATTTAGGTAAAAAATACAATTAAGAAAAAAATATTATTTTATGCTAAGAGAAATCCTCTTTGATAGTAAGCAAATATAGCTCATCTTCTCTTTTCTTTATTCTACTTTCAGAGCTTCGGATTTTTACTGTAATCCACTGTCAACAAATGATTAACAAGTTGTTTATTTAGTTATTAAGGTTCAAAAATCTAGATCGTGAACCAGTACTTGTTTAGTTTCAGTCATTTAATCAGAGTGAAATCGTTATTAAAAAATAATGATAATAGTTATATAATATATAAAATAATATTGAATAAAATATAATATTGTAATTTTATATTACCAAAAATTAAAATAATATTATTTGATGAATATAAAATCCTACATTAAGATATAAATAATTAAATTATAATTTTATAAGAAATAAAATTAATAATCATTACTAAATTAATTTAAATCAATGTATAATTTTTATTAAATATGTATTTTATTTATTTTAAAGAAATCAATACAACCAGATCAAACATGTTTTATATCAGTTTTGGTCAATTTTAGTAATTTTATCTCAATTCATCAATTTTTGCGTCAAATCAATTGTTAGCCAATTTTATGGTTTAACCAAACCAAACACACAGGCCGGTTATCTAGTCGGGCCAGCCGATCCGGTCTGATTTTCACAACACTAATATTTATTAACCCATTTTCATTTAATTCAAAAAATTAAATATGTCTATAGTAATTTTATAAGATTATTTTTCTTGGCAAGACTTCACTTCTTTAAAAGGTTATTGTTCTTGGGGTATGGACATCTAATCAGGTAATTGAGTTTGGATTTTATTGACAGAGATTATAAGTTAAGACTCTAAATATACTTCATAAGGGGTTGATTCCCTATTACATGTTATTAAATTGATTCTTTGATGTATTTAAAAAGTCTTAATATAAGTGTTGGGTTGACGTGTTCGGCCACGATTGAAGTGTGGGGCATACTAATCAACCTGGCTGATCTTACTATTTAATGATAATCGGAAAAAAATTAGTAATATTTACAAGTTTAAGGACTTCACTGATACCTTAGTGAAACTAAGCATAGGTATTCATAAACTGATCTTTAACTTTCATTAATACATATATGACTCAGTCGTCACGTCACCTAAACAAAAAAATACGAGCTATTGATTATGATGTAATATAGATATCACATCATTCATGGTACACAATACATTTAGTTCAATTAATAACTTATTTATGACTTTAAATATAGACTTAACTTATTTCTAAACTGCGTTTAACTGAGATAAAAAAAAAAATAGACTTGAACCATTAAGAAGGAAATTCATATTTGTCCGAAGTATAGCAAATTTACATCAACGATGAGATCCCGTGATTGATGCTTTTCCTAACTATGTATGTACGTATTACAGGTAGAATGTAATTGTCTCGAGTATAAGATTTTCTAAGTTCTCATTATTTGCAGGAGAATTACAGAAATTTACAGTTGGCAATACTTAGATTTAGAGATTTAAGATGTGTGTTCCATGTTTCAATGGCACTGTACTTTTTCATTCCTTTCGACCTGAATGAATTTTAACGTTAATTAGCCCCAGGTATTATATATATAAAAAAAGAAGAAAAAAAAAACAATGAATATAATGAGTCCAAATAAACAAATCAAAATATAAAGGCTGACCAATCAGAACGGTGTTCAAAGATCTGGTTCACTTGATCAATGTGCCCTTCAATTCTATTATCTAAAATCAGCGACGCTAGTAGCTTCTCAACATCATGCTCAGGAAAATTAAGTTCCTGCAAATTAATGGGTTTCGTCATGTATAAAGTACTAGACTAACCATGAGTGTCTATTCAATTTAATAAATGAAATAAATCTCAAGTAACAGCAACTTTTAACTGATCCATTTGTTCTTGGGTATTTCTTTGATTTGTTTGAGAGTTGTGGGAACAAAATTACCTTAGATATAAAAGGGAGACTGATCCTCATATAAGGTTTGATGAGCTTCAGCAAGACTTGTGTTCTAACATTCTTTAGCAGATCCTCAATGAAGTTGCTGATAAATGGATCATCCATAATGGTTCTTCTGTTACTCTGGAGAGTATAATATGCAATATCCATTTAAAATAAAAATATTAGATAGAAAAAGAGGCTAAATACATTGAAGTTAAATAAGTTCATGGCAGACTCCATAAGGTACCTTCAGGATATTCTCCAACTCCAGTAGCTCATTCCGTTGATAAGCTCCTATTAAATTTGTAAATGCCAAAATTTCAGGGTCGTTCTTGAATCTGCAGCATAGAATATATGCTAGTTGAAAACAGAAAGAAGAGAAGGTATCATCCTCACCGAAGAGGATAAACAGCAGTATCAGACACATCAAAATTGAGTAAACTATAAAGAAACACAATACGGAGGACTTACGGCTTAGCTTCATGGCCATCCAATGGATTTACTTCAGACTCCATCAACATGTTAGCAAGAACAAGGTATCTGACGCATAAACAACAATAATTTTACAATATGTCTAAGGCAAAGAACGATATATTCATTGGTTTATTTTTAAGTCATGATATGTATATATATGAGTAAAGGATTCAGATTTTAATACATGAGCAGTCGAGCATAAATGTTGAACTTGAGAAGAAGATAGAGACAAGTATATTATATAGATTAATCAGCTAACTTATTCCTAAAATATATAATTTATTTTTTCACATTTTATAACTAGTTTCAAGTGTATTCCAATTATCTATCAAATATTTTTATTTTTTACATGCTGGAGTGATATGTATAGATACACCCTTTGAAAGGAATAGTAAAGAATCCTGCTACACCTACTTCAAGCATTGGATACGTCTCTGATCACCAGCTTCATCATAATTCTTGAAAGCTACAAAGAAATCAGCGGCTGCTTGTGCCCATTCGCGCGCTTCCATATGCAATTTCCCCCCGCATTCACGGATTATCCCCGTTATCGTTGGATTGGGAATTGCTGGGTTAAAAGTGAGTGCTATCGTGTAACGTTGCTGCATTTAATATAATGGAGATTGATGAATACCAGTGAACAAACTTTTACATACGACACTATAGATATATGAACGGGAAAAACATTAGTCTGGTGGATATTCAGCGCTAGGGTCACTGTAATGTATTTCTGGTTCATCAACACTCGAGATATTCAATTGACATGATTTAATCATTCTTTATTTATTTAGCAAAAACTAAAATGGTATATAGGGTTTTGTTGTATTGTAATTTTCAGAACTACACTTTGCTTGCAGAATTTTTATTTGATTTTCTTGTTTTTGTGTGATTTTCTTATTTAAAAAGTTTACATGCCTTTTCATAATTTCTAAGTTGGATTTAAATATTTTTTATCTCCCTAATCTATTATAATGACTGGTGCAACTTGCTGTGATGGCTAGTGAGGAGTGATTGTTTGTTGGAAATTAGTGCTGAGTGGGGGAGCAATTACTAGAGGAAAATACATCTTTAGTGGAAAATTAATATTTAGGAGTAATGCATTACATGTATTTCAAATGGGTGTTTTGCTTAGCCTATAAAAAGGAACTTATTCTAAGCTTCCAACATAGAACTAAAATCAATTAAAATTAAATTTTTTCTTCATTGTGAGAATTTCTCTTAATTTAAAAAAAAAATCTGAATTTATCAAAGAAACTAGAGATGATCAACCCTATAAATTTTCACTCACATTCTCACTTTTATTTTTAATGTAACATCAATATCTTTCTCAAAAAATAAAAAATAAAAAAATAAAATAAAATTTCTAGTCTAAATTCTTCAAGGCGATCATTTCCTTCGTGGATTCACGTTAATATCTATGTATTAAAAAGTTATAGGTTAGAACTCCTTCAGAGGAACAAAAATTGTAATCCTCATCAAAGACCCTAGTTTGCTTGAGAATCAGTTTTTCTAACAAATAAAAGATTGTAAACTACCCTAAAATAATTCATTTAAGCGAATATCAGCCTTTTGAGTATTTTGAAGTAGCAAAAATATATAACAATAGCCCTGACCCCTCTCTATTCAAAATGAACCAAAAGTAAATATATGAACAGAGAGAAAAGTTATATTTCATTTTTCATAATTTAAATCTTGACTTTTATATTTTTTTAATGTACCACAAAGTCATACAATTGAAACAAACAATTTGATTATTTTAGATTCAGAGACAGTAATGTATATTGTGTGTGGCCTGCTATATTTATCTTCAATACAAACAAAATTTTGAGATCCCTTCGAATTTGAATAACACCATATTTAGTTACATGAAGATGTAGTTACTGCCAGGATTATACTAAATAAAAAGTTAATATTAAAAATTCTGATTATTGATCAAGCAGTATGCAAAGTCTACAAGAGGGTTCAAAAATAAATTGTAGGCAAACACACTAAAAGAAGTTGAAAAGACATATAATTACTTAAATCATGCAAGTTAAAGAACAAGTGTTTCTTCTTTAAAATAAATGCTGACCTTAAGTTTTTGGCTGTGCTTGGTCGCTGCATATATTTGAATCTCTGTCGCACATAGCTCCATAACTTGATTTTCTCTAACATGGTCCGCTCTACCAGTTAAACCATATTTGTAAAGTTCCTTCAAGACCTGGCAGGCCCGGCAAATCTTTAAATTATTAATTATTAAATAGTAAATACTTATCCAATACTAAAAACATACAATGGCACCCAAATTAAGTCGAATAGTAAGTTACATGCAGAAATAACATCACCTTTCGAAAAGATCCATATTCACGAGTATTAGCATAGATATTACAAAGCTTCAGATTTGTCTTAAACCACAATCTCTGCATAGTGAGTGAAATACCAAAATATAAGATCATATAAGTGAGAGAAATGAAATACCAAAATATAAGATCATATAAGTGAGAGAAATGAAATAAGATATGGAATAACCTCATTCTTTGCTTCTTCAAGGGCCTTCAGAGTTGTCTGGTAGAATTCCTCGAGAAAGCCAAAGTTCTGGTTTGCTGAAACTGAGACATGGTCTATGATGCTGTTCAAGCATTTTTCACTGCAGTTACGAGTCACTGCTAACTTTATATATGTGAACATCTCCCTATAAGCTTCCAACATCTCTTTATACCGTCCCAGTCGATAATATAGCTTGACAGTTTGTTTTAGAGCTTTAAATCCCCTGATTGAATACAGAATGAAAATTAAGTGCAAAATGTGATAGTTTCTTATCACAGTAGAAAGATTCTCAGACAAATATTACTGTGTGATACATGAAAGAGTACAAGAAATACAGACAGACATTTGGTGAGCCAGTATGATGAAGGTAAATACTGAATGAGGATGAGTTCAGAAGCTAATGACAACAATTACAAGCCATTAGGGAATGTGGGAAACATGAATCAAATAAAAATTAAAATATTGACTTAAAATAATAGGCGTATGTATCAAAGGGTAATGCTATCTAATATGAAAGATTTTATGCAAAATGTATTACAAATGCACAATTAAGTATTTAAATTTAAACCATAAGATTAAATCAGTTATTATAAAGGGGTTGATAGTTCAAAAGCTGATATTTGGCATATGCATTTGAGATAATCCATTTATAATATTTGACATTGTTCTTTACGAAATGTAATCATGTTAGAGTGCCATACAACAGAAACAGAGAATCTTTCTTGAGGAAAACAAAAAAGAAGCTAAAAGTCAAATAGTGATAGATACAAAATCCTGCAACAAATAATGACTTAACAAGAAAGTTCTTTATAGATACAAAACCCATATCTTTTATTTGTCTTTCTTTTTTCACATTGCAGCATTCTGAGAATAAATTTCTTACCATACCGTCTTTTCTTGTTGCATTTGCACTACCTGAGCAAAACCAGCAAGGGCACCTTCGGGATCAGTTTCGAGCATACCTACACACAAACACAAAACAAAATCATCCTAAAGAGTCACTGCAAAAAATTGGTCAACCTGCCATGAAGCAGAAACAGTCCAAACAAAATCTCACAGCCAATAATTCCTTAACTTCCATGCAAAACAATCAAACATAGCTCATCGCATTAGTTATTAATTTCTTACAGATAAAGCTTATCCAAAGTGACCTATTTCCACATTTCCAAATCAACAAGACGAAGTCACACAGTGACAACAGCAAACATATCATCAGTGAACACTGACTTCATATTTCATATTTCAACAACCAAAGTCATAATAGCATTGACTAATTAACTAATCAATGACATTGTGAACAGACAAGAAGTGCATCATATCTCGAAAAACAAACTAATCTTTTCTTCCTAATTCATAAATAAATAATAAATAATAATAACATCAAAAAGAACCTTTCAAATTGAAATATTTAACGGTATCAAAAAAACTACAAAATTTGTATTTCAACAAAATTAACGACACACTGTTACTGAATTCCTGTTCCTAATTCATCAACTGCAATTAATAAATTTAATCATAATAATAATAATAAATCAACAAGCTAGTGGTTCCTATTCCTAAATCTTAATTCATAAACAGTGAAATAACAATAATAAATTAATAATTAATGATAATAATAAAGAGAACCTTTTGCATTGTAATATTGATTCTCGATAAAAGCGTATTGCTCATCTTGATCTTCATCAGTGTACTCAAAACCAAAGTCCTCCACGTCGTCATCATCTACACATTCAATCAAACATAAAGATTCATTTCATCACAGATACATCAAATGCGTTATGCATGCATCATCATCACTCATCAGCAACAAAAAAAAAAAACCGAAAAACGCGTACCTGAAGGCATATTGTGAAATGAATTGGGAATGGAGTTTGGGAGGTTGTTGAACAGTTGAAAGTTGAAAGTGAGTGTTCGGAAATGCTCTCAAAAGCCTGTGACGTGCGCCACGGGTAACAATAAAGGTACTTATATTTGGAGAGATGAATCATAGAATAGTTGTTTTTAAATATTTTCGCGTGAGAAAGTAATTAAAGGAATTTTATTAAACTAAGATTTAATTCTTCCTCAATATACTCCAAATCTTAAGATTCAATTCATCCATCACTCATTATACTCCCCATTGATGTTTTAAATTTTCAGACCTCATTAGCTATAACTCATTATTAAAAAAGAATAGGAAATGGTTTTTTATTGCTTTTTTAATGAGACTTATTTCAATTTAGAAGAATAAAATGCTTTTGTTCCTCAAAAATTCCAAAAGTTTTATTTAGTCCCTTAAAAAAAATTATTTTATAGTCTTTCTAATTTGAAATACATTATTTTTTTGTCCTCAATAATTTAGATAGCTCTTAATCAATTATAATGCACTATGATGAAAACCAAAAATGGTACCTGTATTTTAAGGATCAAAATTAAAAAATAATGCCTTTTCAAATTAAAGAAATCAAATCTGGAGAAAAAAAGTGTTTATTAAGTTTTTAATACCTCAAGAAAAATCAATGTAAAAATAATGCATTTTATGAATCAATTTTTAATAACAGTAATAAAGTTTTTGACAAAATTTAATCTCTTATTAATTTCCATTAATAGAATTAATCCTTTTTATATTGATTCATAAAATGTAAAATTAAAATGGAAAATGTGAAAATATAAGGGTGGTGGATATGTTACTGGGCCTTATATTACTGTTACATCAAAATTAAGAAATTCTACTGATATAGTCAAAGTGGAATGGATTAAATTTTGACAAAATTCTCAATGAGAGCCTAAATCTGAAACCCGTCAAACTCAAGGGATTTAAAACCTTAATTAACCCGAAAAAATTCAGAGACTAAAATCAAACTTTAGAATTATATGAAGGCCAGAAAAGTATTTTTTTTTTCCGATTTATAACTAAGTGTTGAAAAATATATCTAGTGTTCCTAGGCTCAACAGCAGAAATGCATTAAAAATTGATTGTTCTAAATCCTATGCAAGAAAAAAGGAAGGCAGACAAATGATTTGCTAAAAATAAGAGAAACTCAATGGTGTGACTTAACAGATTGAATTCAACACTAAAATCAATAGAGGTCAGTATCTAAACACTTTAAGACTCCCCAGACACAGGAAATAAACAAGGGCATTAAATCATCAAGAAGCATACAAAATCCAACTATTGAAGCCTTGGCATTTCCTATAGATGTTCCAAATGCTCAATTACAAGTTATGAAATACAAACGTTGGAATAAATATTTCTACTCTATTAATCTGCATCCATTTCTTCAAGAGCTGCTCTGGCTGCTGCCTTTGCTTCTTCGAGAAGTTCATCTGGGACCTGCACATGATTAATTCAGTAGGATATAGACTAACAAGTTTCAAATGCTAGTCATAATATACAATTCCAGACAAACAAATGCTATAAAAATAAAATAAAACCAACATTGAAACTCAAAACATAGCCTCTTGAGAAGTGGAGTGGAGACTGTACTCGAATGCATTATTTCCAATTGAATGTACTAATTAAACTGAATTTAGGTCATCTCATTAGATGAATGCCATGTCAAAAATGAGACAGAAAATTATTAGAAGATTAAGTGGCCGCTGATATTTTAGTTGTCCTGTGAGAGGATCCAATGGACATGGATGTTACAGGAACAGTGTGTGCCACTTCACAGAAGGAAAATTTGCAGACAGAAGTCAAAAGAACAAACAGAATGTGCAAAATAGAAAATCTATATTATGGATCAAGGTATATATCTAAGAGTTAAGTCATGGTCCAGAAACATTCGCATCTCATGAGTTAGAGAGAAAAAGGGTCTAAAAGGAAGTGTGCGCACACACAAATTTAGCAGCGCAGTATTTGGACTTGACAGTCACACTGGACTAACAAAGCATTGTACTGCAAATCTAATATTTTACCACAAAAAATAACGGCATGACTATATATAACATAAAATTTACCCTATTTATAAAATGCAATGGTACCATGGCATTAGTAAGAGTTCAAAGGAACTCTTTTCAGTAGACTAAATTTATATATGGTAGGACAAATCAATTGTCTTAGATCAGCTCCAAATACAATTTAAATGCCAGCATTAGCCAACAACTTCTTTCAATGTCCTCCCCCTTCCCCCAACTTAACAGACCAATATTTCTACTAACAGTATTTTTATACTCAGACAGCCAGACAGGAAATAGAACTAGAAAAAGAAATTCCTATAGATGAAAGCAAAAAAAAAAAACAAATGATAAAATTATATGTAGTCACAAATGAAGCAGAGCCACTATAATAAAGTAACTGAAAGCACACCCAGCCTTACCTTTTCATGTTGGCGGTTTGATTCATCACACACCCAGCTCATTTCTAGTTCGAAATCTTTGTCCTTTGCCTCATCATGAACTCCGTATATACTGCTTAGCACAAACAAATGCAAAAAATTGTTGTAAGAAACAACTTATATCAAGCAATTGACTTAGATAAGGAGCAGCATTTCTTGATAAATGATTCAGCCTTTTTGAAGTGAAAAGCCCTAATATAAGGCTACCCATCCAATAAATATAATTACAAAAAAATGGCCAAAATTTCTTGTATAAATTAGCCTGGATGTTGCAAAACATTAAAAGTCAAAAACTCAACCCCACAGCCAAATGGAATCCCAGTAATTGTAAAAGATAAATTACCCATAAAAACTTGAGAGGAAAATTATCATTTTTCTTTTGGTTGGATAAAAAAGTCTTGATATGGACGAGCAGGCACATTACAATACAAACCCTAGAACATCTCATTCCTTCTCATGCTCAATTAGCCTGCTCTCGTATTGCTATCAGCATTTCCAAAAAGAAAATGTACAGCATTTTTACTATATTACCTCAATTTTCTAATGCTTTAAAATTAGCATGCAACATTGATACTCTAATCACAATTAGAAACAATTGGTCTTTAAAGACACACAGCAAAGCATCCAAATATAAATTCGGTTACTGTAGATTTAAGAATATCAAATTCAAGCAACCATAAATACGATAGCCAGTAATCATTCTACTTACATCTTAGCCACTTCAACAACCCCTTGTCGACAAGTCATATCAGCAAGCTTTAACTTTTCAATTTCACTGCAAGGTAATCAACAAGATCACTTAGTATCATATTGAGCATAAAAAAGAAATCTCAAGATCACATGTGCATTGAACCACAAGGTTAAACTAATCAAAATATTTTTATGGTTATAGTAAGAAAGGTTTCAGCTAACACTAATGCAATGCAGCATAAGAAAGAAATTACTACACTGGCAAACAGCAATAATGCCTAAAAGAAAGAAAAGCATGTTATCCAAATAACAAAGCATTGTATGGATTAAAATTAAGCCTCATGCTGAGAACCAGACAATATGCAATATTTTTATATTTACCAAATTATAAATGGAGATGATACAGAAGTAGGCACACAGGATAAAGCCGACCTCAACCACATCTGAGCAAGTTACAAACCATATCCTATGTTTTTATTTTACACCCACTTGAATATGAAAGAAAAAGGAATGGAGTGAAGAAAACTGCACTCTCTCTTTTTCTCTTTTCATTATGTAAATATATAGATTACATTACAATCAATGTAGCCTTGAAAAAGACTAAGCCTAAGCCACCCTAAGCTGTCATATCATATCAGAAAATAATAAGCCTAAGCCACCCTAAGCTAGCTATTCTAACACTCCCCCTCAAGCTGGAGCATACAGATTGTATGCCCCAAGCTTGGAACATAAAAACTGAATTCGAGGTCCCCTTAATGACTTAGTCATAACATCTGCAAGTTGTTCATTGGAGGTTACAAATTTAGTAACAATTTCCTTAGACAGCAGCTTCTCTCTAATGAAGTGACAATCAACCTCTATATGCTTAGTTCTCTCATGAAATACCGGATTGGAGGCAATGTGGAGAGCAGCCTGGTTATCACAGTACAATTCCATTGGATGATCTTCACAAAATTTTAACTCTTGAAGGAGTTGCTTAACCCATATAAGCTCACAAGTAATCAATGCCATAGCACGATATTCAGCCTCAGCACTAGATCGAGCAACAACATTTTGTTTCTTGCTCTTCCAAGAAATGAGATTTCCACCAAGGAATACACAATATCCAGTGGTGGAACGTCGATCGACAGGACAACCTGCCCAATCAGCATCACAATATCCTGAGATTTGGCTGTTTCCATTGTTTTTGTACAACAATCCTTGTCCTGGGGCCTTTTTGATGAATTTAAGGATACGCAAAACAGCATTCCAGTGATCAACATGAGGGGCCTGCATGAATTGACTAACAACTCCCACTGCAAAAGAGATGTCAGGTCTTGTGATAGTAAGATAAATAAGTTTCCCAACCAATCTCCTATATCTCTCTGGATCAGTAAATGGTTCACCTTGGCCAGCCATTAACTTTTGGTTAGGATCCATAGGACTATCAATGGGTCTGCAATCAACCATGCCTGTTTCCTCCAAGATGTCTAAAGCATACTTCCTTTGAGAAATCACAATGCCTTCCTTTGATTGAGCGACTTCAATACCAAGAAAATATTTCAAACATCCTAAGTCTTTGGTCTGAAAATGGCTGAATAAATGTTTCTTCAATTGAGAGATTGTAGCTGCATCGTTCCCGGTAATCACTATGTCATCAACATAAACAACTAGATACACACACTTCCCAGGAGAAGTATAGCAATAAAAAACTGAGTGATCCACTTCACTTCTTTTCAGCCCAAAATCTTGTACAACATGACTAAATCTTCCAAACCATGCCCGAGGAGATTGTTTGAGACCATAAAGAGATTTTCGCAATTTACAAACTAATCCAGACTCCCCCTGAGCAACAAACCCAGGAGGTTGCTCCATGTAAATCTCCTCCTCCAACTCACCATGAAGAAAGGCATTTTTGATGTCTAGTTGGTGGAGAGGCCAATGACGAATAGCTGCCATAGCAAGAAAGAGACGAACTGTAGGGATCTTGGCCACAGGAGAAAAAGTGTCACTATAGTCTAAGCCATAAATCTGAGTATACCCCTTGGCCACTAGTCTAGCTTTGAGACGATCAACGGTACCATCAGGGCCAACTTTGATGGCATAGACCCATCTACATCCAACTGGTTGTTTCCCTGGAGGAAGTGGAACTAGTTCCCATGTACCACTGTGCTCAAGTGCTTGCATCTCAACAATCATAGCTTGTCTCCATCCAGGATGATTAAGAGCCTCATGAACATTTCTAGGAATGGTGAGAGGAGATATAGAGGAGAGAAAAGAAAAATATAAAGGAGATACACGATGATAGCTCAAAAAATTATAAATAGGATGAGGATTCCTAGTAGACCGAATACCTTTTCGAAGAGCAACAGGCCAACAAGAATTATCTTCCCTAGGATCCGTAGCATGAGCGTCTGATGGCGAAGGACTAGAATCTAGAGGTTCTTCAAGAACAGCGGACCAATTGTCTTGTCGGCGTTGGTATGTGATAAGGTGAGGAGTATCTTGCCTCGGGATTAGTTGTGGGGAAGACAAATTGATTAATTTCTTGGTCGGGAATGTTATGGATTGACATTAGAGGTGGAGTGGAAACATGAGAACCAACTGTAAAGCCTGTTGTATTGATGGAGGATCATGAGTGGAGGATGAGAAAAACATAGTTTGTTCAAAGAAGGTCACATCTACGACATGTAATATTTTTTGGTTTGTGGTGAGTAGCATTTGTACCCTTCTCAAGGCGTGAATAACCTAAGAAAACACATTTGATAGCTCTAGCAGACAACTTGTCCAAACCAGGGGAAACATCATGGACAAAACATGTACACCCAAAGACCCGAGGTGAGACATGAAACAATGGTTCCTTTGGATAAATAATGGAGTAAGGAATTTTATTTTCAAGAGAAGAAGATGGCATTCGGTTGATTAAGAAACAAGAAGTGAGAATTGCATCACCCCAATAATGTACAGGAACATTTGAATTAAGCATTAGGGTGCGTGCAGTCTCCACAAGGTGCCTGTTTTTCCTTTCAAAGAATTCCATTTTGTTGGAGTGTGTGTGGACATGTAGATTGATGCAATATCCCTTGTGAGGATAGGAAAAAGGATAATTGGAGGAGAAATATTCTTTTGCATTGTCACTTCTAAAGATTTTAATCATTTTCCCAAATTGATTTTTGATTTCATTAAAGAAAGACATAAAGATAGACAAAAGTTCGAACGATCTTTCATTAAATATACCCAAGTACATCCGGAGAATTCATCAATGAAGGTTACAAAATATCTAAAACCAAAAGATGTTACACGGCTTGGACCCCAAATATCGAGAATGAATGGTGGTGAAAACCGATTGACATCTTTTTTTCGGTTTGTTTGGGAAAAGATGATCTAACATGTTTGCCTAATTGACATGACTCACAACCTAATTCTTCTAACTTCTTCGGACTAGGAACTAAGAGTTTCAACTTGGACAAACTTGGGTGACCCAAACGATCATGTAACGACTTGGGTGACAAAACAAGAAAGACACGATACGGATGGATGGTTGTTTTCCAAAATAGTAGAGCCACTAGATTCATGTCCTTCGCCAATCCTCCGACCCGTACCACGTTCTGAATAACAAAGGATTCAAAGCATTAAAGGTTATTGAACAATTTAAGGACTTAGTTAACCGACTTAGAGAGATTAGATTGAAAGGACAATTAGGAATAAACAAAACAGATTTTAAGTTTATTGAGGAGAAAGAGAAACTTGACCGATTCCTTTGGGAGCAATTCTTGACCCATCCGCTAAGGTAATAAGGTGAGGTGATTTAAGAGGGGACATAGAAGAGAACATAGACTCATTACCAGTAATATGATCAGAGGCTCCAGAATCAATAATCCATGGAATTTGACTAGTAGATGAATGAGAAACACAAGCTGTAGAGGCGGTAGCAGTAGAGGAAGATTGAGCTCGAGTCATGGATTTCCACCGAAGATATTCTTGATAATCATCTTTCGCCATCTTCATATCGATTTTCCCTGATTTTTCGATTTAGACAGATTTGCTGTCTTTTCGGGAAACCATGAAGAGAATAACAATTCTCTCGAGTGTGACCCATTTTCTTACAATATGAGCATTGGGGGCGACCACTTCTACCTCCTCTTCCTCCTCGGTTTCCACGACCACCTCTTCCCCAACTAGAAACCATTGCAGAAGCTTCACTTATTTCACCCATATTTTCATTTTTCACTTCTGTAGGGACCCGAAGGAGTCTAGTTATCAAGCTGTCCATTGAAGGAATCTCATGGCCAGTTAAAATCTGGTCACGAACATGATTAAAATCTGAATGCAGTGTTCTCAGGATCAGTACCATATAGAACCTGTCAAGTTTCTTATTTATTCCTTCTAGAGATTCGTCAGTGAGGAACATTTTTAGTTCTTCCACAACAGCTTGAGCTTCAGCAATATGAGAGGTCATTTCATGATTAGTTTGTTTCAAGGATGCTATCCTCTGAGTAGCATCATACAGCCTTTGAATATCATTTGCATAAATATTGTGAGCCTTTTTCCAAAAAGAACAGCAGGTTTTGAATGCCCTGAGTGTCCCCAAAATGTTGGGTTCAACAGATTGCCAACACACAAGACAAAGTTGAAAATCAAGCTTCTTCCATTTGCCCGAGTTTCATCGAACCTTCAATATCTTCCACTTCCAAGTGGTCGTGGTACCCTTGACCAAGGAACCATAGTTCCACAGAGGCAGCCCACGATAGAAAGTTTTTACCATTTAGTTTTTCCGTTGTAATGGTTGGGGTACCAGAAATAGGTAAAACGGGACCTGAAAAAGCCATAGGAGACTAGAGAGAGGAGCAACAATAGACCCACTATCCACACAGCAACCAAAACAGGAAAAACAAGTCCAGAAATGGACTTGGAAGACTGCAGAAGAGGTGTGAACAGTACACGCCAAACAGAGAAAGAGACAGATTAACGAGTGTGGGGGCACGTTAGGCTCCGGATGACGCCGGAGTTGAGGAAGACAGGTCGTGCTTGACGAGGCGCACAAAAAATCTAGGTTCGCCGGAGAAAACGGCGGCCGGCGGCCGGCGACGGCGGCCGGCGGTGGTGGCCGGCGGTGGACGGCGGCCGGCGGAGGCAGGCGGCGGCGCTGAGCGGGATCGTTCCCGCTCTGATACCAACTTGAATATGAAAGAAAAAGGAATGGAGTGAAGAAAACTGCACTCTCTCTTTTTCTCTTTTCATTATGTAAATATATAGATTACATTACAATCAATGTAGCCTTGAAAAAGACTAAGCCTAAGCCACCCTAAGCTGTCATATCATATCAGAAAATAATAAGCCTAAGCCACCCTAAGCTAGCTATTCTAACACACCCAAATAGCCTCGTGAGCTGAGCTACCTTCTATTATTGACAGAAATGAAAGCACCACCTACCATATTCCAAAAGACTGACACAAGTTGAACACAAAAGCTAAAATGCAATTAAGAAAATAATATTTCACCAAAAGAAGTTATTATTGGAGATACTGGCAATGGTTACAGTGCTATTTGAATCCCCTTCCCCACCTAATTGCAGCATAAAGTGAAAAACTGAAAGTAGGTCTATATGCATAATCCATTTATTTAAAGCAACCAAATAACCAGGTCAGAGTCTGGGTTAAATTTGGTTAAGAATCCACTATTTTCTTCTCTAGATGAATATGGCTCATGGTATACATCTAAGAGTGTAAGGCACTTAGTATTGGAGTCAATGGCTAATGATTCGGGAGTGAATACTATATTATATTAGGGTTTTATTGCTTTTGTTTATTCATTTCAAGCAACTAGAAACGGATATCAAATAATGAAAACACGTGGGAAAAAAATAAGGTAACAAATTATCATTTGGTGTTCTAATAATCATCCACAAATAAGATAAATCCAGTAAGATGTTTCTGAGGTCTACTGCTATCATTCTTAAGCTTCAGCAGCTTACTGCCAATTTGTGATAATTCACAAGCTGAGATCCCACATGAAATCAACTCAGAGTAGTTATTAGATAGCATGAAATATATTTTTTTTATGAAGTATTATTTAAGAGAAAGTTAAGGATACAAATATGGAAAGGATGAGATATCACCCCTAACAAAGACAGTAAAAAAAGAAAATATAGTAATTCAATTTAGTATATAATTACATTACTATAAGTAATATATAATTGTATATTCACTTACGTTTTAGCAGCCTGCCTTCCCTTCCCAATTGCAGCACCAAAATACCTCTAGAACAAATAGCAAACACACAAATCAATACAAGAATATCACGTGGGACTTTCAAAAAAGAGTATCAAAAGCTTGAATAATTATAAAGAAGTCTGGAAGTTGCTATGGAATAACAAAAAGTAGACTTACATAAGAAACACCGGAAGGTTCAACCATGTACAACTGTGGTCCATCCCTGTCATAACCTCCTAGTATGACACCACATCCAAAAGGTCTGCAACACCATTATCGATTGTTACTAATTGAAACATGACAAAATACAACTTCAAAATGACAAGTCATTCAGTCTCATTGAACCTGAGCCACCAATATAGCGTACAGAGGTGCACATAACTAGCCACCCGTTCAGCAAGTTCCTTAACAGGAATTTGATCACCATATACACTGCAAAGAAATATAAGCTAGAATAAACAATTTTTTCTTCTCAAAAATTAAAGCTTAAACACAAACATTTAATTAAACATCAGAGTTAAGAGACCCTTATACTTCAATCGCACCAAATAGTATGTCCTTACTACAACTCAAAACACTCTGGAAATTATGACCTAAGGCTATCTCACTTAGTTATCACAGATTTCCTTTACTTTGGTCATAAACCACAAGGCAACACATAATGAATACAATATAGCGGAAAGAAAATGATCTTTAAATAGTTAAAATTTAGAAAAATTACTGGCTGCAATAAACAGAAAATGTTAGCACACATATTAAATCCATCTGTTTCAAGTTTAAACACATTTTGACTGCAATTCCCAGTGATCTAATTATGTCTTTCAATAAAAACTTAAAGATGTCCAACTACTGAAAACACAAGCATGTAATGCAAGGATTCAAACATCAGCAATGAATAATAATTCAAACATTCAAGAATAATGAGATGCTATGTGAAGCTTTTAATTGTAATGCCCCATTAAAAGCTTCTTTTATGTACAAAAAAACAACTTGTAATTAGATTTCTATTGATAAAAACTTATATAACACAAAAAACTGTTTCACCCAGTGTGGTATGTTAACATCTAGACTCTAGGGGCCACATGTAACTGGTTTCTGTATATGGTCATGCTATTACACTATCCTTAACTCCATTCACAGGGCTTTTGTTAGAATCTAATTGCAAGGTATGGGAATTGGGTCCCACATTGGAAGTGTGGGATTTCTGAATTGTGTTAAATGAGTAAAAAATTAGACTCTGTTACAGAGATGGTATTTATACAAGGATTGACCTAACAACTAACTTGTAACTGACAAGCCAAGAGGTTAGTCCAGAAAGGGTACTAAGCTAGCTGTAGAGTGCAGACAGCTTTCACCCTGACAATGGTGAAGCTCTGATGAGGTGAGTAAAACTATACACTCACACAACAGTAGCTCATGACGTGGTTTTCCTAAGGTTCTTATCAATTGGTATCCAAGGCTTCCACCATGTCTCTCAGCTGCAAATAAGCACACAAATGGTGGTCCGAGCATTGCATTGATTCATTACACAGGGTATCAATTGGTCCATCCAAACTAATAAATAATAATTGGTGAAATTTTCTAGCGACTACCTTTTTATTTTGTAAGGAAAATACAGCTAAATGAAAGAAACTTATAAGTAAATTTACTTCAGAATCAAAGCAACGCTAAATCTTCATCAATCCTTTATGGTAGAAGCCAATGAAAAAGATAAGAGCATTCAGTTTGTAAAGACAACAAATGAAAATGCACATTTATTTAGAGAAATAGAAAGGGTGGGAGGAGGAGGCATCTTCAGATCTATATGTTTTGAGAGAATGAAGTAAACCTGTCATAGTTAGTTGCTTCAGACTTAGCCCTAGCAACAATCTGCCTTCCATCAGCAGCCAATCCTGCTACAGCCTAAAATTGGAAGAAGATTAATGCACACATCAAATTAATCAAATCAAGAAGAATGAGATGCCACAGTATTACCCACATAATGCTTTAATTTAGATATAATACACTGTCTGCTTTAGTGCATTGCATGCACAAAACAATTTCTACTTAATTGTATTTTACTGATAAAATCGTGATTTCCATTAATTTCCTAATATTCACCTCCACTTAACAAATAAGAAAAAAAAGTCCCTGACACGCTGTTTAACACTTGATCAGTCATGCACAGTTCATAGGTGTTAATCTAAGACTAATTATGCTTAATGCTCATACCCCATAGGACCCACCAAGGCATTGAAATAAATGCATCAGAATGCCCATTAAAAGAAGAAAAAAAACCTCTACTTTCACTCAGTGCTACTGATCTATACATACAAAACACATGGTGCTCATACTTCTTCACTTTCTTTGACTTTTAACCTTCATTACTCAAACCAAAGTTTAAATTGCGGTTATGGTCGCAGTTGTGGATTTGTTCATTGTGTAAAATGGGGAACAGAAACCACAAAATCCTTGACCTTGCAGCTCCAATTCAGTAGAAAACAGTTTTCTAAAACCTCAACTCACACCACTTCATCAGTACCATTCCATGGTCAAGCTTGCAAACAAATGCAAGTCAAACCACGTCTCATTTACGCAAATCCCTTTACAGTTATTACAAAATCAAACCAAATAGCAAAAGCAAAAACAAGTAAAAATAAACAAAACAATAGGTTAACGACACATTACCATCCCAGAGTGACGATGAACAGAATGTATTCTTCTATTTGAACCCGGAAGCATCATTTTCGACGGAATAAGCTTCTCCACACCCTAAACCCAAGTCATAAAAAAATTAAAAATAAAATAAAAACAAACACAAATACAAAAACCCTAACCTACAAAAAAAATAAATTAAAAAACCTACCAACACAACCCCATCTTTGCATTTGATCCCAATAACAGTCCTGCAACAAAATTCTCGAATCTAAGATCAGTACCAAAGACCCAAATCATAAAATTACATAAAATTAACAATCATTCAAAACACCCTTCTTCTTATTCTTCCAATTTCAAAATTAAAAAATACAATTTTTTAAAAAAAAAATAAAAAAGAGTACCCGCTATTGTCGACGGCTTTGGCTGCATACTCGATCTGGAAAACGCGACCATCAGGAGAGAAAGTGGTGACTGATAGATCGTAACCGGTTCCGATGCTACTCATTTTTTTGGAGTACTCAGATTTTACTTTCGCTTCTTCTTCTTCTTTCTCTCTTCTTTTCTTTCTCTGTGAAGCGCACCGTTCAAGAAGAATGAATATAAAGGGGGTTTTGCTTGTTCAAGAGTTCACTGCGTGACTCAATTGAAAAGTTACAAAATTGCAAATATCACTCTTATTTCTCTCTTATTACAAATTAGTCCCCACCACAAAGGTGTTAGACTGTTAGGGTTACTGACTCTTATCTCTCCAAAGTTTTACAATTTTTTTTCATCTAATTTTTTTCTCTCAAAATGATGGTTTTGATTTCTTGGAAGTGGTAAAGTGTTATTATTTTATGATTAAAATAATAAAAATTTCAGAAAATATTATAAATATAATTTATTTTTTATTTTAATTTCTCAAAATATTTATTATTATTTTAAATTTTGAAAGTGATTACGTATTTACGTACTACTATTTTAATTTTAAAGTATTTATTTGTTATATTTTTATTTATTATTATTGTACTTATCATTATTGTGAATGGAAATATTTAATCGTTATCATAAACTAAAATAATAATAAATAATTACTTTTAAAAACTAAAATATCAAAATATTTTACATTTTATAGGAAAAAAAACTTGTTTCTTTCCACAAATTTTGCCACAACGAAGTTATGATAACCATGTAATAATTTCACCTTTAAATTGCTAGTAAAAAATATTAAAAATGACAGTAAAATTTTGGAAATATGAAGTGCTTTAATCTTTTTTAAGTTTAGCTTTATTTTCGTAGAAATTTTTGTTTTATTTTTTTTAATTTAAAATTTTATTATATGTTGTACTTGGAAAACTTTTATAACTATAATTAAATATTATCTAAATTATTTTAAATATTAAAATAATATATTTCAAATCATAAGGATTAAAGTAAATTAGAAAATTGAGAGATTAAAATAAAATATATAAGTTTTAGACACATTAAAACCATATTTTTATTTTTATTATTATTTTTCTTTATTATCATTAATATTCTTTTATGTCTAGCTTCTATTTCAACGTGCCACGTGAAATAATAAATTTAAGAACTCTTACACAAACTTCGACAGTCCATATATTTCTTTAAAGTTTTTCAAATATTCTAGGCACTCGCTAAAACAAGATGAGTAGGGAAAAAATCAATATTGAAGAATTAAAAAAATGAATTTTTGTTTATAAGAATCAATATTTATTTTTCTTCAATAAATGTATCGTTATCTATACTTTTTGGTGTTTTTATTTTTTTTTTCATATGTTAAAATTTGTATATAGTTTATTAGTTTAATTTTTTTTGACAGGAACATAATCAAACATTTTCCATTGATGTTAATATGTTGAATACAATGAGGAAGTACACTAAAAATTCTTTCATCAGTGTGAGTCACCAAATTTACTTGTTTTCTAACAAATTCAACAAAGAAAATAGGATACACTCTCAAGACATGAGCCCTTGGTATAAGTTCATTGATAAAACATAGGTCTCATTCCATAGCTTTGGGAGCCCACAGATTTCAAATAAGTTGTTCCCTTCTTTAATTGTCATTTATTTCTCTTCTGTCTTTACGTTTTCAAGTTCTATTGACACTATACTCTCTTGTTTTACATATCGAATTTACCTGCTTTCTTCTTACATGAGTTTCTAAGTTCTTTTTTAGATTGGTTTTTTTTTTTTAATTTTAATACTCTCTAGATAAAAGTTATTGTATGAGATTACATATAAGGATTAAAGATAGCAAGTCGTGTATCATAAATCATCGTCAATTTCTATTTTATTTTTGCCGTCAACAATTTTGAAATGTATGGCTAAAACCGATCAGTAGACTATCACCGGCGACAAGAAGAAAAATTGTTTATTATTTATTATGAACTTAATTTGTGTTCAATATTTACGTTGTTAATAAAGAAATGATATATTAATTATGGTATGACATATATGATTAGATATTAGTTTATTATAAGGGAATATATAATTATTTTGTTTTTTTTAGTTATTATATACACTCTTCTTTTAAACAAAATCATTGTATGAATCTTAAAGACACAATTCCTTTTACTTTTATATAGAATCAAAGCGTTGATTATAGTGTTTTGCATTATTAAAATTTTTATATTATCAAAATTTTCATACTTTATACTTTCTTAGAAGACGCATATTGTCGTGGCAAACATGATAGAATCATATGAAATACCTTATTTAATTTAGTGCATTTTAAGGTTTCATCTAAGAGCATATTCAACAATTCACTCAAGCAATCAATGCATTTCATCAAAATAATTTTGGTAACATTGACACTTATACATATGTCGCGGGACTTGGTTTCGTGGAAGATGATTGGTTTGGGTAAACAGTATGATGGTCTATACTACATGCATCCGTTAGAAAATAAATTAGTTATTTTTCAAGTTTCTCAGTCTGATCTATGACATTTATGTCTGGGTCATCCCTCAATTCTCATTTTAAATTAATGTCACATTTACTCCCTGACCATCATAAAGAATTAGGGAATAATTGTACAATTTGTCAATTCTACTTATATCTCCACAAGTTTGCCTTGATACCCTTCCACATAATTATCCAAATATTTCCTCAAATCCCCAACCATATCTTTCTCCAAATCTCACACTTCCTTCCTCTCCCGCTAATCATGATTCATCACCATTTTCACCAAATAAGAACAATCCAGATATGTCATCTTTATCCCCAACTTCACCTTCCACATATCCAGTTTCTCCGTCACCTTTTGCCACCACAAACAGTTCCTCTCTGTCACTAATCCCTTGCATCAATGAGCCCCTTCGTCATTCTACTTGCCAAATTCAGACATCCTCATGGCAACAGGACTACCACATGTCTTCTCATGCTCATCACTCTTCGACACAACTAGGTTCTCGCCACCGTACAAGCCCTCTTAATAGCATATAAAAAACCATCTTCCTTCAAGCAAGCTGACCATGATCCACTTTGGCGCCAAGCCATGTCTGTCAAACTTCAGGCTCTACAATGCAACAACACATGACAGATGGTTTCTGTAACACCCTGATTTTTTTTTTTGAAATAAGATAAAATAAAACAAAACAGATAAAAATAAATAAAATAAAGTAAAATTTAAATATCTTAAAGGAGTGGTTAGGTTTCACGTGAGTGGGTAGATTAATAAAATAAAAGAAATCAGAAAATATGGGAGGAGAGAGCAGGGAGTGGGTGAGTGGGTTGTTGCAAATCCTCACCAGAAAATCTATTCAAATCTCTATGATATATTGTCTCCCTCATTCTCACATCCTTTTTCGTTCCCTATGTTACAAACCTTTCTAAAAAAAAAAAAATTCAGGTTAAGGTGTTCTCAATTTTAATGATAATGGTGTCTTATTTTTCTTGTCCACCTTTACGTAATTGATTTGGGTACTAAGACTGTGTTTTATTGGGTTATTGTTCCCTTATTATCTTCATCGAAGTGCTCTTTTCGTGCTTGATGTTATGTCACTGTGATTCCCTTTAATCTCACTGTTGTTCCTTTAGTGAAATTGTGTGTCATCATTATTTCTATTTTATTATAAAAATATATTACTTCTTATTGCTTCTGTTAATTGATTAAATTGATCTTCAAATTGTTATATTAATTCACATTGATTTAATGAATATAAACATGATTGATTTCTCTTTCCACTCAGTAACTGTTTATTTTCAAGTTTGTGCTCGTTGTTATCGCGATGTGGCTGTGTTGTTTTTAATTTTTTTTTTATCTTTGCACCTTTTGATGATAATTCCAATAGTCCTGGTGCTTTCGACCTTGTTTTTGGCCAAATTGAAATAAACATTTGCGAATTGGTGTTGTGTCACAAGATGCAAATTCTATTTAGAATGATTATATGATGTTGCCTCATGTATACTCACGAATGCGGTTATGGATTTAGATATAAATTAATGATACAAACAGTTCTGAATAATTATTTTGTGTGTAGTTAGAAAATATTTATAGAATAATTCTCAAAAATAGGTGAATATTTAAAAAGGAAGTTTTAGAATTTTACTGAATATTTTTGTGATTAATTACCAATAAATTTTATAATTTGTTCAACCGTTTTTTTTATTAGGTTGTGTGGTCTATTTCGAGTCTAGTATTTATTGTTTTACTAATATCTTTCTCTTTAATTTTATCTTAAAGGGCTTTTTATCTGCTTTATAAATTATTTTGATTTATTACATTGTGATAATTACTGCTTATTTAGTGTTTAGTCCTTTTTGGTTATATGATGCTAGTTATGTTTAATTAACTATATGTTGATCTTAATACCTTTTGTTAAATTAAATATTCTATTATGTGGGATGATTGATATGGACTAGGAGATTAATTTTGTGGATCATATTGCATTATGAGTCGTTTAGGTTCATGATAAGCTTTTCTAAGTGTTTTGATGAGAGGGATGGATATATGCTGTTAGAATGATCAGTAAGGTTGCCCCTTGGTGTTTTTAAAAGAGAGATATTATTATGAACACTAAACGCAAGAAAATATTTTCGAAATGCGAGGATGAATGGAACTAGTACGGTTGGTCCCTGACGGGTCGATGTAATGGCCTAAGACTTTGAGGGTATTCGCGGTGGGGAAAGCTTCCACTATGGCTGATCACCATGAGTGGGAAGTGACTCCCTTTGCAACACTGGTTGCCTTGACTGTAACTGTCTAGTATTTCTAGTGAGAGTGTCAGAGGTGACATGTACTCCTAGACATCACTCAGTTGTTTTGATGGTACCACATGATATGAAAATGAATTGTGAGTAGCATGCATCATATTGTGTTGCATGATATGATTGGTTTTGATAAATTGTGAATTGAGTGTGTGTACATTTCCTTGTGTTGAGTTGTTCTTGTTGATTTCATCATTATTATTAAATCTGAACTAACCCTGTGTTGTGTATGTGGTTGACACCTGTGATGACCCCGCGAACGGGCGAGCAGATGAGCAGTTTGTTGGTGGCGAAAATAATGTAGGCTAGGAAAGGAATTCGATTGCTTGAGGACTTGACATACTGTGGTCCTTGTTTTTTTCTTTTTTGATTTTCAGTGATTGCTTCTATTTATAAATATTAAAAAATTCTTTAGATATTTCGTTATTTGAGAGTTTTTGATTTATTGAGACATATGTAATTGTGAGATTTTGTTCTAAGATTTAGTCCATGAAATAAAGTTTAGTTTCCCTCATTTAATGATGTATTTATTTTCTGTGAATTATATAGAATTTATGACGTTACGATCATAGTAGTTTAGGAGTGTTATAGTTTCTCTTCCGTCGGGGCACAAACCAATCAGTTATCGCTAGGTACATAAAATCAAGTATCATTCTGATGGGACCATTGAGTGATATAAAGCTCATTTGGTCGCCAAGGGCTACACGTAGGTCGAAGATAAAACTACAAGGAGACTTTTTCTCCTACTGTCAAGCTCACCACTCTTCGTTATTTATTAACTATAGCTGCTTCCCGTAATTGGTATACTTATCAGCTTGATGTGCACAATGCATTCCTTCATGGGACATTACAAGAAGAGGTGTATATGACTCCACCTCTTGGTCTTCGCCTAGGGGAGAATCTGGTTTGTTAGCTTCACAAATCTAATTATGGTTTAAAACAAGCATCACGAAATTGGTTCTCAACTTTTGCAGCTACTGTCAAATCTGCGGTTACATACAATCAAAGGTAGATTATTCACTTTTTACTAAATCTCAAGAAAAAAAAAATTGTTGTTATTCTCATTTACGTTGATGACTAGTAATGATTTACACGAAATCAAGTTGCTCAAAAGTCATATGCTTAAACATTTTCTTATTAAAGCCCTCGATGAATTAAAATATTTTTTGAGAATAGAATTCTCTTGTTCCAAAAGAGGGATCTTTATGTCTCAAAGAAAATATGCATTGGATATTTTACAAGACAAAGGATTATCAAGTGTGCAGCCAGACAAATTTCCAATGGAGGAAAACTTGAAACTGACAGATGAAGATGGCGAAGTACTTCATGATCCAAGCAAGTACCGAAGACTAGTTGGAAGAATAATATACTTGACGTTTTCAGTATTAAGGAAATTATATATTAGTTATTATGTGACGTATATGCTCCAACTTGAAGGGGAATGTTAAACATGTGACTAGATGCTAATTTATATTGAGTGTAAATAGGAATATAAAATATCCAAGCATATTTGTAGGGATTATACAATTATTTTGTTTCTCTTAATTATCGTGTACACTGATTATAAATAAGATCATTGTATGTATGTTAAACACACAATTCTTTCTACTTCTATAGTTGTGTTTAAATTGATCTTTATAAACAATAAATTTTGGACTAAATGCATGAGTTATATTACACTTGATGTAATTTCCGTATTGTTTATCCATATTTGATCTATGTCCTCAGATATGAGTAATAGTGGTGAATGATGCACGCGTCGAACATAATCAAATTAGCTAGATGACTAAAAATTTGTAATAAAAGGTCAAGCTAGGTCAATTTTCTCATGAATTGTTCTACAACTCTTATGCGAAAATTTAAATTAAAAATATAAGGGTTTAAATGAAAATTTAAATTTAAATAAACTAACTGCAACAATTAAATGAAAATTACAAGTAGATGTAACGAGTAACTAAAGTGAATTAAGATTAAAACATATATAATGAAAGACATCAATCCAACCCCTTTTTGTTCTCCGCTTTCCATCATTGATTACTAAACATTAATGGAAATATATAAGCAAGTCAATCAAGAGCAGAATGTAAAACACTTGGTGAGTCATTGTTCATGCAATTACATTTGATACACAACTTAGTTTGAATCATTACTAATTCGAGTTTCTTGCATTCATTATCAATCAACAATGAATTCCAAACCAGAAATTAAACCTAATTAATCAACTACACCTAATCTCCAAATTCGAATTATGCACCTCAAACCATAAAGAATAATAGGGATAAATTAAGAATATAGAGAAGTTGAAAAATTGACGAAGGAAAACTTAACTAATTATTCTAATTTTAAATTCGAATTTGAACCTGTCTCTATGGTAGTGTAGGTTTTTTAGAACTTGATGATCTTATAATGTACTTTCTGGTTGGGTTTTTCTTTTTTTGGTAATTTTTTAAGGGTTTATATTGGTTTTCTTTTTTCTTCTGATGATATTATAGTGGTGTTGGTGTATATATTTGTTTACAAATATCTACATCTGTTATTTTTATCTATTTATTAATTAATATATTTGTATATGTATCTTTCATTACTTTCATAATATGTTCAATTCTAATTGTCTAATTCTCCATTACTTGGTAGTTCATCGTCTCAACTACCCCTAATTTACCAAGAAGCTTAAGAAACATTTTTCTCCTAATGATTTATCCATGAATCCTCCTGTAATAGAGGCACACATAAGATAATCTTGGGTAAATTCTTTTATTTTTCCAAAATAGCGTATGGAAAGTCTTTCTAAATTTCTTAGATAAATTTTTTGTTTTATAGTCTTCTAATCTTTTAGTGATTGGGTAGTAAATATTCTTTGTATAATGCTACAAAAATTGTAAATGTTTAGACTGAGGTTTATCAAATTTGTTTTTATTTATTCTAGGAAAGCTTGTTTAAATGATTCCTAATTGGCTCTAGCTATGTCACCTAAATATGTCTCAACTCTATCTAACATGTCTTAACAATTAGATATATGGTTTTCATGATTTATCCTATAATCTCTTATTGATTGTTTCATATAGTTTGGAAGTAATTAAGGATCAATGCTTCCAATGTTTAATAATTGGGATGACATGTTAAAACTTGGTTATACAGGGAGTCTTTTTTCTATAGATTTTATTTTATCTCCCATGGTATAATCAATTTGGGTAATAATTTTTTCTCTAGGTGGATATTTTATCTTCTGTATTATATTCTAATTGTGAAGAGGAGTTTGAACGGGATGCATGATTATATACTATAAACCCTTTATATGATATGTCAGATATTTCTGATTTCTGTTCATCATCTTCACTAATTGGTATTTTTTTTTTAATTTATATTCTTGCTCTATCTAATTTTTAAATTTATTTCATCCATTTTTTTTCCAATTTCATTGTTTATTTTATTCTCAGACATGAATTTTTGTATAAATATGAAATCATCTTCATCATTTTCAAATTCTTCATTCTCATTCATATAACTTAGAAACTCTTTATTTTTTTTCCCCAATTTTCTACAACTTTTAACAATTTTTTTGAAAGATTGTTTTCTTTCTTTGTAGTATAAAGAAAATATGTCTTGAAATATGAACAGGACCATAAATTCATTAAAGATCTCCCATAGGGTTCTTCTTCTTATTCCTTGTTAGAAGGAGTTTATATATTTTTATAGTGTATGAATATGATTGAATGACTATGTCTTCTATCTATTATTAGAGCTGAGTTTTGGATAGTAATTGCAGTCCTAGAAGAACTTGTTCTAAGAAATATCAGCCATTGTGAACTTTAATTTCTAGTTAAATCAAATATTTCTCGGGAAGAAATTAAGTTCCACGGCAGACTAATGTAGCGATTAAAGGATTTGTATTGATCATGTTTTTGGGAGATATTTGATCACTAATTCTTCCTATAAAAGTTATGTCTAAATTAGGGTTATTACCTATGAAATTTTCTCTAGAACCTATAATATGAATTTTTAAATCTATATTTTATATGAAATTAGCTAGATTCATTGTATAACTAAAGGCTATGTATATTAAAAAACTATTAATTTAAGTCTATTTCAATTATTTATGTAATTGTTAAATATTTGATTATAGAAGACAAGAAAAGCTTTTTCCAAAACCTAATTAGAATTCTTATTCCTACAATGAGTAACCCTAGATACATTAATCTTTTATTAGTATTTAGGAGTTGCCTTTCAATTTGTTTAGAGAATAATATAAAGGCTTATTTTAGTTATACTAAATCAGTTTAAATTATATAATTGTGTTGGCCTCTAAGAATTTATCCTTGAATTACATTTGATATCTATATTAAATTGGATGCTTATTATTTATTTCAATAACTTATCTTTTATTAGGATTTGTTCTATTAAGGAATCTGTCTAGTATTCCTGAATATTATTTATCATTTCTATAAGAGTGTATAGGAGTGTGTTGGAAAAGTTTATGAAAATAATGTGAAAGTAAAGGAATAAGTTTATTTAAGATAATAGAAATAGTTATAATAAAAATAATTTTTCCTTCAAAAAGTTTGCAAAGCTGATACATCCTAATTACTTCTCATGGAATGTTCTGTCTTAGAGAACTTAATCTAGTTTATTTTCTAAATATAAAATTTCATTATCTAAATTTTAGATTTTGTTAAAAGTTAAATTTTGTGTTTTTTAAATACTTTCAAGTAACTCTGAAAGTTAATATACTAACTTTATTTTTATTGTTATAAGCTAAATTATTATTTTCACCGTCAAAAAACTAAAAGGGTAATCAGAAATTAAGAATTAAGTATACAATAATACTTTACTCAAAATTTTTGGTATTTAAAAAATATTATAAAATTTGAGTATATAAAGGGTTTTAGAGTAATTTCAGAAATAAAAGGGCAATTCCCCCTTTTTCTTTTCCAACACGTACGTGAGTTACTAGAAAGAAGTGCAAATTCACATTCAAAAACCCAAAACCCTAAAATCAGATAGAAACCCTCAAAATATCTCTCGCTCTGAACAAACACAATGGATTTGCAACAGAGCGACTTCGATCGCCTCTTGTTCTTCGAACACGCTCGTAAAACCGCAGAAGCCGAATACGCCAAGAACCCTCTCGATGCTGATGTTCGTAAATTTTTCTCATTTTTTTTTTCTCAGATTCGTCGTTTCCATCGAACTCCGAAATGTTTTTCTTGGAGGATCCGTTCATGTTTGCTATATTTTGATTTTCGTCGCTATCAATCTATTATTTCGATTTTCGTTATTTTTTTTTTTTGTTTTGTTATGTTTCCGTGTGAATTTGTTGTTTTAGATTGGAAAAATGGAATTTTTGTGCAATTGTTGGGAAAATTAGTCGTTTTTTGGTTTGATAATCTCTGCAGAACTTAACAAGATGGGGTGGTGCTCTATTAGAGTTGTCTCAGTTTCAGACTTTTCCCGAATCGAAGAAAATGACCCAAGGTACTGCTAATTCTCTGTGCCCTAGGTTTTTATTTTTTTTTTTAATGTAATTTATTTTAGTTTAATTAAAGGAAGTTTGCTATATTATTTTTTTCATAAAAAACCATATATATATGTATGTATTTTGAAATATTCACTTTCGATAGTTTTCTTTGAGTTTGTTTCAACATTTACAAACTAATCTGAAACTGGCCAAAATCTAAAATCTGATTAAAATCAAAAGCCATTTTCTAGTCATTTCTCTTAAACCTGATGGCTCTTTTTGAAAGGTAATTTTTATGACTGTAAACAAGCATAAATTAACTTCTGCATTTTCTAAAAATCTCATGAAAACAATAGATAACTATTTTACATCAGAATCTTGTTTTGAATATGTAAGAAATGTGCCCTAAGTTATTTGTTTGAACTTTAATTTATCAAAGTCGGGGTGGGTATTAAGGTTTTGAGTGGAGCTTTTTCTGAATTTTCGTACTTTCTTTTTTTTTACTGGATTTGCAGAGGCTATATCGAGGCTGGAGGAGGCACTTGCAGTGAATCCCAAGAAGCATGACACTCTTTGGTGCCTGGGAAATGCTCACACTTCGCAAGCATTCTTGATTCCAGACCAGGAAGAGGCGAAGGTTTATTTTGATAAGGCAGCTGAGTACTTTCAGCAAGCTGTTGATGAGGTAATTATGTTGGCTCAGTGTCAATGACAGTCTCAGTGATGTGTTGTGGGAAGTATTTTGCTTTTAAAAATAATAATGTGTAATTGAGTAGTTTTGTTTTATATAGGATCCTTCGAATGAACTCTACCACAAATCATTGGAAGTGGCTGCTAAGGTATGTTTTTGTGTTGTATAGGATTTTATGATATTATCATGTTTTGTTAAGTGTTCCCCTTGTCATCCGTTTTGTTTTGGAAGCACAATTTAATATGGAAATGGCTTTTGCAATTTCGTTCAACATCTGTTATGATTACCTTTTTCATCTGTTTTGTGTCTTGGTTGAGAAAAATAAGAAATATATTTGGATTTTAAAGTTTTTCTTATACCTTGTCTTTTTATCTGAATGATTTTGCAACACTAACCTGGTGGGATAAGACTGTTGCTGTTGCTTTTAAAACTCTGAATATGGTGCCCGGCAAATATTATGCAGTTATTTGTAAAATGGATTTGATATCTGTATTTATGCATGAAAGTGTAAAACTGCCTTGACTTGTGGATTGTGAATATATCCATGTATGCCAGAACTGCATTGATTCTATTCATGTGATTTGATCCAATTCAAAAGGCTGTCAATATAGATAAAACAGAATTGTTTTGGGTCAGTTGCACCAAAATTGTACGAGATTTGCATTTAGCACATTATGTGCACAAATCTTGCACCAGCTGGTTGCATCTTTTACCCAAAAAAACCAACTGTGAGTGTTGTTGTGTCGTGTTTTCTAATGTCCTGGGCATGTATAGACTGTGTAGTACAATCTATATATGCTATCTATAATTCTATATCAAGAATTCGCTACAATTTTGAAGTTCATATTTCAGTTTGTCAACTACGTAATGTGATGTTTGGCTTTAAAATGTTAGTGGCTAGATGTTGAAATATTTGGGGTGTAAGTGGATTGGCCCAAACCTGTGAATCCATCCAACCCAACCTAACCAAATTAAATTTTAGTGGGTTGGGTTGGGTCATCAGGTTGAATCGGATTTAAAGTCATTTACTCAATTATAAACAGGTTGGATCACAGGTTCATGAGTTTTCAACCCAAGGGACCTAACCCAACCTATTTTAATAAAAGAATATGATGTAATATTTTTATTATTTTTGCTAATTTAGTATGCTGTATCATTTCATTTGATGATTTAAAAATCGTTTCATTTGATGATTTTGAAAACCACCAATTTAGTATGCATCTAATAGCAGGCCATTTGAGGTTGTGGCAGCCAGTATCTCACTGTATCTGAGATGCCTGAAAATCCCCCTATTTTTTGACTGCTACTTCCCATATTTAGTTTTTGGATTAATTACTTATTTAGTTGATATAGTTTCACAAACTTTCTCTTTTAGTCCCTATAGTTTAAAAGTGTTTTTTTAGTCCCTATATATTTTAATTCTCTTTTAGCCCTTCCATCTAAAATTATGTATCGATATTAAGTAACTTGATGATGTATTGTTTATTGATCTGTTGAATAAAAATGAATTACTTAACATTGTTATGTAATTTTTGACTATAGATATTAAAAGGGAATTAAAATGTCAAGTATAGGGACTGAAAGAGAATTTAAATGTAAAATGTAAGGACTGAAAATGCCACTTTTGAACTATAGGGGACTAAAAATGCCACTTTTAAACTAAAGGGACTAAAAGGTAACGTTTGTGAAACTACAAAGACTAAATAGATAATTAAACCTTAGTTCTTTTTTGGTCATTATGGTCTCCTCTAAGTCCAAACGATTTGAAGAACTCACACTAGCCATTCCCTTGTATCCTTATTGCTTCCTCTGTCTGCATCCCAAACATTTTCTAGCCAAGGCTCTTCTTACTGGAACTGTTCCTGACCAATGTCACTTTCTGGTGAGCTTGCAACCTACACTAGGCAGCAACCAACATTGAAGCTAGTTCCTGCTTCTAGGAAGGTAAAGGGAGTTTGTACAATACGAAGAGGAAGATGATGTAGTGATTAACTGAGGAAGAACACATCTACAGAAATGGAAAAGAAAGTGAGATTTTATTGAATTGAATGTAAAGACTGGTTAATAGGAGGGCTCTCCTCCATAGGTTTCTTCTTCCCAAAAAGGTTTCTCCTTCACAAAGGATTAACCACAAGCATATACCTTGCTAGTCAACTGGTTTCTGCTTGTGGCTTTGTTATAGGTTAAGAATTTGAGTTTGTTTATGTTTCATGAATTGAATTAGACTATTTTTTGTAGCTGATCTGTTCCCTTTTTCTTATTTTTTTTTTCTTTTGTCTGTCCTATGGTGTTTTTGCATGCTTCCTTTAGCCCTTCACTTTTATTTCTGGAATATTCTTTCTTTCCATTAAAAATAAATGGTGCACCTACTTGTTCTCAGACTGGCTACTGGGGTCAATTCAATTACCAATATATTTTTTTTTCAGGCTCCTGAGCTGCATGTAGAAATCCATAAGCATGGATTTGGTCAGCAGCAGCAGGCAGCGGCAGCAGCTGGATCTTCTACTTCTTCTTCGGGTACAAAGGTAATACTTGAAAGATTTTGTTGTTGTCTTTATCTGATTATTTTGTGTCAGGTTTTTGTAGTTAATGTGTTTTGCATATATTTTTCAGACTCAAAAGAAAAAGAAGAGCAGCGATCTGAAATATGACATATTTGGATGGGTAATTCTGGCAGTTGGCATTGTTGCATGGGTGGGATTTGCGAAATCGCACCTGCCGCCGCCACCACCACCGCCTCCTAGATAAGTGAAGCCATTTGATTTGATCTGTGATAGCATCATTTTTATTATTGAAAATGATTTGATTTGGGTCACCGCTGTTTATTTAGTTTTTGACAGTAGTAATGTTTGTCATGGTGTAGTAGCCATTGGCTTATCTTATCTTTATCCAACACACTAAATTTTATCCTACTGTGGGTTGAGCAGTTAAATATGTCCGGCTTAGATCTTTGCTAGTATAATGCTATCTGCAAAATCAAAAACATTGCGATCACCCAAGTATTTGAATATAATAAGAATTTTCCTCTTAAGATTTCGGTTTTTTCATCAATGGCTCAACTCAATTGAGCCCTTATTTGGTGGGCAGTTACTTATCTATTGAAGTCGTGGTATGATTTTGCATTGTGTTCCCTATACCTCGTGATTGTCACACTTGGTACGTTTGGTTTTATGCTTCGAGTCTTTAAATCATGATTTCGACTGAAATATTTAGAAATCCTATTATTTTTTGCGTATATTTTAGTTTTCATATGCTAAACAAGAAAACTTGGTATTGTTACCCTTTATTTATTTTGACCACTTAATGTGAAAGAATGGTTTAACGTTGTAGTGTCCTGCGACATGGAAATGTAGTAAAGTAATCTTCAATATACAAATACATAATATACATTTAAGATTGATAGGTTAATTACTCATTAGACTGAGATATGTTACGCATCTGAAGAACAAAATTGAAAAGCCAATACAAGTATCTTACCATGGCAGACATAAATGCAAATATGTTTAATGGGTACTGTCAGCATAAAATAAAATATTCAACCTTGGAATTGAGCAGTTAAGTTGAACATGAATCCATCCTCGTTTTAGCGCACGTCTTGGAATGATTATCTTTTTCAGATTTAGCTTTTTTTTTCTTCTGTTCAATAAAAAATTGTTTGAAATAATAGTTTAAATTTGTAAACTAGTTTTTTTTTTTTGTTAATTTTTTTTTATAATTTTTACTACATAAAATCTTGTTTTTTAATATTCAAATAAAATTAATTAGTTTCTAATTAGCTTTCATAGATTTATTCAAATTAAATTAAATTTTGATTATAATCAATTATATATATATATATATATATATAATCAATTAATAAAATAATATACTTTTATTTCAGAATTTTATTGTTCAAAGAAATCAACCATTTAGGATTTGAATTTATAATTACTTTACAATAACAAACCTATAAGTTGTATAATTACAAACAATGAAAAGGATGAAATAACACAGGTTAGTTAACTTTCCCACACAATTTTTTATTCAATTCTATTTACATTTTTTCTACCTTTCATTATTCCCCATCTCTCTTTCAATTTTTACACTTTTCTAATTCCTTCTTTCTAGATTTACTGATGTATTCACATGGCTCATTTCATTTTTATATAATTAAATTTTTATATTGAAACAAACGCGTTTAGTTATTCAAGGTCTTTAAAAATATAAAGGAAGTTAGGATATTCAAGCAGAAAAAGCATATTTTGTTATGTTGCAATTATTTTTTATTTAATTAAAATATTCACAAAATTTGTATTATTTATACGTCATAAAAAAATATTTTGAATAATTTAGAATCTAAATTAATTAATGTAGAAAAAAGTTATTAAAATCAAATACTAATTTAAATTATTTTTTGTTAATAATGACGAATGAGTGCTCCAATCTATCATAAAAAATTAAATTATTATTTTATATTCATTAAGACTTATATAAAATAGGTAGTTATAGATTTTCAGTATTATCTTCACCTGATATGAAAATGCACTAAGTTACTAATTATTAAGTTATTTATTTCTTAACATAATTGTGCAATACTGCATTAGTTAATCAAAGTTTATTAGTTTCTGTACCGGGCTGGATGAAGAGGTGCCGGGCTGGGGTGAGTTGCCGAGCTCATCCCAGTAAAGGCCGGGCTCATCCCACATACCCCGGTCAGGATGGGACAACTGACATGGACTCAACCTACCTATCCCATCAACAATACCCATTCCCTGATATTCTGGGATTTATACGTAAGACAGTATGATCACCGGGATTTACGGACCTAACGTAATCATAAGATTTTCCCCCATAATGCTCATAAAAGAGGACATTGAATCAACAGAAAGAACACTAATATTCATTCTTACATACAATACACTCCAGCAACGAGGGAACCCACCCCTCCGTCACTCGAAATACAGAGGGCCGAGTAGAGCTCGGACATCCCAAAAACCCCGTAAGAACATTTGGCGCCCACCGTGGGGCGAGATAATCCCTTATCCCACCACCACAACTTCATTCTCAACCTCTAAAGGCTTTCAGATCACACTCAAGTTCCTTTAATTTGAACAAGATGGTTTATACGCGCAACCACTCTAGCGCCACGGTGGATCCCGCCGTGGCAGACCTCATACAATCAAGTATAGATTCTGCCTTGGCTGAGGCACAGGAAAGAATGGAGGCTCGCATGGAGGCTTTGCGAGTCCACAATCGAGAGACTGAAAGGGCTTTGCAGAGTACACAGGCGAGCCTAGCCGTTCTTCAACAACAGAGAGAGGCGGATCTCTTGGAGTTACAGACTTTGCGATAAAAGAACCAAGAGACAAATGGTAGAACTCCTCTTGGTCTTAATCAGGATGAGGAACCAAGACATAGGGAGGAGTCTAGATCTAATTCACGCGCTGGCCCCAGTCAACCCCGAAACGCTGAAGAGGATAGATATGAAAGAGGTTCGGCAACGCAGAATGCAGATTCTGGTATTCGAGTTTGGCCAAACGCATCCCCGGCTAGCGCTCATGGTCGAGCTCGGCAGCATGTCTCTCCAGGTGCGCCCACCAACCTTGGGAGCTCGTCCGGACATGTTCCCCACAGTCGAGCTCAGCCGTTCACAGACCTAGGCCCCCCTCGCGCACCAGGATGGGGCAATGTATGGAATCTCCATCCCTTCATCCCGGCTATTCTATCTGCCCGGGTCCCTGAGTCCTGGAGGTGGCCATCTTAGGATAAGTACGAGGGGACCACAGACCCAGTAACTCATGTACGAGCTTTCCTCACCCAAGCTTCTATGACAGTAGAGGATGACTATGTGCTTTGTCGGATGTTTCCCTCTACTTTGAAGGGGATAGCACTGGACTGGTACTTCTCACTCCCTCCTCTGTCCATAGACTCATTTGATTCTCTGTACCATCATTTCCAGGCTCGTTTTGCTGATGCCATGCCGACACCGACTACATCGTTGTCCCTTCATCATCTTGTGCAAGGAGAAAAGGAATCCCTCAGGGATTATATGTCTCGCTTTGCCTTGGCATGCCGGAATATCCCTGATCTTCATCCCGCCGTAGCACTACACTCCATACAGGCCGGGCTCAACCCTGGCCCCTTCTCGGACTCTCTTTTTGCTGAACCGCCAATTGACATGAACGACCTTCGTTCCAGAGCTGCCCACTTCATGAGTATAGAGGAAAACTCAGCTGCTAAACGCAGAGCCCGAGAGCAGGGTCTCCCACCCAAACAAAAGGAGCCCTCTTCTTCTCGTCGGCCAGAGTCAAAGAAGGAGCGACGTGCCAGTACGTACACCTCATACACCCCTTTGAATGCTTCTCGAGAAAGAATCTTTAGGGAAGCCTGCGCACTTGAACTGGTCCACCGCCCTAAGGCTTCTCAGTCTCCCACCAACGCTGATCCGACCAAGCAATGTGCCTATCACCAAAACACAGGGCACACCACAGAAGATTGTCGTCAAGTGCGAGACTTGATAGAGCGACTTGTAAGATCGGGTGAGTTAAGGAGGTTCGTTCAAGAGGAGCAGAAGCACCCAGAAAAGTATGCTGGGCCGAGTTACAAGACGAGACCCCGGGACTCAGAGCGTGATCCCCGGGATAGCCAGAATAAGCGTAGAAACAGAGGTTGGGGTAAAGAAGCCGACCAGAACCCAGATAAAGTGAAGGGGACCATCAATACAATTGCTGGAGGATTTGCAGGGGGAGGAGCGACGTCGTCATCCCGGAAAAGATACGCAAGAAGCGTTAATCATATAGGGACTCCCAAGAAAAGAATGTTGCCCCCCATCACTTTCTCTAACGCCGACTTCAGCATAGATGACCCCGACCAAACTGATCCCATGGTCATCTCGTGTACCATAGCCAACTGGCGAGTGCGCAAGGTGTTGATAGACCAGGGCAGCTCGGCCGATGTGCTATATTGGTCGGTGTTCAAACAGCTCGAGATTCCTGAATCCATGATCAAGCCATACCCCGAGCCCCTGCTCGGATTTGCTGGAGAAAGGGTCCACTCCCGTGGATACATTGACCTTCTTACCACGTTTGGTGGAAGTGATGCCTATAAAACAGTGGAGGTAAGATATATATTGATTGACGCCGATACCTCCTATAACGTCATCATTGGAAGGAGAACCCTAAATCAGCTGGGTGCCATTGTGTCCACCCCACACATGGCCATGAAGTTCCCTGATGACAAGGGAAAGATAGTTACTGTCAAGGCCGACCCGAAGACAGCTCGAGTATGCTACGCTCGTAGTTTAAAGGTCGCGCCTTATTCCATCAAGAAAGAAGAAAGAAGACCGACTTCGAACATTTGCTCTGTCCACAGTAGTACCGACGAACTGTTGGATATGGATCCTAGAGCCGAGTTTGAAGAGGGAGCGCCCCTCTTTGCCGAGCCCTTGGGACCATTACAACTCGGCAAAAAGACCGGTCAGGTAACCAAGGTCGGCTCTTCTATGCCGACCTCTTCTCTCCAGGACGTGATAACCACCTTGCATGAAAATGCCGATCTCTTTGCGTGGAAGCCGGCCGACATGCCAGGTATTGACCCAAATTTGATGTGTCACAAACTTACATTGCTTCCCCATGCTCGGCCTGTAGCACAACGAAAAAGAAAGCTAGGCGAGGAGCGCCGCCTAGTGGTTCAGAAAGAGGTCAGCAAACTCTTGGATGCAGGTTTCATCCGAGAAATTATATATACCACTTGGCTAGCCAATGTGGTAATGGTTAAAAAATCTAACGGCAAGTGGAGGATGTGCACTGACTATACTGACCTGAATAAAGCCTGCCCCAAGGATACTTATCCATTGCCTAGCATAGACCGTTTGGTGGACAGCACGGCCGGGTATGAAACATTCAGTTTCATAGATGCGTATTCTGGGTACAATCAGATACCGATGTATCCCCCCGACGAGCCGAGCACTGCATTCATGTCGGACACTGCCAACTATTGTTACAAAGTTATGCCTTTCGGTCTCAAGAATGCAGGGGCTACTTATCAGAGAATAATGGATAAGGTCTTCAGCGCTCAAATCGGTCGTAACATGGAGGTCTACGTGGATGACATGGTAGTAAAGTCCAAAACCCATACTCAACATGCCTCCGACCTTAGGGAAATATTCTCCGAGATACGCCGACATCAAATCAGGTTAAACCCGGAAAAATTCGCTTTTGGTGTTGGAGGGGGGAAGTTCCTTGGTTTCATGATCTCACAAAGGGGAATAGAGGCCAATCCTGACAAGTGCACGACCATCACCAACATGCCGAGTCCGACGTGTCTGAAGGACTTGTAGAAACTGAATGGCCGTCTGGCTGCTCTATCTCGGTTTCTGCCCAACCTCGCTGAGCAGAGCAAGCCCCTCTTCGCATTATTGAAACGAGCAGCCCGCTTTGAATGGAACGAAGAATGTGCGTCCGCGTTTGACAAACTGAAGGCTCAAATAGCCTCACTGCCGACTTTGACTAGTCCTTCGCCTGAGTTGCCTTTGTATGTGTACTTGGCAGTTTCGGAAGTGGCCATCAGCTCGGTCCTGGTCAAAGAGATTGACAGGGTACAAACCCCGGTCTACTTCGTGAGTCGAACACTCCAACTGGCTGAAACCAGATACCAAACAGTGGAGAGGCTGGTACTAGCCCTTGTTTTCACCGCTCGTCGTTTGAGGCATTATTTTCGCAGCCATGATGTGATTATAAGGACAGACTACCCCATCAGGCAAATATTACAGCGACCTGATCTCGCTGGTCGCATGACGGCTTGGGCCATGGAGTTGTCCGAGTTCGGCCTGAAGTTCGAACCCCGAGGTCCCATGAATGCTCAGTTCCTGGCCGAGTTCCTTACTGAGTTACCCGAACTTGGCAACGGTGACCCCACCTGGACTCGAGAGTTGATGGCTCTTCCAACAAAAAAGGGAGCGGAGCTGGAGTCATTCTTGAAGGACCGGACAATATCATATTGGAGCAAGCGATACGCTTCTCCTTCACAACCTCTAATAATCAGGCCGAGTATGAAGCCCTGCTTGCCGGTCTTAGGCTAGCCCGGGATATAGGTGTGCGGCACCTGAAATGCCTAAGTGACTCCCAGTTGGTCACCTCTCAGGTTAAGGAAGAGTACCAAGTGAACGAGCCTCTCTTGCAACAGTATTATCACAGGGTGAAAGATATGCTCTCCAATTTTGCCAAGTTCGAGATTATCCATGTCCCACGCGAACGAAACGATAGAGCTGACATCTTGTCTAAGCTGGCTAGTTCTCGTCAAGGAGGACAACACCACTCTATCATCCAAGAGATACTCGTCTCTCCGAGCTGGGATAAGGATGAGGTATATTCGGTCAGTACAGAGCCGGGCTCGTGGATGACCCCGATCGTATCTTACCTCCAAGATAATGTTGTACCCGAAGACAAAAATGAGGCTCAAAAGCTGCGCCGGCAAGCCTCTTATTATATCATGAGGGACCAAGAGTTGTTCCGAAGAGGCTTCTCAACTCCTTTGCTCAAATGTTTAACTTCGGAGCAAGCTCAGTATGTGATGGAGGAGCTCCATATAGGCATATGCAGCATGCATTCCGGAGCTAGGAGCATGGCAGCCCGGTTGATTCGAGCCGGATACTATTGGCCTACCATGAAAAAAGACGCCAAGGAATATGTTAAGCGTTGTAAAAAGTGCCAGGAACATGCTCCCTTACCAGCAGCTCCGCCGACCGAGCTTCACCTCGTCTCTTCACCGTGGCCCTTTGCCTTGTGGGGAATGGACATTCTCGGACCATTCCCACCTGCACAAAGACAGACAAAGTTTTTGCTCGTAGCCATCGACTACTTCACCAAGTGGATTGAGGCCGAACCTGTAGCGACCATTTCAGCAAGACAAGTCCAAAAGTTTGTATGGAGGCAAATTGTTTGCAGGCATGGTATACCTTATGGGTTGGTTACTGACAATGGAAGACAGTTCACAGATTCCACATTCGAGACCTTCCTATCTCAGCTCAGCATTCAACACCGAGCCTCGTCAGTAGAACATCCCCAAACCAATGGGCAAGCCGAAGCGGCCAATAAAGTCATCCTCAGTGGGTTGAAGAAAAAGCTCGACCTCATAAAGAAAGACTGGGCAGAAGAAATACCAAGTGTGTTATGGGGGTACCATTGCACTCCCCAATCTTCCACCAACGAATCACCATTTCGTCTCACTTATGGGTTTGACGCCATGATCCCAGTAGAGGTGGGTGAACCCTCATGGAGGAGGTTGACCTTTACCCCCTCAGATAATGAGACCGCCCTCAGGGAGGAGCTCGACTTTATTGAAGAAGTGCGGGAAGAAGCTAAAGTAAAGGAGTTAGCCACGAAGTTAAGAGCAGCCCGTCGCTATAATTCCCGGGTTAGAGAGCGATCATTTGTTCCAGGTGACCTCGTATGGAGGAAAACCGGGGACGCCAGACGAGACCGAGCTCATGGCAAGTTGGCGGCCAATTGGGATGGCCCCTTCCGCATCCTTGAGGCCCATCAAAATGGAGCCTATAAATTGCAAGAGATGGGGGGACGCCTAATTCCTAGTACTTGGAACGCTAGCCATTTAAAACCGTATTTTAGTTAACTTTCTTTACTTAAATTTATTGTCGGCTTGCATATTGTTAAGTTTATCATTTAGATGTACTCGGATTAGCCTTCAATGAAAGGAAATTTCAGCTGTCAATCGTTTTTATTCCGTACTTGGCGGCTACCGAGTTAAAGGAGACATCGCGTCCCTTTACCATTCTTTACCGTACTCGGCGCTACCGAGTTAAAGGAGACATCGCGTCCCTTTACCATTCTTTACCGTACTTGGCGGCTACCGAGTTAAAGGAGACATCGCGTCCCTTTACCAGTCTTCACCGTACTCGGCAGCTACCGAGTTAAAGGAGACATCGCGTCCCTTTACCATTCTTTACCGTACTCGGCGGCTACCGAGTTAAAGGAGACATCGCGTCCCTTTACCAGTCTTCACCGTGCTCAGCGACTACCGAGTTAAAGGAGACCGCGTCCCTTTACCATTCTTTACCGATTCGGCGCTACCGAAAGTTAAAGGAGACATCGCGTCCCTTTACCAGGTCTTCACCGTACTTAGCGGCTACTGCCGGTCTTCCGGGTTAAAGGGAGACATCGCGTCCCTTTACCATTCTTTACCGTACTCGGCGGCTACCGAGTTAAAGGAGACATCGCGTCCCTTTACCAGTCTTCACCGTACTCGGCAGCTACCGAGTTAAAGGAGACCGCGTCCCTTTACCATTCTTTACCGTACTCGGCAGATACCGAGTTAAAGGAGACGACCAGTTGGAAGTCGGTCACACGATTCGCTGAGTTCGATCCTAAGACCCGTTGAAGGTCGGCTAAGGATTTATTAATACGATAAAGCGACCCAAGTAAAAGCAAGACGGGCAGTGAGAAAAAGGGTAAAATAAATAACTGCATTAAAATAGAAAGTATTCGGCCCAAAGACCTTCATTACAATTCAAGACCGACCTTGAAGGCCGGCCGCAAAAATAAAAGCATTTACGCTAAGTCTACCAGCTTCCCGTCAACCACATCCTTGAGCTCATCAAAAGAGTCGGGGTCAAGAGCGGGAGCCATGAGACATGCTTGGCGAACAGCGCGGTCGAAGCCCGTGTTGAAGGTTGTCACCACGGCATCTTCCATTCTGTCCACTGTAGCTTTGAGGTCTTCATTGGACTTCTCAACTTTCTCAAGCTTGCTCGTGATGACCCCAAGCTCTTCCTGCAGCTGGACAACCTTTAATTCAGCAGATGTAGCCCGGTCCTCGGCCGAAGACACCTTACCTTCAAGCTCTTCTTGGATAACCTTATTAGTAATGAGCTCCTGCACTAGCTCATCTTTGGCTGTTAGGGCAGCGGCAAGATTCTGCTCGGCCTGCTCCCTCTCCTTCTCGGCCCTTTCCTTCTCCGACCTCAGCTTGTCGGCCTCCACCCCCTAGGAAACTAATCGGGTAGCGAACTCAGATTCGCGCAGAGCAGAGGCATTTTCCAGCTCCGCTACCCGACCTTGAAGCTCGGCCGCACGATCAGCATACTTCTTGGCATGGCGAGTGATGGCCAACAGCCGAGCTAAGAGCACCTCGGCCCCATCCAAACTTTCCCTAACCCCCACCGCATCTAACGGGGGAGCATCGTATGGCGGGAAGGGATTTTCAAGTTTTACATGGTCTCCCCGGATGGACGAGTCCCACAGCGATTGCCCGGGAAGGACATCAGCCATTATCTGCTCAATGCGCGGCTCGGTGCCCTCCTTGCTGCACCATGAAGCCCCAAGAGGGAGCTTGGCAGAAGTCTTTACGGATGGAGCCGGGGCAAGTGAAGGAAGTGAGGCCTCCGCGTCTGCCACAGTCGAGATGGCCATAGGAGCCGGGGTGGTTGAAGTAGGAGCCGGGGTGGTTGAAGTTGGAGGAGCCGATGTGTCCTCAATATGGGGAATGACGGCGAGAGTTGACGTATTCTCGGTCACCTCAACTCTTCCCCTTTTTGTAGCCTTAGAAGGGCCCTCCTCCCATGGTCTTTTGGCTGGGGTGGGTGCAGAAGGAGAATCAATGGCCGGGCTTATTTCCTCGACCGGAGGAGCCAGCTTGAGAACTCCAGAGGACGGAATTGGACCACCCCGAATTTTTGCACCCGCACGCAAGCGGCGAGCTTGAAGGATACGTGTGAGCTCGGTGTTATCTGCCATTAGTCCTGCAATAAGACAAAGAAGGTACCATGTTAAAAATGCCAATCAATAATAAGATCAAAGATTTGTCAAAGGTTATTACCTAGGAAGTGCTGGTAAGGATTCTCTTGCCGAGCCGAGTGAATCGAGCTGTTTGCTCGTCCGAGGCAAGAGGGGAGGCTATCTAAGACTTGGATAATATTTAAACCGCAGAGGACAAGTTCTCCTCGGAAATTTTGTATATTTATGAGGTAAACACCAGTATAGTGGATACCTCGGCGACAGATCTTCCTTTAAGAAAAGGGCTTTGACGACATGGTTATTGATTGGGGATAGCTTGAAGAACTTCTCCTTAAAATTCTTGTATGACTCAGTGTAAGGAGTGAGTAGCCCTTTAGCACGGGCACTTCTCAAAGATGCCCAACCGACCTTGCGGCCGCACCTCAGTTGATGATAGTAAAGGAAAACACGAGAGCTCGGCCTGAGGCCGAGCAACTTACATAAAATTTGAAAAGCACGAAGAAAACCCCAACTGTTAGGGTGCAGCTGACTAGGGGCTACATTCAAAAAAGAAAGCACCTCGGTCTCGCAACGGTTTAAGGGAAAGGCTATGTCAAACTCTTTGAACATATACTCGTATACCGAGATGGCATACCGACCGCTTATAAGAAACCGATTATGAACCCTCTGATGAGGCTTACATACACGACACATAACCCCATCCTCAAAATCCTCTCCTATGATGGCATACTTGTCTACTATGGCTAGGACACTCTCCCTAGTGGTAAGGCAAGAAGCCCGATTAGATACTTCCGCTAAGAGCCACGAAAAGTCGGGCTCTTCAGCGGGAATGGGAACGAAGAGATCGACCCCCCTGGTCGATCTCGCTACTCCCTCCTCGGCATCACCAGGAAGGATGTTTCCTACGTCAGCTACATCCGTAGCGACTTCGACCTCTCTCACCTCAATCTCAACAGGGGAGATTTCGGCGATATCGGCAGATTGTACCTCGGCTCCATCAAAGGGAACCTCGGTAGTGGAAGGAAGTCCCGATCTGAGATCGGTCTCCTCTGTGGATACTTCAATGGAGGAAGTCCCCATTGATTCGGGTTCAGAACCCGTGACAGTAGGAAGAAACTGACTCTCTACACTACGGGTAGCCGAAGAATGTGAGGAAGAAGACATACCTATTGAAGAGAAATGGACGCGAGACTATGAAGGGGAATAACTTGGAAGAAAGGAGGAGAATCCTGCGAGTGAGGGAAAAACGCGAAGGGAGCAAGAGAGAACTCTGAGAGTGAAAAAGAAATGCGAAGAAGAGAAAGAAGTGAGAAACAAAGGGGCAAAAAACGCTCAAAAGGGGAAGAAAAGAGCGTTACCGGAAGAGTAACAGTTAGGCCCATCACTGCAACGGCCCGTTACCTAAACTCGAGGCCCATCCGTTGCATTTAATGAAAAATTAAAACGAAAAATTTAAATAAACATTAATTAAGGAATATCAACCGTCACGGGACTCCTACTCATGAACCTCGACCTACCAAGTACAACTCATGACCAATAACTTGGACATGAGCTCGGGGGGCTGGTGTACCGGGCTGGATGAAGAGGTGCCGGGCTGGGGTGAGTTGCCGAGCTCATCCCAGTAAAGGCCGGGCTCATCCCACATACCCCGGTCAGGATGGGACAACTGACATGGACTCAACCTACCTATCCCATCAACAATACCCATTCCCTGATATTCTGGGATTTATACGTAAGACAGTATGATCACCGGGATTTACGGACCTAACGTAATCATAAGATTTTCCCCCATAATGCTCATAAAAGAGGACATTGAATCAACAGAAAGAACACTAATATTCATTCTTACATACAATACACTCCAACAACGAGGGAACCCACCCCTCCGTCACTCGAAATACAGAGGGCCGAGTAGAGCTCGGACATCCCAAAAACCCCGTAAGAACAGTTTCTAATGGTGAAACATCTTGTATAGACGGTGTTGTCGTTGATCAGCAACAAGGTGGACTCAATTAGAGTATCATTCTTTCTTTTCTTGAGACAATCTTTCTTCCAATGACTTGATTCCTTGTAGTAATTGCAAATATCCTTTTTATTTACCTTGCCTTTTTTTTTTTTTTTTTTTTATATCAAATTGGGTTCAATTTAAAACTATTTATAATTTTGGGTTATTTTAAACAGATGCACCAAGCTGTAGGCGTATTTAACGAACTAAATGCAAAAAGCGTTCAGCCGATAGATGCTTTCAATCATGATTGACTCAACATTAGATGCGTATTGGTTATTAAGTTTATACTTAGATAACTTGTTTCGTGCACCATCCAACACCATCAAGAAATCTCATGAAACAACCAATTAAATGGGTTGGTGCTAGACATTTGGGCGCGTCCAATGTTGAGTTAGTCATTGTTAAAAAGCGCCAAATGGCGAGCGTATCTTGCATTTAGCTAACTAAATGTGTCCACAACTTGGCCGCGCACGTTTAAAACGGACCTAGAATTGTAAATAATTTCAAGTCGAACCTAATTTGGTAAAAAAAACATATGGATCCTTTACCCTTTCTTTGGTGTGTGTAGGCGCGCATCAACTAGGCATTGTGTTTGTTTCTTGGTGGATATTTGATTTATAATTGAGTGTTTGATCTTAAGGAAAGTCTTGATTAATAAGTGAGGGTTGGTTTGCTTAAATATGGAAGAATCAAATTTTTTATTAAGCAAAATTTTCTTATGCGAAATTGAAAATAAGAAAACATAAGGAAGAAATTTGGATTATGGTTTAAAATATTTTCACAAAATCTTACTTATGCATAATTAATCTTCTTAAAGCAAACTAAAATTTCAAAGGGTTCTAAAAAGATGAGCTTTTATACTAGAAGTTTAGGTTATACACAAATAGATATAAAAAAAAAAATTGCTTTAATTTGTCTTTAATTTGAAATTATGTCCACTTAATCAAGTTTCCACAATATCTTTTCAAGAGATAATTATTCTTTTTTCAAGTCGCCAAACAATTACTGTCACAAATAATTTACAAGTATTTTTCATAGACAAGCATGTTTAGATTTAACACAATAATATTTGTTCAATTTGGATAAAACTAACACATTCAACCTTTTTGCAAAGAGTGATTTATAATGAGAATATAAGATAGTGTTGAGTAAGAAAATCAGAGTGAGGATAACAACTGTTTTCTTTTCACTTTAAAACTTCCATATTTAACTTGTATATACATTTCTACTTCAAATAATAGTTGTGAGGCTAATTTCAAGTTCCTTTATCTTGATGACTATTGTATTTTAAGATACAAACCTTTTACTCGGTTTAAAGTATCAGAATATGGATAGGTTTCTTGTCATATGTCTCGAACATTCACTGTTCAAGTACCAGCTGGAAGCCCTTTGCCCTTTGTTAAGGATATCAACAACAAAAATAATTTATGATTTTGGTATCCAAATTTTCTTAAGTTATTTCTAGTTAGATTTCACCTTTTTTTTCTTTTGAATAAGGTGTTTTGAGGCAACCTTGGGCAGGTTAAGATGCTTTCCAGCCTTAGGCAAATTTATTTGCTTCTTACCATCTTTAACTTGTGTCTTTATCCCATACACAAATGACTTTTTACAATTCACTTTAATGTGACCTCTCTCACCATATTGTCTATACATAGACAATGTGATATTGTAAATGTTTTTATTTTCTTCCTTTAAGGAATCGAAACCTAGTTCACTTTTGTCAGAAAGCAGTATGTAGTCTTACAGATTTTAAAAGCATATTTAATTTAGAAGAGCTAGAAGTGATCTTGATCAGAGCCTGCCTGAGACTCTCATTTTTTTTCTTTAATTTTTTAATTCTAAAGAGAAAACTTGTTTTTATCAAACTTAGATATTGAAGGAATCTTATTAGGCGAATCCTTTTCAATTAATTCTTCAGTTATAACAATTAGTTTTGAAATTTCACTCAAAGCTAATTTTAGCTTGATCTTACATTTTTTTTTATTCTTCAGCTATGAAATGACAATTAGTTAGAAGAGTGTCATAAGACATCTAATTAGTATTAGAGTTTAAGTGTATGGAAGAAGGAGATGAGTTACAGTCTGAGGGATAGAAAGGTACCTTAGAGACTCAGTTGGTTCGCCATCAAACCAGTTATTTGCAATTTCTTCATCAAACGAATCATGCTTACACTGTCAAGGTTTTCCCCATGTAAGAAGACTCTTCTTCTTGTACTTCTTAAGATTTCATCTTCTCCTAATTTTAGGACACTCAACTTTGGTATGCTTTGATTTTTTGCATTCATAACATATAATCTTAGAGCTTTTCTCCTTTATGACTTTCTTTTCAGGAAGTCTTATTTCTTTCTTATTGAAGAATCGACTTCCCTTGCCTTTCTTCATCATTATCTAATGGAGGACCATCTCAAGGTACTTCTCCAAATAAAAGAATGACAAAAGCTATTCTCAAAATCATAGAAGAGGAGGTGGAAAAGGAGTACTCAAGATGGAATCAAGCACTTAAGACCAAGACTTTCACTCTAGTGTCTATTAGACCTTGTAATCTTTTATTTGAGTTGTAATTGTTCTTTTAGTTAGCTTTAGACTTTTGGTCATCTTTGTAATAGCTCATTAAAGATCATGACCTTTTTTGATCTTATCTCACAAAAGTTGAGTTGTGTCTCACGCAAGATGGTATGGTAGCAGCTTGGATGAGTCCTACCTCGCATGAGATGAGTGGTGTCTCGCGTGAGACAATGTGGCAACGTCTAGAGTGATGCCTTATTGAACTTGGCTGAAAATATAGAAAGAGAGTGAATCCTAGCCATGTGATTAGATGTCATCCAAAGGTCGAGAATACACACATGGTTTATACTTGGAGGTGTGGCTCATGCCATCTCCAAGAGTGAATCAAGACCTTTGATTCCAATCTCATCCAAGGAAGGAGGTGCACTCTTGAATAAGTTGAGTCTCTTATTCTTTGATTGCATTTACTCTCATGGTCACCCTTGGATTAGCTCACACTCATTTTAGTCTTGCTTTAAAATACTTGGTCAGAGGATAATGTAAAGAACTTTTTATCAAAATTGAATAGAATTCATCTTTCTAAGAGCTTTTCTATCATAGGCTTCTTGAGTGAACCTTGAATCTTATTATAGGAACAATTCTTTGTGACGATTCTTCAATGGAGTTTATTGGGGAGCCGTGGTGTTTTTCATTCTTTATCTCTTACATTTTTGAGTTTTCTTCTTCCTTTCAAGAGCTTGACCAAAACATCATTGGGAGTATAGGATGATTCCTATGAAAAATTGAAGATTGAGACAACTTTACTAAGCAAGCTTACATCATCATCCTCTCAAATTTCTTTGAAATCAAGGACACTTCATCATTAGACGGCTCATTACTCAAAACCAGTACGAGGAAGCTAACTTTTCTTTTTTGAAAAGACAAGTCAAATAAAAACAAAAAATGATATTTTTAGACACAAGCATGTAGAAAAGAAGTCACATTTTCAATACCGAATTCTCTTTTACTGAAAAATGTTATTGTCTTTGATGTTGATCACCCATGCAATGAGAATTAATGCTTAAGAACATTGGACACACTTCCAACAAATGGATTGAAGAAGTTAAAGTTGTTGAGTCTAATGGCTACTTCAACCTCATCATCTATGTAAAGGATGAAGATTTGAACACTATAAAGAATTGAAGAGGTTGTGTTTTAAAATCTCTATTGGAGTGTTTAGCATGAGGAGACTAAGTTCAAAGAATAATTGGGTTGTTTAGCCCGAAGAGGTTGTGTCCAAAGAATACTTGGGATAACCAGAAATTGTTAGAGTTCAAATAATAATTTTAACCTTCATTGTTATTGAAATTTTAGTTGTTGCTAAGAAACTAAAAATAATATTTGTTGTAAGGGGAACCAATATACAAACATCTTATATTGTTTAGTATTTATACTTATATTCATTTAACATTGTCTAGTTGGGATTGTTTTATCAACTTATTTGATCCTTGTGAAAACTCTTCTCATAAATTTTTTGAAAACATTCATTTACCTCATCAGACGAGATGATTTGTGTTGAAAATGAGTTTGTGAAATTTATTTTTTAACATAATTCAACTCATTTTCTTTTACACAATTCAATCCCTTTTTTAAGGATGAAAATCCTTAAAGACTTTAAGGAAAATATTTAAAGAAAAATATTTAAAAGAAAATATCCACAAAATACAAACACATCAACTATATTCATAATTTTTTTTTTCCATAAATTAACATGTCATGTCATTTTAAAATGACAATAATAACACGTGTGAATATAGTCCTAAACTATCATTTCAATTTCTACTTATAAATAGGATTCTTAATTTCATTTTCACTCTCTACTTTTACGGTTCAAACATTCTATGTTTTTTTAAAATAGGATGACTGAACCAGTAATAATTAATTTATTTTTTAAACTTATATTTTATGATATTTTAATTTCTTAAGATATCAAATTCTCGTAGCATAATATTCTTAATAAAAATTATTTAATTGTTTACATAAGTATTTGTTGAGATTTATAGTATATTTTCTCATCATCCACAAAAATAGTGAAATATTATCTCATGAAACAAATATTATTTTTTAAAATTCAAAATATAATATATTTTCATGAGAAAATTTGAAATAAAATATAAACTTTAATATTTATAATTAAACTTATTAATAAATAATATAAAAATATATATAAAACTATCATTTCTATTTTTCTAAAACTAGGTTTAAACTAGTTTAATTAATTATAAAGTGATTTTAAAAATTTTAAAATTGGTTTTATTCAATTAAATGGATATGAATATCAATCCATATTTATTTAATTAGATATGGATGGACTTGGATTGGATTGTTAAAATAATCCATGTCCAGCCTTATATCAAATAAAAGAAGACTTAGAGTAGAGAAATCACAAGAAAGTAGAGAAGACAATAAAATAATATTTACAATTGAGTACTCTTCATACAAATCCTAATTATTTAGAATATAAATCATAGCTAAATAATTATCTGAATTAACAAGAAATATATAATCTTAAAATTATAAAAAAATATGCTATACAGTAATTAATTATTTATAACCATTATAGATGAATTTAATATCTTCAGAGTTGTAATTTTTTAATTTTCTTTATATTAAATCATTCCATGCAGTACATACAGCCTGGTAAGTGCTGATACAAGTTTCTTTGTCCAATATGAAGTATGGTTTTAAATATAAATATTTTGTGTGTAATTGGTCTCTTTCTATGTGCTAGCATATGGTTTTGTGTATTGACACATACTATAGTTAGGTTGATCTGTAAAATTTATTATTATTATTTCCTGTTGTTGTTTCTTATGTCTTGTCCGTAGAGTATGAACGAAAAAGAAAAAGATTAAGAACAAAATGAAATATTGAAAAACAATATGAACCCTACATTTACTTTGTGGCTGAAACTAACAAAGTGACATAGTGACAAAGAGAACTTGTATTGGGATGATGTCATTTCTGATTGCGATTTTTACGAGTGGATACGCTAATTGCTTTAATTTTTCAAACTTTTAAATTATGGTTTGAACTTTGAGTATAGTCCAATTGGGGTGATTTTCGATTCCAAGTTTTGAAATTATTAAACAAAATTTAATTTCAATTCAGTTCTTGTTCAATTCTTTTAAAAAAAAATATTGTAAATTGAAAATACATAAAATAAATAAATTATTTCTATCGTATCTAATATTAATCGATGGCAGAATTAAGGTTTATCCCTTTTATTCTATATATTTTGTTCTATGTTTTCCTTGTCTTCATCATCCATAAATTCTAAATGTTGAAATGAAAAGATAAAAATATATTATTTAATATTTTAATATTAATATTTAATAGTTTAATTTAATATTAAAAATTAAAAATATTGATAAAAAATAGATGAAAAATTCAAAATTGATAGAAAATATAAAATAATTAAAATTTAAAATTTAAATAAATTGATGCTGTAATATCTAGTATTTACAGACAATAATATTAAGATTTATCCTTCTTCTGCTTTATATTTTCTCGTCTCATTTACGTATCTCATTCTCATTCTTATTCTTTGTCATTATTCTGTATTATTACGTGTTGAATACTGATCCAATGTTGATGTGAAAAAGTGAAAGTATATTATTTAATTTTTCAATATTAATATTTAATAATTTAATTTAATATTAAAAATTAAAAACATTAACGAAAAATAGATAAAAGATTATCATAAAAGAATTTTAGAATGACTAAAAAAATAAAATTTAAAATATTCCGCACTAAAATATAATTAAAAGAAAAAAAAGTATGGAGAGATAGGGAAGACGCACTAAAATACATATTAAAATGTCTAGAGCTTATCACATTGCTTCGGTTGGTTACGATGGAAAACATGTCTGTAAATATATATATATATATATATTGGGAGATTGGGAGATTGGGAGATTGAAACAGTGAGAGTGTGACACACTATAACAGTGGCATTACAGATTCCCTCTGTTTTGGAATTTTGTGAGGAAAATGCCAGGCCTTACAGCACCCTCTGATTACTCTCGAGACCCTCCGCGCCATCCTTCTCTTCTCATCAACTCTAAGCAACCTTTCAATGCTGAGCCACCACGTTCTGCGTTGGCTGCTTCCTACGTCACTCCTTCCGATTTCTTTTATAAGAGGAATCACGGACCTATTCCCATCGTCGATGACATTAACAAGTTCGCTTTCCCTTAACTTCAATTCCGTCTTTGCTTTGGTTTCATTTTGCACAATTCATTCCATGTCTATAATGTTTGTAATCCATCCCCTGGAGATATGCCTGTTATATGTACATAATTGGGGCATAGCTCACCTTACTTGTCAGTCTCGTAGAGTTGAGTTAGGTTTATAACTCATATTTTTAACTTGGTATCAGAGTTCATCTTAGGATTGTTTGTGGATATTGAACCCGGGGCCGATATTGATCCACTGTTTGAATAATCTCCACACTCAAGAAGTAGTCCAATCCTCCGCTTGGAGTGGTGTGTTGGAAATAAATATATGACCTGTTATATGTCTACAAGTGGAATAAAATGCTTACAAGCCAGTTTAGTAGGTTATATGCGGAAAACAATCCTCCCTTCACAAGCAGGTTTTATAGAATTGAGTTAGACGCTGTCCACATTTCTAACATATAATTCATTTTAGATAAATTTTGACATCATCGGTGTAAAACATTTCATAATTGATTTTGTGAATCAGTTTTGCCGATGCTCATCCAAACTTGTTTTCTGTGGTGTGTTTGGTTGCGAGGAGCAGGTACTCTGTGCACGTGTCTGGTTTGTTGGAGCGTCCCAGGCAGTTCTTCATGAAAGATATCTGGTTAGTGCGTGTATTTGGAACTGCCAATTGGTACTCTTGTTGAGTGAATATTTGAATTCTGATAGAATTTGCCACGATGCAAGAGTGAATGTTGAGGAAATAGTCAAATTAGTTACTTAATTATTTAGTGTTGGTCAAATTAGTCCTTGGATGATGTGAATTATTCCTACATTGATTAACAAGGTTTTAAATTGGGCTGCATTTCCTTACATTGCGGGAAATTGTGGCAGACTAATGTGGCTGATGCAGTCACAATTGTGGACTTGGAAATTCTAAATCCCTGATGACTAAATGCATATTCAGACATTTCTTTAAAACCTTTCTGATGACTAAATGCATATTCAGAGACCAAAAGTCCAATTTTTATCTTTCAAGCGTTGTTATTTGATCTTATGGTTCACGTCTTCATGATACAATTTGAATCATGTTTGGACAGCAACCATATGAGGAATTATGGTTGGTTTTTGAATCTTGTTGTACAGGGATGTTAATGTGAGCTCATGTCACCAGTATGAATCACACAATTCAGCAATCTGAAACTTTTTTATTTTTTACGTTTGTTTCACTGTTTCTTAACAAAGAATTTGAAATGTTAGACAAGCTTAAATTGCTAAATTAAAATGAACTAAAGGAATAGTTATCACTTGAATGCACCGTATTTTTTTATTCAGATGCTCTGTATTTTCATTGTTGTTTAAGCAAAGGTCTCATACTGTCACTCTCTAATTCTGTGACTATTTGGCTGTTCTGTTGCACTGTTTTCAGTCTTCAGAAATAGAGGCTTCAAACACTTAGTTATGAATTATGATTTTTTTTTTTTTCACAAGACTTATATATTGGCCATTTTCTAGTTTAAATAATAATTGAGATTTGAGCACTGTACATTATTTTTCATTAATGTGATATATTCCAATGTACTTTTCATCATGTCTCTAAATTTTATGATTCCATATGATTTTATTATTCACACTTCAAAAATTAGCTGCACAAGGCATGATTTGAATTGTGATTTGATAACCTTCCTTTCAACACTTATTTGACTATATAGTCAGTGGAAGTTGGATAAGTCAAAGTGATACTCATCTCTCATTTATTCAATAGTTCATAACAGTGCTAACCTGTTGCAGAAAATGAATTTGGGCTGTTTAATATTTTTCTTGTTTATGACATTGTTATTTGGTAACAGGAAGCTCCCTAAGTATAATGTCACTGCCACATTGCAGGTGTGTGTTCTTTTGCTGAACTTTGAATTGCAGTCATGTTTGTTTTGATTTTTTTGTCGTTGATGGGATGGTTACATCCTGCAAATGAATTAACTCAGTGTGCAGGTAATCGAAGGACTGCTATGAGCAAGACTAGAACAGTTAAGGGAGTTGGCTGGGATGTTTCCGCTATTGGAAATGGTTAGAATTGTCAACTTTGCTTGAATAATGAGATTAAAATTGATGTGATCAAGGATGGTGGGAGCTTTAGTTATTTATGTTTCATAATAAGTCTAGATGGACTTTTTCTTTTTGGGAAGGAAGTATAAGGCCTGGTATGAAAAGGGGAGGGGGGGACCAAAGTATAAGTCAGAGCATGGGTAGGATTGAATACCTGATTTAGTAGTTTACGAAGCAACTTGGATGTCCCTTGCGTGCTTAGCTACAAACTAAAATTTGTAATATAATAGGTCTCATTCTAATCATTGTTTGTTTATATTTGCCTTTTTCAGCTGTTTGGGGTGGTGCCAAACTGTCTGATGTTCTTGAACTGGTTGGAATTCCAAAGTTGACTAGTGCCACTCAATTTGGTGGAAGACATGTTGAGTTTGTAAGCGTTGATAAGTGCAAGGTGATGACTATGCTTGTATCTTTACGCCAGAGAATTCATTCTGATTATTTGTATCATTCAGTGGAAAATATTTTGTTGATTCCTTTTAATATTGAAAAAACCAATAGGAGGAAAATGGAGGCCCATACAAGGCTTCAATACCACTCAGTCAGGCCACAAATCCTGAAGCAGATGTTCTGCTAGCGTATGAAATGAATGGTGAAGTAAGTGAATTTGACTTCTTGTATGCTATCTTCTTGCAGCATTACAGTTTTCATGTTTTTTCTTCAAGTTCTCATTACTTTCTAAAGAAACTAATATAAAAAATTATACTGTGATTAATGCCACTGTAGGTTTCTCATTTTTTTACCAGAAGAGTTGCAAGTTTCATTGTTTAATTTGGCAATAAGATGTAGAACAAATATAGTGCATGTTTATTATATTTATTGTTTCCTTTAGTTTTTATGTTGTTTTTGTCGTTGTAAACACATTTTCTCCTTTGTTTGACCTAATTTATCATATGCGCCCTCAATCTCCATACATGATTTATGGATAAAATGATCTATTAGAAAATTTGCTCCTGATATTTTATGACTGAATCGTAACAAAAGCATACTAGAAAATATGATGTTTCTGGAACTGCTTTTAGAATTCAGTATATTGTTTGAAGACATTTTTTTTTTTGGATCAACTTAGAGTGCATAATGAGGAAAAAGTAACCTCAAAACAGCTCTCCAAGTCCTATTCCTTTGCAAACTCATAAGAGAAAAACCCTTGAAATGAACTATGTGCAGACATCCACATATGCTACAAAGACAACTCTTTCCCCTAAAATATGAGAATAAATAATTGTCATAAGTTTATTGGAAAAGTTGGGAAGAATAGTTTTTGTCATCCAACCATAAACTCCCCTTAATCTTTGTCTTTCCTTAGTGAAAAAATTTTAGTGTGAATTTACAAATGGTTGTTTCTTTTGGCTTTGTTTGATGAGATATATTATGATGTTATATTAGTGTTTTGAGCTCAGTTATTATCCCATTCCCCTGCTTCAGCCTCTTAACAGGGATCATGGATATCCATTACGTGTGGTTGTTCCTGGTGTCATTGGGGCCCGATCTGTTAAATGGCTGGAAGATATCAATATCATTGCAGAAGAATGCCAGGTCTAATATATGACATAAAATGGTGTTTATACACGTAAAAATTTCCTTTTCTAAAAGCCCTGTATCTTCAAATTATCATGTATCAGGGTTTCTTCGTGCAAAGGGACTACAAAATGTTTCCACCATCAGTGAATTGGGATAATATTAATTGGTCAACCAGGAGACCCCAAATGGATTTTCCAGTTCAGGTATTTTTGATAATTTTACTATTTTTGCTTTACTTAATTTTTTAAATAACAAAAAACCTATCAATTAGTACTTTTAGAGCTTGTTTTGGACACTTAATTTGTTACTGGCTGAGTAATCAGGCCATGATGAACCAAACTGAACAAGTTTAAATTGTTTTTTGAGCAAACCTTTTCTAACTAATGCTTCTTCTTTCTGTTTGGTAGTGTGTTATATGCTCTCTAGAAGACGTGAGCACTATAAAGCCTGGGAAGGTTAGTTTATTTAATCATGTGGGCTTTTCATGCATGAGTGTGTGTGGGGCAGCATTATTTCTCCTTTGCTGTTTTTTTTTATTCTTTTTTTCTTTTTGTGAATTACATGAATGAATGATTCACGATGAAATGCTAAAACATATCAATTTCGCTTTGTTTTTTCTTGATCTTATTTACATGGCATGTACATTTGGATCTTTGACTAAGCTTTTCACATGTTTAATTGTCATTGCATTTGGCATTTGCTTTAAAATATATTGATGTTCCCAAACCTATTTACAGTACTGAGAAAATTAATTTTGTTTTTCCTCAAAAGTAAATTCAAATAATACTTTTCATATAAGTTCCTGAAGATGAAAGCATGTGTTCCTTGCAGAAATGAATTTTCAATTCACACCTATCTACCTGAACTCAAATTTCGGCACATGTTCCATTTGATGGGTTTTACATATTTCTTTTTCCTTACATACTCTGTCCATTTGTTGGTTTTTAATTGAAATCTTATTTGCATATCTTATGTAGGTAAAAATCAGTGGATATGCTGCATCAGGAGGTGGCAGAGGCATTGAGAGAGTAGATGTGTCTGTTGATGGAGGCAAAACATGGATAGAAGCCTCAAGATTTCAGAAAAGTGGTGTTCCCTATATATCAGATGATGCCAGCAGTGACAAATGGGCATGGGTGCTGTTTGAGGTCACAGCTGATATTCTTCACAGCACTGAGATTGTTGCAAAAGCGGTATGTCATATATCTTCTTTCAATCTTCATGATTTGAGTATCTTTCTAGTGAAATTGAATCAGTAAAATCTGCTATGATGGCTAACTTGTATTGATGTTTCATGTAAGAGTATGATGACAACTATTCATTCAAATCATTATGTGATTAAAAATGTTATCGATTCCAGATTAGCTGCTTTGTGAAAGGAATTACTTGAAATATGATGTAAAATCATTTGTCTTCACCCAACAGCTTAAGCTTCTATGACCAAATGGTTTAGAATTAGATCGTTTTTGCCCTCATCCTTCTACTAAAGTTGAATTTAAGCATAGGGCAGGTAAGTCTATGCTTTATACCCCCACAAAGGGTACTGACAGAAGGGGGCATGTTAGAAATATAACATAGGATCATTCATGTGTCTTTATGAAACAGCTTATGCTTTTGGGATCAGTGGATCATGATAATCCATTCTTGATGTTGGGCCTCCTACACATGTCCACTTTTGCACACTCCAAGTCCAAATATCCAGTCTTGGGCACAATGATTATTATCATGCATGCAAGATAGTGTGCAATCATAATTAAGGAATGTAAATTATAAAAGATTAAAATATCTACATGTGGGGGGTGCATCTGCCAACACTGGTGTTGATGTAAGTCCACCCATGCTTGGGCACAAAGGGGTGTGTTAAAGATGTCCCATTTTAGGTTTGTGATCCAGATGCATGAACTGAACCCATGTGAACTTTGGCATTTACTGAAACATTGTAGCGTTAGTCAAACCAAAATGCAGGAGGAAAGAATAGTTGAACTTAGCAAAGAGAAATTACTTTCTTTTTTTTATGATCAAAGAATGAGGAAATAACAATTCTTGGAAATAATTTGGGCTTCATTTCTATTTATATCACCTAGGTCTTATCCAGATAAACTTCTCAATAAGCACTCATAAGTTAAAATCAATTTATGGACCTTAGCTCTTGAAAAGCTAAAGTTATATAAGAAAACTTCTACAGAAATTATTGTGCATGAATCGATTTTAACTTACCAGGAAACTTTAATTTATCACTTATTTTCTTCTCCTGTAAATACATAAATACTTTTTGAGGCATTTATCCAAAATGGACTTCAGAGAATGGGATAAATGACCATAACCTTTTCAGGTGGTCAATGTTACATGGCTTAAATTTCTTACTCTACATTTTCACACTCTTGGATATTGGACAGTAGGCAATACATACTACTCGTATCCATTTCCTTTTAATCCTCAACCTTTAATTTACTGGGTTCTGCTAATCAATGTGCTCAGGGCATTGAGGAAACTAGTTAAGAAATTAAAAAGAAAAAATATTTAATATACGGATCATGGGAAAATGCAAAAAACCATATTGAGAAGAGTAATCTTATGAATTCCAATAAAAGTTTTCCTTCATTTAATTTCTTAACTAGTAAGGCACTGGTTAGCAACCGCTTATTTTATTTCATCTTATCCAACTAGCAGTGTAGATCTTGGTTCATTTTCATTATGGTTTCAGAGGGATCAACCTCTAATTTTTGTGAAATCTCTGTAATAATTAATACCTCTGTCTAATTTGCAGGTAGATTCTGCTGCAAATGTCCAACCTGAAAAGGTTGAGGACATTTGGAACCTGAGAGGGATATTAAACACTTCTTGGCATCGTGTAAAAGTTCAAGCAAGCCACTCCAACCTATAAAAGTAGCACCAACCTTTTGATTTTGTGGAATAACCCCCTCTCCAGTGTTTGGTGGATTTTAATTTTGAAGCTTCTCCAACTGAACCTGTGTAAAGTGTTGTTATAAATAAGGTATAGGGAAGGGTTATACATAACCACTTCACTCGAGTTTCGCATAGAATATCGGTTTGTTTCATCATTTGAGATGATTATAAACATGACGTACGACACTCTGAATTTCACTAATCTTATCTTTTCCTTTGCACCTTCAGTGGTAACATCTATGCATTTGATTTATTATCATCCTCGTAAATTATCATGCTTAAGCTTGACTTTGAAAGATAAATCAATGTTTTTAAGACTGAATTCGTTGTTACAAAATCACGAAAAGTAGTTTTAAGGGTCATTGATGAACTTTTATTTAACTTTTTTTGCGTGAAACCGTGACAGTGGATGTCGAATTTAAAACTATGTATATTTTTCTAGTTTCCTATGGCTAGGTTAATTCGTTTGATGGTAATTGAGCTGTGAAGTGATAACTAATTTTAAAATATATAATATTAGTTAATGGATTTCATTTAGTATATATCTCAATTGATACTACTCTTGTTTAGTATTTAAAGTAGTGCATGCTTAACAAATTCAATATTGATCTCTTTGAATAGTAGCTTTTCATTCACAAAGTGACAATTTAGTTTTATATATTTAATTTTTCCGTGAAACACTGGATTAGAGGCAATATGGAAGATTGTCCGATTAACACAATACAGTTTCGTGGGATGAATTTTGTGGCACTGTAACTCTTCAAGAAATTGCTTGATCCATACTAATTCACATGTAGTTGAAGCCATCACCCTATTTACTCCGATGCTTTAATAACTGCTGTCTATTTTTTTTTTAACTATTCTATTTTTATAGTTAAAAAATAAAACCTAGACTAATAATACGGTAATCCCAACAATCCAATTGTTGAATAAATTAACATCTAAAATAATTTCTCTAAAATAATTTTTTTTTTATAAAACATTATTTTTTTCATTCGTGTTCATGTATTAATTTTGGCAAAAGAAAATGATTCATTTATAAAATGGTGCACGGGGACATAAGAATTGATGCAAGATATCTTGTTAGGACAAAACTCAAGAAAGATGATAGAAAAAATATTCTTTGACATTGTCGCTTCAAAAAATTTTAATTATAGGAAAAATTTTCTTTGGCATTGTCACTCAAAAGAATTTTAATTATTTGGGAGATAAAGCTACATTGTAGGACATAAAAGGTTTTGTTTATAGAAAATAAAAACCTATTGATTCATGTTGTACATCAATCAATCAACTTTTACCATGTCCTCTGTAGTAAAAGAATCAACATCAAATTTTACAAAATAATATAAGGACTTAGTTAATTGACTTAAAGAGATAAGACTCGAAGGACTATTAAGAAAAACTTGAAACTCCTTTACAAACAACCTTGAAACTTGTCAGAAATGTGGTCAGAAGCACCTAAGTCAATTGTCCATGGACCTTGACTAGTCATAGATTTAGAAATATATGATGTTGAAACATTAGAAGTTGAAGATGATTCACTTGTATTACCAAACTTACATTAAAGGTATTCTTGAACAAAAAGATCAAAGTGATCTTCTTTATTTAATTTATTACTAAAATAGGGTCAGTTTTAAACTTATTACAGTTGTGATGTTATTTTGTTAGAAAGTGCCACAGCAGCCCCGCGCCTCTTATAAATCAGTTAAGGCACCTATTTGACGTCGGCTAGAGTCAAATGGTCATGACACGTGGGCCAATGAAAACGGAGGAATCACAGTCAACTGCACCTTCTATACCCTTCTGACGAGTCAACAACAATGTCACGTGCCTCATTCATATGTCACCCCACTTGCGTCTTCTTTGCATTTATTTAAACTTTTTTTTAATTTGAATTTTATTATTTTTTAGAAATAACTTTTATTATTGATGGGAAATTAATTTTTTATTAGTTGCTATTATTTTTAGTTTTAATTACTGTAATTATAGTATTTGTAATTGTGATTTTTTTTATTTAATCTTAGAATAGTTTGTGTAGTTATAATAATTGTTTAGAATCACATGTCATCCCACCTGCGTCTTCTGTGCATTTATTTAAATTTTTTTTAATTTAAATTTTATTATTTTTTAGAAATAACTTTTATTATTACAGGGAAATTAATTTTTTGTTAGTGCTATTTTTTTTAGTTTTAATTACTGTAATCATAGTATTTGTAATTGTGAATTTTTTTATTTAATCTTAGAATAGTTTGTGTAGTTATAATAATTGTATTTTGGAATTTTTTTTAATGTAGGAATAAAAAGCTTCACCATTTTGTACAATTTGTGTACGTTTTGATTTTTTTTTATTTTATTTTAGTTGATGTTTTTTTATGGTTTTTTAATTAAGTAAATAATTTCTGAATTAATAAAAAATATTTCCCAACTAAAATAAAAAAATTTTCCAACTAAAATAAAAAAAATTCGAACGTAAACAAAAATTCAAACCGTAAAAAAATTAAACAAAAATTCAAACCGTCAACTAAAAAACAATAACAATCAATAAATAATTTCTGCATTAATGAAAGATATTTCCCACAAACAATAAAATCCAAACTACATAAAAGTTTAATTAAAGATAAAATAAAAAAATAACTAAAATAAAAAAAAATCAAAAGTACACAAATTTTAAGAAATGGCAAAGCTTTTTATTCCTACATTAAATTTTTTTTTGCAAAATACAATTATTATAACTACACAAACTATTCTACAATTAAATAAAAAATTCACCATTACAAATACTATAATCACAGTAATTAGAACTAAAAAAATTAGTAATTAACAAAAAATAATTTTGTTAAGTCAAGATGATTTACATCTTAGTCTTGATAATTACAAAACAGTATGTTGTGCATGTAGACAGAGAAGAATGATCAGACTGAAGCATCAGACTGAAGAAGTATCAAACGGAAGGAACAGATTGAAGCATTAGACGGAAGGAACACTGATGATCAGACTGAAGGCATCTGAAGCATCAGACTGAAGAGACACATGAGATGCAAACAGAGCAGACTGAACAGTTGGAAACTGAAGAGTCGTCATATGCAAAAAGAAGAATGATCAGACGAATCATTATTAAGCATAATCAAGATGCACCTTCAAGCACAGACGCACAAGATGAAGTGTTCAAGTCATCAAGCCTCAAAGTCACATCAGACGAAGAACCTTCATTGTTCAAGACAGAGAGTTCATCTCAACTTCAAGTCAAGTGCTCAAGAAGGAAGACTTTGAAGACTGAAGTTGAAGACGAAGGAAAGAAACAAACGAATGAATTTAACACACAACTCTTTTATTTATTCATTCATTCGTCTACCTCATTTAATGAAGTTCAGACGGAGTAACTCGCGTCCCAATTCAAATCTAACCATTACTCGTAGAAGCTTCCAAAGACAGAATAAAGATCTATGCAAAACCCCTGCAACACAAAAAAACAACCATGCCTGTGCAAACCAAACATTAATTATTCTGATTGATCTCTTTCACACGTTTGAAGACCCCAAGACACAGGACCAACATTCAAATCTTCAGTCTAACGGATATTTCAAGAAGCTCTCTATAAAAGGACTTCATTACTTCATAAGAAGGCTGGTCAACTGCATAACAAAGAAATTATATTCAAGCTCTCAAGCAAAGTTCATTCGCCCTGAACTTAGAATAGATCTCATTGTAAAAGCCCCCTCTCTGCGCAGAGGATAAACTTATTCTTTCATCTTCCTAAATCCACTGTTGTGGTGCTCTTAGCCTGTGGAGGCTGTGTTCAAAGAATATCTTTGTTTAGCCTGCAGAGGCTGGGTTCAAAGAATACTGGTTTAGCCTGAGAAGGCTGTGTTCAAATAATATTTGTAATTAGCCAAGAGTGGCTGAGTTCAAAGAATACTCTTAGTGGAACCTCAGTGTGTTGCTGAGGAACTGGATGTAGTCTTGATCAGACGAACCAATATAAAAATATTGTTGTCTTCTCTATTGATTTATCAGTTGAACAGTTTGTTAATAAAATCAATCTTAAAGAAGAAAACAATCTTGCGTCTGATCAAGCTTTGAAAACAGTAGACGCAAACGCATCGTCTTAGAGAAATTTTTTTTAAACAGTCTACACAATTCAATCCCCCCTTCTTGTGTGTTTTTGTACTTTACAAATTTCCACGTTAATAAAAGTTATTTCCAAAAAATAATAAAATCCAAATTAAAAAAAAGTTTAGATAGATGCACAGAAGGTGCAACAGATGGGCGTATGACATGTGATTGGACCACGTGACCCTGCTGTTGAATTGTCAGAAGGGTATAGAAGGTACAGTTGACTTTGACGTCTCCATTTTCATTGACCCACTTGTCATGACCCTTTGACTTGTCAGAAAAAGTACTGAAGGCGCCACAATCTCTAACGCCTTTGTTTTCATTGGCACACATGTCCAACGTATATGAGACCGTGTCATAGTACTGTGTCTCCATTGAGGTGCAACCATATTAAAGACGTCATATGGCGTGATGCCTTCTGTAAAACAGCACCAGATTGGTAATTAATTTTAAACTAGGCCCATTTTCGTTAATTCTTAACCAAACGGGTTGAGTTTCATTTTTTCACCGTATTCTTGATATTCATCTTCCAACAACTTCTCCTTAGAATTTTTGGGCTTTGGGACATTCTTAGGAAAGTCATATAAGCAATAACATTTTTCTCGAGCATAACCCATTTTCTTACAATAAGAACACTGAGGACATCCTTAAGCTAACCCAAGAAAACCTAAGGCAGTCATTTAGAAACTAGAAAATGAAACCTTAAAAGGATAGGTTTCACTTTGAAATCCATAGCCAAACAATTGTGAACAATGGGTTTGACAATAGAATGGACCACAAAGACTCCAATGAGAGAAATAGAGGTGATGCAACAGTGTTCTGACGACTTTTAGGCGATGTGTAAGCTATGGTTTAAGGTAAGGGATGGACAAATGATTTAAAGTTTGAAGTCCCTTTGATCCTTCTAGTACCTTAATGGAACAAAAAGACTCTAGCAACAGCTTTCTGGCGGAGGTTCGATGATATTTTGGCAGCCAATGACCAATACATGGACCAAATGCACTTAAGAAGGTGACTCAGAGCAGTGACGCATGACAGCATGTGAGAGAGAGTCTAAACCTGAGATTCCTTGGGTTGGATCGCACTCGTCAAGACGCACTAAACCCTAAAGTCTAATTATCGATTATAGTGACAGTCGGTGATTGACAACAGTAGACGACAAAGATAATGATGATGACTAGTGACAGACTAAAATACCAACTCTAGAGATGAAATATTTTTTAAAATAACATTAGTGTTTTAACCGTTAATACAAACATCTTACTTGCACCAAAATATAATTAAAAGTATAAAAAGCAAAAGATGAAATATACTTTTAACATGTATTATAGAAAAAAATAAAAAACTATATATAAATTTACTCTTTTAAAAGTTAATAAACTCTTGTATTAGAAAAGTTCAAAGATAAAATTTTACAAATTAACAAATAAAAAATTAATTCTAACTTTTAGAAAAATAAACTTTTTATCTTTTCCTTCTTCAAGTGTTACAGTCAGATTGACCCTAAAATAATTATAAAAGATAAGATTAATTAAAAAGGACATGGCAGTACATTAAAAAAAAATGGGAAAAAAGTAAATACATCTAGCAATACTTAAAAGTTTACAATAATTTGATAACTTTTACAAATTTTAACTACTTACATAAGTTGTATTCGAAAGTGTATTTCTAGCACTATGTTCCGGTTATCATACAAAAGTGAACATAACGTGTAAATGGGCCATATAGAAAAGTGATGGCCCAATTTCGCACCAAAAACAAAAAGGCCCATAGCCCAGTCACTCCTCACTTGTGTTGGTACCCTATGCTCCTTTCCACTGTACTGCTTCTTCGTTCTTCTCTCTGGCGATCAAACTAGAAAATTTGAAGCAGGTAACTTTTCAAAAAAACCCATTTTCGTTTTCGTTTTCACTGCCCCTTCAAACTGCATTCCCACTTATAAAAATCGTTTTTTTATGAGCTTAATGTACAAAATAAATAGAGGGTTGTGGTGTCTATGACCCTATTTTTGTTCTTGTGATTATTATTATTATTATTATTATTATTATTATTATTATTATTATTATTATTATTATTATTATTATTATTATTATTATTTGATGGTTTGGAAATAACAGGTGTGTTGTTAAAGATGAGTGGTATTCTTAGGGTTTCATTGAGATCCAAGTGTAGTAGTACTAGTCTGTGTGCACTTTTTCAGAGAAGCCATGGCCTCTCTACTGAGGCACAACAGCCACCTCAGAATTCGAGGGTGCCACCTCAGAATTCAAGGGTGCCACCTCAATTCTTCGACTCTGATAATTCAGGTTTGTTCTGCACTTGCTAGTTGTTTCTCACATTTTTCTGTTGGATTGGTTGGCCTTGAAGTTTCCTTAGCTTTTATGAAATTTCAATTGTTTAATTACTATTCAATTAAGGTTTTAAAATGTGGATTGTGCAGCTACAATTGCAGTTGAAATCGTGGTTGTAGACTGTTTGTTAAAAATCTTGCTGCTGCTACTTCTACTATTAGTGTATTAGTGGTTGTTTGGATAATAGTTTTGTTGATTATAATTAGCTTTTATTCAACAGAAAAGTTGCTTTTGCTGTATTGTCTTAGAAGGTGGGAAAAGTCTGTTGAACGTGATTTAAACGGGAAACCAAATGCACCCTTAGTCAGTTGTTATTACTATTATTATTTGGAGGAGGTTCCTAGTTTCTATGAGAGTATCAGTACCTTTAGGATATGTATGGTGGTGCTTTGGAGGAGGAGGGGGGAATATTGTATTTTTAAAATAAGAGATATACAATGTTTGTACAAATGAACAAAAAATCAACATATTAAGTGTATCAGTATATGTTAATCAATTGGTTTCGGATGAGGCAATGGTGGGCATATTTTATTTTTAAATTAGGAGAGTTGTATGATGTTTGTGAAAATAGTAGTAGTAGGAGTTGTATGATGTTTGTGAAAATACTAGTGAGTTTGTTAAATTTTGTTTTTAAATTAGGAGAGTTGTATGTTTAGATGGAGGAGTTTGGAGGATAAGAAAAGGCAGGCAGATTTTTCATTTTTAAGTAAAAAATAGAAATGGTTTTATGAAATTAGGAAATGTAATGTTTGATCATCTTCTAACCTCCTAATCACTGGGTATGTAATTCTGAACTGTTTTATTGGGTTCTAGGTTCGGGGGGGAGGGGGGGTGTTTAGAGAATGATAAAGTGGAGTGCATCCCTTTCTTCCCAATTGTTAATTTCAAATCAGTTGCTGTATATTTTTGGAATAAGTGTGATGCCAGGAAAAACCTCCTCCTTCATATGACCATCTTTATTGTTGTTGTTGTTTTAAGTTTTTGCTTAAACCTCATGTTTATTCATGTATGTTGTTAAAATTTAAAAGGCAAAATAGCTTACTGGTGCAAGTGACAGAATATATGTCTTTGCATTTGATCAACTATAAAACATTTGTATTTTGAAAATAAGGTGTTAATTGACATGTCTAACCAATTCACTGTTAGTCATGTAATTTAAATAATGCCTTTTTACACGTCACAGTTCTTTTATTAGTTTGACTAATTTCCATCCAATGTTATGACTGTTTTCCTTCCTCTTTCTTTCATTAGGTGTGACATATGGTAAACTGCTTGGTGTTCGTAAACATGCACTGAAAACAGATATCATCAACTTCCTGGAAGGTTGTGATTTGACTCTGGACGATGTTAAAATGGATTACAACCGTAGCTTTGTCCAACTTTCAACGTAATGTAGTCTACCTTCTGTCTTGCTTTGGGGGAATTTTGAAAGTTTTAGTATCTGTGCATAAAAATATAATCAATCACATTTCTTGCCTATCATAGTGAATGTCATTGTCTTCTATTTTTTTTACTTTCGAAGATATTTTTGGAGAACAAAAGGGAAAGGCCAATTTCAATATTTACTTTTTTGTTACATATCGTGGAATGTTAGATTTTGTTGTACTCATCCTATGAGAGGAACCCTGATATCTCATTAAAGGTAACTAGAAATAATCTCAATTGCAGAGGTAGAATCATATTACAAGAAAACAGAAAAGATGGAGTAGCTTTAGCTTTCCTCTTAATCCCTATTCAATAATAGCCTTCCACTTTCCTTCCCTCGCCCCCTTTTCATTCTAACTGATTCCCCTCTCTTTTTCTTCCTTAATTGCCATGTCAGCATTCTATTATAACATCAATCCTCCATATAACTCATCCCCATGTAATGTAGTGTAGCTAACATCCTGAAAGTGGATCAACATTGTATTTGACTAAATGTGCCTAATCTTAGACCGTGTACTTAATGATATCATCTAAATTGAAGTTTTGGCTACCATCAGGTTGTTGAAATTCCCTACACGCAATTCATATGACAATGCTATAAGGGTGATTGTTAGGAAGGGTCGTTTGTACAAATTGGAGAGGGTATGCTACTCTAAACACACACACACATAGTTTCTCTATGTTTATAATTGCCAAATGTTTAATCTTTTTTGTTTCTTTCTGTTGTTTTCAGGCTGATCGTTCCCAGTGGGACCAAGTAAAGCCATATGATGGAAAAACTGTCAGTATAGATTCTTACATATCTTTGCTTATCTTGGTTTTCAAATAGTAGTAATTATTCTTTGACGGTTTCTCATATTTTTTAAATAACCAAATGTTGAAATTGTTAGAGGCCAATCATCAATACCTAGGTTTCAGAAGATTATTTGATCAAGTTTATTACACTATATATTTCAAAATTTATATCAACATATGTTTACGAAGTTCATACATAAATGTTTTATTAGAATATTTCAAATGAGTAAAATAGAGAGCATGATATAATGCAGTTTTCCCCTAGAACTACAAGTTTTTTATAGCTTGATATATAAATAGTGAGCACACTAATTAGGAAATAAAAATCTTAAAATTTATTATCTTTTACACAAGACCTACATGTGTTACTTGAATTCTTTATTCCCTGGATAAATGGAAAATTTAGAACTTTGGTTCATTTTGTTGACTTGTATAGTTAAGGATGTTTATTGTGCACACTTTACAAGAATTCTTTGAAATTAAAATAGCAAGAATGTCAAAAAAGAATCTTATAAAGTTATTCTGCTAAATGAGGGGCAATGGGAAAATCAGAATGATTCATGAATATCAAAAAATCTGAGTCCATGTACCATCTTAACAAAAAAACTCCTCATATTTTTGAAAGTTATTAATGTTCCAGTCAGGATCAAGTTGTTTAAGGCTTTTAATTCTTATGCATTTACATGTTATTCTGCGTGACTGCATCATATAGATAAGACATGTCATTTAGAATCCCACTGTTTGGGAATGCTTTGCAGCTCAAGGTTTTAGAAAATACTTTGCTAATAAAAGTGTCTGATTATTGCTATCTACGTGTGATACACTTCAAGGATTGTATGGCAAGAGCTCTTCTCGGGTTCTAACTTTGCATTCATATCCTTCGAAGTACATTTGTCCTTATCAGAACATAGTAGCATGAAGTCACAACTTTCAACATCAAGTTATTTCGGTTTATTTATACATGACTTATTGAACCCATCATATATAAATCAGCTCATTACTTTGATCTTTGGTCCAGAAGAACTAAGATTGTGGTGTGAATGCCATAAAAGATTTGATGATTAGTGTAATGCTTCTATTTACCTTTGTTGCATTTGATATGCTGGCCATATAAATTGTGTTTAGAATTACTTTTTAAGCTGAAGATGCTAGTTTGTGTTATAATTTTTGTTTTATGCGTTTTATGCAAACAACTGTGAAAACACCACATTTATCTAACAGTGCCTGGTTTTGTTAGATTTTAATTCAAGGAGTTCATCGAACTGCTTCTTATGAAGATATAAGGCGCATCCTGTCTGGTTGTGAATTTGATGCTTCCTCCGTCAACATATTTTTAAGGTTAACATCTTGTATATTTTAATCATATTTTATATTTGATTTTGGGGTTAAACATGTTTTTAATCCTAAATTGGGTAATTTGCAAAATAAAATTGTTTCCTTTTGATCTCTTATTTACGGAAATATGGGATCAAAAAGAGAAATAATTGTGCAAGACAACACTCACACATTTCCATAAACAAGTGACCGAAATAAGATGGACTTAACCAAAATTTTTTATATTTTTAAGGACTATAATGGTGTTTAACCCTTCATTTTATGATTCTCTCAAAATGATGGTTCGTGCTTGTTTCCAGGCCTGGAGAAGGTGTGGGTTCAGATCCCATTAAAATGGCCACAGTAAGATTCAATTCAAGGACTCAAGCAATGAATGCATACATTGCAAAAAATGGAACATTTTGCCAAAACAATCGCATTTTGGTACATGTTGTCCAGTAATACGTGTCCGCACTGATGCTAGTGTTATAAATTACTCTTTTTGACTAACATTGGTGCAGATTATCCATCTGTTTCACCGATAATTACTTTCAATAGAACGTAGAGTAGTTTAAGTTATTTGTTTTCCTTGATGATTTTGGCTTTCATTATGTCTTTGGTTTATAGTGACGCAAGGAAATGTTAAAATGTATTGAATAAGAACACTTCAATTGTTGTTGATTATTATGATAATTTGTGTTTCTTAATGTCCCCACGGCGATATGAAACAAATTTCAATATTTATCCGTGATTTCATGCAGTCCATTTTGATTATGTGTCGTTTGTGGGGATATTAAAAATGGATAGCATTAAATTGATGTTAATAACATTATAATTGTTAATTTGAAAATTTAGAGTTAAAATTATTTGTTTTAAATTTAATTTTATAGCCAAAATCAAAAATAATAGTAGAGTTTCATTTATTGAAGACTTAGCATTTAGTAAATTTCTGCTTCCTAATCAAGCAAAACAGCAAATGCTCAAACAAACAATAGAATGAAGTTTTGCAGATGCCTTTTTGTTTTTTAAGTTTTTGGCTAATCCTGATCATTAAGCATGTTCGAAAACATCACAAAGAAAATGCTTCCTGCCTGCAAAACACGATTTGTGCTTGAGACCTAAATTACTTAAAAACTAAGTCGTTATATTCCATATGTCAATTGAAAAATGGGGTCGTGCAAGTCGCAATGTGAGTTGAAGGTATTAAGGTACAACTCCATGTGGTTGATGTTATAGCTAGTTGCAACCATACAGTGATAACACATTGCCCTACAGTGATAGGCTTCCAAATTGCTTGTTCCATTGTTCATAAGTTCCAAGTTCATCTGGGGAAACAGAAGGCCTCACCTCGTGGAGGGAATTCTCAAAGTCCTACACAAAGAGAGTAAACAATTTTAAAATTAATCAATCTGAGAAATTTTTTTGGTTCATCTCACTGCATTCATTCTGTGTACCTGAAGATTTACGGGTCGCATATCCTCCTTTTTCAACTTTGTAATATCTACGCCTTGTCTTAAAGCCTCTCTTAGGGGACCCATAGAAGCATCCTTCACTAAGTTTTTCATGTCTGATCCTGAATAACCTAGAAAAGTTTCCAGAAACCAATGAAAGTTTTTACTTTAACAGTCAAACTACTATGCAGAAGATGCTGTAATTAAGTTAAAAAAAATAAGTTCACACCTTCTGTTAACTTGCATATGATATCCATTTCCTCATTTGAGAGCTTGAATAACCCATCTTTTTGTAAAAGGTTACGTACAATCCAAGCTCTTGCCTCTTTAAGTTCAATACAAATAAGTTAGTCACCTGGTGTGCTAAAAGAGTTTGCTGAGAAAGATGAAGAATCATGATTAGCACCTGAGGATGGTAGAGGAATATAAAGTCTCTTAGTTAGTCTCCTTCGTGCTGCTTCATCAAGCTCTTGGGGACGATTTGTTGCCCCTGTATCAATTTTACCAAAATTCTATAACAAATAGTATGACAGCACTAGTTTATGTGAAAAAGGCTTACTACCATCAAATTGAAATGCTAGGAAAGAAAATCTTCTTGACCTGAAAGCTCAAGTTATTGGAGCACAATTACCACAGTATATCCATTAACATGATATCCAGAACAAATTTATAATTAGATCAAACTTGATTCCTGCTCATAAAATGGTTTATATTGTGTATAGGAATGCTGCCATTATTACCAGAAAAATATGTAGGAGTGGTCCTTCGTTAATAAATCATCTTGCATGATACAAAAACACTTGAAAACAAAGATAGGCTGAAAACATTTTCTATCTTCACTTTTTATTAGTCTTCATGATCAAATGCATCGTGTTAAGTTTTACTAAAACACATTTCCACTGCTCAAACGCATCATGAAAGAAACAGGTAGTGAGATAAAAATTGGAGTGTATTGCAAAGCCAAATAAAAAATGAATTAGAACCCAGTGAATCAGTAATAACCTATAAGCAGAATTTGCTCGCTACCACTGTCAAAGCCTTCCATTTCGATGAGAAACTGTGTCTTTAGCCGTCTACTTGATTCATGCTCACCATCTGACTTACGCTGCAATAAGTTATTTGAATTAACGGATGAAGAGCGAAATATATAATGGCTTTTTACAGTAAATTTTCAGTTAGTAAAGTTGCATGTCAAGAACTTCCTCGTAGATGATAATGCCATCTCAAAATGTCGGAACCTACTAAGCAATAAATTTATGTTGCCTTTATTGGCTATAACATAGCATACCTGAGACAGGAGCGAATCTATTTCATCAACAAAAATTACTGCTGGCTGACGACAACTGGCAACTCCAAAAAGGGCTCTTACTAGCTTTTCACCTTCACCAATCTATAATTATCATTGCAGAGAAGGGAACCATTTGAGAGCAGTAAGAAACATCGCAATAGTTTTTGGGATTATGGTTACACGACCTAACTAAAACCACCGCACAAGATTTTTTACTTTGAACAGAAATGTATCAGCAAAGAGCAAACCTTCAAAATAAACTAGCTACATCATAAGCATGTCAAACTTACCCATTTGCTAGTCAACGAACTAGCAGATATGTAAAAGAAGGTTGCCTTTGCCTCCCCTGCTATGGCTTTTCCTATCATTGTTTTACCAGTTCCCTAGCATTCAAAGGATAAGAGAGATTAAGAGTCTTTGCAATTTACATCATCACAAGAGAAATTTGTACTTACTGGTGGACCAAACAGAAGCAGACCCCTCCCAGGGGAACGACAACCCTGGAATATGTCAGGGCGTAGCAGAGGCAATATGACCATCTCATTGACACATTCCTTGGCATGCCCCAATCCAGCTACATTGTCAATTTAGATTCATAGGTATGCATTATGCAAATTGCCAATTTGGTGAACTAACGCAGAAAGATTAACAGCTTTTTAATATTACCGATATCATCCCACCGGACATTGGGATCTCTATCCATAATCTCATTACTAACATGTTCAATGAGGCGAGGTTCCAAATTCCTCAATTTCTCAGGAAGTTCACCATCAGGGCCACAAAGGAGCTCCAGACTACAAGCACATGAAGCATAGTAGGAAGTCAATGCATGATTCATCCAACCAATCATCGAATAGAGTAAATTACAATCTACTGAATAACACTAAATTCCAAACTTATTAAAATATTATACTCCATATCATTTGTATTATTATTCATATTTTTTTATTAAAATGATTGGAAATATAAATTAATTATTTTTAAAATTAAATAATTTAAACTATAACAATCATTATAAACAAAGTTAAAATTATAATTTTAACTAAAATCTAATTTTACTTTTAAGTTTTGTGTATTATTTGGATTAAAAATATAATAACTTAATATATAATTTAATTAAAAATAAGTAAATTAAAAATTAAAAGATAGGACGAATTTCTTGTGGATAATAGAAAAGGAATTAGATATACATTTTGTAAAAATTTTAAAAACAAAAAATAAATAAAAATAATACACCTTGAATTCATTAAAAAATAATAAAAATGTAAACAAGACAAATTAAAAGACGAGTTAAAGAAAAATGACTTTATAAGTTATAAATCGAACCCTTTCACTCAGATTACAGAAAACACCATTGAGTAACCCACTTCAATTTTCGAAATAAATTTAATTTACTCATATTTTAAAATAAATCATAAATTAAGTTATTAAATGCATTTTAATTCAAATAATATATAAAAATTAAGAATTAGTTAAATTTTGTTAAATGTAAGATTTTAATAATTTCAATTAAATAACTATTAAAATTAGTATATTCCTTATCATAAAAAAAAAAAAAAAAATAATATAAATGGTATGGAGTGTAGTTTTAAAACAAATTTAGAATTTATTTAAAAAAATTTAAAGGTAGTAAAGTGTAATTTACTCTTTTAAATTTTAATTTATTTATATATTTTAAATAAATTGCATATTAAGTCATTACATTTTAATTCAAATAATATATAAGGTTAAAAATTAAATTATATTTTATTTAAACTTATAATTTTAACGTTATTTTAATTATTATAGTTTAAATTATTTAAATTTTAATATAATTAATTCATATTTCTAGTCATTATAAAAATATTGTATAAAAAAGTAGTAGAGAATATTCTAGAAGTTTAGAGTGATAAATATCAATATAATAATATGAGGATTTAATGTTGGAAAATTCCTAAACACTAGTATCATAGTAGCTACAATTAAAAGATATATAATATAGATAATATTTGCATGAACAATGAGGAAAACATCACAATTTTAATAAGCCAACACACACACCCAATTATATGAGTAGATTGTAAGATCAAAACACTTTTCGAGAAAATGTATACAAAAGAAAAGAAATTGAAAGAATACTGTCATTTGGACGTTGGTATGTACAACACACAGAATGAATTTGAGAGTTTGTGCAGATGAAGAGCAAGTAAAAACTTGGAAGTATATGACGGTTGTACTACTAACCATTTCTTTGTTGAGTCTTCTAAAGAATCATCGCATTTTCCAGCAGTGCGGGAACTCATATTTCCAGTATTGTTCCCGTTGGATTTAATTGGGGGAACAAAACCACGGAAACCACGTCGTGAAACACCATATGATCTCCCACCATACAACCTGTTGGCAGAATTGTTATCACAGTGTGGTGAGACAGAGGCACTGGGTGAACCACCTGCTCCTCGTTTCTGCTTTGCTTCCATTTCCTGCCGAAATAATTTGAGGGCATCAACATTGCTATATGTGAAGAAATTACCACAAGGAATATTAAAGAAAAAAGTAGTATTAGCTCAGCTAGAAGTTATCTGATAATATGAATGTATCCTTTCTGTTGCTAGAAAGTTTGCTTGATAGACACGTAATAATAGAGTGATTTTCCTAGTCCTCTTAAGACCATTTCCTCACAAAGAATGAATGTTTAAGTTTCATCTCGAAGTACATCATTCATTTTTAGGAGAATAACATGCACATACACTAAACTTGACAGAATAAAATTGAAATGCTTATAATTGTAATCTGAAAAGCAGATAACATATCACCCCATCCTAATTTGCCAAACTCGTAGATAGAGAAAAAAGGAGAAACTAGACAAATACGGTAAAATAATTATACCAGTTTTGCTCTGGCAGTAACAAACCCCTTGCCACAAACATCAGGATTAACTTCGTCCTTACTTGAAGGTGACTTCACATATCCAACTCTGGGGCTATTATTTTCCATGTGTACACGTTTTGTGGAGAAAGTGTTTCCAAAAGCTTTATCTTCTCCTTCAACTTGCAAGATAGAAGGGGCATTAGGACCCTTTGTATGGCTGGCAAGAGATTGAGGCCTATCAAGAATCATGCAGTCCTCGGAGTTATTGCTTTTCATGGTCAAAAAACTCTTGGAACCGTTACTAGTCCTCAAGCTGCTTTTCCCGTACATGGATGGCAACTTAGCTTGCACCATTTGCTTCGAGGCTTTGATGCCTGCTTTGTCCTGTTTCCCCTGGTGATCAACCTGAAAAATAATTTTTGAAAAATATATATCGTATATTCTCAAACAGTAACCTCAAGAATCTGAAGGAACAGAAAACAATACAAAATTTAATTATTTTTTTTTGGTATAATAAAATAATTAATCTTAATTACAGGGTGATTTTCAGCATGTCTTACCAATTGATTCTCATCTTTTTCCTTAGATTGCTTGAGAAAAGCTTGAAAGTACTTTGAATTCCGAATCTTCTCAATGTCAATATCTCCTGTTGTGCCAAAAACACATCCTGGAGACTTCTTTGCTTGCTCAAAAGCTTGGCTAATTAAATAGAGGAAGCAAATGTTGAGAAAAATGAGAGAGCAGTTGGGAAAAAACTAATATACAAGGTTGTAAAAACTATCCGCAAATGAGAGGGTAAACTAATACACAAGGTTGTAAAACTATCCGCAAAACCAATTGCAGCTTCGGCATCAAAAAGTTAGGAGTCTACCCACCAATATAGTGACCCCAATTGTTACCATATCAACCGCATTTGTCTGCAGTATCAAAAATTGCAACAAAGCTACAACCACAACCCCAAATTGCTAATATTGAATCTAGCATGCGAAATTTGAGTTTATACTCTATATCATGGCTCTCAAAGTAACACAGAAGAGCGGCTTCCCACCACTTATAGCAGTTTTGGTTTTCATTTCAAACACCAAAATCAAGGCTAGAGTAAAATATACAAGAGACAATTTTGTAACAAAAAAAAGTATACGAGGCACAACTATTTCACTCACCCATCGTTCATGCAAATGCAAAGCTAGACACATCATTAAGGACGTGTTGAATTATCTTCTCACTTCACTGTTTTGAAAACTGTTTTCTAAAACAACTCCACTCTACTTAGGAATCAATTTCTCATCCAACGTCTATTAAGTTCAGAAAATTGTTTCTAAAGAACCAAAATACTGAAGCTGCTGTGATATGTTTTGTAATCCTCTTATCCTATTTTCTTCGTGCTTAGGGGATGACTTATCAAGAATATCATCTTATTGGTATCATGGTATATTTTACAAAACAGATAACTGTTTTTCAAAACACTAACCAAATGGACTGTGTTTGTTTGACATTTGCATGCAATAGAGAAGCATATCTATAATCTTGATAAATTACAGTTGAATTCTCGAAATTGAAGTGTGAAGCCACAACTTGAAACCTTATCAGCTTGACTGAAACTCATCAAAATAAGCTTGCATGATATGACGTTTTGGCAATTCTATTTTCTTCGTGCTTCCATTTTATATTCCATTTAAGATTTTGCCACATATATTAAAAAATACAATTAATATTACTGATTTTATAAAAAAAATTATTGTTAAATCTTTTTATATATCTCTTCTCTTTCATCTATACTCTTTTTATATTTTCTCATTCCACAGTCACTAAAACATACAATTAGACAATTACGCTCAATGCTTCATTAAATTTGGAACAATTTTCTACATGACGGAGGGGTAATTTTTATTGAATAAGTACTTAAAATTAAGCAATTGAATTTCAAATTTCGACCTAATTCTTTCAATTTCTCATCATTATTCTAAAAAACAAAAGAAACATGCATCGCATCCAATTCAAAAAAATTATTGTTAAATTTCTTAACATACCTCTTTTCTTTCATCTATACTCTTTTTATATTTTTTCGTTCCACAGTCAATACTAAAACATACAATTATACAATTACGCTTAATGCTTCATTTAATTTGGAACAATTTTCTACACGAGGGAGGGAGTAATTTTATTGAATAAGTACTTGAAATTAAGCAATTCAATTTCGAATTTCGACCTAATTTTTTCAATTTCTCATCATTACTCTAAAAAATCAAAGAAACATACATCGCATCCAATTCAAAAGCAAATCATTCCAATGACGGTTTCAAAATAACAATTACACTGAATTTTTTAAAAAAAAAACAAAAGACGCACCGATCAGATTGAGGAGTGAGGGATCGACGAGCAGATTGGAGTTTGGCGAGAGCGTCGCGGCGAATGGGTTGAAGGAAGGTTTGGTCGAGGTCGGAGTGAGAATGAGCGTCGAGGAATCCGATGAGGCGAAGAGCGATGACGTAAGCGGAAGAGAAATCGTTGTTATGAATAGCGCGGTCAGTTCCGAAGAGAAGAGATTGAAGCCTCTTGAGCTTCTCTTCCACTTCCATTCTCCAATTCTTTTCCTCAGCTTCCTCCATCATCGTTTTCTTCTTCTTTATCAAAACAGTGCAACACAAGTGCTATTTATTCTCATGCGTCTCGCTCTTCATCACTTCCCGCCATTTTTTCCTTTTACTCCGCGCAAACAGTACCAAGATTCAAAAGTAGATTTTCTTTTCATTTTTTAAAATAAAAAATAGAAGTGAAAATAAGTTTTTATTAATTTTTTAAAATATTTTCATATAAATAATTTTAAAATTTGATAAAAAATAATAATAATATAATTGTTGTAAATATTGTGGATGTTGTCACACTCTGAAATCTCCAAAGTTGATCAAAATTTCATTAGAGATGATAATATTAAATAGAAGTAACTATATTTTATAACTCAATTATTTTGGATTATATTTTGTACTTGTATAAACAAGAACCAACGAAAAAAAGAAATAAAATCAGACTACAGTTCTAGATTATTTTTTATCTCTCTTTTCTTCTCATTGTTTTATTATTTTATAACCTCTAAGGTAATAATATAACTCTAATATTATCGAGAGTTATAGAAATTCATATTTCTTATTTATAGTTCTTATGATAAAAATATATAATATAATTCTTGTGATTTATATTTTTGATTTATGGGATAAAATTTTTTTATTTTATTTTTATTTATGTAATATATGATATAATTTTATTCATATATTTTTATATTTTCTTTCTTTTTTAAGTTTTCAAATTATTTTATTGCCAATTATATACTAATGTATTTGTTTTATATTGATTTACAAAATAAAATTGAATCTATTAAGAATTAATTTTTGTCAATTTGATATGAATTATCATATAGACCTTATAATTTGTTGATCTAATATGTCATTATTGTTACTGTTTTTCTATCATAATGATGATGATCATAATAATAATAAAAAGGAGAACAATAAACTTTCTCACGATAATTCTTCCAAGAGAAAAGATAATACCTGTTATTAATGTGGCACAACATTTTGTTGTCAAGTTTTATCAAGCTTCTGTAATGAAAAAAATGTTGAAGTACATTTAATCCTTCAATGGCAATGAAACAAATGTTGCTCATAAATATAATGAAACAGTTGCTCATAAATATAATGAAACAAATAAATATAATAATGAAACCAATTTTACCCAAAACAAAGATGATTATGAAAGCTGTATTGACATTACACGTTTAGATGCTAATGATTTCTTTTAACATTATGATTGAAGAATGAAATGTTTCACCCATCTTTTATTAAGAATGTTTTAATTATGTTTTCTTTTTTTCTCTTTCTATTATTTTTTAATTTTCTACTTGTAATATATTTGTTACTATTTTTCAATGAAAAATATAGAATATCTTTATATCACTATAATTGTAAAAGGTACAAAATGCATTTTAAAAAAATTTGCCACTTTTTTTTGGCTTGTACTACACATGTATAGTAAACTAAAAGTTTACTAATCCAAATAATTTTATTATTTTGCATGACCGGTTAGGTCATCTAGGACCAATAATGATGCGAAGAATTATAGAGAACACAAATGAAATAAATATTCATTAAAGAACCAGAAGATTCTTCTATCTAATGAGTTCTAAAAAAAAGGGGGGGGGGGTGCAGATGACTTATATATAGATTTTAAAAACTCTTTTTTCTTTTATCCCCCCCTCCCCGCTCTCTTGTTATCTTCATACCTCATTTTTTATTTTTGTTGTTTTATTTTTTGTTGTTTATATAGAATGTTATTTTCTATAAGCTAAAAAAGAAATGCAATTTTCATCTATTTTCAAAACAAAATGAAAAAAATGTATAAAGATAAAAGATAGAATATAGGAAAAAGCAAATGAATATTGTGTTGTATGTTTTCAAGGGAAATTAATTATAAGACAATCACCAACAAAAATTGGGATTGAATCCCCTCCATTTCTTGAACGCATTTATGGAGACATATGTGGACCTATTGCTCTACCTTATGGACCATTTCAACACTTTATGGTGTTGATAGATGTCTCTAGTAGATGGTCACATGTTTGTCTCTATTAACACGTAATGTGGCATTTGCAAGATTATTTCTCAAATAATAAGATTGCGAACACAAGTTTCAAGTTATCTTATCAAGACAATTCGTCTTTATAATGCTGGTGAATTTACATCCCAAGCTTTTAAAGACTATTGAATGTCAATTGAGATTAGTGTGGAGCATATGGTTGCATGTATACACACAAAATGGTCTTGTAGAATCACTTATAATTAAACGTCTTCAATTAATTGCTAGACCATGACTTATGAGAACAAACAAAACTATCTGCTAATGCATGGGGACATGCCATTTTGCATGCTGCAACACTGATACATATTCGACCAACAACATATCACAAGGTCATCCCTATGCAATTGGCTTTAGGTCATGAGCCAAATATTTCCCACTTAAGGATTTTTGGGTGCGCGATTTACATTCCAATTGCTCCACCACAACATACTAAAATGGGTTCTCAAAGAAGGTTGAGAATATATGTTGGGTATAAATCTCCTTCAATAATTAAATATCTAGAACCCCGGACAGGAGATATGTTTGTGACAAGATTTGACAATTGTCATTTTGATGAAAATAATTTCCCACATTCAGAAGGGAAAAGAAATAGTTGGAGAAACAAATGACATGGAATGCACAATTATTGCATACGTTTGATCCTCATACAAAGCAATGTGAACTCGAAGTTCAAAGAATAATTCATTTGCAAAATATTGCAAATTAATTTCAGATGCATTCGTTGACCCAAAAAGAGTGACAAAGTCACATATTCCAGTTGGAAAATGGTCCAATTTATGTTGAGATCCCTGAAGGACAACCAAATGCAAATGAATCTAAAACACGCCTAAAGTGTGGCATACCAATCGGTTTCAAAGATAAAAATCATCTAAAAAGGAAAGATGTAAATAAAGAAGATGGTCAAACTGGGGAAATAAATATTTTGAATGATATAGAAGACATAACTAATAAATAATCTCATAAAGATATTCAGGTAATTGAAAATAATAAGATTTCAATTAGTTATGTCAATACTGAAAAAATGAATGAAACTGATGTGAAGCTATTGTCGACAATGTTTTAGCATATGATATAGTGCTAGAAATTGTAAATGTGAATAAGGATCATGAATCGAAATCTGTTGAAGAGTATCAATGTAGAAAAAATTGGCCAAATTGGAAAGATGTGATTCAAGCTAAGTTAAACTCACTTGAAAAGCGATGAATTTTTGGACCTATAGTCTGAACACCCAATGGTGTAAACCCAGCCGAATACAAATGGGTTTTTGTGCGAAAAAGAAATGAAAAAATGAAATTGTATGATACAAAACTTGACTTGTGGCACAAGATTTTACACAAATACAAGGAGTTGATTATGGGGAGACTTATTCTCTTGTGGTGGATGCAACCACTTTTAGATATTTAATAAGTTTGGTTGTTCATAAAAGGTTTGATATGCACCTAATGGATGTTATTGCAGCCTACTTATATGAATCACTTAATAGTGATATGCACATGAAGATCCTTGAAGGATTTAAGATACTTGGAACACAAAATTTGAGTGACCAGGCTATAATTAAAAAGGTCATTTTATATGTATTAAAACAATTTGAGCGTATGTGGTATGATCACCTTAGTGAATATCTACTACAAAAGGGATACAAAAATAATAGAATTAGTCTATGTGTTTTTATAGATAGATTAGGATCCGAATTTGTCATCATTGCAATATATGTTGATGATTTTAATATAATTGGAAGTTCTAAATGTCTTCCAAAGACAGCAAATCTCTTAAAAAGAGAGTTTGAGATGAAAGATCTTGGAAATTGAAAATATTGTCTTCAACTGCAAATTGAACATTTGGAAGGAAGAATATTTGTTCATCAATCAATATATGTTAAAATAATCTTAAAGCGATTTTACATGGACAAGGTACACCCATTAAGTACCTCCATGGTGATTAGATCACCTAAAGTGACAAAAGACTCATTTCGCCCTCGTGATAACGATGAAAAAATCTTCTTGATCCAAAAGTACCATATCTTAATGCACTAAAGGAACTAATGTATCTCGCTAACAATACTCGACCTGATATATCATTTGTAATAAATTTATTAGCAAAATTTAGTTCTACTCCAACCAAAAGTCATTGGAATGGAATGAAACATATACTCAAATATCTCAGAGAGACACTTGACGTGAGATTGTTTTGTTTAAGTGAATCAAAATCTCAATTAATTAGATATACAAATACCGAATATTTATCAAATCTGCATAAAGGTCAATCTCAAACTGGCTACTCGTTTTCATTTGGTGGTACTACCATATCTTGGCTCTCAATAAAACAAATTGTGGCAGCCCTCAACAAAACAAATTGTAGCATGTACTCCATCAAAATCATGTAGAGTTACTTGCAATCATGAAACAGTAGTGAATGTGTATAGTTGAGATCCATGACTTAACATATTCATGAATTATGTGATTTATCACTCAGTGAAAAGACTTTTACAACTTTATATGAATACAATACTATATGCATAACTCAACCAAAGAGTAGATATATTAAAAAGGACACGACTAAATATATTTTACTAAAATTTTTCTTTACTCATTATCTATATAAAGATGATTAGATTGCTATTCAACGAATTCATATAAGTAGTAATTTAGTAGATTTATTTACTAAAAGAAAATGTGAATATATAAATAACTGACTATTTTGTCTTTTTAAATCACACGGGAAAACAGATTAAGTCCAAATAAGACAAAATGGACAGTAAAAAAGAAAAAGAGAAGAAAAAATAAAGATAAAAAATTTACGTAACTCTGATGCTGATCTAGGAGTCCTACCATGAATTAGGTTATATTTACAACATGTTTTGACGAGAATATCCAGATAAAATTTCAATCGCATGATCCTAGGTTAAAATCCTTGCAGTATTAAACAACGAGACCATTGGTTTTGGAGTGAGAAGAAGAAAATGGAATTGCCACAAAGTTGCGTAGCAAACATACTCTCTCGCACTACATACTCTCTCGCACTACGCCTGTGGATGTATGCAGGCTTTCTCTGGTCTCGAGAACTTTCCTTTTAGCAGCTGAATCTGACGCCATTTGGGAACGTTTTCTCCCTTCCGATTACCAATCCATTATTTCTCAATCTTCTACGCCTCTCAACTATGCTTCAAAGAAGGCCCTCTATATGGCTCTCGCAGATCGCCCTCTCGTCATCGAAGATGGTAATAAGGTACGCAGCTTTGTGTTTCGCGATTCTCTTCCATTAAAACCTGTTGATGTTGGTTTAATTTAATGATGGATGAATGGATGCAGAGTTTTCAATTGGAGAAGAAGAGTGGTAAAAAGTGTTACATGCTTGCTGCCAGAGCACTCATCACAAATGAAGAATGGACTACGGATGAGGATTGGACCTGGATAACCCTTCCTGATTCCAGGTACTCTATCTACATACATTTATATAAATGTTGCATCCATCAATCAATTTTCTCTTTGTTTGAATGTACAATTAGAAAGAATTAACTAAAAATTGAGAATATCTCACGTCTCTCTCACTTTTTCAATGTACGTGGTGATAATTGAAGGGTTTGATGGCCATATTAATATTAATATGACTAGATTTAGATTCAATTCTTTTATCAATATGAGGAGAGAAAAACTCATTTCATTTTATTTTAAATTTAATTTTTGTTTATAAAGTTTTTATTTATAGACGGAATAAGACGTAAGATACATTGAATTTAACTTAAAAATAAAATAAAAAGCTAGTAAAAACAGATTAAATTTAGTCTAAAAATCTGTCCATATAAATAAATAATAGAGTATTTACATAATCTATTAAAGACATAATAAATTATTCATTAAAAACATATTGATATCTGTCTACAAAATTTGCACGATATAAGAGGGTGATTCTCAGTTTATATCACTCTCTATGGTTCATTATTGTATTTGTTCTCTTCTTTGAATTTACCCCCTCTGATATAGGGGTTTGTGTCTTTTACTCCATCATCAGAAATTCAATAATCACATGTCTATATCTAATTTAACTGTGATGTGGTCTCATTTTGTGTCAAATTGCGTGAAACAATTGTAGTGCTAGATCTAATTTTGATGTTATTGTTTCATTTCTACACATGTTTATGCTTTATTATTGTTATATTTGTCTGGTAATTTTATTATTCATTTTCATGGATTCCATGTCTTTAAAACTTCAATTCAAGGTTTTGTATGAAATTATTGCAAACAGAAATGCTGCTTAATTTTATCTTGAAATAAGGACATTAAATAGAGTCAAATTACTTGAATTTTGTTTAAGATCTATCTAACCGGTGTCCTAAGGGCATTGGTTAAGAAACTAAAAAATTATTCTATGTGTGCATTGCATGGAAGCGCCAAAAAAAAATAGAGTAGCATAGTTTTAAGCATTCGAATAAAACTCTTTCCCTATTAGTTTCTTGACTAATGCCCTCAACGCACTGAGTAGTATTTGCCTTTTTTTATCGTCATCTTTTAGTACATACATGAGTTCAAAGGGAGTATTGAATTGAGATATTACTTAATTACACTCCTGATTTGTGTATGTCATTTGGGAGGGCATTGTTAGTGCTACTTACAATGTAAAAACACGCAAGGAATGGCGGGTTTGTACTCTGTATGTAGTGAATGGGGCCGGGCGTGAACAGGTTAGTTATATATAGTGAAGAATGAAGAGAAAAAGTTAGGGGGTAGGAAGAAAATATTGTGGGAATTGGGAGAAAATATTTCTGATACGCATATACTGCAAAATACCATCAACATTAAGTCATATTTCATTTTTTCTATCTCTGTGTTTATCTGTGTATCTAAATGAGTCACCATTTACCTTTATTTTAGGTCACCATCTAAGTAGTATCCACACCTGTATGAATACTCCAACTTCGAGTCAAAGAATCGTGCAGAATTTTTCTGTTTTTTGTTTCAATAACTACTGTACTTGTGGATTTTTTGTTTTGCTGTGACACACATCATTATCACATTTATATTCCTATCTTTGCAACTTCTGTGTAAAACTCTTGAACAGGTTCCCGGAAGTTGCTAAACTTAAAGATGTGTGTTGGTTTGGAATTGGTGGGTCGATGAGAGTCCTTGCCTTGTCCCCAAATACCCAGTATGCTGTTTATCTTGTTTACAAGATGTTCAATTACCATGCGAGCCGGCCACGTAACCTCGGCCCCCACCGTCCTGTGAACTTATCAGTCCATATCCTTGGTGGCCATTGTAGTACCCAAAGTCGCTATTTGGAGCCAAACTCATTTCCGGGATCTCAACCTCCACATGTGAGAAGCGATGGGTGGTACGAGATTGAAATGGGAGAGTTCTTCAATGCAGGCTTAGAAGATGAAGTGCATATGAATGTCAGTGACACAGAGCCTGCCAATCGGATGAGTGGCCTCATTGTTGAAGGAATAGAAGTTAGGCCCAAGGAAGAGAATTAAGGGACCACAAATTCTTGTTTTAGTTCACAGAACTATATATATTCATGGCTCTTGCTTCTTAGATTGCAGTAGGCATATTTGAAGCTTCGACCTTTTTGAACTTTGTATTAAAAGGAAAAACTTTGAACCTTGTAATGTATTTCCCTACCAAACTGTTACTCTCTACATGAAACATATGCTTGATTTTACGAAAAGATAAAATACTTAAACAATCACATAATCAATAATCAAATTAATTAAATTATAAGATGTGAAGAGAAAAAGATATATATTTTATATTATATAAGTTAGCTATAGAGGCTATTTGTATGTTGGTTGTCAATACTTGGGGCATGAAATTTGTTGTGCGGCAGTATCTTAATCCACCATTTACCTGATTTCCGATTTAATTAACTTTGATTGGTGGCATCAATTATTATCTTACAATGTGTGAGAAAGAGATAACACATGCTAGTTGGTTGTCACCTGATGCCATTTATTCTCATGTATTTTACTCACAAATGTATTTCACTTAATTCTTTCTTCACATTTTATATATATTTATAATTTTCTCTTCACATTTTATACATATTTATAATTCTCTCTTCACATATTTATAATTCTCTCTCTTCATATTTTATACATATTTGTAATTCTCTCTCTTCATATTTTATAACTAATTATCTGTATATTGCAGTTGTCTATCAAATATTTTTCTTTATTTTTCTTTTATTCTTTCATCATTTCCGTTAGTTTCCCCTTTAAGCTGCCCCACACAGTACCAGAATTAAAAAAGTTAGCGTCACTTATTTCAGTATATTTTATTTTTATTAGTACGGAAAATAAAAAAAAATAGTTGTGAAAATGTTTTCGGTTATTTATTATTTTTTTTTTGAAATGTTCTTAATAGAGGTGAAAAATATTTTGTTAAACTTTTTAAGAATATTTTCGTAAAAAATATTGTTAAAATTGGATATTATTAATGAAATATTGTAATTATATTTTTACTGATTTATTATTTTTAAAAAATATAAATAGAAAACAATTTTTTGACATGCGGGAAAATATTTTTCTTTTAAGTTTTATTCATACTTCTCTTTAAGTTTAACGTTCATTTATTTATAAACTTTGTAAAATCTTTATTTTACTTTTCATCTTTGTGATTTATTTATTTTTTAAGTTTGGTGTTTGTAAATTATAATTTTTATTTTTGTTAAAAAATAATATTTAATAACTAAAAATAAGAAAAATATTATAGGAACAAAAATGAAATAAATAATAATTACAAAGATGAAAAATGAAAAAAAAATATTAAAAAACTAAAAATCGAGAGGCGTTATATCACATGGATTAAAAATGAAAATCAAAATCCACTAAATTACATAAATCAAAAATATATTTAAATCTAAATTTAATTATAAAAATGTCATTTTACTTAATAATTCATTAATAATGGATGGGTGTAGGATGTCTATTACGTATTTATTATTTAATTATTTATTAATTTAACACTTGACCAATAATAAATAAATAACAGCTATAAAATGTGGTTGCAATTCGTACACAAATTTTCCGTACAAAAGCTAGAGTACTTTAAGAAAACTTTCCCTAAATTATAATCTCTAATAATAAAGACTAACACGTGCTTATTCAGATAAAGATGTTTAAGCTTCTGAAGCATATGCATTTATGTTCAATTTAACAAGAGTTAAAAAAAAAAAAAAAAGAGTCAGATTAGGTTTAATTTAATCTATCTTGATTCATCTAATGAATAAATTAATTTAATTTATTAATGAATCTTCATTTTATTTATTTAACTGATCTCATTACAAATTAATGAGTTGAATAAAATAATACGTGATCTGTTAAATTTAATTAAAAATTTATAATTTAACTAATAAATTTTATCCACATTTATTTAAATTTAAATGTAAATGGATAATAAATTAATAAATTAAGATTTTAAATAAATTATGTATATCATTAAATTTAAGATGGGTATAAGTTAAGTTTTTGTTGCAAAAGTACCCCCTTTACCAATCATTGCCCAAAAGAAAAATTATGTGTATATGATATTCATGCATCAAAAAGTATTACAAGTCCCCAATAACAACCATGTTATATGCTTTATAATTTAGAATTACATGATTAAGGTCATTACAATAATCACTTATTCAATTAAAATAAATATTTTTTAAATAAATTTAAACAATCAAACCCAATTATTTCCATGAAAATACAATCTACTACTACTATTCATAGTCCAAAAATCAACTTCAACAGAATCTATAGCTGAATAAAATACAGTGATGGGGTGCAACATTTGTTTTCTCATATGTTGTCACAAGACAACTGAAGGTACTGTACACCAATCAATCCCTTCCTAGTACAATTTCTCATAATGTCAAACATCTTGCGTGGAGAAAATGAACTGTAAGGTAACCAAAGAATCCACCACAGTTGATGACTACAACTAAGACCTGAAACTGTGGTTCCATTTTATCACCTAACAAGCAAATCATAAGCACTGCAACTAGTTGTGCTCACACTCTACCCATACAACAACATATTGTATAATTACTATGGAGCAGCATTCGTTCCGGCCACTAATACACCATGGAAATTGGAAAAACTAGCTACTTTTCAGAATTTCTCATAGTATTATATATCTTTCAATACATTGCCAAAAGGGATGAATGACCAAAATATGGAGGAGCCTTAGTAACCTTGGTGTCATGTGCTTCCTGGAGCATCACTTCCCGCTGCTGGTTTGCGATTCAGGTAACGAATAACAGCATCTTCAACCCTGCTCAAGTTGTCAAACAAGATATGAAATTTCACAATGATGGTAATTGATGTGTATTTATATAACACTGAAGAAAAAACACATGAACATTACTGTTAAACTCTAGTTTTCCATGGCACAAGAACAAAAAGGAAAGTATATCATGCATTTTGTCACATCTCAGTTTTGAAATGATATCCTACCATTGTCATCAGTTGGTTCAAGCGTATAAATCAAATAACATACAGTCTCAGTTAGATCATGCATCACCCTCAACCGAGGCTATATATGGATAAATTATTATTCTCATCAGGTCAACATAGGCAACTTCAACAGATTGTAATGGATTAATTTGCAAATTGCAACTAAAAATGGTAAACCATAAAAATAAACCAAAATGGTATGGGACAAGTAAATTAAGAGATAGATCATAAAGCTTACCATGGCTGGTTGAAGAACTGTGATCGACGCTCTTTTTCTGCATTTCGACTAGGTTCTCCAGATACAAGTTTCAGATCCCTGCTTTGAGATTCAATCAATGCATTAATAAATTCTACTGGTGATTGGCTGAAACCAAGAAAGAATGCCCGTCTCCTACGGTGCTCGTGGATTTTTCTAATGATTCCACATATTGCTTCATCACATGTCTCAATCTCCTTGTTCTTTTCCACATTAGCCAATAAAACAGATAACTCCCTCTGAATAGGAAAAGGAACATCAACCATCACATCATAACAAGCAGTCCCAGCTGGACAGTTTCCCGAGAGCTTGATCTTATGCTCCAAAAGTATAGGCTGTGGGGGGAACAAATGTGATGATATTTTCTGTGAAACCATTGTAAACTTCATCTTTTCTTCTCCAAAAACTTTTTGAAGGGGCGGATCACAGTGAAAGAAAGAAGGGTCATTTTGGTTTTGCAATTTCCTGGCCTTCACATAATGCCAGATCGCAGCAACAATTCTCGGACGGGTATCAACCTCAATACCAAGAACTTCTGTCAAAGCTGGTGAAAGCTTGAACTTCTCCGGCACATAATTCATTTCCAGCCGTATATTTGCTGTAAATTCTTTATCCCCTTTCCTTTTTACTTCAAAACCTTCATGTGGAGCAGGTGATCGAGCATTCTCCCACATTATAATGTGATTATCAGGATATAGCCTCTGATCCAAAGAAATGGTTACTCTTTTAAAAAAAGCTGAAAACTTTGGATACAAAGGAGATGACTTCTGAACCACTCCCGGCTGATCAGGGTCTACACCATCTTCTAATATCCTCCCAACTATCTTCAGAGTCCAGGTTGGAGGCTCTGCATTCGGCTTCTTCGGAATTGTCCGAATTTGATTAGCAAAAGTGTTAAACACATAAATACGAAGAGTTTTCTGAATACACGGCGGGTTCTTGAGCGCTTCCTGAATGTCAGCCTTCTTTCTAGCAAGAGCAGCATCAACACGAGACTCAAACTCAAGAAGCTGTGTATACAGCGCAGACTCGGGCAGTATAGCAGCCACTTTATCATGCAATTGTTTCTCAGGGAGCTTCTGCTTCTTCCTACGTGCAGCAGGCGTGAGTTCCATCGGTCTCAAAGGCGAAAAACTGTTGGGAGGGGAAAAACCCACTGGCCGAATGGGCGGTTTAAGAGGAATTCGTTTCCCACTTGGGTTACCGGGTGTCGACATACCCAAGCTCCCCAAACCAGCGGCCTGGCTCTGATTGAGGCTCAACCCCTGAGCTTGCAAGTGAGCCTGGAGTTGAGCATGAGCTGCCGCCGCTGCTTGGGCATGGGCCTGGGCCTGAGCCTGGGCCTTGGACTGAGCTTGCACAATGGCATGGGCCTGTGACAGTGGAAACTGCCCTTGAAAACCAACAGGAATTTGGGATTGTCCTTGGGATGGTGAAAAACTAGGGTTTCCAGGAATAGAATTTGAAGGCATTCCAGCATTGCCAAAGGACGAGGAAGAGGCCCCAATGCCCTTAGAAGGGTTATTATTGTTCACAGACATCACTATCCAAATCTAATTCACTAGTCAACACCAGAAAAGGGCAAAAAAAAAAAAAACAAAACAAAACAAAAATAGAAATTCTCAATAGGCAAATGAAAAGATCCTAACTTTAACTCTTGATCTTACCCAGTGAACCAAGTTGGGGCATACCCAACAAAATTCAAGTGCCCAAAATCATAACTTGCGTGAGTCACACCACCAACTCTGAATTCGCATTGCCCCAACAAGTTAAATTAAGAATAAAAATTGAAAAACCACTAAATCGAGTAGGGTTTACCTCGATCTAGTCTCAGAGGGATCACGGATCTTGGGGTGAGTTGAGGAGCACACGATTATGTTCGGTGCATAGGGTTTTGGTGACAATGAGAGTGGAATTTGAAGGATCTTGAATTGAAGAGAGAAAAAGAGTGTTGGTGAATTGACGAAAAAAAAAAAAAAAAAAAAAAAAAAAGGTGAGAGAGAATGGTGATGGTGCTTTACGATGGTGAACGATGAAGGCGGTGATGTGGTTAGGGTTAGGAAAATGGCCCAATTTGGGGGTCAAAATTTAGTCAGTGTATTCGATTCATTTCTTGTGCTTTCCCTACAAAACGGTGCCGTTCTCACTGAACCATTCTCCTTCGTATATTTCTAGTTTCTTCAATTTTTTCTAAAGATTTTTTTATTGATATTTTTTTTAGGCTTAATAGTAATTTTTGAATTTCAGTCTGTAATAGCATAAATTGAAATTTCTAACTTTTTTTTTTGTGTCCAGTTAATGTTTTCATTGTTCCCTTTCAATTTCAATGGGTTAATTTTCTTAAAAAAATAAAAAAGCAAGTGGAATTATACTTGGCTGAAAGTATACACATTGATGTATTTATTATTAATTATTTATGTATTTATTATTAATTAATTATTAATATTCATATTTTTATTTAATTTAATTTAATATAAGATAGCAATTTATATATATATATATATATATATATATTTATGTTAATATTAATTTAATATCTATAATTTTAAAAAAAATATATATATTTAATAATTTAATATGAACATATTACATATGTAGGTATACGTGAGAAAAATAAGATATCAAAATAAGTGTTTATCAGAAGAGGCTCATAAGAAAAAAAAAACACTTAGTTTATTATAACTTAATAAAGACTAATTAAATATATAAGTTTATTAGGATATTTCGAATTCAATAATTCTGTTAGGGCGTTTAAATAGGACTGGTGTACATGTTATTTATTTCACACTTTCTAATGTAAACGCTTAAATCTTTTTAACACACTAAGATTTTTTTCTCGAGTATTTTAATGGGTCTTACCAAAAACTTTACCTCCTTGTATTTACCAATAATTTACATATTAAATTATAATTATCTTATTTATAAATTAATTAAATTTAAAAATTTTAAAAATTTATTTATAATCTTATTATATGAAATATTTTTGTGTAATAACAAAAATAAATTAAAATATTAATTTTTCAATGACTAATGACCAATACTTTTGTAATTGACATGAAATTAAAATATATGCTGATATTGAATTGATTTTAGTTAGAAATTTAAGATTTTTAGTTGTCAAGATTCTTAAGTGTCTCTTATTTACCTTCAATGTTTATATCTAAATATTTTTATTTTATTTTTTATGTTTGTTCTGTTTATGATAATTTAATATATTACTTTTGTTCATGTATGTTTGTGATTTTTAAAGTTAATTTATTTTTTTTACATATATGTACATATATGTTCGTATTAAATTATTATAAATTAAATTATCATTAATAACACAAACATTAAAAGTAAAATAATTCATCTACATGTAAAAATATATATTTGAAATTATAAATATTAAATTAATGTTAGTATAAATGTTAATATGAATGAAAAAATCATCATCTGATATTGAATACAGCAAAATAGATATTTAAAGACATTTATTCGTGTATTTTTGTTCCTAAAAATAGGAAGAATAATCATATACTAAAAATCATATTTCATTTATTAAATCCATTGAAAATGTTATATTTAAAATATATTTTTTCACCATTCAATTGCTAGTTGTAGTGTTGCTTATATGACAAATTCATTCTATGACACTCTACTTTTGGTTATTTCAAGAATTTTTTATGCAACCTGAATAGAGTAAAGACTTGCCTGCCAAAGAAAGAAAGATTTCAAATAAAGAAGTTAGATTTTCCATTACTTTTTACCCAGCAATCAAATAAATTAGGAGAAAAATGACAATAGTATATTAATAGTTACCCTTTTTATGGCAAATAAAATATTAAGAGATTCACATTGGCCTTTCTTAAAATATCCACATTCTCTCACTAGCACACAAAAGCTGACAAGTTTAATTTAAAAGATGCTTTCACATATGCTAATTCCAACACTTGTCCTTTAACCCAAATTTTGTCCAATAATATAGCATCACAGGGATGATCTTCAAACTCTTTAAACAATCATACTTAGGAAGGAATAAATGTGTGATTGATACCTGAAAAAGGAAGTAACAAATGATATATATATATATATATATATATATATATATATATATATTTCAATACATATCAATGATGCATTTTATAGGTTATATCATAGTGTTCATATTATCATCTTTCACATTTTGAAATGCATAGTGTTCATGTTATCATCTTTCACATTTTGAAATGCATTTGCTTGAGTAATATCTTCCATGGTGACCACGATGCAATTTATCTAATCAGATGCAATTTATCTAATCAGTAACATATCTTGTTCAATATACTATTTACCCATGCTTGACCCTTTCATATCCCTCTCAAGTCTACCACAACAGGAGCAATATCTTTGAGACTCTTGAGTAAGGTCTGCAGCACAATAAAATTTCAAAAAAAAAAAAAAACTTTAGTAATGTACCAACCTAAAAACTATCTTATCTAATCATTAGTCACCTTGAAAATAAATATAATACTGCAAGAAGTAGATTTAAGCTATTTAAAGAGACAATACTTGTACCATCTACCAAACAAATACTCTACAGAGTGGAAGATCATTTGTGTTCCTTACTTTATTCTTATCTAGACCATACTACTTCACAATCTCATCACCATGTAATTAAACCTTATATTTGACAACCTCATTGTTACTCTTTCATGCCACCAAATGAATTGGACCACAAACACCTACTAAGACATTGACAAAGTGGGCACTAACAAAGTATTTCAAGGGACACATGGGGAATGGGACTAATTCAAAGCTATGATCTCCATGTTCCCCTGTAGTAGACTGATTTCCTATGATACAAAAGGAAAATTGAAATTTTCCTATTAATTTTGCCTCTCAGTATAGCATTGCCAACTACCCACGGCAGTATCTATGGTTTCTAAAGATTCAATCTGTGTGTGCTCACTTGCCAGCATCATCTATGACATGCAATATCATATAAGGTCTCATCGTAATTGAATTACTTATAAATTTAGAAATATATACATCCTAGAACATGATAAAAAGAGTATTCTAAATAAAAGACAGATGATTTAACTCTAAAATTGTATTGCTATTTGATGTAGATAAAAATGAATGATTTAAGGAAAATTTTTATATTTCAATTTTAGTTTTCCTAGATTTAGTATATAATCTTTTAACAATCATTGTTGTTTCTGTCGGTGGAGCTTGTAGCAGCAGTAACACCAAAGACATGTAATATGCATTATGTTCTTTACATTTATACTAGACCACATATTCAATTATAATTTTAACATTCAACTTCTCCGGGGAAAAAAATTAAAAAACTCTTAATTTTTTTAAGGGATTCTGGAATGTCTCTTTGGAAAGTGGCTGAAAATACACTTAGAAATAAAAAGTTATAATGTTGAAGTGTGACTTAGTATATCATCTAACATGTATTATTTTATAATATTAGATGATGTTTGAATGGTATCATTTGATGGTATTAATTGACATGGATTATTAAATGAAGGTTGATGATATCAGACGCAACTTGAGTAAAGTATATATTGCAGATGTAATCTCATTAACTAATTACAACTGTAGACATTATATATATTGAATCTTGTAACAGTTTCTTACGTAGGTGTACATGTGAGTGCACACTATCTTTTGTACTCTCATAACCTTTCATCTTATTTGTTCTCTCTCTTTCTCTAGTCTATCGTTCTTGCGTTCGCTCTTGCTTTTTTTTCTTTTTTTTTTTTCATTCTGTCGTTACACCCAACAAGTAGCATCGTCCCTGGTGATTGAGAAAGATTATCAAGAATGTCAACAAAGTTTGATATCGAAAAGTTTAATAAAGGTAGCGACTTCGTGTTGTGAAAGATTAAGATAGAGTCAATCTTAATTCAGCAAAGGTGCACGAAAGTGTTTCAGGGGAAGGTGAATATCTCACCATCGGACTGAGAAAAAGAATATGATAGACATGGAAAGGAGTGCAATTATATTGTGTTTTGGTGATAAGACACTAAGAGAAGTCATAAAGGATAAAATCGTTGCTAAGTCTCTTGCCCATTTTGTTTGAAGCAAACAACTTTACTCATTCAAGATGGTGGGATCAAGAATGGTGAAAGAGTAGTTGGAGAATTTCAACAAAATCCTTAATGAACTTGAAAACATTGAATTCAAGCTTGAGGATAAGGACAAGATTGTTATTTTCTTAAATCCTTTTCCAAATACTTTTAAGCATTTTAGGGATGTGTTGTTGTGTGAGAACGATAGTAATTACCTTGGAGGAACTTATGACCTCAATTCGAACAAGGAAATTCAGAAACTTCAATTTAGTCTAGTGGCAATAAAAGGAAAAGGAAAGAAGAATAAAGGGAAAAAGAAGAAAGTTAATCTTAACTGGAAGAAGCAGAAACAATGTGACGTAGGAACATCTAGGATGATTACTAGAAACATGCAAAGGAGGCTTGAAGAAGAAGTAGAGAAGCTCCAAGACAAAGAAGACCACAGTAGTGTAGGGCTTAAAGCTTGTAATACTATTGTAAACTTGTATGAACAAGAATAGGTCCTCTTGTAATAGCTCTAGGGTATGACTCAAGGGTCCAAAGCCCACAGTTTTCTATAGCTTTTAGGCAAGCCATAAATCCCTAAGCAACAAGGACTCACACAAGGTCTTTAGAGAAATCACAAGTTTTCAAAATTCCCTTGTGTGAAGACTTGGAACACTTAAGATTAAGGAAGAGCTCTCAATCAAGTCAAGGATCCATGCCTTCACTTGATTAAGAAGATCTCACCCTTAATCACTAATTGACAAGGATTGATGACTTGGCTAATCACATGGGCACTATTTGGAGACAAACCTATGTGCACCCATGTGAAGGCCATGTGAAACTCATGTGCAAGCCTAACCAACTTAACTACCAACTAACTAAACTAGTTACTTGATAGTCAAGGTAGGTTACGACTAGCTTAGGTCCCTAACTAGGCTTAGTTTAGTTTAATCATGGTTTAGGATTACTTGTAGGCCAAGCAAGGCTCATTATATAAGCCTAGGTTGTGGCACTTGAGAAGAACTTTTAATGAAATTTTGAATGAAACCAAGTGTTTTGTGAGAGAATAGTTCTCTTAGTTCCCTTAGGGAAATTCCTTGAATCTTATTAATGACATCTTACTTCCATTTTAGCGGTTCCTCCTAGGCTTATGGGAGCTTCTCCTTGGCGCCACCCAACCATCTCTTACATATTCTGCATTGCTTTTGATTTCTAAATACTTAAACACCAAAAAAACTCCATGGTTGAGACCTTTTCTCTTGGCTTCCTTTGATGATCTTTGGTTGAAGCTAGATTGGGAAACATTGGAGCCTATTTGGATCATTCCCCAAGGTGGCCTCTCTATCACAATGTTACCAGTGTCTAAAGATGAGTCGTATCAGAAGAAATTTCCTTGAGAATAAGAAAGGATCTCAGGTATAGGAAGTTGGAGATGTTGTAGAAGCTTCTAAGGGATATGAATATGCTAGGGTTCTTGTAGCTTTGTGTGATGACTCAATGAAGAAATGAGTCTTGGATTCAAGATGTACATATCATATGTGTTCGATGAAAGATTACTTTTATACCCTAAAATTGAAGGAGTGTGGAACTCAATGCTTCTTAGGAACAATAAGGCTTGCAAGGTGCAAGACACTAAGTTTGTCAGACTAAGGATGTTTAACAATAAGGATGTGTTATTGCAAGGTGTGAAGTATGTTCCAAAGCTCAAAAGGAACCCATGTCCACTAGCATGTTTGATGTAATAAAGTATTCTGCCAAGGTGGAGGGTGGAGTAGTGAAGGTGTCTAATGGAGCGTCTATAATTGCTAGGGTTAGACAAAGTAATAAGTTATACATCTTGGAGCTATTGTCATTGTACATGCATCCGTGGCTAGTCAAACGATAGTAGACAAAGCTAAATTGTGGTACTTGAGGTTGTGCCACATTAGCGAGAAAGACTTGGTAGAGTTGGAGAAACAACATTTGCTGATGGGGAACAAGCTTTAGAAATTGAATTTTTGTGACTAGTGTGTTTTGGGGAAGTCTCATAGAGTGCATTTGAATAAGTTCATGCAGATTTATGGGATCCGTGTAGAACTCAAACGCAAGGTGGAGAACCTTATTTTCTAAGTGTTATCGATGACTTATCAAGGAAAGTTCTGAGGAACAAAAGGGGAGACGTTTATTCAAGTGGATAATGAGCAAGAGACCAAGTTGAAGGTACTAAGAATAGATAATGGGTTGGAGTTTGTTTTAGAGGAGTTTAACAACTTTTGCAGAAGACATGAATTAAAAGGCATAAGACTAGAGCAGGGACCCTTCAACAAAATGGGTCGGGCTTACTAAAAGAATGAATAGAACATTTTGGAAAGGGTGAGATGTGTGCTCTTGAGTGCAAGATTGCCTAAGTCTTTATGGGGTGAAACAATAAATACTATTGTGAATCTCATAAGAAAATGTCTTTCATATGTTTGTTCTGAGGTATAAAACACCAACGGAAGTTTGGAGTGGAAAACCAACAAACTACTCTAATTTGAGGGTGTTTGAAGCCTTGGTATATGTCAAGCAGGATAAGCTGGATGAAAGAGCTCAAAAGTGTATCTTCCTTGGATATGCTGAAGGAGTCAAAGGATATAGGTTGCGGATGTTAGAAACCAAACCTTCTAAGCTCATTTTCAATAGAAATGTAATGTTTGATGAAACAAAGATGAAAATAGTTAGTGAGAACACTGAAAATGTGAGGAAGAAAACTCACGTTGAAGTGGAACGTTGACAGGACCAAATGATGTCTGAGATTATGTATTAGATGAAGCTAAGCAATCAACTTCAGACTCAAGGAGGTCAAAACTTGTTGTGAGTAACTATCAACTCATACGTGATAGAGAGAGGAGGGTTCCAAAGCCAACTCAAAGGTTTGGACCAAATGACCTCATTTGCTATGCTTTAAGTGTGATTGAAGAGATAGAGGACTCAAATGAATCGAGAAACTTTAGATAGACATAAAAGAGTAAGGAGAGACAGCAATGGCAGTGCGCCATGGAGGAAGAACTTGAATTGTTGAAAAAGAACAACACCTAGAAGCTTGTGGACTTGCCCAAGGCATGGAGGGTAGTCAAATGTAAGTGGGATTTTAAAAAGGTATAAGATGTTTAATGATTTTTCGATGAAGATGGACTTTAGGAGGAGTAGTTATGACAGTTGTGTCTATGGTTTGAGTGAATGGAAGGTTCATTTGTACTCACTCTTATATGTAGATGATAACCTTATAACTAAAAGAGATAAGTGGATGATCTCTGGGATTGAACAAGAGTGTGTTCAGATTCATTGTGATAATCAAATGCTATTTACTTAGCCAACCATTACTTATAAGAAAAGTAGTTGAGACATGGGCAATGAAAATTACTAAGATTGCATCTGAAGACAATCCTGCTAATATACTAACCAAGTCTTTTTCAAGTTGCAAGTTAGAGAGGTGCTTGAACTTGGGCAATGAAAATTATGAAGATTGCATCTGAAAACAATCCTTCTGATATACCATCAAGTCTCTTTCAAGATGCAAGTTAGAGAGGTGCTTGAACTTAGTTAGTTTTGTTCGTGGGAACTATAAAGGATTAGTGAGAAGAGATAAGAATAACAGACTGTTATAGTTTTGATAATGAAGATACAAAATCAAGGTGAAGATCGTTGAAGTGCGACTCAGTGTATCATTTGAGATGCATATCATCGATGGTACGAGGTCATTAGACAAAGGTTGATGGTATCAAATGAAGTGCGAGTCTTTTTTTATATATATATATATATATATATATATATATATATATATATATATATATATATATATATAAATGCACCTCACTTTTATTATGACTTTTCACTTTTTTTACTTGATTTATTATTCTTGTATTCGTACTTTTTTATTTCTCTTCATTCCGTTATTACATTCAACACATGAAATTTAACATTAATATAAAGAAATCCAATCACAATCATCTTTAACTACGGTCTTCAATTTTCTCTTCTTGCTTCGAGAGTATCTAGAAACTCTAAAACAAAATTATGAAATGTTTAAGTGAAAAATTAATGTCAAAAATCATAAAATTATGACCTTAATACGAAGAAATCCAAAATTATAACCATCTAAGCTTGTCTTCTCCATATAAAAAACTCAGGAACTGATAAAATAAGCTAGCAATTATTTTTATTGTAACTACCATGCATGGCCACATGCAATGTTTATTTAAAAATGGTGTATCCTTTATTATAGAATTTGAAGTGATAAATATAAGAATATATTAACTTATAAAAAAAACATATAAAGCGCAAATATGATACTAAAAATCAGTTAAAAGTTAAAACCAAAGAATTGCAATCCCTAAAACACCAACTATCAGGTATAGAGATACAATCAAATTCATGCACAGTGTATAGACTCGTGTTAGTAAAATTGTTTAAACAATCACACTTGGACCAAAACTTGATTCTTTGAAGGCATCAAATCTTGGATCCTTGACCAAGAAATGGAATTTGTGCATAAAACTTCTTGGTTTTTCTCCTCTTCTCTATCTCCAACGAAGAGACAATTATTCCAGTATCATCAATGCGACAACTACTCAACCAAGTAAATAAATTAACTCCTACCCAACAAGTAAATAAATTAATACCATAAGAGCCCCCAACAAGAGAAGAAGATCCTTTTGTGTCAACTCTATTTTCCCCTGAGAATCATATCATATACTCAAAAACTGGATCATCACAATCATATCCCAACACTATGGCACATCCACATTTCATCATCTGATCATCACCTTTTTAATACAATTAAACTACAATAAACATTGAGCATATACACATCATCAAGTTATAAAACAACAATAAATTCACAAAGTTACAAATTTTTTACCCGTAATATGTTTTGATAAGTCGTTATTTTCTAACATTCTCCTGCTTTTAAGAATTAATTGAACCAAGATAAAATTATTCCATAAACATAAAATATTCAAATTATTTTAAAAATAAGAAACTAAAAACATAAAATTACTTTTACAGCTATTTTTACTATATAAACAATAGGTAAATAACTTAAAGAAAGAAAATGAACCACGGCTCATTTAATTAATGTTTCATATGTATGGATTAATATATATATATATATATATATATATATATATATATATATATATATATATATATAAGACAAAAGGAAAAAAAAGAAATAGAGAGATCAAGGAATTTCTTTTTTTGAGATAGTGACAAGTCTTCCCTAATATAGAAGGCTCGTGACAATTGTAAATATGAAATTTTTTCAATAAATAATCAATTTAGTCTCTAAATTATTAAGCTCCATCTTAAATAATTTCTAAACTATTATAAATTATATAAATAATTCTTAAAATATTAAACTATATTTTATAATACTCCAGATAGTGAAAAAAATTAAAATGATTCTTTAATATTATAAATTAGGTACTAAATTAATAAATCTCAATACTTTATGATAATTATGCAATTTCTTAACTATGGATTATCCAAGGAAGAGAGTGTTTAAAGATTAATTTGATAATTTATTATTATTATTTTTGAAGAATTCTTTGTGTATATAGCGATGCAAGATGTTCATGCTTTATATGGATTAAGAGCAGAAAGCAAAGAAATGAAAAAGATAAAAACTGGAATAAATATTTTAAGTACAAAGTTATATGGAAAAAATAATAATAAATACCTTGGTTTTGATTATACTAATTTTTTTTCTTCTAATAATACAGTCGTTACTTATTTATTTTGAATGTTGGACAATATTGCACCTCCAAAGGGCAGGTTTTGTAAATAACGATAATCATAATTGAAAGATGCTAATCATACACACACATCACTAACTACCAATCATTAAACTTATTTAGCTAACAAATAATTTACATATAATTAACCTTCTAATCATAATCCGTGGTACAAATTCCTTTTAAATTAATGTTGAAGCATACGTAAACTTTGATGATTAAATATGTATCATAGTTTTTTTAATGAAAGTGATGAAATGTGATGTAGACTTGAGTACTAATACTTTTCATAGAGAAATTGATATGATTCTTCCACAAACATATTCCCCTTCACAAAACTCCATACATTACAGGTCACTTGAGCAACAAGTGTGGTATTAACCTAACTTTCCACTAGAAGGGAAGAACCATGTTCAGATTTTCCCTCCTTATCTCATGATCTCCCTCTAAAGACAAAACATAAAGGTTTTGTATGAATGAATTAATTAGGATAAGAAAATAAAATAAAATTATATTATATTATTTTTTTTATAAGTTAAAATTTAATTTGAGAACAAGGTTCCTCCCAATCATTACCCACAATATATGATGGGTTTGTTGAATTTAATAAAAAATACTAAAAAAATTTTATTTATGATTATATGATTATTAATTTTTTTTAGTAAAATTCACTCATTTATATTCTTTTAAAAACTTATTTTAACTTGTACATAAATTAAATTTTAATTTATAAAAAAACTTAATTAATTTTTTCTTCTTAATTTGAAAAATAATTTAATATTTTTCAAAGGTGTTTATGATTAAATGAAGGACCTCTAGTTATAATAGGATGTATTTGTAATTTATGAATTTTGATATAAATAACCAAATCAGGAAATGAGACAAAGGAAATAAATAAAGACACTTTAGCATTTGAACTATGAAGCTTATTATCTCTTTTTCTTCACCATCAATAGATCATTGTACTTGTCATTTGATTTGATTCCATGCAGAGTAAAAATCAAGAAACAAGATCATACATAACTAGCCTCATAACTAACTATGTCATTCAAGTAGTTTCATGAAGTGACACCTTCATATGGCTTACTAGAAACAAAGATCAAACAGCATAAGCTTGAAGTAAAAAAGAAAACTCCATATATTAAACAACAAACTTTTCTCACTCCTTTTATTTGATTTTATTTTTAGGAGATTGAAAACAAGGTTCATTCAGGCTAACATCACAGCACAATTGCGAATAAAAGGACTAAGGTTGGTGCTGCTACACACAATCTGCTTCCATTGCAATTTCTCAACATGTGGATCAGGTAAGCAAGTGCATATCTTCATCATGGTAGATGGTGAATTGGAGGTAGAGGTAGCACCAATAACAAGTAACTCATTTCCCAAGGATTTGAATGCCACACCCCAACCACCTTCTGCTCTCACAGGAACTAGTCCTAACTTCTTCCAAGAGTTTGTTCTCTTAAGATAAACTTTAAGTTCATTTGAGGAAGAATCAACGGTATATAACTCATTGTTGGCAACAGCAATAAGACGAGGGGTTCTTGGATTTAAAAGAGGAATATCTTTCACCATGTTGGGAACCAAGTTCCAACTATTTGTTTCTTGATCAAAGAATTCCCCACATGTGAGGTCCTTTTCTTCCTCATCTTGCCCTCCAAGTACATAGAACTTGTTATCCAAGTAACAACCTGAGCATAACTTTCTCTTTCGTATCATCTTTGGTAGAGACTCCCAAGTGTGGTTTTCTGAGTTATACTTCTCAGCAGAACTCAAAACTTCCCAAGTTGTTGTTTCAATTCCACCAGCAACAAAAGCCATGGTACCACATGAGGCTGATGCAAATAGGCACCTTGGACTTAACATACAAGGACCTTTGAACCATTCATTTGTTGCTAACTCATACCTCCAAACAACACCACCTTCAACTTCTTTTCCTGAAACAAATAGATTTGATCCAGCAGAAAATGACTCCTTATCCCCACACTCAAAATTGTAATCTGAAGGAATAATAGGGAGCTTTCTGCATGACCTGAAGTGGCCATCAAATACACACCAATTTTTCTCTCCACTTGCTAACATGAACACAGATGGTTCCTTCAACCCTATCACCCTCCTGATTTTGTAGATTTCACCACTCTTCAAAAGGGTCAGAAACCGCTTGCTCAGACAACACATCTTCCAGTGTTTCGATATTGGAAATCTTGCTAGTATCATTGTCTCCAGCTCATCACTGAGACATGTAACATCATAATCTGCATCCTGAGGCTCTTGACCTGAGGAGGTACCATTGCCATTAGTGGGTGACAACATTTCTACAATTCTCATCTTTTTAGATGAGGAATAATTATGAGAAATCTTGCATGTGCCACAACCAAAAACTAGCGATGCTTTTTCACTAGACATACTAACTCATTTCTAGTGATCTTTTCCCCTTCTTTTTGTTTCTTTTTTCTCTGATTGTTGATCAACCAAACCTTTAGAACTTAACGCCAACTCTGAAAATGATCTTTTCCCCTTCTTTCTCTTTCTTTTTTATTTTCTCTGAATTTTGATCAACCAAAGCCTTTACAACTTATTGCTAACTCTGTAACAGTAGACAGAAAATCAAGGTAAAGTGTCAGCAACAACAGTTAAGAGCAAGAATCACAATGAATTAATATAGCCAATGAATCTTCCCTATTAGCAAAACTACAGTACTTGTGGTGGCACCCACATAGAAGTGACAGTTAGAAATCCCACTCAAACAAGCTAAAAGAAAAAGTTGTCATTTTCATGGATTGAACAGTGTTGTCTCACAATCAGATGTTGAAAACAGATAATTTTCTTGACTTGACTAGAGAAATAAATGACCAAATCGATGTGAAGCTAACTAATTATGCAACTACTTCCATGTGGTGGGGTTAATGGAAATTCAAGAAATTAAGAAGAGGGCAAATGGTATTTTTTGAAAATTATTATCTTTATGCATGACTTTTAAAATTAAAAGTTTTTGCTTATATTTTAGTCCTTAATACTAACACTGCAAAGACAAAAACTTATGATTCTAGGGACCAGAATATGGGCATTTAAAAAAATTAGGAACAAAACTTGTGATTTAAGAGGTTGGCGACAGACCAAATTAGATAATACTCATATGTCACAGATTAAAAACACCATGAACTCTTAAAATAATTATAACCAATGAGAACTAATGACAGTAGAAGAATTTAGAGCCAAGAGTACTTCTCAAAGGATTAGTACTATAGCTGTTGAGAATATAGATATTATCTCACACAAAAAAAATGCTTACCAAGAAGACAAATTAGCAATCCTTCACATCATGGGGTTGATATGTTGAGAGGTTAACACATAAACATGAAGAAACAGAAAGAGACCACAGGTTGATCTATTCAAAATTTGTACATGTTTATTCAGATGTGAAGAAGCCAAAAGAAAAGGGTGCAAAGGGTAAGTGGCAAAGCACCAAAAAGAGGCATAGATGTAGAAATACAAAGAAGAGAACATGAAGAGCCACTCTCATGGGATAAGAAGAGAGCAGTGTCGGTGTACAAAGGGAAAGCCAAACTAAAAATGCAGTAAATAGAAACAATTAAGTGAAGTGTTACATAATGTTGAGCCGAAAACAAGGAGAAAAGATGTTCATAGCCAGAGTAGTGTAGGCCTTATAGTAACTTATTGATAATGCATATAATTTGAAGTTGATGGAGTTGCATTGAGAAGCATAGTAGAGGGAAAGTGAAGAAGGGGATGTAACAGAAGTGACTTGGAGTGAAGAAGAGAGAGAGATTCTACATGGAGATACACTTGTTTGGAAAATACTATGTGTTTGAGTTGGTAATTGATATGCGTTTGGTGATTATAATATATATACCCTTCAGAGAATCAATATTTTATTTGACATATAATGATCAAACTTGCTATCACAAAGTCTTATTTTTTTTAATCACCCAATTTAGAAAAAGACAATTTTAAATGTAACACATACAATATTACAACCTTTCTTACGAATATTACTTTTGTCTAAATTACAATTACTCCACCACATGGTTTTTCTGCAAAAAGTTGATATTAGAAGCCAGTTCAAATTGATAAATAAAATTCTAGTGTTCATGAAAATTTAAATGAAATGAAGAAGAATTTATACAACTTATTTAAATTTTATCTAGCTAAGAGTGGGAGAGAATTCACAATTTGATAAGTAGCTGATCTTGAACACTCCAATTTCAAATGTGAGAGGAAAGAAGTAATTAAAAACTAAGATTTAACATAAAAGGGAGAAAGGTGGGGCTCATTTTTTTTTTTTTTTAATATATATATATGTATATATTTCAAGGTCATTTTGTTAAAGAATTGCAAAATTAGCTGCAAAACACAGTATCATTTATATTTTCAAATTAAAAAAAATATATAATTTAAATAATTGAATAAGATGTGTAAATTATAATAAAACTTTTGACATGTAACAGTCTCTATGCTGAGGAACAATTCTTAACATCAATCATTTCAGACGTAAGAAAACAAATGTGTTTTAGAGATTTAATTTAATTTTGTTATATAAGTAGAAAGTTTTTAAACTCTTAACTATAAAAATAACTAATTTTAAAGTGACTAATACAAAAATTAATAATCTTATTATACACAAAAATTATATTAAAAAAAACACTATAAATATATTCTAATTAACACTAAATACGTCGATGTTATTTCATTTTAACAAATAATCTCAAATTCAAAATTAAAATATAGGTCAAAATTTGAAAATAATATGAAAATTAATTCATAAGATTATGATGATTAGGGAAAAAATTTGCCTTATAATTCTATGTTTTAGATATTAATTAAAATAATAAATATATAATTCAAATATCAAAATAACATGAATATGTTTTAAGAATTAAAATGATAAATATATTATATTTTTAAAAATTATTTATTATTTTTATCTTTTAAAATTAAATCTTCAAAACTGAATTAATAATGTAAAAGACATTCTTCTAACTATTAATGTAACAACCAAAAAGTTTTAATTCATGAATTCTTTTTGAAATTTTTTCCATTTAAAGTGAAAATAATTAAGAAAAAAATACAAAAAAAAAAAGAGAAGTTGCTGACATCCAGAAAGAACTATTTAAAGCTGTTGTTTATTCCTTTGGTTAATTTTTTAAAAGCTGTGGAATAGTTTAATACAAGTCACCAATAATTAGCCAACAGAAGGAGAAAAGAATTGAGAATTGGGCAATTAATGTGTAACTTTTTGGAGTATTCAGAAATGGCTCACAACTGACGCATTTGGACACTTGAAAGGACACATTCATTATGCTTGCTGACGAATTTAGCCACCTGAAATAACACTTACACTTAACCTCTAATGTCTCTGTCAGAGTTTTATGACATATCTGCAGGACTACTCTATTCATCAATAGCTCTATCTATCCCTATTTACCCATTGCTGCTCTTATATTATATCAGTTTAAAAGTTAGTATTTACCATCAACTATAAAATAGTCGATAATCATAGATTAAATTTTATAAAATTTGTAAATATTTTATTGTTGTAATTAATAAATCTATTATAGATTACAATTAATTAATTAATTGTGTAAAATATACTAAACCGTATGTTTATAGTGAGTAGTTTTGGATATTCATAAACAAATAAGGATAGAGTTTGACTCAATTCGCTGTTCTCGGATTACCTTGAATGCAAGAGTATTCGCACAGTCTTTGGTTCATTTCAATGTAGAGGTGTGATGTACATGCATTTTTTTTCTTCGTGTTGATGGTTAGACGTTTCGAGTTGAAGATTAAACAAATGAAATTTTTTTCATATTTAATATTTAACATTTCAATTATAGAGATCCAATATTTATAAATTTATAAATATTATGATAAGTTTTGATATTACCTTAAAGAATCAATCGATAAATCTATCTCAATCTTATAAATTAACTTTTAAGATAAGACTCAATTGTATACATACATCTCTCTTATCTATAAATGATAAGAGACTTCACATTTTAATAATATTTTTCAAATTAAAAATTTGTGATAAAATGAAAATGAAAAAAAAAATAAAACACATAAGTAATAACTTAGGTCATTAAGCGAAAAATACGACTCTATTGAACAAGTAAATAAATAATAAAATAATAAAAGATTATTTAACATTTATAAATAATAATAAACATTTAACACAAGCACCCTATTATACCACTCTATTCACTTGACGATGACATGTTTTACTGTTATATTATCCTTATTCTCTATTATATTTCTTTTTTATTAAATTTCTTTATAGTCTTCTTACTCTAAAAATCTCAAGCTGCATACCTAATCTCAATCGCATACGGCATACCTAACTTCAATAGGTATATATTATAAACACAAACATATTAACTTTTCTTATTCATTACATTTCAACTTCATTTACTTTTATTTATTTCTTATCTTATCAATTATTAATTTATATCATTTGAGATATTGATCATATTTTATATTTTTAAACATCTTATTGATATTTTTTTATTTCTATCTATCTATCTTTTTTTCCTATTAATCGCTTGTTTTTCTTTTCTACTATAAATTCATCTCTTTCCTTTTTCTTACTACACAAATCTGTCAACCTGGTAGTAAAAGGTTTTAGTAGTTCGTACAAGATTTTAAATTCAAAAATTCAATTTTTAGTGTTACTATTATAAAAACAAAACTGCCTCAAAATAGGATGGATATTAATATTTTTCTGCCTCAAACTTGCCACATTTTTTTATATTTAAATTTTTTATAATTTATCAAATTAAATTTAATGATTATGGATAGACTAACCAAATACAGACTAAAGTTTAGTTGATCAAATTACTTATGCAGATAAAATATATTAAAAGCAGATGTAATTTTTTACAAAAATTACAATGGACTAAATCTAGGCTTCGTACCTGAAAAAACTGAAAGTAACGTCAAAAAATCATATTCAGTTTTAATCTAAACATTTTAATTCAATATTTTTCTTAAAGAGTATATACAAATTATTTAGAATAAACACAAATTAAGTAATTTTAGGGGTAAATGAGGTCACGGCCATGGTTTTGCTTATATTCTACTTTTTCTAGGCATACTACTATCTAAATACGAAGAGAAGAAAAATATAATGGGAAACAAGAGGAAAACATATAAAGAGAGAGAAAATATTTTCAAATTAAAAATTATTTAATTTTTAAAATATTTTTTTGGATATATATATATTGAATTTTCTAATTAAATTTTTTTAATAAATTAAGATGGAGTAATATATTATTTTGATCTAATTTATTATGCTTTAATTTGAAATAAAAAAATTCTAAAAGTGGATCCTAGAATTAAAATTTTATTAGTCAATGTTTATTATATAAGGGTTTCATTGTAATTGACATGATATATTACGTGTTAATAGTATATTTATTTATTTATTAACTTTATTTTATATTTTTTTATTAATTAATCTTATTTCATACTTGATACAACATATTAACGAATAAAATATATTAAATTAAAAAATATATAATATAAAGATAAAAAAAATTAACATGGTACATAGAGTTATAAATTATGTAATATTAGGATTAATGTAACCGTGACAAAATTTTAATTTTTTTCATTAAAATCACTTATATGAGTTGGTTGAATATTACAATTTAATTTACTCTAAGAGTAGGTCAAGTTGTAGAAAACGAAATTCATGAAAATAATTAGTGTAATAAGACCAAGAGAAAGTTCTTTCATTCTGTAAAACTGAAATAAACATAGAAATATTATAAAATCAATTAGTTCCACAAATTTAGTTTTCTCTCTACAAGTCATAACAGTCACAAAAGATAAGAAAATGTAAAAAAAATAAAAAATAAAAATATCATTACCTATATTATATAAGAAACGAATTAGTAATTATATGTAAAGTTATTCAAATCTTACACTTTTTCTCTTTTTCATTTTTCTTCTTTTGTTAATCAAATAGTAAAATTTCTCACTAATTTATATATATATATATATCCTTTTCATATTTATCATCACATTTTCTTTCCTATTGATTTCACTGATCTACCCACCCAGCAGACCCTAAAAAGCCTAACTGTGAAAGCCATGTGATCCAGAAACTCCTAGTTGATAATGAACTAACTAGTAACTGCATGACATAAAAATTTTGTGATAGAAAAAAACAAAGAACAAGCACTAATAACCAATCATCTTGGTGATTGATATTTGATATTTTTTGCACTTGATGTACTTGGAAGGGAATCAAACACGTCAAAGTGTTTTTTCTTTAATGCCTCTATGTATATAGTGGAGGGTTCAGTTTCAATACTTTTCCAAAGATCTGTCGTGGCATCCACAAGTTATAAGCATCTTAAAGTATTTATGGTCGACCAATTTTAACCTCTCTTGCCCAAAACTCAAAGTTAAAAACTAAAAATCATATCTATATTTTTTTTCTTTTCATTTCAACACACATAATTAAAAATTAACCATGCAATTGATGAGTTAAAATAATTTAACACATTGGACAATCTTTAATCAACGACCAACAATCAAATTAATTACTTTTTAAATTGCAACATCTATGTTGCATATGTAATGAGTCTATCTAGAATTATTCGGATAAGTAAATGAATGAGTGTAGAGAAATTACTCCTTTCTATAAAATTTGTTACCATAATGTCTTTTCTCTTACCCCATTAGTTAGATAGTAAAGTATGAGAGAATGATATACTAATGAGAGAAGCGTAGAGATAAGTTTGGAAAAAAAGATGAATTTATGACAAATTTAATGCTTTCAAATAAATAACCAATAATTCATTAATTTTGGTGAAGTAATTATTAAAACCTCACCGGAGAGAGTATTTTTACATTCACAATGTTGGGATATACTAAAGAGATTAATCACCATTGTGAACTCCAGCCATGAAATATAAACAAAACACATGAACTTAACACTACATTTAACTCAATTTCAAGACATTAGATTTACATGTCTTTACTTGTAAGTTGATCTACATATATACCAATTTAGCTTTACTCAATGTGAAATTATTTTTATTTCATAATCATCACATGTAGCTTGTACCCCAACAAATTTCTTCTGGATACTTGTATCATACGTCACTCACGTAAATGAAACATATTCTCTGAATTGAAAATTCTTTAGTAACAACTTCAATATAAACTACTAATTAACTATCTTAAAATATATATATATATATATATATATATATTATTAAATTTTGTGAGATAATTAATTAATTGACTTATATTGACTTATATTACAGTTAGTCATCAAGTATTTCTTATTTAAATTTCATGTTTTTATATAAAGAAATATGGATTTAGCAAGTCATTACTCATTTGAGTCAATCACAAGTCATACCCTCAAATCTTATTCCACTTACAAGAAGATACAGGAGTATATATAACATACTTAGGAGAGTTCCATGAATGCACCATGCATGAGCTAACATCAATATATATATATATATATATATAGTCTTTTACATATCTAGGATATACTAGTACTTGAGAAACATTATTTGATTTAATATAAGACCCAAGACATAATCAATGACAAGATGCAATGATCGGTGGTGGATTTGCCTTTTCAATATTTAATCTGTAAGAGATCATCTGTTTTTCCTCGCAACCAATATATTATTAATATCATATGTAATGATCCATTTGTGATGCTGATGATGATGTGGTGGATTTGCCTTTAAAATATTTTATTGTCTCCTTTCTATATTTGGTTTTTAATTTGTAATTAATCATATATAGGCTTAGCATTTGTGTCGAAACAAGGGTGGTTGTGTTTTATTTAATAGCACTTGCCACTTGCATTATGATATATGGGTGGAAGAGAAAAGGTTAGCCATAAGAGAATTTGATTTGCTATAGAATAATCTAGAGTCCAATAGTATAGTAGTAGTATATTATATATAAATATATAGCCCACAGAAATTTAAGAAATCATGAGGTTTTACTAATAAGCAAACACTTTTTGGAGTAGGGTATCACCCCACTAATTCATCTTCTAATTGGTTTTCAATGATATTTCAAACAGTAGTGATGCTTTTCAAGGGTGGATTCCTTTTTCTTGGAGTAGCACTGATCATTTACCTAAACCAACGCTTTTGGGACTGCTGAAATTCGTCGTGGAATGCTTCAAAATTGGAGAAAATTAAAAAATAATTTATGTTCCTTTTGCTTCACAATTGGAGCTCACAAATGTGGCAATAATTAATTAATTCTTTTGGTAATTCAAAGCACACAAGAAAAAACCTCGTATCTTCATGCAGTGAACCTCACATGTTCTTTCTTCCACACACTCCATTGTCCCCGTGTTAGGCGACCAAATCATTCTCTTTTTACCAAGATAAAAGTTTAATTAATATTCTCCTATACCTATGTGCTAGTGTTAATCTAGGGTTTACTTGGAGACATTGATCATCCAGTAAGTTTTTTCTCTCAAACTATTTTAGATTTGGATTTAATTTTTTTTTATTAACATCACATTCAACCATTAATAATGAAATAAAAGCAATATTACATGACAATTTAAAAGTAGAATCATACAACACAGTTGGTGCTTCCTGCCTACAAGGAAATAAGAGAAACAAAATTTAGTTTAAATTTGACTTGGATCCAATTTATCGTTGAAGATTAAAAATGATAATAAAAAGTAAATAAAAAACTGAAAATTTATATTTTTTAAAAAATTAAAATATAAAATAGTCATATAAAAAACTCATCTAACCCATAAAAAAAAGATAGAAGTCTTCAATATCAAGGTATTGGTAAAAGATATGTAAATTCTGTAGATGAGTGCAAGTTTTAAGGTGAGTTAGAGACAAAAACCATTATATAGGATGTTTATGTGAAAGTATCTTATTCTTCACGTGCAGGGTAAAAGATGTTTTGATTCGTGTGCATTAGTATATGTTGCTGTTTAGTTTTGATTGGCCTTTGGATATTAATAATATTATATGTACCTAGTTCAAATTAGGTTTTGAGTCATATGAAGTGACTATCTCAATTCTCAAGGATTGAGAAGCTACCCAAAATCTATTCTTTTGTTTCTTTTAAGTTACCAACAGTGTTCTTGATATGCAAACAATGGACTTTATAGAATTCATCATAGGTCACACAATGTGCGTGGTTTTTTAGTAGATCTGTCTACTTTAACGAGTCTTACTTTTGCATCATAATCGGTTTCAAAGAAAGAAGAGAATAGAATAAATCCTTTTGTCAATTTTTTACTCTAGTTATGTTATTTATGCAACAATTTTTTTTTTAAATGTGTTATTTTAATAATGTCATTTTTTTATCTTTCTTTTTCATTTTTAACTTTTTCAATATATATATATATATATATATATATATATATAATCAAATGATACTGGTATAATTTACACTAATTATTACATCAATCAATAATTTTTAATTTAATACTTGTTTTTAAAATTAACCATTTGTAAAAGTAAAAATGAAAGAATTTTATTAATGGAACTTTTTCTCAAACTTTTCACAACATTATATTTAAGCTTTTTTTAAAAAATTAATTTTAAAAGACTTTCATAAAAGATTTATTAAAATAACATACCACTTCGTATGATTAGTTAAGAATGATAAAGATAAATGTAATTACTTTTATATTAATTCACCTTAATTCTATTGTATGTAGTATTTGATTACAATAATTTCTTCAAATTATATAAACATTCTTTAAATATAATCTCTTCATATAAACATTTATCATTAAGGATAAATTACTTTATAAAAATTTTACTCTAACTGAAATTAATCTCTGCATAAAGAAATATTTATAATAAAAAAATATAAAAGACTTGGTGAAATATTAAGAGTTCGAATGGTAAGAGTTTCAGCTTATATAAAATAATCTCTATTTTCAATCTTTATATAAATGATGATTCTGTATATCATTATATTCAATAACTTCAAATCTTTATTTATCTATTGAAAGTGTATTTCTGTATGGATTACCTTATCAGAGTTAACAATTTTATTCATTAATAAATGAAAAATTATGATATTAAGTAATTCTTTTTATTACAAATTTCCATGTCATAGAAGTCTTTTTTTACTTTGATTTATCTTTTTAAGAAAGGATTAGATAAATTCTTTATATATGAAATGTGTAAGTCAAATCAACTTATGGAAAATGAAATAAAGTGATTAATATTTTAACATATAAATGTATCCATTATAATGAGAACATTATTTTTGAGAGTTTTTATTTGTACTTTCATTTATTTGCTTTATTAAATTATGCATTAGTGTGTTTGTTTCTTTGTACTAAATATTTACTTGTCCATTAGTGGAAGTTCATTGAATGAAATTTACACATGATACATTTAAGAAATGATATTTTTTTAATTTATTATAAGATTAATTCTAATTATTAAAATTAAGAGTCATAATTTATCTACAATCACATTAATTAATGATTAAGATAGCTAAATTCTTTCTTATCTCAATAACCCAAAACCCTAAATTACAACACCAACAAAGAACCCCTGTAAATAAGAGAATTGTGAGAGGACATACTCTTGTAAACATTTTCTTAATAGAACTTCACCATGATTTTTTAGTTCATTCTAAGCGTTGAGAGACTTTGGTGAGAGTATTCTTAAATATAAATAATTTTATGCAATAAAATAAAATACTTGATAAAAATGGATATGACGAAGAAAAAAGAATATATGTTGTTGCAAGAAATATTATATAAATAACATCCTTAGAATAAAGTCTTCTTCCTAACTATTCCCCTAAAATTTATTCACATAAAATCAAAATTAATAGACCATAATAGACGTCCTACATCCTGGAAAGTTATAGCCTCTTCCGTTACTTTTTGCAGAAATATTAAACAATGAGATCCTGCGTTGATGTAATATAGATAATTATTTATAGTTAGAGCCAATGTTATAGTTTATGATTAAAATTAAAAAGAAAAAGAAGAAAAAGCAAAGCTTCCAACTTTCTATCGTCAAAACCTGTCGTCATTGAAATCTTTAATTAGAATGTAGAAATAAAATGATAATGTCACAATGATAGTGCGTAAAACTAGTAGTGGTTTTTTATCACGATTGTTATGCATGTATAAATTTCTTTATATATCATTCAACAAGAATTTACGGTTAAATGGGTTAATTGAGTTTTTTTTTTCTCTAGAAAGATTTTTAGAAAGAATAATAAAAAGAAAAATGTAAAATTTATTTTTGTAAAAGTTAAAATTAAAGTTTTATTAATTAATTTATAAAAGTTCTAGATTTTTAAATAAGTGAATTTCAAAATATTTAAAGAAATAAATTTTATATTATCTTCTTTTAAAAGTATTAGTCTTAAGTTAATAAAAATATCATAAATATATGAGATTTCGTTAGAAATACGTCTAACTCTTACCTTATAAATCTGTTTCTATAGAGATGATCTTACCTTATAAATCTATTTTTATAGAGATGAGTTAGATCAATAACTTATATTTCTAATATCATATATCATAATCAATTTTAAGATTATTTTTATTGTTAAATTTATTGTGTAATTATTATTGGATCATTTTCAAATTTTTTGTTTAATTTTCGCGTTAAAAATATCCAGTCTTTAACATGAAAAAAGTGCATCTAAGTTACTACCTCACCTAAAAATATAGTTATTAAAGTATATAAAAATATGATTAATTAAAATATATAAAAATAAAAAATAATTCTTATATTATAAATTAATTTTATAAAGTTAAATTAAATTCATATTTATAATTTTAATTACTTAATCATAAGTAACACGTGTCATAAAATTAATTTATACTCGATGTATATTGATTAAATCCTTATTATTTTATCATCAGTGGAAATTGTTTACACACTCATATAGCACCATTACCATAACGAAGAAGTGTGGAAAAAGTTGTGCGCGGCGTTATCCACATAGCAAAAAAAAACACACTAGGTCCTTCGAGGCCCACAATTGAGTTCCAGAATTTTCAAGTGTTGAACAGATAATTTCAGCAATGGAAAGGGATACAGCGTGTATAAATAAAATATTAAACAAATGTTAACGGGGCTTCTATTTAATGTTGTTTTTTTAGAAGTGGAGCTTTTGATATTGTCTCTTGAAGAATTGGAAAGACCTGCCAATGAATCTGGTCTATACCCATAATTCAGTTAATCCGAACTTTTTTTTCTTCGGTTTGATCCGCTTTTTGACTAGAAAATCATCCAATAGATTAGTTATAATGGATATTACACTTGGAAAATATGACATTTTTAAACGCGAATAAACTTTCGATTTTGTGACTGAAACAAAGTTATATCAGTTCTTAACATTAATAAAATTGATAAACAAAATTTTTATTTTTATTATAATTTTGTATTGTTTTATTAGTGTTATAGTGTTTATAACCGTTAAACGGCCACGTCATGATATGTCGGCCAAATACAGAAAATACCTGTAATACGTGGATAGAATAGGCATCGAAAGAAATGTGAAATATTTTCTAGGTTACCCAATAAGTGATATTAGAGCCAATAGTTCAATTTGGCGACCGGCTCATTGAAGCGGATCTTAGTGACAAGTAGACTTACTTTTTGGGGATCCCTTGTGTTGAAAGTCTTTCTAGCGGTACAAAACTAGAGCATATCAACGACAATGTGAAACTCAAGAATTATCGTGGAAATGAAAGCTTTGACTTTCGCTTTAGGGGAAGAAGTTTTTTGGTCCTTTGTTTGAGGGGAGGTTTGTGGAGATTCAAACAATGTCCCACATTTTGCAGAATCTAAATGAGAACCCTAGAAGATTTTGTTATGGCAGAAGAGTTTATAATAATATAAGACTTTGAAATGAGGGAGGATGTTGTATATTTTGTTAATTCAAAGTCCCACGTCAGCAGATGTAGAAAGAGAGAGGAGCAGAACACTTATATAAGAGCGAGTGATGTGTTTTATTTACTCGCACTACACCTTAAATCTATATAATATTTGTATTTAGATTATAGGTAGTGTGTGATTATCGGTGTGTTTTCCACATATGGTCCCGAGTAGAGCGTTTTTTATGAGTTCTTTTATATAGGCTCTCTTTTGGTGTACTCTTTGACATAGCGGATATTTTTTTAGACTAGGTCCTGTGGTTTTTGTCCCTTTCCTTGAGAGTTTCCACGTTAAAATTGTTTGTGTTCTTTTGCTCCTGCATTTTATGTTCTTGAAATTTTATATGCCGTATATTAAAGTTATCTCTTCTCTCAAGGGGAAAGGTTTTATTTTACACTCTTCATAAGTTTTGTGTAAATTTTTCCGTTGTGCACCCACGCTTTTTCCAACAAGTGGTATTAGAGTCGATGGTTTGAATTGGCGACCGGCTCATTTGATGCAATGATTGGAGTGAATTTAAGTGGTCAGGTGGACCTTGAGGATCTATTGTATCGAAAGTCTTCCTGGTAGGAGTGGCTAGGTTGTGTATGTCGTTGATGTGAGCTATCAGAACATCAGTACAAGACTAGGGCATATCAACAACAATGTGAAACTGCTTGAGAATTGTCGCGACGATGGAAGCTCTAATGCCTAACATTGACAATGTTCTGTTGTAGGGAAGGATGTTTTGTGATCCTTTATTTGAGGGGAGGTTTGTTGGGATTTAAACAAAGTCCCACATTTTGCAGAATTTGAAAGATTTTGCTGTAAGGAAGGACAACTGCATGAGAGTTTGTAATAATGTAGGACTTTGAATTAAGGGAGGATTTGTTTTGTATTTTGTTAATTCAAAGTCTCATATCGGCAAGGTTTAAAAAGAGAGAGGAGTTGAACACTTATATAAGAGAGAGTGATATGTTTTATTCACTCGTACCACACCTCAGATCCATATAATGTTTGTATTTAGATTATAGGTAGTGTGTGACCATCGGTGTGTTTTTTCAACATATGGTCCCGAGTAGAACGTTTTATGAGTTCTTTTGTAGAAGCTCTTTTGTTGTACTCCTTGATATAATGGATATTTTTCTGGACTGGGTCCCGTGATTTTTGTCCCTCTCATTGGGGTTTTTCACGTTAAAAGTTTTTTGTGTTCTTCTTGCTCTTGCATTTTGATTTATTTATTCCCTGGAATTTTATACTACCACTTATAATAATTCTCTTATTTCCCCATCAAGGAAAGGTTTTCATTATTTTACATGCAGGTTTTAAGAGTTTTGTGTGTGATTTTTCCGTTGCACACTCGCGCCTTTCCCAACAAGTGGTATCAGAGCTCATGGTTACCTAACAAGTGGTATCAGAGTCAATGGTTCGACTTGGTGACCAGTTGTGTAATGGTTGGAATGGATCTAAGTGGTGAGTGACTAGGTTATGTGTCCCATTGATGTGAGCTATCAGAACGGGGGTACAGGACTAAGGCATATCAACGACAATGTGAAACTCAAGAATTGTTATTATGATGGAAGCTTTACTAGCCATCATTGACAATAGGGGAAGAGGTTTAATAATCTTTTCTTTGAGAGAGGAATGTAAATAATGACATTGGAAGAAGAGAAATAGTGAGAGCTTTACAAGAGACCCGTTAGGTGCGCAAAATAAGACGCGTCAAGTGGACAAGGTAATGCGTAAAAGAAGACCCGTCAGTTGACAGGGGCAGGCAACGGAGAAGACCCGTCATCATCTAAAAAGCATCAAAGAGATGATGAAGGCATTGCACTAGGACGGTGATGTAAATCAAATTCTAAGTGAGAGATTGTTAGGAATATGTAGTTTGATTTTAGTCCCACGTCGAGTATAGGATGAAAGGATTTGCTTTTATGTCTCTATATAAATAACTCCATGTAAAACTTCTAAGTGAACAACTAATGTAATATTTATTGTGTACCCGTGGACGTAGATAATTTGCTGAACCTCGTTAAATTCTTTACTCTCTTTTTCTCTCTTCCCAATACTCTTCTTTTATTGTTGTTTTGTTCTTAACAAATAGTTCTACCAAATCATGTTTGCCCAATTGGTAAAAATGAATGAAAATATTAGTACTCGACTTTGTCTGAAGATGGTGACACAAGATGACAAAACTTTTAGAAGGGCTCATGAGATGAAGTTGATTAGGTGTCACATTCATCTACATAAGCATACGATATTAGAGAGAACGTCACGTCGTGCTACTTAAAAAAGTACTCATACAAAAATGAAGTTATCCCTATCACGTTGGGGCTTCATAAAGAATTGCTCGATAGGAGAGCAAGGTTTAGCAAGATGAAATCGGCCAAAGGACTAGAACAAATACAGAAAAAAGAAACAAGTTCCTCGACCTTCGCCGAAGAACTATAAATGGAGGCATAGAAGTTAACCTTGCTAAGTACTCATGAATACTCAAGGTAGGAGAAAGGGGAAACTTGTTTTTCCTATTTCCCCTAGACAGTACAACATTCAAGGACTTTGCGGGATCATGAGGAGGAGCTCTAGGGGCGAAGCCATTTGTTGGTAAACGCTCGATCCAACAATTGGTATCAGAGCCAAAATCACGAGGTTGATTCCCAGCGGGTGTAATTGCTGAGGGGGAGATTGTTGTGGGTATACATCAATTGTCCCATGGTGGAGGCCATATCATAGTCGAATCGTGACGCTTGGACTGTTACGCCTTAAGTAGAAAGAGTTGCACCCTTACTAACAGTTATAGCTTTTGGTCTAGTGATAAGTGTTCGATCCAAAAATATTATATATATATTTATATATTAGTTTCTCTTAAATTTTTTAGTTCTTCAATCTTAAAAAAAAATTATCGCGTGGTCAATAGGCTTGTCCCAGCAGGACCTTACTTCAACAAAATAAAGAAAAATAAAATTGAAATGAAAATCATCTTAATTGACTATATTTATTTAAACGATAAATAGTTTGAAATACAATTTAAACTTTAATCATTAAAGTTAATTTTTATAAATTACTCTACTTAATTAGATGTTTAAATAGCATATTAAATAATATATTATAAGAATATTGTTAGGTGGGTCCTCTTCAAGTTAGGCCCAACAACTTTTTATATTTAAATAGAATATTTATCAACCCATTTAGTTCTTTTTGGCTGAGCAGCAACTTTTCAGTTTTCACCAAAGAGAACATTTTTAGGGTTTTGCTCATCTTTTCCCTATTGTGCTCGCCCGTGCTCATCTTTTCCCTATCGTGCTCGCCCGTGCTCATCTGTGCGGTTTGCTTGGTGATTTTGCTGTATTAATGTTTTTCCATTAGTTTTGTGAGTAGAGCATTTTGTGAGTTCTTTTGTGTAAGGACATTTGTTGTACTTTTTGATATTTTATAATGTATATTTTTCTGGACTAGGTCCCGTGATTTTTGTCTCTCTCCTTGGGGGTTTCCACGTTAAAAATTTGTTGGTGTTCTTCTTGTTTTGCATTTGCATTTGTATTGCTCTCCGTAATTTTTGGATTTCCGTGTATTACTTTCCTCTTGTTTCAATCAAGGGGGAAATGTTTTATATTACACACGCTTTCAGATTTTTGTGTGTAATCTTCCGCTACATACTTGTGTTTTTCCAACAAATACGAGTGTCATTCTAAAATATGTATTTTTCATATATTTATCATGATGGTGATTTTTACGTAAATTTGTTAGTTAAATATTAGCCTCTCTCACCTTTAAATTCTCGCTCTGCCATTAAGGAGCTGTCCCATACCCTTGGACACTAGGGTCGTAGGAGCATCTTATGGCACGATGGCGAGAGTAGCAAAGGCAATTTCAACTGTGGGCCTTGAAGAAGTAACAACTTCTTTGAAAGAGTCACTACCAAAAGAATGAAACTTAGAATGATTTGTTGAAAGGTTACCCCTAATCTAAGTGACTTCTCTATTCCCTAATGGGTTATCACAATAAGAAGAAATAAAAATAGAAAGCGAAGAAGAATAAACCATGGAAAACATACCTAGGTTAAGGGAAGATCAAGACGATACGCCAAAAATAAGTGACATAAAGCAAATAGACACACCAAAAAAGAAGAAAGACAAAGAGCAACGAAGAATTTCAAAGGAAAATTCATGACAACAAGAAAATGAAGCGAATGAAAGGAGCGAAGTTTAGAGTTTATATACAAGGTGAAAAAGCATGAAGAGCCTTTTCAAAACGCAATAAATCCTAGGACCACATGTCTTCGCAAGAACATTCTGACGCTTCACAAGTTGACATGTTGTTTCATTTGGCTACAACTGTTCATATGAAACGAATGAGATTATGGCTAGTCATTATCCCTTAAAAACCCTCATTAATACATGTGTAACCCTTCATTAATGCAAGGGATATATCTAGTTAATGCCTCAACATTTCAACACTCTAGAATTATTAAGTAACCAATGTACAATCAATCCTGACCTATGGTACTCAACCCAAAGAAGGATGAACCTAATTACTCATCCCAAGGATGGACGAGCTCAAGCGTTCGTCCCAAAGATGAACGAATTTGATGGTCACAAAGAATAAAAAGAGTCAATCATAAAGCTCGGAAGCCCTCAAACTCATGCTCCCAAACATGAGGAGCTTGTGTATTGTCCCATCAATGATAGCTATCATTTGGTTGTAATCGTCAAACAATCACATCATGTAACATCATTATACAGGGCGGCCGAGTAGCCTTACCAAATCACACTTGCCCAATCTAAGCAAGACAAGTTTCTTTTTACCTATAATCGCTAAACATCCCATAACTCATTATTACCTAGGGAATCTCCTAGTCAACCTAGTTTGTCAAAGGCGCCTTAGTTGTTGTCAAATACGTCTATCAACGTATGATCTCATTGGCCACTTGATCATGTTAGGTGGCAATTTTGCAACCTATAAATACCACTTCTACCAGGAAATATCACTTGAACTGTCATATCTCAATCTACTTATACTTTTACCTAAAGTCTCTTACTGACTTGAGCGTTAGAGGGTCTTTGTATGTACACCCCATATCGAAGGTTGTCTGAGAATTTATACACTCAAAACAACCTATACTTTCTTGAATTCTACACTAACTTAACTAAATCCACCTAAAAAGACTCTGAAACTCGATGAGATCAGATTTTTATTTCAATAATATATTATGATTTAAATTCTTAATATTAGCATTTTTAAACTCAACTCGAATCAAGAATAAGGATCAAAACCAAGTCACTGACAAATTGGATTCATATGTTATTTACTTGTGTTGATTTCGTCAACTTAGTTGAAAATGAGCTAAATTCATGCAAATCAGTGACTTAAACAGCTATCGTTTAACCGATTTAGGCGCATACAGGCTTTTGATAGATGCGTAGCCAGGTTGATCAGTCTCGAGTTTTTTTTTGTTTTTTTTTTTTCATCTCAAAAAATATAAAATAAAAAACAACATATATAACTTATTTAGATAGTTTTGGACTAGGTTTACGGATTTTTTTCCTTATATCGATGTTTATTTATTTAGATTATATTATTTTTATATCATTTGTGGTTATCACATATTATTTTAGTAGCTTGAATAGGAAAAAAAGAGATCTAATTGTTTTTGTTTGTGTTATTGGATACTATTTTTTTTCTTATATTTTATTAGATTAAAGTTTATCTTGTATTTAATTATTCTTATAGTATTAATATTTTAATATTATAATATAAAATCCTGAGCCATTCATGCAAATAAAGAACAAGGAATACAAGAGCACGAACTTTAGAGCAACATCCGAAATGTAAATGCATTAAATAAAGGCATCTAGAAAAAGTAGGAACAAAGATGAGTACAAAAAATCATTAAAAAAAATAGTAGTTTATATGCACCTTAATCTTGAATAGTAGGGTGTTGAACAATTCTTTAACATGTAATATAAGTCAGGGATTAGATCATGTGTACCTGATAGTCCCGTGAATGTAGTGAGAGATGAGGTCATGATTTCGATGATGATCGAGTTCCCGTTTAGGGTGTATTGTTATGATGGTAGAGTTGAGGTGACAGATGAGAGAATAAGATTGGTGTGTCTCTCTTTACCTCTGCCTAATAATCTCTTTATATATACACCCAAGGGGAAACCCTGATTAGGTTATGAGGATAATTATGTCCATCAAATAATTATCAATTAAATATGTGGGTATTCATAAGGTCAATGATCAATTAATTAGATAAATGATAACTTGGGCCACATAATAAACAACGAGTCTTACATTCTCCCACTTGGCTGAGTAATCATTTATGATGAGTATTAGGTAAGTCTGATCAGATTTTAATACTCATTTTAGTTTTAAACCGAAACTATAGCAGAGAAATACAGTCATTGAATCAATATTCAATTCAAGACCCCTATTAATCATACTACAATACCAAATTTAAAACTTAAGTAGACTAAGGATCAAATTGACAAATAAGCCCTCAACAATAATTTGTGTATAGTTGTTGTCTATATGTATTTAGGCACGCATAGACATATTTAGAGACAGACAAAACAAAATAATGAGGAAATTTTACTATTAAACGTAAGCAAGTACAATATGCAATTAAATAAGGTCTTTAGAAAAGCCCATCTTCGAAACATGTTCTTCGAAAACTTTAAGTGGGAGACCTTTAGTCATCGGATCCGTAAGCATATTTTTAGTACTTATATGCTCAATACAAAGTTTATTTTCCTCAACTTGTTCACATACGAACAAATACTTTGTATCAAGATATAAAGCAGCGCCAGTCGAACTGTTACTGTTCGAGAAACTAACGACAACTGAATTATCACAGTAAAGCTTCAATGGTCGAGATATGAAATTAACTAATTTGAGTCCAGTGATGAGATTTCTAAGCAACATCCCATGACAGGTTGCGTTGTACAACACAATATATTCTGCCATCATTGTGGAAGTTGCAGTCAACCCTTGCTTATGACTCTTCCATGAGATAGGTCCGCCTGCTAACATAAAGATATACCCCGAAGTGGATTTCTTGTCATCTTTGCACTTGGCAAAATCAGAATCAGAATAACCAATCACTTCTAAATTATCACTTCTTTTGTAAGTCATTTTATAGTCTTTTGTCCCTTGTAGATAGTGAAGAACTTTCTTAGCCGCTTTCTAGTGATCAAGGCCAGGATTAGTCTGATAACGGCATAACATTCCAGCAATATAAGCGATATCTGGACGAGTGTAGACTTGTGCATACATAAGGCTTCCAACCACTGACACATAAGGTATCATTCTCATCTGTTCTTTTTCAACCTCTGTTTTCGGACATTGAAATAAACCGAAAACATCTCCCTTGACTACTGGAGCTACAGAAGGAGAACAATGTTGCATGTTATAACGTATAAGAACACGCTCAATGTAGTTCTTTTGAGATAATCCTAAAACCCCATTGACTCTATCTCAGTGTATTTCGATGCCAATAACATAAGAAGCCTCTCCGAGATCTTTCATGTCAAAGTTACGTGAGAGTAAACGCTTAGACTTATGCAACATGTCTAAACTATTACTTGCCAATAGAATGTCATCTACGTAAAGGACAAGTATAGTAAAGTTGCTCCCACTCATCTTGAGGTAGGTACATTGATCCACTTGGTTTTTTTACGAAACCTTCGACTTCAAGACTTGATGCAATATGGATTTCTTCACCTTACAGACTAGATGTTCTTGACCTTCAGATTTGAAACCTTCAGGCTGTTTCATGAACACTTCCTCATCCAAATCGCCATTTAGGAAAGCTGTTTTGACATCCATCTGATGTAGTTCTAAGTCAAAGTGAGCTACTAGGGCCATAACGATCCTTAAGGAATCTTTACGAGAGACAGGAGAAAAGGTCTCTTGATAGTCAATTCCTTCTTTCTGAGTGTAGCCCTTTGCAACCAATCTCGCTTTGTATAGTTCAATGTTTCCATTTGGATCCAGTTTTGTTTTGAAGACCCATTTACATCCTATGGGTTTTATGCCATTGGGTAATTCAACCAAATCCCAAACATCATTTTTCTTCATGGAGTCAAGCTCGTCAATCATGGCTTTATTCCATTCAGGAGACTGATCACTGCTAATGGCTTCATTATAAGAGGTAGGATCAGTAAACTTTCCAGCATCCATTTCTTCTTCAGTCAGGTAGGTAATATAATCATCAAAGTTAGTAGGCCTTTTGGACCTAGATGACCTCCTGAGTAGATTATCTGGTTGAGCATTGTCAGCATTGTCTTGATGATGGTCATTTGAGGTGCCTTCATTTCTAAGTACATTCGGAGTGGAAGGTGGTGCAATGTCCTGCGGAGTGGTGTCGAGTACAAGAGGAGTAATTGGAGATAAAATAATCGACAAGTCTCTCCCCCCCGCATCTTGTACTTCTTGCAATTCATCATAAGGGTCTTCACTGCTCCCACTGACCTTAAAGTCCTCAAGGAAATGAACATATTTGGTTTCTACGATACGAGTGACGTGGGAAGGACAATAAAATCTGTAACCCTTTGAGTGAGAGGGATAACCAATGAAGTAACAATTTATAGTTTTCATGTCGAGTTTCTTTAAGAAAGGATTATAAAGTTTAGCTTCGGCGAGACAACCCCATACTTTCATATATTTTAGACTCGGTTTCCTTCCTGTCCAGAGTTCATAAGGAGTTTTAGGGACAACTTTAGAAGGAACCCTATTGAGTATATGAACGACTGCTTTTAAGGCCTCGGTCCAGAGGAATAGGGGTAAACCTGAGTTGGCTAACATACTGCGTACCATGTCCATTAGGGTCCTATTTCTTCTCTCAGCAACACCGTTCTGCTAAGGAGTACCAGGCACAGTATATTGGTTCACGATCCCCTGATCCCTTACAAAACTCATAAAATGGACCAGTAGCTTGACCCACATCAGTATGTCTACCATAGTATTCACCTCCTCTATCTGATCTCACAACTTTTATTTGACGATCAAGTTGTTTTTCAACTTCAATTTTATAATCTTTGAAAGTTGTAAGTGACTCAGATTTTTCCTTAATAAGATACAAGTACATATAACGAGAATAATCATCAATATAAGTGATAAATGAATTATGTCCAGCTATGCCAGTGATAGAGTAAGGACCACTAATGTCAGTGTGGATGAGCTCCAATAAATTTGAACTCCTGGTGGTACCTTTTTTATTTACTGATGTCATTTTACCTTTGAGGCATTTGACACATGTTCAAAGTCATTGAAATCGAGAAAATGTAACACTTCATCCTTCACGAGCCTAGACAAACGTTCTCGTGAAATGTGGCCTAAACGTTGATGCCACAACATGGACGAAGTTTCTAAGTCTCGCTTTCGTTTTCTCTTTGATAATGTCTGGTGGATATTATACGACAACAAAGATTTGGAAAAATCATCATCTAGTTCTAATTTATAGAGACCACCATCCAGATAACCACAACCAAACACTTGAGAATTTAAACTAATAGTAAGTCTGCCATGACCATGAGAAACATCAAAACCGTCTATGTCTAACTTTGGCCCGATACTAAATTCTGAGTAATCTCAGGAATATTATATAAGGTATTGTAAAGTTTAATACACAAACCAGTTTTCATTATTAATTCTAAGGTTCCCACGGCTTTGACAGCTAGTTCATTTTCATTCCCCAATTTAAGCGTTCTTTGGTTTCTTTCCAGCTTCTGGATTGTAAGGAATCCCTGAAGTGAGTTGGTTACATGAACCATAGAACCAGAGTCAAACCACCATGTATTAGTTGGAACATTTAAATTAAAGAACTCAAGTATCATGTAAAGATGATTACCTTTCTTAGTCAGCCACTCCTTAAAGTCTTGGCAGTCTTTCTGTCTATGTCCTTCCTTACGACAGAATTTGCAGTAAGATTTCCCTTTGGAGTTCTTAGAGCTGGAAGCAGCACTTGCATCATGTTTCTAGACCTTAGAAACTTCTTTGGATTAGCAGTCATGAGATAAGCCACATCCGGTTTGTCCAGCTTCAGACGCTCTTCTTCTTGTACGCACATAACAATCAACTCATTCATTGACCACTTAACTTGTTGGGTGTTGTAGTTGACCTTGAAAGCTTCAAAAGATGTTGGAAGAGAAGTCATGATGAAGTGCACTAAGAAACCCTCACTGATCTCCATGTCTAATCCCTTAAGCTTGCGGGCCATGTCGTTCATCACCATGATGTGCTCACGAATGTCGCTATTCCCGTCATATTTCGTAGTCACCATCTTCAAAATAAGAGTACTGGCATGTGCCTTAGAAGTTGCTTTGAATTGTTCCTCCACATAAGCCAGAAAAGTTTTAGCATTAGTTGAATCTGGAATAGCTCCCCTGATGATTATGCTGATGGAATTTTTAATGAGCATAAAAGCCATTCGGTTGCATCTCTCCCATCTCTCATGTACTGTTTTATCTTCAGTAGTACTTTCATCAGTGAGAGCAGGAGGGGCATCGTCTCTCAGTGCATAATCAAAATCCAACATGCCAAGAGTTAGCATCAGTGAATCCTTCCATGAAGAAAAGTTCACACAATTCAAAGTTTCAATTCCAATATTTGGGGCTGATAGTGAATTTAGATGAGAGAAATAAGATACTTAATTAGACAAGAACTTATGATGATCTGAGGGGTAATGAATTAAGGCAGACGAAGATAAGGACCATTATATTCTAATGAAGCTGTGATAAGAGTCTATTATAACACCAAAACAATAGACTAAATTAAATTCTACTTAAACAAATGTCTTTCAATTTGGTTATAACCAATTATTTAAGTATTATGAATAATAAAATTATAACGTGCAATTTGAATGTAACACATCACCTTTGGGCAGAAATGAGATATCCAAATTTTAATGCACACATATGCATATATATACTTAGTTCACAATATATAATCATAGCACATCATCTTTGGATAGAAGTGAAAAATCATGTATTTAAGGCGAACGTCATGCAAATATCTGTTTAAGGATATGCACTAAGTGAAAATGCTTAATCAAACTTGAATAAGTTTTTTACAAATGTAACACATCACCTTTGGGCAGAAGTGTACTCTAGAGTATTATTCAAGTCAAGAAGAATAAATCAAAGATTTCATCAAAATAAAGATGAATAATATGAATATATATTTTTCTGGAATCAGTAAAACCATAATGTTTTGATCGGAAACATATCCCTTTTGTTAAAACCCATAATACCCGAACAAATCGGAAACAGAGTGGAGAAACACAAAATCAATTTTAGTTAGGGCTAAAACATGTTTCAGATCTGAATTCCAGTATTTAGAGAATAAAACAGAATTGATTAATCAACATAATGCTCTGATACCAGATGCTGAACAATTCTTTAACATGTAATATAAGTCAGGGATTAGATCATGTGTACCTGATAGTCCCGTGAATGTAGTGAGAGATGAGGTCATGATTTCGATGAAGATCGAGTTCCCGTTTAGGGTGTATTGTTATGATGGTAGAGTTGAGGTGACAGAGGAGAGGATAAGATTGGTGTGTCTCTCTTTACCTCTGCCTAATAATCTCTTTATATATACACCCAAGGAGAAACCCTGATTAGGTCATGAGGATAATTATGTCCATCAAATAATTATCAATTAAATACGTGGGTATTCATAAGGTCAATGATCAATTAATTAGATAAATGATAACTTGTGCCACATAATAAACAACGAGTCTTACATAGGGGACTAAAATTCTTGATACACATAACAACACCGTATAGTGAAGGAGGGATTGATGATATAAATATGTGAAAATTGAAGTGGGATCAAAAAATAGAAAAGTGAGATGCAATGGTGTTTTCCTGTTTTTATATTTTAACTTTTCATTATTAGCTTTTTAGAGTTTTCCCCCTTTTTATTCTAAATTATTTTTATTTTTATTTTTTATATTAACATACACGTACAATAACAACTTTTAACATCAGTTAAAAAGTACTTTTAACATCGACTAAAAAGTGATGTTAAAAACTATCGGTTAAAAATGTTATTAAAGCACAGGTAAGTTCGCAAACCCCACAATTAAAATTTTTAAGATGCTTATTAAAATTTTAACTTGATAAGAACATAGAGAATATCTATTCATCCGGTTTTGAATCATAAGCCTTTATTCAATAATCTGTGAGAATTCTACATGTATCTATAGATCAATCTTTGTTATCAACTTTATTAACTAAGGATCAAAATTTGGCCTTTAAATATTATTAAAAGTCTTGTGAGCTGGCTAGAAAGAAGAAAGGTAACAATAATTTTTCATATAACTCAAATACCATGTTGCTTTCAAGTTAGAAACAACTAAACTTTTTATTTTATTTTATCAATATCTTTTTTCACTTAAATTTAAGACCATTCTATCTTTTAAAATGAAGTTGACCAAGTCCAATCTGTATTATATACCATTTTTTTTTAGCATGAAGTTCTCCACATTTTGTTCATAAATACTTCAAACAGTTATTATTTATATTCTCGATACTAGAAAAAATAATGATAGTCAACATAGAAAAATTTATTTATTTGATATAAATTGAATTCTTCAATTAAATCTTTTAAATAAAATAATATCTTTAACAAAGATAGTAACACTTATTTATGTGTAACTCATATGTTTAATATTAAAATTGTAATAAATTTTTTACATTAATATACTAATTAAGATAAACACTTATTATCTTTCCTCCTAAGAATTAATAGAAGAATAACTTAATATTTCTTTTTGTTATTTAGCTTGGAACCGATAGAATATGGTATTAAACTCTTTCTTGATTCATTTAATTATAATAAACTCATTGAAAAGGAAACTATTATATTTATTATCGAGAATTTGTCATTGACAATTTAAGCCAATTCAATGGGCACATTCATGTGCATCATTATATATATATACATAATTATAAAAATAGATCTATTATCAATCTTATTAATTTATCCATATTATTCTCATATATGATAAGAAGACTTTCAATTAAATTAAAAAAAAATTATTTTTTATTATTATGATATATGGTGTAATAACGTATCTCTAATTATGATTAAGGATATTATCAAATTAACTAAATAAATAATATAACAATACAATACTTTTTTTAATTTTGAGATTAAATAATTTAAAATAAATAAGAATAAAATTAATAAACTCCCATAGAAAAATTATTGAATAATAAAATCTCATCCAATAAATAAGTAGCATTAGACAGTTTGAATGAGTTTTTTAAAAATATTTTTAGGAGAAGAAACTAAAAAATAAATTAATTTATCCAAAAATTAAAATTAATTTCTTCAAAAATTAAAATTAATTTTTTATTGAATAAGTCATAGAAATTTATTCTTTTAACTTTCTCAAAAGACGTAAAATTTTTGCATTAACTAAGGAGAAGCTTATTCTAATTTTTGAAAATATATTTTATTTTTTCTTCTTATTTTTTTCTCTTATAAATCATTTTAAAAGAAAAATACCCAAGTTTACCTAAAAATTATAATACTTACTGTTATTAGCCAGTTGCTATGTGTCAGAAATTCCCAAGTTTCAACTTGCTCACAATAATTTCAAATGACGAAGTCAAAATAATTGTTCGATGAAAATCCAACAATTACCGAAATATATCATCAGACTATTTGACATTATTTTATTATGATAAAGACATTAAAAACTATTAAACGAACAAACAAGATCAATTTATCGGTAATTTTATATTTTCAAGATAAAATTTAATTTTCTTCTTCCAGAGATTTATATGTCATCTTTAAAGAATGAAAATGGATATTTATCCTAATTAAAATTCAAAAATATATGTTTATAATAAAATACATAACATTATATAACTTTAGTTTAATAGTATTATATTGATGTAAAAAAGAATTTTTATTATATTCAATTAATATTTTGTACTATTTGAAAAAAATACCTTAATAAATCCTAATTAAGTCATCAACAACTTACGACACCCTATTAAATTATTATAAGCCCCTAATTATAATTGCTCTTGAATTTTAACTTTTTTTTTTGTTTGAAAACTAATACTTATTATCACTTTTATTTCTTGCATTGCAAAAAAGTATATGTTTAGTTTCAATCATTGACAAATAATTGCTTTCTCTCAATTATATTGATGGACAACTTCAGTTTCTTTAAGAAATTCTTTTATATATATTGCAGCATTTTAATGTCCACTTGCTTAATATTCTCATTCACCTTCTGCATCTTACAAATCACAACTTCGGATCATCAATAATGAACTAGATAATAACTTCAATGTGAACATTTAGAAATTAATTCTAAACAGTATTTTTATCAGCATTTTATTGTTTTCATGTTGTATTATATTATATAAATTAAGTTTTTATTTTATTCAATATATTTTGTTTTATTATATTAATTTTTATTTATTTATATATTTGCATTTAAGAATAAGTATGATACATTACAAATTTCACCGGAAATACATTTTTTTATAAATTAGTGATAATTTGAATGGTGATTTATTATAAAATTTCCAAATTCATAAAGGATTTAAATCGATCACAAAGTTGTGATTAATTTTGTAATCTCTCGTTAAGTTGTTACAAATTTATAGATTAGGGAGGATTTTAAAAGTATTTTTTTTATAAAATTTAATGTTTTTTTTTAAAGTTATCATGGTCTCGAAGTATTTAATACAATAATCATATTTTTTAAAATTATTAAAGCCACGTAGTATTTAATGAAATAATTATGATTTTTTAAAAGTTATTATAATTTGGTGCTATTTTATTAAAGCTTTTTATAATTTGAAAATTTGTTTACAATATTTAAAAACATATATATTTTGATGAATTGTTTCATGTAATGAATTTTGTAAAAAGTTTTAGAAAAAAAATATAAAATACTTTATCCATTTAATAATTTCGCACAAACTTTTAAACTTTTTTTTAAAAAATATTTCTTCTTCTTTCATGATATATAATTATTTTCTGTATAGTTATCTTCGAATTTGAATTCAATTTTCCCCTTAAATTCCTCCCATTTATGTGAGAAATATTCTCTGTAATGTGAAGAATTTTTTAGTCTATGACCATTTTAAATCTTTTAATTTATATTTATTAAACAATGATAAAAGCAAAAATACCTAAGAAAAAAAGCGATATTTGACCCCTAGTAAATTTCAATATCTATTTCTTATAAAACAAGACGAGATTTAACTAAATATTCTTGAACATATTGTTTTTTATAATTATTTTATTATTGGTTAGAATAGATTTAAAATTATAAATTATGAAAGAAAATAAATAAAAAATAAATGAGTTCTAAAAAAATATATGATTTTCAATAAATTTTAATCAGAGAGTGAATTCAAAAAAGTATATTAAATAATGTGTCATCAATATTTTTCATAAAAGAATATATTTCAAATAAATAACACTATGAAATTTCACTTTTTTTAAGCATTACGCATATATAAAAAAAAAATTGTATGCATCACAAAAAATAAATAAGAATAAATTACTAATTTAATCCCAAATGTTACTTTTTTACTTGAATAATCCTTAAAGTGAATGAAATTGATTAAATAATCTTTAAAATATTAAAAATCCATTAATAAATTTTTTAATACTTAAAAAATTAAGGGGTGTGTTATATAATTTTTAACACTTTAAGAACTGTCTAGAAAATTGATTAATAATTTAGGAAGTAAGGTGAAGATGTAGTAAATAAATAAATAAATAAATAAATAATAACTTAAAAGATAAATTTCCTTAAAATAGTTCAAGAGATAATTTTTATTCAATATCTCTAAATATATTTGAATTAAATATTATTAAATGTATTTATTATTATGAAATAGATTAGCATTATCTTTAAATTTTTTTAAGGTAAATACAAAAGAAATAAATAAATAAAAATCCCGAAACCCACGACCCTGGAATTATTTACGGGAATGCCTATATTTACTATATTTTGGTAAGGGGTAAATATATAGGACACAGTTTCGGTAATGTTGTAATTTCAAAAGAAAAAGAAAAAGAAAAAAAATATAAATGATCATTTATAGAATCTAGTTTACTTAATGTATTTAAGTAATTTTTTTTAGGTTGCATTAAATTCAACCTTAAGCCTTGTTTTCAATTGAAAACTATAAAAGGGGGTGTGACCTATATTATCAAATTAAGAGTGAAACTAAAAGCAAAAGACAATAATGGGTTTCAACATTACAATGGTTCAAAAGTTGTCTTTCCTTTTCTTTGTGTAAGTGTTTATCTTATTTGTTGCATCTTCTTATGCAATCCCAATTGAGCAAGTGAAGAATGCCATTTGCAACAAAACCAAAAACTCTTCATTGTGTGTCACTATAATCAACTCAAAACCCAATCTAGACCTAGTTAACCTTACCCAATACTTAATTGACATGACATAAATGAGAATAACACAAACTCAATCAAATTAATCAATGATTTGATTAAACAAAGTATAAATGATACTGCGGTAACAACCCATTATGAATCATGTTTGGATCATTTTAATGAAGCCATTGATGATGTTGATTACACTAAAGAGTTGTTTAAGGGAAAAGATTACCAAGGTGTGGGAGTGACTTCATCCTCAATAATTGTTGATGATTGTATTACAGGAGAGGCCCCAAGTGATAGATCCATGCTTCCACAGTATGGTGCAACTATTGAGTTGGTTGCTGAAATTATTGGTAGTTTAGCAAGTTATATTAAGTTACTAGTCTTATTTTGCTACGGATTTTTAATTTATTTAAAAAATAAAAATAAAAAATTCATTATCTTTACCAACTTTGTTTTGAATTAAATAAACACTTGTTACTCACTCTCTTTGCATGACTTCTCTTCCCTCACATTTTTTCAATTATCAGCACATTTTTTAATTTTTATTTTCTTTCTTTTTCTACCTCCATTATCAGTAAAATTTAATCACATGAAAATATGAACTCTCACGTTGCGTGAGTCTTGACTGTGTAGAAGAATCTTTATAAGTAATCAATTACCAAATAAATAAAATATGAAACTAATTATTTTTTTTAAGGAATCTACCTTTAATATATATTATGGAATTAATATTATATTAATAAAATAATATTTCTTCTCTAATAATTAAGCCATCTCTATGTTACCAAATTTTATTGAAAAATTAATCAACCACTAAAATGTAATATAATTAAAGAATATTATTTTATTTAAAATTCAATTTTTTCAAAGTAAATGAGACTCGGTGACTCCCTGCAACAATATTTTTAATATAACTTCTTTTATCAATCATGATATTTTAATTTTGATGGGACATTTTTTATGGTTAATCTTTCTTTTGTTAATAAAAGTAAAATAATATCATTTTCCAGTTTAAAGTAGAGTATTATCTATAATTATTAATAAAGAGATTTCCTTTTTTATATCTTCTTTAGGTTTTATTTTATTGGACATTTTTTTAAAAAAAATTTAAAAAATTATTTGTTATATTATATATTTGTATATTTGAATTAATTTAATATTATGTCTATTTATATGAAATGTTTTATTTTTTTATAATTTAATTTGTTATAATTTTTTAATTTATTTAAAAAATTAAAATTACAAAATCAATTATATCTACTAATTTTATTCATATGACAAATACACGATATTGATAATGTATATGTTTTTCTAATATCTTATAAAATACTTAAAACTATATAAGTCTAATATTTTTTTTAGAAAAGTTCATTATAGATCTACGATTTTTTATGAGAATTTATCTATAGTTCATACTTGATCTTATACTTATATTTGTGTATATTTTAATTAGTCTATTCATCTGATTAGTTGTCACCTCGAGTTTTCGTCACCTCTTATAATATTTAGAGTTCACTGGGAGTACAGATTACATCGTAGCACATGTTGTGCTCTCACTAATTTGATAATATTTTGTGTTATGTTGCGGCTAGTCGAACCAGAACCTTGACTCTAGTATCGCACCCAACTATCCCTTCAACGACCACCTAGTCTGTGCATGAAAATTTTGACAAGTGTCACTCTATGGTTATTGTAACTCTGAAGATTGACTCCCCAACACAACCTCACTAGGTTCTTGCTTAGCATTGCGGAGTTTTGCATTGTGACATCATGGTAGTGGTAGATATATCACATAAAGCTTATGACTTTTGCCCAATGGGCCACATACACAATCTTTCACAAAAGGATACGCATAGCCTCTACTACTCACCAATAACTTTTTTTCCTGAAGCCCATCATATCACAAACACATGATGGTAGCATCACCTCTTGTTTGTCGTTGCACATGGTGGCAGCATCACTACTCGCTCATCACGCATACACAACTGTATCAACACCTTTGCTCAATGTACATGGATACCTCTTACCTTGTACCTTATTTTCAAACAAGATGTCCATCGACATGTCTCATCTCAAACCTCGAGCAGTATTTTGGCTTGGGGTTCATGGGTTAATGAGTCCTCTCACTCTCTTTTCAAACAACATCATCATCTCATATCACATTATAATACATCTATGGTTGACTCTTTGTATAAGGATTTCTTCCCAACACTAGAGTCTTCACATAGGCTATCTCGTTATAACACATAACATCACCCAGGCTATGATTAAAGTTTATATAGACTTTCTTATGGAAATACATTGAGAATTAACATTTAGCAATAAATATTAACTTTAAATGAGCTTACAGAGCCTCACAGTCAGATTATGAGAGAGATTCCACCTAGAGGTAGCAAATGAAACTTAAAATTTTTTTAAATAAATATTTATATGTTGCCAAAAATTGGGCAGAGTCTCCCCTATAATTTAGACATTCAAAAAATAGAAATTGTTAGATCAAGATGATTAACATATTTAAAGTTTTGATTATTACAAGTCAGACGAAACTTTCCCAAATGGAACATCAGCAAGCAAGTCAGACGAAACAAGTACAGATGAAAGATGACCCCTCAAAGTTGAAGTTATTTGTCTGTCTCAAGTCAAGTCATCAGACGATAGGATAAGACGAAATCTCTTAAACTGAAGAAATTTATCGTCTGTCCAAGAAGTGAAGCAAAGTATGAGTCAATCGCTGCAAGATTTCAAATCTTAAGAAGTACTCATTAGAAACATCCAAGATCAGTATGGGGATTCGCACTTACACATTCAACTCGAAAAGGTCTTTACTTTTTTGTCAAAGTCTCTGTACATGTCAGAAAAAGTACTGGGCACGCTATCTAAATCCGATGCACATGCCATCAATCAATCAAGTACTATCTGACACCTTTTGGAAGCTATCGAGGAAAATGTTCAACGACATTCTTCTGTGTCTAACGGATATCTAAAGACGTTGTCTATTTAAAGACTTCACTTATTCAAAGTTCAGTTGGCGAACACGCTTCTAGTATTCAATCTACTGTGATTTCGCTCACTGTATCTTTTGTACTTCATTGTAAAACCCTCTCTGCGAAGAGGAATCTTTCTTATTTAAAAGAACTCTTTCAAATCCACTTGTGTGGTGTTTTAGCCTAAGGAGGCTGGTTGTTCAAAGAATACCCAAGTTGTTTAGCCTGCGAAGGCTGTGTTCAAAGAATATCGTGTAATAGCCAGAAGTGGCTGGGCGCAAATAATACTTGTAACCCTTTCACGGTTGGTAGTGAAAACTCAGTTGTTACTGGGTAATTGGACGTAGTATTGTATAGACGAACCAGTACAAAAATACTTGTGTATTTGTTTCACTAAGTTTTTGACTAACGGGGATAATCAAACTATAACGTCTGTCCATTAAAAACAACCTTTGAAGATTAAGATTGTTTCGTCTGAACATATTTAAACCCACAGACGAAAGGGATAAATTTTTTTAACACAATTCAACCTCCCTTCTTGTGTTCTATCTTTTACAGAAATCTAAACAAAAATCAGCCCACAAGCTACCATAACAATCTAGAAATAGTTTAAAAAATTCCAAAAATATTCCACACATCATTCACAATTAATTTCATATTTTTTTATTATAATATAAGACTCAAATACATTCCATCGGTCAAAAATAACACAAAAATAATTATTTCGTTTATCCGAAAATTGCACCCAATATAACAAAATTTCACATAAGTAACAAACATTTTTCTGCTAGGAACAAAATTTCTCTTACCTTGAACAAGTGGAAGAAACATGATAAAACTATCAAAACACTCCATAGGCAACAACTAAAATGTTGACTTTTCATCATCTACTCAAATCAAGAAAATGATCGATCCAAAACAAAAAAGAACAAAGCATGGTTTATTTTAATTAGTTCAAATTTTTAATTTGGAGTCTAGAAAATATTTATTTTTGTCAAAACATTATAAACAGAAACATATAGTTAAGGGGTAAAAAGAAATAGTCAAACACCGTCATTTCAACATTCCAACTACATATTTGTGATTAGGGCAATGGTAGGATCACAAAGATGTAGTCAGATTCGCAAAAGGGAAACTTCCACTGTAACCTTTAATTTGAAATTAAAAATTTGACCAAGCAAATGAGATGATTAACCAAAAGGATAACGCAAATATGTTGTTGGTAAAGCAGGATTTGAAAAGGTGTATTTGGGTGGGAAAATGAGCAAGGCTCCGCCAAAACGTACGTAAAATGCTCCTCTTGACCTCCTATTTATAGAGTTAGTTTGATCATTATTTGGCTTGAGCAAGAGGGCAACAGGAAGTTTCCTCGTGAAACTAATATCTTACATGAAAGAGGGATTTTCACTGAAGCAAGACACCTGAAATAACAACTACACAAAGAAAGAGTTTTAAACTTGTTTTCTTGAAGTCGAAATGCTCTTACCCACACAAATTCACGCAAACACATGTAAACAAGTTTTAAATTTATCTCTCCACAAACATAAATACCCATAGACATTCATACATACATACACTCTAACAAAAGAACAAAAAGATTTTAGATATGAAATTTTAGGTTGTTACACCTCTCACAATCCAATAACATATGTCTTCCTACCTTTTGTTCGGTAAATATGTTAGAACTTGTGATTGCAAATCCTAGTTCAAAAGCAACTATTTTACCCAAGCCAATAAGTTTTTATGAGTGTGAAACACCAACAAGCAAATTTATGAAATTTTTTTATATCTTTCCAACCTACATTTCAAATAATAACCAACTAATTCATAAACAAGTACGTACATAATTAGTGTTTAACACGTCACTTCCTTTTTCATGTTAGATTTCATGTCTTCTTCAATGAATATTTGACTATTATATTCTTCTACCTTTTCTTAAGTAAAAAATGTAGAAATTTGTGGTTAGGCCTAACTCAACCCCACAAAACCGGCTTGTGAAGTGAGGTTTGCCCCCACTTATATATATGCAACAGGTCCTGTCACTAGATGATGTGGGACTTCACACCCCTCCAATATTGGACTTTCATTCATTCATCCAATTTTGTGTACAGGATATTGTGCATTTATAGTATTACATATCAAGAACTAGATAAGAAAACAAATATTAAATATGAAAAAGATAGAATCTTATCTTATCTAATCATATCTCATTGTGTAATATTCTCTATATCTTATCTTAACTAATCAGATAATATCTTTTGTAAATATAATCTTCACTAATAAGATATTCTCATTATATCTTATCTCAACTTATCAGATAATATCTTATGGAAAGATATTCTCATTTTTCAACACTCCCCCTCAAGTTGGTGAATAGATATCATACATTCCCAACTTGTCTAATAGTTTCCCAAAAATCTGACTTGTAACAGCCTTGGTAAGAATATCTGCTAGTTGATCTTCAGATCGAATATTTGGTAATTCTAGAATGTTTTTATCAAGCTTTTCCTTGATAAAAATATCTGTCAACTTCCACATGTTTCATACAATTGTGTTGGATAGGGTTGTGAGCAATGTCGTGTGCAGCTTTGTTATCACAATACAACTAAATGGGATGTGTATGTACATACCCTAAGTCCTGGAGAAGTAGTCTAAGCCACATACCTTCACAAAGTCCAAGAACCATTCCTCTGAGTTCAGCTTCAACGCTAGAACGGGCTATAACATTCTGCTTCTTACTTCTCCATGTGACAAGATTACCTCCTACAAATGTAAAGTATCCTGAAGTTGATCTCTTGTCATCAAGAGCACCTGCCCAATCTGCATCAGTATAAACCACCACATCCTGGTAGTTAGATCCCTTTTTGAACAAAATTCCCTTTCCGGGAGTAGCCTTTATGTACCTTAAGATTCGTATGACCGCATCCATGTGTTGTGCACCAGGATTGTGCATGAACTGACTCACCACACTAAGAGCATAAGCTAAATCTAGCCTGGTATGTGCGAGATACATCAATCTCCCGACAAGTCTCTGATATCTTCCTTTGTTTGTCGGAGTTTGATCTTCTTCAATACACAACTTCAATCCCCCTTCGATTGGAGAATTTGCTGGTTTGCATGCTGTCATCCCAGTTTCTTTTAACAAATCCAATGTACATTTCATCTGGGACAGAAAGATACCTAATCTTGATCTTGAGACATCAATCCCAAGAAAGTACTTCAAAGAACCAAGGTCTTTTATCTCAAATTCTCTTGCCAAATATTCCTTTAATTAATTGTGTTCCTCTTGATCATCTCCCGTGACTATCATGTCATCAACATAAATAATAAGAAATGTAATTTTTCCCTCTTTCCTTTTTAAAAACAAGGTATGATCTTGATTGCTCTGTTGATATCTGAAAGCAATCATTGACTTGGTAAATCTCTCAAACCATGCTCGGGGTGATTGTTTTAGTCCGTACAATGACTTCTTTAGCTTGCATACCTTCTTCCCATGTGTATCAGGGATTTTACATCCTTCCGGTAGCTCCATATAAACTTCTTCAGATAATTCTCCATGTAAGAAGGCATTTTTTACATCAAATTGTTGTAAGGGCCAATCAAGATTTATAGCTAGAGATAATAATACCAGAACAATGCTCATTTTTGCTACGGGAGCAAATATTTCAGTATAATCTACTCCATATGCTTGTGTATACCCTTTTGCCACCAATCTAACTTTGAATCTCTCAATTTTACCATCTGCATTAAACTTCACTATATACACCCATCGACATCCCACTGGTTTCTTTCCAACCGGACAATCCACTAGTTCCCACGTTTCATTTTTTTTAAGGATCTCATCTCCTCATTCATGGCATCCTTCCATCTAGAGTCAGCTAACGCTTCCCGCACACTATTAGGAATAGATACACTAGATAATTGACTTATGAATGCACTATTTGAGTTAGACAAGTTTTGATTAGAAATGTAATAACTCATAGGGTATCTAACTTTACTAGTGAAGTCAGAATCATAAGTAAGCTTAGGAATACCTCTAGTGACACGATTCAATAGAATTCTTTTGTCTATATTAGGTTCTTGAGGAGACGATTGGTGTGGTATATTGTTGATGTCATCTGTAGTGTCTGTATCAATAGGTAAACTCTCAATCTCGGCATGCTCAAGAACTCCATGATGTACCTCTTCCTCATTTTGCGTTAGTTGATCATTAGGTTGTTGCACACTCTCATCACTACTTGTTACATTGTCTTGAATTTCATGATGTACCAAGATATCAACTTGTTCAGGGATCAAAGTCTGAATTTCTTCACAATTCTCCCCCTAAATTTCAGACTTAGGGGAAAAATATGTTAGTGTCTCGTGAAGAATAACATCCACAATGGTGAACATTCGTTTGGTTTGTGGATGGTAGCACCGGTACCCCTTTTGATGGGTAGCATAGCCAAGAAACACACACCTTTCAGCTCTAGGAGATAACTTGCTTCTTTGATCCTTGTGCAAGTGAACATAAGCAACACAACCAAAAACTTTTGGAGTTAATTCAGCAATTTTTGGACTTACTATTGCATCCATAAGTGATTGAAGAGGTGTTTTATACTCAAGAGATCTAGACGGTGTTCGGTTGATTGTGTATGCTGCATATGTAAGAGCTTCTCCCCAATATACTGCTGACATATGGGCACCAATTAGTGCAGCTCGGACCACTTCTAATAGATGTTGATTCTTTCGTTCAGCTACTCTGTTCTGTTGTGGAGTATTTGGACAAGATCTCTGATGAACAATTCCTTTAGCTACCAAAAAAGATTGAAGTTCTGAATGCATATACTCTCCTCCATTATCACTACGCAATACTTGAATTTGTGATTTGTATTGAGTCTCAACCATTTTGCAAAATTTTTGAAATAAACCTCCAACTTCACTTTTCGATTTCATCATACAAAGCCAAGTCATTCGAGTACAATCATCAATAAATGTCACAAACCATGTTGATCCACCCAACGTTTTAACTTTGGATGGACCCCATACATCAGAGTGAATAATCATAAACGGAAGCGAACTTTTATTTGAAATTAATGGAAAAGAAGTTCTGTGACTCTTTGCAAACTCACAAACATCACAATACAAAGTTGAAGTGTCTATTTTATCAAAAATATTCGGAAATAATTTCTTTATGTAGCTAAAAGATGCATGTCCTAAACACTTATGTCATAGCCAAATATCCTCGCCTTTTCTTACTCCTTGAGAACTTGTTGTTGTTAGCATTTGACCAATTTTTTCTGAATCTTTTTTAATCAAATCCAGATAATACAAATTTCCTCGTCTAATACCACAACCAATCGTTTTCCTCGTTCGAATGTCCTTAAAAACATAAGAGTTAGGCCAAAAAATTACAACACATGACAAAGTTTTGGTTATTTGAGAGACAGATAATAGGTTATATTTAAGAGAATGAACAACAAGAACAATATCAATGTTTAAATCACTTGAAATAGAAATACTTCCTTCTCCAGTGATATTGGATTTACTACCATTGGCTGTGGAGATACTTATTTGTGAAGAAGGTTTAAGGTTTTCAATTTGTTTAGCATCAAAAGTCATATGATCTGAGCATGTAGAGTCAATTATCCATGCATTATTCAAAATAGTAGATGTGCTTATTAATGTCTTACCATTACAATCATAATTACTTGTAGTTGTAGTAGCAAGAACCAACCCTTTGTTAGCCTCATCCTCTTCAACAATTGTAGCAGCAGCTGTTTGAGTTTTTGGATTCTTCTTCGATACTCGATTATGATCCCACCACTTCGGGTATCCTACGATTTCATAGCATTGTTCTTTAGAGTGTCCAACCCAATTGCAATATGTGCACTTAGAGTATCCTTTTTCAAAACCTTTTGGTTGTCTTGTTCGATTCTTTGTCATCATTACTGTGGCATTTGAATTCATATCTTCCCTTTTTAACGTTGTTCGTCTAGCAGCTTCTCGTCGAATCAATGCATAACATTCTTCTAAATCAGGTGTCACTTCCTTACGCAAGATTTCTCCACGAACTACTTCAAAATCATCATCTAGTCCGGCAAGGAATATATGTACCCTCAATCTCTCAATTGACTTCTGGTACAACTTCACATCATCAGGATCTTTCATGACTATTTTGTCACGATGGTCTAATTCCCTAAAAATCTCAACCAACTCCCCATAATATTCAGTTAAAGTTCTGTAGTTCTGTTTTGCAGTGAATGCCCTTTGATTTAGAGAAAACACTTGCAACTCATCACTTCCATCATAAAACGCCTTTGACAAAGCATTCCAAATATCAAGGGCAGTGGGTAAGCGAATATACATTTTCATGATTTCTGGCTTTATGGACATCAACAACCATCTTTTTACTTTTTGGTTCTCAGCATACCACTTTTCATATCCCTCCTCATCTTCTATTGGAGGTTTCACCCTATTGCAGATGTAGGATAATTTTTCCCTTTTTGCTATGTGCATCTCCATTAACTGTGACCATACGTCATAGTTGGATTCATCGAGAATGATACCTATATTGAATACGCCTTCAGGTTGGACAACTACTGGAATTGATTTTTCATCCATCTATCTAGCAACGGAAGTTTTTATGATTCAATCAGAGCCAAAGCTCTGATACCAAGTTGAAAAAATAATATAATTCACTATTTTATTTATTCATCTAATTTTGTGTACAACATACTGTATTTATAGTATTACATATTATAAATTAGATAAGAAAATAAATATTAAATATAAAAAAGATAAAATCTTATCTTATCTAATCATATCTCATTATGTAATATTCTCTATATTTTATCTTAATTAATCATATAATATCTTATGGAAAGATATTCTCACTTTTAAAAAAAAAAAAAAAAATCATTTGAGTTTCAGAATCAATAACCGTTTATGTTTCGGATTACACCTATCCGCGATGTAACGAATTAATTAAATCCCTAAGATATTTTAAAAACATAAATCCATGAATTTGCCTTCCTAGAAAGTGCTGATCCGAAAGTAGCTAGAATAAGAGTTGAAAATTACTACGAAACAAAAAAAACAACGAAAAACAGCACCGTACCTCAACATGACAGTTTCTTAATCTCGTGTGTGAGCCAAATGCTCTCCATTAAGAAGTCATTAGTCAGAGTATACTACAATGTTACTCGTAATGTTGTAATGTTATGCCAAATGAATGAGAGAACGAGACAGAATGAGAGGGTTAAAGATTTATTTTTGATGTAGGGGATGATGAGAAGGGGGAAGTAGAAACAACATGAGATAAGGGCATTTTTTGTCATTATCATAAAAGGGAGGGTGCAGGAAGTAAAAGTGGGTGGAGGAAGAAAAACACATTAGAAATAGAATCCTGTCCCTGTCCCTGTGATCGTAACAAATAGGATAACAGATAAACATTGTTTGTGTTTGATTGTGATGAGCCATGGCTACCTCATCCGCCATCAACAACTTTCTCTCTTTCTTCTTACCAACAAAACCGACACAACAACAACAACCACTATCTCCACCCTCACTCCACTTCAACAACCCAAACACAAACACCGCTCTTTCTTCTTCTTCTTCTTCTGAGACCCACAAACCCACGAAGCCCCTAACTGCCGAATACGAACACCCTTGTTCTTCATCGGAGCTATCCTCTGTGATATGCCCGTCTCTGGCGTACTCTAACACGCTCTTCTTCCGGTCGCCGTATAACGTGCAGGTGGTGGTCGCCGAGGAGGAGCCCGAGGAGAAACTTCTCAGCAGGTTTCGCAGAGAGGTTTTGAGAGCTGGTGTTATTCAAGAGTGCAGAAGAAGAAGATATTTTGAGACCAAACAGGATGAGATCAAACGCAAGTCTCGTGAAGCTGCCAAACGTAACAGCAGAAGGTCCTTCTTTTTCTTTTTTTTTTTTTTGTTGTTTTACTGTTATTATCATTATTATTATTATTATTATTATTATTATTGTTTTTCCCTGTTGGATTTCGATCGAATAGGTTTTGTGGAGTTGAAGTACGATGAATAACCTAGTGAATCTAGCTTAGTTGATTAGCAGGGTGCACGTGTTGTCGTAAATTTACTTCACCTGTCTAGTTAAGTTGGTGTTTGGTTTGAGTGTTTTTGTTTTCGTTCCTATTGAAAATAGAAAACAGAGGTGAAGTGTGTGGTTATTTTTTTGAAAATGTTTTCATGAAAATATTTTCAAAATTTGATGAAAACAAGGAAACACTGCAACTCCGTTTTCACAGTTTCCATAGAAGTGTTTTGAGAAAATGAAAATTGAAAACGAAAACAGAAAACAATTTCTCAAGCCAAACACCACCATGTGCTGGGTGAAAGTAGGACTAGAAGGAATGACCTTTTGGTTTGCCCATTTTTTATTTTGTTATTTATTTAATTTTAAGTGAAATAAAAATGTAATAAATTAATTTTATGTAATAAATATTGTGGATGCCATGTCTCCTCTTGATGGGAAGTTAGGTGTTTATGAAGATATATAATTATTGATTGAGCAATCAAAGGTTAGGTCATGTCTCCTCTTACTCCATTTGTTGTGCTTGAACGAGAGTAGTACTATGACATGTGATCTTGTGGTAAGGGTTTAGGAGTGATAAGTTAGTTGGCTAAATAAACAAATAAAAGATTAACAGTGATCAAACATGCTTGGGTAGGATAGGACTATTATGTGGCAAACAGTATCTAAAGCAGAATATGCCTGCTTGAGTAGGATATGATCACTATGGCAAATTTCTTCTTCTTTTTGAGTTTTCAAAAGGCAGCTGTATATCAAGGCTCGAACTCAAGATTGCTGATTGAGTTGTAATAATCCTGTACCAAGTAACAGAGTAATATACTTTGGTTCTGAAGCTAACATTGTAGAAGATGGAAACTTATGATTTTAGGAACTAAAACTTCAATATTTTAAAAATGTATGATTTTAAAATTCTGGAATTAAAACTAAAGATGAAACCATTTTTTCAGGATTACAAACATTATTAACCCCATAAATAAAGAAATTTACTTTTTATGTGATGTGTTGGGGGTTCCTGTTGGTATGGGGTCAGAGTTGGATTGTTTTATCGTGTCGTGGGTGGCTAAAGTTTTGAGATGTGGTTTTCATTTGCAGTTATAGTTGCAATTTTAAATTTTCTGAGGTGTCTATAACTACACATTTTGTTACTGCTGTATTTGCCATTGCTAGCAATTTTCAGGATTATGAAATTCTGTTTGACTGTCCACAAGTGTAATTTAAAAGCTTTGGGATGGTGAAAAAGAAAAACACCATTAACTGGTAAAGCCTAGTTTCCATCTGTAATTTGTCTTGTGAAGAAAAGGATAAACTTAAAGACCATAATCTGGTGTGACCTATTGATTGTTTTGTTTCTTTTTGGATGGATAACTTGTTGCATTGGTGATTCATGCTGGATGGATTGTTAGGGTTGATCTTTTATGAGGTTTGTCTTAATTTGTGCAACTTGTGGGTTTTTGTGTGAACAGAAGGATGAACAGAAAGTCGGTGTTGTCTGATAAATTTTGTTTGCAAAGTACAGGACTTGAGTACTACACTGGAAGAATGGGGTTTTAGTAGGGTGTATAATTTATGGTGTAGTTCTGCCAAGGGTACTAGTTGTTTAGAACCTTGGCAGAACCACATCACAATAGCCAGCCATTGTAGTTGAAGAGTCCAAGGCCTTATAATTCTCACCAGAATCTCATACATCCAGTGTGGAACTCAAGTTCCATACCTTGTAATTGGATCTTAGTGGTGGCCTAACTGTGGTCTTTGCTTCTATTTGTCATGTCATGTTAAATATTAGCATTTGAAAGGATTATTTCACTGTCTGTGTTGTTGCTTTTGTTATTGTTATCAATCCCGGATAGCAGCATGTAGAAGAGGCCTAAAAAATGCTCTAGTGAAATGACCACTATTAAGGAACTGTTTAAATAGTTCACCTGATGTGTATTATATACATATAAATGCACAAAAATGATAAAAATTACTCAAAATTCATGACATTCATAAGAGTCAAAGAAATGCTGCATAGTGGTTGATGGAGGGTCACACATGGGTCATGCAGTAGTCACAAGGTGGAAGAGGAGACAAATGGGGCTTGATATAATGAACTTTGAAAGGTTTGATACTATGCACCACTATGCTGCTATAGCATTCTATTGGCATTTTTGGTTTTTGTGGTTGTAATTATCTGTTAACAATGGAGATCGCTTGTGGTATTAGGGCATATATACATGAGCACAAAGTCTAAATTTTATAAGCAGAACAAGAGTTGACTAATCCTTGATATAATTGGAGGGTTCTATGAAATTGTCCCATCAGATCCTAACTTAGGCAATGAAGGTCAAGTATATGTCATGGTGAAATGGGAAGGTTTGCCTTGTAACCTTAAGTGTCAAATCTATTCATAAACCAGGGAGACAGTAATTTGTTTGGAAAAGTGATATGTTAACATGTTCTTTTTCAATGTTATGGGGCTTTGTACCGGCTAATGTTTTCTGTGGTTGGGTCAGTGCTGTAAATTTCTTCTGGTTATCTGCTATTTGTTCGCCCACCCTTGGAATGGAATACTACTGGGGCCTCATAAGATTTTATTGTTTAAGGTGGCTGGTGAGGTGTTTCTGATTAGATAGGGTCCGTTTGTTTAAATTTATTTGTTAATAAAACATTCTTTTTTAATAAAATAATTAGTTTTCTGCTTCTTGGATGCATTTGTTTAAACTGTTTCTGCTTAAAAAAAAACAGTTTTCTGCTTTTTTAATGAAGCAAATCCTATCTGCTTAAAAATTGCTTTAAAAACATTTTTTTTTTTAAATTTTAACACAAACAGGTCCAGATCCATTAGTAAAGATTAATTGAATCTTAATACTTGTTTGCTTTGCATCATTTTTCAGGCGGCCCATGCTAAAACCTGCAGCACAGAACAAGCAGGATGGTTCAGCAACCAAGAAGGAAGAAGAAGATGATAACTGGGACCTACCTGAAGGAGACACTCTGTTAACTGTTTGATGCCCTTAGTTCTGTAGGTTTCTTTGATTTCAGTGGATGTAATTTTTGTTAAATAAATCGTATTACTTTGTGCATGTTCAACTTTGTTTTAAGTCAATATGACAGCCTGTGTGTACATCAAAATTTTGTTGTCCTTGGTTCTCAAAAATCTTGAATCAACTTCTTTTCCACCCTCTTGCCTCAATTGATATCGTGTTTGGTTATTCCAGATGTGGCTTTCCACATTTACTGAGATGCTAATAGTTATAGTTTCCACATCCCCTACGTTATTTCTTAGTTTGTTTCCAAACATGCAATTTAGTAGTTGCCTCATTTACCAGATATGTAGAAGTTACTTTACTGATATGAAAAAGAGGAGTTACATAATAGGATAATGTACGTTTTAAGAGAAAGTGTCTTCATCTTTGGACAATGAAAAATTTCTTAGAGTGAATTATGATTAAAATGAATGGTAACTTGTGCATTTCAGCTGTAATCTTGAAGGTAATGAAAATTTTAAATAATCAAGTGTATTGAAGTTTGCTTTTGTTTTTAGTATATTCCTACACTTGTTAGTTGTTACTACGTTACTGTGAATATGCTTTTTACTGCTGTTGATAATTTGCAAATACTAGTATAAAGATATTGCAGAGATACACTTCTGCCTTGCACAGCTTTTTTGACCATGCATTATATGTTCTTTGACTATCATTTTATTGGGACCATTGACCTCTTAACCTAAGGTGTTGTTGGATCTAGTCATTCTTAAACTGGTAAATATGTTGCACACTGTATTACAAGGTGAGACTGAGTGTAAAATTATAAGCATCTAATATTAATTCAACTGCAGAGGTTAATTCAAATGATTTATTATTGTTAAATATAATAGATACATAAAATAAATAAGAAGGAAAAGCTAGAATCATGAGGAGGATTAAGCTAGAAGTACTCTTGTATTATTTAGCATGTGGTAACATTTTCTTTTGGGCTTTTAAGGAATGACATTGTTTTTAAGGGAGAATTAGTAGATATTAATTTTACTTTAGATCTTATTAAGGTACATTTTGTTCTTGGTTTTTAAAAAGCTAGAGCATTCTCTTTTTGTCTTATACAGATTGGTGTATTAACCCTATTTATTGCATCTATAAGTGTTAACATACATTTTGTATCATGTTAATGGGCTCTAATATCTTCTATACATTCCTCTCAATAATATTTTGCTTATAGAAAAAAGTTAAAGAAATGAAAATTTACTTTCAACTTTAATTTCAAAGTAGCAAAAGTGGTTGAGTCCCAGGCATGTTTGGGTTGATATTTAGGATGTTATGGAGAATTTAAGCTGTTCTATGGAAAGTTAGTGGATATTTAGTTGAAATTAATTTTAGAGAAATATTTCTTTTATTCATTGGAAATTTACTCCAAAAGCTGGTACAATGACTAATTATTATTCAACTAAATACGCATCTACGAAGTTGAAAGAAAAAGCTGTTGGGCGAACAAACCAAAGAATGGCCATTATGATAACTTTATATATATATACATATATAGATGGATGAATGGGTAAGTAGGTAGGTTCCGAGCTAGATAGATAGATAGACCCATTTAATAAATTTTTGTACAGGATCTTGTTTACTCATGCCCTTTAATAAAATTAAATTTGAATAGATCCATTTAATAAATTCAGTATAGGATCTTGTTCACTTTGTGCCCTTTAATAAATTTTAATAAAATTAAATTTGAATGATCTTACTTATTAAATTGATGAGAAGTAATAATATTATATATATATATATATATATTAATTTTTATATAATTTAAAATATTACCTATCCATCAATATTTATTTTAATATTGATTGTTAGGTAATATATGAACATAGATTTAAATTGTATAAAATTTATATATATATATATATATATATATATATATATTAAAATTTATTTATATTGGTAAGTTTTTTTTTACTTACAATTTTTAATATATAATAAATTTTAATATATATATATATATATATATATATATATATATATATATATTCATGTGTTGTTGCCTTTATTTTTCCTTCAATCAAAATGTTAGTGGCATTGTTTCGGTATAAGAAAAATGAAAATAAAGGCTAGAGAAAATATGAATGGTCATATTTTATTTAAGGTTAATTGATGTTACTAGGGTTGTTATATAAATAAAATATCAATTTAGGTCTATTTACGAATTTATTATGAAATGAAGTTTATTTTGATGCAGGCTTCTATTGGGGTATATTAAGCGCCCAAAGGTAAGGTGCTTTTGAGCCTAAATAATGCACTCAAACACGAGATGCCTTCTTGCCTAAATGTTAGAAACATTTTGAGAAAGAGGCACCTTCATTGTGGGCGTTAATAGACCTAGGCCATAAGCCTTTGAGTAGAAAGTGTTTGTATGTTGAACGCATTAGAGATTTTTTGGTGTATAGACCTAAACCCCAAATTTTATATAGACTTTTTTCTCCTCTTTTTCAGCACAAAATTTTAAATATTATGAAAATTTAAATAGTATTTTCATGTGTCTTTTTTAATAATTTTGTGTATATTTTTTTTTGCATGAATAGTTAAGTAATAATAGGATTTAATAAGATGAGGTATTTATGCTGTGGTTAAATTTTTTTATATAGTATTATATAAATTAATAATCATTATATTTATTGTAATAATGTTTAATTTGAGATTATTTTTTCAAAAAATTTGTGGAGATATGGCTTCTACAGTGTTGTCGTTCTCTACATAAATGAAATGAAATTGACACTAATGAAGGAGTCATGTTTGAAGGACAAAAAGAGCTTTACAAATTAAACGTGATATTAGTTTTAGTTCGTTGAAAAATAAAATAAATAATAAATTTAAGTTAAATTCTAATTAAGTTATTGATTCTATAACAACAAGATATTTGATGGGGAAGAAATATGCTCCACTACAAATAATTGATGATGAAGATGTTAACATTATGATACTAATTTTCTTCAACAAGAGGACGATGGTCCTAAAGAATTATATGTTGAAGTAGTTGTTGCAGGTGGAACGTCGTCTGTGAATAATGCGGTTGCAGTTGAGGAAAATGTTGGTAGCTCTTTCGAAGGAAGTTCTATAAGACTAAACTTTAGTGATAATGATGAAGATTACGCTGTTTTTGATTTGTATGTTGAATCATTATCCGATAAAGAAGATTTTAATAGTAATTTACTTGAATCAAATGATAATGCAAGAAATAAATATAAACAAAGTTTAAGCCTTAACTTGCAAGAACATCATGCGGTTGTTGAGACAAAAAGAGGTTGGTGTAACTTAATTTAACATTTAATGTTTTTTAATTAAAATAAACTTTTGTAAATTTGATTTTAATGTAGGTGGAAGCCAACAACCGTTTTGACAAACAATGGCATATTATACAAACATTAACTGAGACTACCTTGATCAAGAGGATTTCTGGAGTTTAAGTGTTGATTTAAATTGGTCGTTTGGATAAAAATTAAGTGTTGGTTTGGAGTTTGAAAGCGAAATTGAAGTGCAAAATGTTGTAGCACAATACCTAATGAATGTGCACCAAATGATGTGGGTGCGTGAGTTCAAATCAATAAAGCATGTAAATCATTGCCCAAAAAGTAATGTTGAATCTCCTTATCCTTTTTATATGCGAGCTATAAAAAAAAAAGGATAGATAGGTGGAAAGTCACATAATGAGGTGAACTACATACTTGTTTAAACTCCGCTTTAACTTAAGATTATGTCAATCTTGATTCAAATTTAATTAGTATATGCATTGTAGGTAATTAAACTAAAATTTTATTTTAATATTATTTATGTATTACAGTTTTGTAGTTTTTCTAAGGTTTTGTTAACAAACTTTAATTTTTCCAGATATGATCAGGAAAGATCTATCAATAAAAATTAGACTAGTTCAAGAGAAAATTACAAGTATGTTTAACCATAAGATATCATAGCCAAACAAAAAAGAAAGACCATGGTGTTTGGTGATTAGGAAGAATCATGCGCAGAACTTCCTGTTTGGCTTAAATACATGTAAATTCACTCTTTGGATTCTTACTACCGAATATTTTTGGACCATTATTTTGTTGCCAACACTCTAGTCCGTTAAATTCGTCAATTTCAGCATGTGTTTTGGACTTTTCGTCAATATGCTGATGCTTTTAATTTTTGTAAATCAATAATATAGGTAGACAATACACATTTATACGAGAGATATCGCGGAACACTGCTAATAACAACAACGCAAGATAGAAATGATCATGTATTACCACTTGCGTTTTTCATTGTTGAAGGTGAAACTCAATTAGTTTGGTCGCGGTTTCTCTTGCACTTACGTCTGCATGTAACAACTAAATCGGGAATTTGTATAATATTTGATCGGCATCAGAGCATAAAGTCAGTTATTGACAATGAGGCAATTGGATGGAACCAACCTCATGCTTACCATGTATACTGCATCAGACACATTGCTTCAAATTTTAATCACAGATTTAAGAACCAAAAACCAAAACAAATGTTGGTGAAGTTATGTCAGTTTAGGGTTTATAGTTTCTATGCCACATCTTTTGAGGCTATAATACTTGCCCTAATTTATTGAAACTAATGAAATTTTATGTTTTTCCTTTTTTTTTTAGGTTATACTCCTTGCAAACACATTTTTTATAGAAATCTTGAGAAATTTTGTGAAGAAAGTCTTGCGATTGCTAGTTGGATTTAAGAAATCTCAAAAGAAAGATGGAGTATGACCTACGGTAAGGAAAGACATAAATATGGACACATGACCACAAATTTATCTGAATACATAAATAAAGTTCTAAAAGATTGCATAAATCTTCCTGTAACAGCTTTGGTGATGTCAATGTATAGTCATTGTCGTGAATATTTTATCGGAAGAGATCGTCGAGTGCATGAAGAGCTTAGTGATAGTCATATTTATAGTTCAAAAATAATGTATGTTATCCAAAGAAATCAAGCAGACGCGTGTTCTTCATTGTGTGTGTTTATTACATTCATCAAAAACGATTTGAGGTTGAACAGACATTCAATCCATTGACACAACTAGTTGGGAATATGAGGATAGTCAATCTGACCGATAAATATTGCCAGTCTAGCCGATTTACAGTTTTCCACTATCCATGTTCACATATTATTGATGTGCGTGGACATGCTAGTATTGACTTCTCCTAGTACGATGACGATGTATTTAAAAAGAAATATATCTTGAAGGAAAATTTGGCTGATTGATGGTCTTTTAGGGAACGAAGTTGCATTCAATGATGAAAATTAATTCCTGGTCAATCACAGGAAGAAAAATGTAGAAAATGTGGTTAAGAAAGTCATAATAGACGACTTTGTCCTTCTAACTCTCAAATGTGATTGAAATTAGTTATTTTCAGTTATGTATTTATTTATAATTGTTGCCATTATTTATTAATTTATTATTTAATGTATGATAACATGCATTATAATTTATTGTATATTTACTTTTAATTTTATTTATAACTTTTCTGATTACTAACATGCATCCGATAAATTTAATAAAAACAATATGGATTGCGCCAAAATAATTGAATGAAAAGATAAAATAAAGTTTTAACTTACATATCAAGTGATCAAACAATATATATTAAACATAATACAAAAAAAAAATAAATTAATGTCGCTTATGTCGACCACCGGTTCCACATGGTCTATCCACATGTGGGGTTAAGTATGTAAATCTTTCTCAAGTCCATAATTGAATAAAAACTGGCATTCCCCAATAGACATTGCATCGATATTGATAGCATTATATAACTCTTGGTAAAGGCATCTTAATAGAGTAGTGTTTCATGCATATTTCTTTGTTTCTTGAAGATCCTCCAAAAACTGCAAATATCTCAATGAAATTTTAGAATTGGTCTTATCAACAAACATGACGCTACTATGAAGCACAATATCTAAGCGTGTATAACGACACTGTACATCGACATCACCAAGAAAAGGTGTAACATCACTAAAATGTTTACCCAACCAATTAAATTTAACGTATGACTCTTTCAAATCTTGAGGTGTTGGTCTTACACCTAGTAAGGTCTCTGCCTACTCAACTCAATCACTATGTGTCAATCCAATAACTAGCCTCCTATCCACAGGTAAATCGAGCAATACTGCTACATCATCAAGCGTGATATACATTCCCCATATCGCATGTGAAATGTGTTGGTCTTACACCTCCACCTCTCAATGAATACATACAATAATCTATATCAAGTTTTAGATAACCAAGCTTGCAGACCCAAAAAATGAATCAGCCTCATGCAAATATTGAGAAATGATATTAGGAAACATTTAGTAAAATCGTTTGAACAAAAAATTTTCACTTCAATTCTTAACAAAATTAAGAAGAAAAAAAAAAAGTGCATACAGGGAAATAATTTTTAAATACTCAAATATCAACAATTTAACTACACTCAAGTTTTGTTTATTTTTGATGCAATATCAACATATTTATACACTTAAATAATTTTTAAATACTAAATTATTAACAATTTACTACACTCAATTTTTTTTTACTAAGATATTAAAAAAATTCATAAACTAAAATAATTTTGAATTACTCAAATATCAATAGTTTTACTATGATAAATTTTTTATTTTTTTAACTACTATACACTTAAATAATTTATAAGTAATAAAATATCAACAATTTAACTGCACTCAATTTTTTTTGTTATTTTAACTATAATATCGAGAAAAAAAAAGTTCATACACTAAAATAATTTCTAAGTAATAAAATATCAACAATTTCACTATACTCAAATTTTTATTTTTAATACAACATCGACAAATTCATACACTTAAATAAATTCTAAATATTAAATTATCAACAATTTACCACACTCAATTTTTTCACTACAATATTAAAAAAATTCGTAAACTAAAATAATTCCAAACTACTTAAATATTAACAATTTTACTACTACAAATTTTTTATTTTTTAACTACAAGATAAAAAAAATCATATTATAAATAATTTCTAAGTAAAAAAATATCAAAAATTTAACTACACTTAATTTTTTTTTATTTTTAATGCAATATTGACAAATTCATACACTTAAATAATTTCTAAATACTAAATTATCAATGATTTATTACACTCAAATTTATTTATTACTACAATATTAAAAAAATTCATAAAATAAAATAATTCCAAACTATTCAAATATAAAAAATTTTACTACAATAAGTTTTTTATTTTTTTAACTACAATATCAAAAAAAAAAATTCTTTCACTAAAATAATTTCTAAGAAATAAAATATCAACAATTTAACTACACTCAATTTTTTTTAATACATTATCAATAAATTCATACACTAAAATAATTCTAAACTATTCATATGTTTAATACACTTAAATTTATTTTTAACTACAATATGAAAAAAATTATTCACACTAAAATATTTTCAACATACTAAAATATCAACATATTTATTACATTATTCCAAAACTTTTTCCTATAATATCAAAAAATAAATAAAAATTCATACACTAAAATAAATTTCAACATATTAAAATATCAATAATTTCAATATATTAACATTTTTTTTACTATAATATCAAAAAAAGAAAACCATCCACTAAAATAATTTTTAAATACTAGTTAACAACATACCTTTTATTTCTTGGCATGGGACCTGCAACACAAGGGAGGGACCACCACTACCAAAAAGGAGGAGGAGGGTCGGCACCTAAGTCTAGCCGACAAAGGAACCACATTTTCCTCGATTAATTTTGTCAACCAATTACATTGCTCCACGTGGACTAATAAAATTAAAAGCACCCTTACGTTGGACACGTTTTTTATAATCTTTTGAATCATGTTCATTCGTGTAGAAAGATTTTTAAACCATACTTGTCAATTAGCCATTTAATTATAAGATAAAAGAAAAAAAAATTAAATGTTGAATCTAAAGTCTAAACAAAAATTTCTTTTTAAAATTCAAATTCCACACTTTTTTTGTATATTACTTTCTCTATATCTTTCAAATACACCGCAAAAGAGAAATATTAAAAAAATAAAAATGAAGAGGAACTTTTATTAAAAAAAATTTGTTTGATTCAACTTTTATGAAGAGAGAGACAAACAAATCCCTTTTGCTAATTTTGCTCCTTTTTCCATTGTTGAAAGGATTTAGATATGGAAGAAATCTTAAAATGTTATAAGTAAATTAATTAAAATATTTCTTTTTATATCTTAAAATTTAAAACTATATGCTTTATAAGAGGGAAGCATGAAAATATGATAAGCATAACTTACATCATCTGTTATTAAAAAGGTGAAGAATTAGATATATTAATATAACTTATCCGTAACATCGGTCAATATTACTTAGTACAAGCTATAATTTTTATTGATTCAACCATTCAATTATAATAATTGTTTTAAATTTCAACAACATTAATTAACAATTAAGAAACTGATGAAGTAGTTTGTATTTTATTGTATTTTAGAATAAAATAAATTAATTTGTAAAATTTCCCTTTTTCTTGTAAACTAAATAATGAAAATAAAGATGTATTTCATCTCCTTGCTAAGAATCTTTCTACTATTTTTTTAACCAAACAAAATACCTAATTATAATTAAAATTTAATAATAGTATATTATTTTACCGTATTATTTAATATATAAGTTTTAATAAAATTTTATAAAAATTAACGAACTTAAAATACACAATTACACTATCAATATATATTTTACCATGCATAATAATATACGTTTTCTTTTCTTAATTAATATCTTAAAAATATTAACTAACAAGTTCTTTATTTAATTGTAAATAAACTTGACTGATTTATTTTTTTCATATATTTTAATTTATTTGTTATTTTTTTTCCAATCAAATAATCTTATTTGATTTTTTCTCTCTCCACTTCTTTCTTAAATACCAAACACAAGGAAAAGCCTCAATTAACCAATCATACACTTGATGAATCAACTATATGCATTAATTAATCAAATAACAGGAAAATACACAAGAATTTTTTTAAATTATATTTTGTATTATGGATTACTAAGTAAAACAATATTTAACTTGGCATAACATTTTAAATAAACTGAAAAGACCATCTTCATATCACCTCTTTCCGCAATAACGAATGATAAAAGGATTTCGATTGTTCTAAATTGAATAAAAAAATAAGACACCAAATTTAACCAAGTAAACTTTTAATAATTGTATAATTCAATTATTATATAGTATTTATATTCTATTCATGATTACTCAACCTTTAATTTTTTATTAACATTTATAATTTCTCATTTTTTTATTAGGATTATATTACCAATTTTAAAAAATTAAACTCTCATCTTGACAAACAACCTAATACCTAAAAAATAAAAAATAACAAAATAAAAGTTTAATATATTTATCTTTTTGTCCATAAATTATATCTTGCTATTATTTCAGTTTCTAGATTTAATTATTTATTGTTATTTTATTCTAAATTTAACTATTTATTCTTATTGTAATCTTTTAAATTAGAAACTAAAATAATAATAAATGACATAATTTAATTTAATAATTAAAATAATAATTTATCAGAAACTAAAATAATAAACATATTACACTTTTATAAACTATTTTATTATCTTATATCTTTCTCTCTAAATTATCTAATTCATATACATTATAATCTAAAATTGTACTTTAGTATTTTTTTAAAAAAAAAAAGTTTAATCTCAATCTCTCCTTGTATTTGGACAATTAATGATAGTTTTTCAACAACAAAGTACACCCAAATAAAAATAAAATTTGCTTGTAGTTCATCCCAGGTGAACATGCCTAAATGATTACTTGGATAAATTAAACATTTTATTAGTGTAAATGGAAATCTAGAAAGATGCTTGGCTTATACTATTCAACTAATGACAACCCAAAATTCATGTTACCGAACAGCAAATGAACATTTAATGCAGTTAAATAAATAATAACACGTTAACATGTAGCGTAGTGGTGCATATCCAATTCACTGTAACTTGTTTACACATGGGACAAGGGACATGTGGCATCCACCATTGTCATACTTTAATTTGCACTAAATTAGCTCTCATAAGATAACGAAGAACTAATCGTTATTCTCATTGGATTTAGTTAACAAAATAAGTTCTAAAAGTTTCTTCTTAGAAATCTAGATTGAAAGGAATAAGAAACATGTGAAGCTATAACCTCATGTTACATCAATGTGGGTGATGGCCCCAAATTAATTTTATTTTATATATATATATATATATATATATATATATAAATAAAAAATTATATATATATATATATATATATTAATTAAGACTAAATTTTAATCTCTCCTAAATTTATTTTAACTTCCTATCCAAAAAAGATTATTACATGATTAATGACTTTAAGTCTATCGGTCCTTAAAAGATAATAAAAAAAATGAAAAATAAAATAAAATAAAAATAAAAATGGGGTAATATCTTTATTAAAATAAATTTTAATTTCTCTTAAATTTATTTTATCCTCCTAACCTCAAAAAATTTAAAATTTACTGTATGGTCAATTAACTTACATCTGACTAATCTTTACTCGCAAAAATTGAAAAAATAAAGAAAATTATAATTAAAATAAAAAAAGAGAAAATAAATAAAACTGAAATTATAAAGTAAATTCCATCCCTCCCGTGCCTAAAGTTTAACTGTTACGGGAAGAACCTGTCACAATGCTAACAAGAAATATTATGAAAAAAATCAAATAAGTCTCTCTAAAATGGTGAAGGTCGAATCCAAAGAAGAGGAAGACAAAAATTACATTTAAGTTAACGTGAGCTAAATAGTAAATGGACAAAACTGATTTTACTTTATTGTATTTCTTATTAAGTAGCAAGCTCTTGTAAAAAGGTTCTCTAAAACCTTGTTTAGCTTTTTCTTACCACTCTTTGATAATGTGCCATGTAGATACCTGTTTACAAGTTAAGTTGCTTAGGTCTAGCCCCATGTCTTATTAGTAAAGTGGATATCATGTGGACAATGATAGATTTTTTATGTGAGGGGCAACCCCAACATTTCAAAGAATTATATATATATATATATATTGATTAAATTTTATTTATTTTTGAAATGACTAAGTTAAAAAATTATATTTTAGATTATTTTAAGAAAATAAATTAATTTCTTCTAAAAATAAGCTGGTACAAGTTAGTAAACTCTACATACAAACATACATATATGTCAACTTACAGTTGCTGGTTTTAGAAGGATTAATTTAACAAATCTTTTCTAGATGTATTTTAAGAAAATTTTAGTCATAAATTAATAGCCTATTATTTCTAAAAGAAAAAGTAAGTGACTTGAAATAGAGATAGTTCAATTCAGATTTTACATAAATAGGTCTGACCTATTTTATAAAATTAAGGTCTAAACTAACTTATTAGCATATCAAATTTTGTTTTTTTTTTTAAGTCTACTTAGGGTCTATTTAAAAGCCTGTTTATCTTTTTTACAATGACGTATTTTTTTAATTACAGCCTATAAATATGTTAACAGACCAGGTTTTAAACATGTCAAATTTTAATCTATTACAAAACATCATTTGCGCTAAAATTAAATTGTATAATTAACTATTGATTAATTTTACAAGTATTAATTAATTCTTTTTATGGTAAAATATCAATAATTATATCATAAAAAGCTAGGCACATGTGTATATTAGTTAGTTATAATAAATAAATAATAAATGTATCAATCTAGATAAACTTTTTTTTATAAGCATATGTTTGATCAAATTAATTAAATGGATTTTTTAAAAAAATATAAACCTAATATTTTTTTACTTTAAACCAGTGGTGTCACGTCGGGCATCAAATTCCCTGTTAATTGTCTTACTTGTTTTCATCCTACTTTCATCCAACCCACAAGTTAAAAAGAATTTATATTTTATGTAATTACTATTCTTATGATATATTTAAAATAGTTTTAAAATTATAATTTAAGTTATTGAAAGAAAATAATTTTAATTTGTAAATTTTTATTCATTAGAAAGTATAAGAAAACAATATTTGTCTATTACTAAAATTTAATCATTTCAATATATAATTTTAATAAAAATGTGATTTTTTCATATTGATATCATTTTTATATATTTTCATGTAAATTTTGTTCTGTGTAATAAATTTCATATTTTTTTAAAATGGTTAAAAATAAGTTTTTCAAAATTTCAATTTAAGAACAAATAGTCAAAGGTATAAAAAAGAAGAATATATATAAATTGATATATATATATATATATATATAGAGAGAGAGAGAGAGAGAGAGAATGACTTCTTATTAAAAAATACATGTAATCTTAAATCATTAAATATATTTTTTTCTTTTTCAGTCATACTACCATATTTATTATCTATATTTTCTTAATTATCTTACTTCTGTATTCAATTTTTTTAAATCATATATTCTACTATTATTATGATTATAATGATATGCAACAGAATTATTAAGAAGATGCTATCATAATCTTTATTATTGTCCCTCGTTGCCATAATTATGAAATACATAATTGTTGTAATTATCGTTATCTTCGTAGTCATTACCAGTACCGTAATCTTATCTTGTCATCAAATTGTGAAATATATATTGTCGTGGTTGTCGTGATAATGAGAGTCACGACAGTAATAATATAGCTTCCACAATAAAATATTTTACAATTTTATTTATTGGCTGTGAGATAACAATAGTAATATAATAGCAATTGCATGATACCATTGTGCAATAATGATGATAAATATATAAATTAAAAAGTAAAATAAAAAAGTGAGATATAATAAAAATAGTAATATAATTTGAAATAAGAAAAAATTAATTTAAAAACAAGATATGACAATAATATAATTAAATCGATCATAAATAATAAATATAATAATCTTATTTAAATACAGAAAAGATAATTTCAATAATGATTTAAGATCACGTCTATTTTTCTAATAGAAACTATTATATATATATATATATATATATAAATCTCTTAAGTAATAAAATACCCAATTGATATTTAGTAAAATAATAAAAACTAAAAATAGTATAAATTACCTCATAAAAAAGAGAAAAACTAATGAGCTGGGAGGAACTAGAGATAGAAAATACTTTAATGAATAAAAAGAATATAAATGAATATGGTGCACATATTTGAGAAATACATGACCTGTTGATATTAGGCTAGCTGTAATACTAGTGGGGTTCAGAAATTGTGCTTGTAGGGGAATGAGTTTTGGATAACATGGAGAACCAGGTAGGACATAATTTTGTGTGGATCTTGTACCCCTCATCTGCCAACTCCTCTAAAACCCTCAATTCATGGCATGATCTAAGATAACTCCAAACCGCAACACATGATCCATCGCCACATACCACTTTTAACACATGGTGTGGACAAAAGTTGAGGTGTCGCTCTAGTTGTTATTGTTGGGATACCTTTTCTCAAGAGAATTTCTTTTTCACTTGATTGTACCGAGTTAATCATCCAAAACATCAATAATTAACTCTTGACAATCTTAGATATATATAATCGTACAAAAATTTTTCTCGAAGTAGATTAATCCAAAAATTGACGTGGGACGACTTTTATTTTATAAATTGATTTTATAAAATTAAAATTAGTATATAATTTATATTTATAATAGAATTATTTATTATTATTAAATTTTTTGCATCAATATATCATTAGACCGATATTGAATTATTGTTGTTTAATCTCCTTACTCAAGATGTATTATTCTTAGTACAAGAGAATTGTGTAAAAAATTAAGAATATGATGGTTAAGTATACACGACTAATGAATAATTTTCATCTTATAATTATGTTTTATAAAATTGAGTTAGATTATAAATTATGTTTTTAATAAAAATAGAATATTTTTAGTTTAATTTCTCTGAATAAAAATATAGAATTTGTAATATTGATTAATAAATAAATCAATTTTAACTCTTATTTCTTTTTTATTCCAGATGCTTTCCTTAGACACTATCAATCAAGATTTGATTGACCAGAAAAATACATTTATGCAGCATATGTTGGTGGCATGTCTCTAGAGTTTTGGATTGTGTTTGGTTGAAGAAAATAATGATGATTACTAAAACAAATCCAAACCAATAAGGTCATAAAAGAGCCTTTTGACGAAGTCAAGGGCCAATTTAATTGTAAACCGTTGATCACAGAGATTTATCCATCATAGGAACACTTGGCACCTTAAACATGTCTCGTGTGTTATTTTTAAATGTCACGACACTATCTGGCATAGGAGAATGAAGATAGGGGAAAGCATGTTTGAATATTATAATATGATGAAATCAAAGTTGGAAAAAAATTTGGTTCACTTACATGCGACCAAGATCAATCATACATCATTCTATAATGTTTATATTAAAACAAATTCCACAACCACATCCTACATGTATTAGATCTAATTGATATATCTTAATCATAATTTTTTATTATCAGGAACCTAATCAAGTCATGATACGGTGATATTTAATATTTCTTACCCTAAAATATATTATCAAACACAAATCTTCCTCATATATATATATATATATATATATATATATATACACACATAAATATATAATCAATTTATTTTAACAATATGATTATCTTTTTAATTGTTTTTTAAGAATATTTTAATACATATAATATTTTTTATATTAATTATTCTCAAACAAAAATATAAAATCGATTGTAAATAATTTTTTTCTTAAATTATCTTTCATTGAAACTTATATATAGAATAAAAAGATATCATATAAAATTTCAATTAAATGAAAGACTTTCTAAATGTACTATCATTAGTTAACATATACTTATACTATATTTAGGTCTAAAATCATTTTCTCTTATATTTAAATCTAGAATTAGTATAAGGTAGGTTTAATATATTGAAATTAAGTCAAAATGGTAAGGGCATCATATACTAAAAAAATTCGATCTTATCTAACAAGAAAGAAAACTCAACTTCAGTTGAGGTTTTCAACATCCTTAAAAAAATAATGTCAATATGTGGATGGCATGAAATCACATGGATCTATTGAAAAGAATATCTTCATTCCCAAAATGGAAAAAAAAAATACTTTTTCTTTTCTTTTCATTTAGTCCAACAAAGCATGAACACACAGAAGGAATTTAACATTAATGTACTTTTTGGGATTGACAAGAACCTTGATAGGCATGGCTAACCGAAGCTTTTTGATAATGTCTATTAATGAGTATATTTTGATCATAGAGAATTTATATTTGATTTTTGATAAAAATATATTTTTAAAAAGGATGAAGAAGCTTAGATATAACTAAACCTCATGTCAAATAATTATTAAAAAATTTATACATCTTCTTCAGTTTTCTTAATTAGCACTCTAGATTTCCCTAATTCGATGGTTTTTTTCTTCTTTTTTTGACTTTTCCTTCCTCAAGATTTTGTGCCCTACATTAATTAGTTGGCACATGTAACATGTTTTCGACAATTTGTGACCTTTTTATCTGTCATATATGTGAAAAGCTTTAAGAATTGATTACTTTGAAGTTTGAATAATGATAAGAAAGGTGAAAAGTGGTTCTACCTCCATTCACTAAAAATATTTTTTAAAGCATCACACTAATAAAAATAATTAAATAGGAGTGACAAACGTTGTTCATAAGAGAAAAATGTTCTTGATTTAAATCCTTCTATTAATAAAAAAATATTAATAATTAATGATGATTAATATGCTAATAGAATACTAAATTAATTAATTATAATTTATAGTGTCAAAATTTGAATTTTATTTTAAAACTATTCATAAAATTAAATAATTTAAATAAAAGTTTTATTGAATTTTATAAAAATTAAGTAGGTATCTCATTAATTGACTTTATAGTAAGTTAAGGGTTTAAATAAAACTTATAATTAGCAAAAAAAGTCCTCTCATTTATTTTTTTATATATAAGATCGAAGTATGAAGAAAAAACAAATAAAGTAATTTTTTTTTTTTTTAGAAAAGTAAGCACAAATTGAGTCTTTTTTAGTTACTTTAGGCGTTGAAAAGAAAATATTGGATTGTTAGTGCAATGTTATTTTACATTAAGTAACATGTAACGTGGCTATTTGAAAATTCTAAAATAAAATTTGGTGAAATGTGAAAGACTTTATAGGCATGATGTATGATGTATCAAAATTGAAAAACATAGCAAATAACTAAACAATATAATTGCATGATGATAACTTATCTGGTTTTTTGCAACAAAAAGTATAGCTGGTTTAATTTATTATCGTTGAATAAAAATGATTTGATGGCCTAATTATTTTTAACTTAAAAGCAGGAAACAGTTTCTTTCAAAGATTGGATATAGTAGAAGTTTTCTAAAATTCGTACAACAAAATTAATTATTTAGTTTGGATCAAAAGAAAGTTGTAGTGAAAATCTTTCCAATAACAATGATGTGTATCTGAAGGGAAAAAAAAAGTTGTAATAATTTATATTTGATTCCTTTTAAGAAGAGATACTAATTTTAAAGAAAAAGTGCCAAGTTTCACCTAATGATTATAATTTAATTAATTCATGTATGATGATCATGTAACTATTTAATTATTAATAGTAATGATCAAAAATATTTGACGAATCCATTTGATTTTTTGACAGCGAATAGATAACTATAGTCTATATGTCTATGAACATAGTAGTAAAGGAGTATTTGGTGAGAAAAGATTAAATAAACAAAGACACCCTTTCATGGCTTTCACAATCTCTTTCACAATAATGTGTCCAGGTTCATTACTTACAAAATATGTAACTTCATTAACAAATGTGAAGTAGGTTAACATTTTAGTTTGGAGTAGTTATAGACACATATTGGGTGTAATTGGGAACACATGTTTGGTTCAAAGTGATAGTGATTTTTTTTTAAAAAAAATAAAAATTGAGAGTGTGTTTATTTTAATTTTAGAAAATTATTTGTAGGAATATGGGCACGAGAATATGAGGTGATGTTTGGTTTGAGTGTTTTTATTTTCATTTTGTTAAAAATTAGAAATAGAAATAAAAATGTGTTTAGTTAATATTTTTAAATATGTTTTCATGAAAAGATTTTCAAAATTTGGTGAAAATAAGGAAAAATTGTGATTCTGTTTTCACTTTTTTAGAAAATAAAAAAAATAAAAAAATAATTCTTTGAATAAAAAATGATAGTGTATGGGAAATTGTTTTCTGTTTTTATTTTTATTTTTTATTTTTTATTAACAGGCATATGAAAACAATGAAAATGAAATTCCTTATTTTTATCTAATTTTATTAAGAAAATATTTTCTAAAAATTCAGCTAATTATGTTTTTACCTCTATTTTTTATTTTCAGTAATAATGGAAAAGAAAAACACTCAAACCAAACATCATCTATTATTTTCATTTTTATAAATATATATATTTTTTCTCATCTCACGTGAAAATGGGAATTCTTAAGTTCTTAATTTAAATTAAAAAAATAAAAAGGAAGAGAAGATAATGGTATTTAAAAAATAATACTTTATTTACTTAAATACAGAATAAAATTTATATACATATTACACACATTTCAGATTTACAACAAAATGAATAATTATTTATTGTGATGAATAAAGCAGAACAATATATTGAGGAAGAAAAACTTGGGTATCACTCTCACGTGGCAGAAGGTTACAAGGACAAGTTTCTTAAATCTATGGCCCTAAAATTTAGCCTAAAACTATACCACAAAGGCATTGGCACCATGTGGCATTAATTCAAGGCAAATGGTCCAACTCCAAATAATGGGGTAGAAAAAACTAAAGTGTATAATAAACATATGTCATGTTGTCCACGGACAATAAATATTTGATTTGACAAAATATGAAACTTAGACACTTCAACAATCCAAAAATATATCAGCCACTAGTCTCCGCTTTCCCTTTTTTATACACATGTCATAATTGTTTATTTAATAATTATTGGAAACTATATATTTTTATAATCTTTAAAATAATTATTATAAAACTTAATGTATCTGTTATGCTGAAATTGAAATGATAATAAATAGGAAAATATAAAACTCACTTTCACAATACTTATTTTAACATTTTTTATTATTAATAAAAAATCATTTTATCATATTTTCTTTTAGTTTAGAATTTAGAGATTCTATCAATTTTTTTTGTAACTTTGATATATTCAAGTTAATAATCATAGATAAAGTATTAAAAAAAAGTACAAGAGAATAATATTAATATATTTTATAATAATATCGTGATTATTCGATTTTAGAGTTTAAATACATTAAAATTTTTACTATATGAAAAATAGATATCCTCTCGTAAAAGTCATTAACACGTAAGAAATGATTATGATAAATAATTAATATGAAAAAAATAATATGATAAGTAAGCAACTTAAATACGAGTTAATCAATCGTCTAATTCATATATATATATATATATATATATATATATATATATATATATATTAATAAATATTTTTATATTTTATAAAGCAGTTGACTTATTTATATTATAATTAATTACTAAATATTTCTTTTAATCTATTAATATGTTTAAATTAATAAATTTAATTTGACTATTTTTTTATGTTTTAAAAAATAATCCTTGAAACTAAGAACAACAATAACCTTATCTGAGTTGATGACACCGTCCATGAGTTTTATAACTTGGTAATCATTCATATTTTGAAAGTGGCTGAGACTCTGAACAATTTTTTTTTTCCATTTATAGGCTTAAGTGAGTGACTCACTTTGTCCCAATCCAAAACAGTTTACTTTTTCCTCAAGGTTGTGTGATTTGTCAACTTCAGATATTGATCAGTTTCTGTGTCTCAAACCATATTTTGTGTGTGTAAGTGTTGTTACAATGAGTAAGGAATCCAGTCTCCAAGAAGAAAGCACATCGATCAATGACACCATGGAGGATGAGGTTCAAGAAAGAGATCCAGAGAGCAATCCATTGAATGAACCACTGCTCAAGAGGAACAGGACTTTGTCTTCCAATCCTCTTGCTCTTGTTGGAGCAAAAGTTTCATACATAGAAAGCTTGGACTATGAGTAAGAACTAAGAACCTAGAACCTAGAACTACTAAGGGACACCATCAACCATGTTCAATTATCATGGTAAATGGCACTATGTGTTTTCCAAACCAAAAAAGATTACTCATTTTGAAGATGGTGTCTCTCTCTATGCAGGATCAATGAGAATGACTTGTTCAAACAGGATTGGAGGAGCAGATCAAGAACTCAAGTTTTGCAATACATATTCTGGAAATGGACTCTGGCATTCCTTGTTGGTCTTCTCACTGGGGTCATTGCCACTCTTATCAATCTTGCTGTTGAGAACATTGCAGGCTACAAGCTTCTTGCTGTTGTCAGTTACATCCAAAAAGAAAGGTCAGATCAACCCTCCTTACCTTATATTCTTTCTAATAAGGTTAAAATGTGTTTCAGGTCCTTCAATTTTCAGTCAAATTTTAAAATAATGATTTTGATCATCATATATATACATAATTTTTTTTTTTCCTGATGTGTTGTTTATGTTGTTTTCTAACATGGGTGTAATCTGCGTAATCAAAAATTTGTGTTAGATGGATATAAATATTACTGAGGTAAAACTCCAATTTTGATTAGAGAACAATAAAAATAGTACTTACAGAAATGTATCCAAGTATTTTCCTTTTAAAATATGATGACAAAAACCGTTGTTAAATAGAGACCAAGATCATGTTTGACCAAAAATTGAAGGATCTAAACACATAGTACCCTTCTTCTTATGGAAAATTTTCTTTACTATGTAAAAAAAATAAAAAAAGTTTGAAAGATATCTAGCTTTTGTGATATCATATAGGTTACATAGTTTGAGACTAATAATTGTTGGAATTGTTTGTGAATTGTTAATGAATATGAATGTATGATATATGGTGCAGATACTTGACCGGTTTCCTATATTTCACGGGCATCAATTTCATTTTGACGTTTGTTGCTGCTATTCTGTGTGTGTGTTTTGCACCCACTGCTGCTGGACCTGGAATTCCTGAAATCAAAGCTTATCTTAACGGTGTTGATACTCCTAACATGTATGGTGCTACGACATTGTTTGTTAAGGTTAGTTTTTTATGTTCTATGTTGCCCTGATTCAGTTCTTTTTCTTCTGAATAACTCTACGGTTGGTAATGAGGTCCATCAAGGAAAAAAGTGCATATAGAATTCAAACATTAACACCTGCTGTTTGTCTAAGATTTGAATGACAGTAATAATCATGATGGGGTCAGTAATAGTATTCTCTAAGTCATGTTTGTGTCTCATTCAGCCAAAAAATGTATCACTAATCACTATTGGTACAAGAACAAAGCCTCTCAATGCCATTGCTATAATGCAAAGTTGCAAACGATGTACAACTTTTCACATTTAAGTAGCAGTACATGATCAATATCTTGAGTAAATTTTAACCAATATATTTGCTCTTGTAGATAATTGGAAGCATTGGAGCTGTAGCTGCAGGCCTAGATTTAGGAAAAGAAGGGCCCTTGGTACACATTGGAAGCTGCATTGCTTCCTTACTAGGCCAAGGAGGTCCTGACAATTACAGGATCAAGTGGCGGTGGCTTCGGTATTTCAACAATGATCGTGACCGTCGTGATCTTATCACCTGTGGTGCTTCTTCAGGGGTTTGTGCAGCTTTCAGGGCACCTGTGGGAGGAGTTCTTTTTGCCCTTGAAGAGGTGGCAACTTGGTGGAGAAGTGCTCTCCTATGGAGAACATTTTTCAGCACAGCTGTGGTGGTGGTAGTGCTAAGAGCCACTATTGAACTTTGCCACAAAGGAAAATGTGGCCTTTTTGGTGAAGGAGGGCTCATCATGTTTGATGTGAGTAATGTCACTGTGAGGTACAATGTGATGGATATCATCCCTGTTGTTATCATTGGAGTCCTTGGTGGGTTATTAGGAAGCCTTTATAATTATCTTCTCCATAAGGTCCTCCGTCTCTACAATCTCATCAATCAGTAAGCAACTTTGTCTAATCTCAATATCAAAACATATTACATGCCCTATTGTTTCTTTCAAATAGTATAATACTATATGATGCAAAAGAATATAAATTTTCTTTAAATGAAATTGACAATGCTATAACTCAACTAAAGGCTGTTGCCTGTTGGTTTGAGTGACAAGAGGATCAGTCTCTTTTAAATCTTGAGTTTGAGTTTTGTTAATGAAAAAAACTGCTAAGAGAGCTTAGAACCTACCAACATGTTCTTGTATAGTTGGCAGATACCCAAGCCTCTTAAGACTGTGTTCAGGGGATCAGGTCTGTGTGTATGAAAAAGCATTTGTTAAGAAAGTCGGTTCCTTGAATGAGTTTCTGTATCTTGAGGGATACCCTGGATTCAGCCAACAAAGAGAGTTTAGAATCTTAAGTAGTCCACCCAATTATGAATTTGTCCCAAATGAAAGTGTCATGAATTATAAAGAACAAATTAGTGCTAAGTTGAACCAGGCCTAGAACAAAAAGAATAAAGAAAGTTAAACTAATCAAGGCATCATTTGAAGCTTACTTTTATCATTTCGACCTCCAATTCCAACCAAAGTGCTAGTATAACACAACTTAGCTATTTCAGAATGTACGATTAGTGAGTAAACTACTTTCAATTTATTGCAGGAAAGGGAAACTATATAAGCTCCTCCTCAGTCTTTCAGTTGCAGTCTTCACATCAGTGTGCCAATATGGTCTTCCATTCCTAGCAAAATGCACTCCTTGTGATCCATCCCTTCCAGAGTCTATCTGCCCCACCAACGGCCGTTCTGGAAACTTCAAACAATTCAACTGCCCCAGTGGCCACTACAATGATCTTGCCACACTGCTACTCACCACCAATGATGATGCTGTTAGAAACATCTTCTCAACCAACACTCCTCTTGAATACCACCCCTCCTCCATCATAATTTTCTTTGTACTCTATTGCATACTAGGCCTAATCACCTTTGGCATTGCTGTGCCTTCAGGGCTCTTCCTCCCAATCATTCTCATGGGTTCTGGTTATGGCCGCCTTCTTGGCATGATCATGGGGCCACACACAAACATTGACCAAGGTCTATTTGCTGTCCTTGGTGCAGCCTCACTCATGGCTGGATCAATGAGAATGACTGTGTCCCTTTGTGTGATCTTCCTTGAACTAACCAACAACCTTCTCCTACTACCAATAACCATGATTGTTCTCCTCATTGCTAAAACTGTTGGAGACAGCTTCAATCCAAGCATCTATGAAATCATATTGCACTTGAAAGGTCTTCCCTTCATGGATTCAAACCCTGAGCCATGGATGAGAAACCTCACTGTAGGAGAGCTTGTTGATGTGAAACCAGCAGTGGTTAGCTTCAGAGGAATAGAAAAAGTAGCCAACATAGTCAGTGCCTTGAAAAACACTACACACAATGGTTTTCCAGTGATAGATGGTGGAGTGGTGCCACCAACAGGTGTTGCCACTGAGGCAACAGAATTGCATGGAATCATTCTAAGAGCACACCTTATCCAAGTGCTAAAGAAGAAGTGGTTCTTGAAGGAGAGACGGAGAACTGAGGACTGGGAAGTGAGAGAGAAATTTACATGGGTAGAATTGGCTGAGAGAGAAGGGAATATTGAAGATGTGGCAGTGACTAAAGAAGAAATGGAAATGTTTGTTGATCTGCATCCTCTCACCAATACAACTCCCTTTACAGTACTAGAGAGCATGTCAGTAGCAAAAGCAATGATTCTCTTCAGACAAGTTGGACTTCGCCATATGCTTGTTGTGCCAAAGTATCAAGGATCTGGGGTGAGCTTATTAACCACATTATGAAATTTAATTAAATCTAATATTTTAGTCCATTCTTCTTTAAGTATTTCAAGAGATAAAACAGAAAAATGATGGAGTTATCTATGTTTTTAGTCTCTTGAAATAAGATAATGTTCGTGTTTAGTCCTTCAAAAGTAAATCGTCTCTTTTTGGTCCCTCATTTCTAGAATTGTGTTAAATGTGGTCCTTGCCTATGTGTGTGACTGACCTTATAATTTGTTCTCCTTATAGGTGTCTCCTGTGATTGGGATCTTGACCAGGCAGGATCTACTGGCCTACAACATTCTCACAGTATTTCCTCACCTGGCAAAAAAGAGGAAGTGAATCAAATATCAATGAATGAACAAGCAGATTTATTGGGACAAGTCTCTCTATTCAGCAAGAATCTTTTGCTCAGTTTTGTATTGTTTGGGCCAATGCGTGGAGAAGATAAGATACAACAGTGATGTTAAACCATATTCAATTTTTTTTCCTATTCTTGCCACACAAGTTTTATCAAGTAATGAAATTAAATTCCCTTTCCTATGGGTGCAAATAACATTCAAAATAATGCCAATGGTGAGTTTTCTTTTTCTACTTGAGAAATAATTGTTTCCTTTTTCTTTTCTCCCATTCAAAGACTAGCTAATTTACATGTGGTTGGTTAGAATAAAACTAAATTCACATCTTATAAGAAAGGTTTCAAGTTTGAGCCATGCAGATAGAAAACAAGTAGTTAAGAGAAGAGAAAAAGTAGTCAATTAGGTTTTTTTACATTGGAAAATAAGTAGATACTTAGCAGTTATAGCACAGAGATCCCAAGAAAGAAAAGTAACCCCCATTGATTACCATTGCTAAAGTACAACACCTTACTAAAGCTTTTCTTTTTCATCTCCAGACTTTTTTTTTTTTTTCCTTATGGCCCTCAAATTTGGAATTTTGATGTTTTATGTTTTCTCTTGAGCACCAACCAAGCAATCTATGCCAAGCTTCCTTTCTTACCAAGCCATGGATCATATTTCCAAAATTAACTAAAATTATGTCGAAAGTGATATAGTGATAACAGATCACTCAAAGCAATAAAATGAATTCAGTGTAAAAAGAAAATGAATTATACTAACATTGAAAAACACAATTCTGAACAAAATCTAAAATCCTAAAAGGATCCATGACTAAAGGGAAAAGAAAACTATATATATATATATAAATATATATATGAGATGGATCAAGAAAAACACAAATAACACCACAGTATTGGAGCCATATATCATAGAGCTCAAAATAGATAAGAAGAGTGCCATTATTGAGATTGATTAAATAAAAAAGATGATTATTCAAGAGAACTACAATTATTTTTAGTGATGTAATTGGTAAGTATGCGATAACAGTTAACTAAACTTAGTTAGTTAATTAACTAATCATCATTAATTAACTACTAATATCGTGTAATACAATTTACCTCTTTGACAATTTATAAAACAACTTGTAAGGTTGAGTTAAGTTCTTTAACTCAAATTTCTAAGATTATATCAAAGTTTATCCTAAAAATTATTTGTTCGGATTACTATCTGACTATTCACATGTCTCTTGTCCAGTACTCAATAGGAGATGGGTGTGTTGAAAATTTCACTATTTCTTAGAAATATGACAATTTAATGTATAAAAATATAGCATAAATTTCACCTTACTTACAAGTTGATTATATAGAATTCAGTTCAACTTAAATTCACGTTCTAAAATAATATAAAAGTATTATAAAAATAAATTATTATTAATGATAATTTAGAATTACTTATATTTAATTTTTCATATATGTCTAGATATGGGCGTCAAGTCATAAATTTTATATTACCTAGAAATAGGATTTATCAAGAATATATAAATAAAAATAATCCTTACCTTACTAATTAATTATTTTATCTATTTGACTTTGATAAATTTAGCTTCCACCTATAGCGGTTAATTTATTATATTTTAAATTTTGTCTTATATAATTAAGCAATATATTTAACTTTTTGCTCATAGCTTTTGCCTTTAGGTAGTATGCTTTTGTTGACTTTAATAGTTATATACCATCCAGCTTACTGGGACCATTAAAGATCAGTTTGTGAATAGTAGTTAGCCTACATATAAAGACTTACGTAACCATCTTGTATTTACCACTAAACTAAATATTCAATTTAAAAGTATTTTCAGCTTCTCTCATTTATCTCTCCTATGAAATCATGTTTTCTACTAAAATGTGACTTAGATTATTTTCGTGCTAATAAATAATACCTGAGAATATTTTCTTAAACGTTTCTGAAAACATGAATGTTATGTTTCCACATTCATATATTTTAAAAATAACTTTATAAAACTTGAGACAAACATACTTTAGGAAATTGATACCACCATCTTTAATCCTGTATATAAGAAATAAATATTTAATTCATTGATATCAATAAAAGTGGTTAGAATTGTTAATTTGTCATTAATTTTATTTACGTTTCAAAATTACCCATGTTGTTAAATGATTTAAGAGAGTTCTTTTTTTTCTTAAAAAAGAATACATTGCTTAATCATTTAGAGTAATCCTATTTTTCTTATAAAGTATTAATATTTTACAATTCTATGTAATGCATATGAGAAATTATTGGTATGAAAACGAAACACTGATGCTTAAGAAATAACATATCCCCAAGAATGCATGCATTGCGAGCAGTGGCGGAAAAAACACAGGGGAGCCAAAAATTAATTTTGAACTAAGAATTATTTACAAATTACTTTGCTATATATTATAATTCTATCTAAATTTTCCGAAGGTTTTTTTAGTTTATGTAAAAAAATATTAAAAGAGGTATTGTTTGAATAATTCGACGTCATGTAATAATTTTCTGCAATTTGTAATTCTCGCCGTAGGAATAAAATAAAATAAAATAAAGAGTTCAAAAAGGTTCCTTGTAAAATTATATAGCAAAAATATAGTAACGCAGGATAAAGAAAAAACAAATATATAATTCTCATTTGACACAAGCTGCACCACATTACTTTACCAAAACGATCTCTTTTATAAGAAGTTGAGAACTGGAAAGCAAAAATATAAAAATATAAAATAAAATAAAATAAAATAAAAGAAATTCACAGTGCAAGGAATAAATATGAATTTTATTAAATTTTATCATAAATAGTTAAGATTAACATATATATAAGTTATTTATTTATTTTTTAACAAATTCGCATATATTATTGTATAACTTATTTATTTTTCTCATTTTCATATAAAATATCTCTCATTAAATATGTATACAGAAGTAAATATATACATATAAATGTATAATTTTGAAAAAATTTGGGGAGACCAGCCAGTGATAGCAAGGACATGGTTAAAAGAGCTGATCTCTATAATAAATAAATAAATAAATAAATTGTAATTTGGGTTAAAATATAATTAATAATAAATAGAATCTTTCATAGATGAACTTAAACCTTGAATTTTTTTTCACTTTATCCTTGAAGAAGAGAGAATGAGAACACTTTAAACATCTTTTACGGATATATATATATATATATATATATATATATATATATATATATATATATATATATATATATATATATATATATATATATATATAAGCCAAAATTAAGTCTGTAATATTAAATAAAGATTAATAAACAAGAAAAAACAAAACAAAAACAAATTTATTCATATACACGTACTTTCAATACTACATATAAGGCATATGCATGCATGTCCCTTAACTCATCAAGGAGGGACTAATTAACTTGGTGCAAATTAGGTGAATACAATGATATGAACTAAAATTGAGATGCCACTAAAACCCACAAGTATACATATGTATATATTATATACTTTGTAACATTAATAAACCCAACTCTTCAAATATTATCAATTAAAACAAGGAAAACATTATGATAAGTGATAATACACCAATGAAGACCATAGATGTGAGGCATTGTGAAGCTGAGGAAATATCCACACTAGTACTAGAAGAAGATGGTGATGAAGAAGATGTTGAAGATGAAGATGACGACGATGGTGACGACGATGGTGATTGTGATGGTGAAGATGCATCTCCTACTCTAAGTGTGGTAATCTTCATCTTCATCCCTTGATTACAATGGCCTAAGGTGCCACAAGTGAAGTACCTTGTTCCAGGCTTGTCTAGTTTGACAACATCATTGCCCGTGCTCAAAGAATTGACAGGATTGCTTATATCACAATTCTTGTAAGCTTTCTCGCTGTTTAATTCAACCACACTATGCAAAGAACTATACTTGAAAACTGAAAAAATAAAAAATAAAAAATAAAAATAAAAATAATAGTAAAAATCTTTAACATATTTATTAACAGTATTTTGGAGATTTTCAGTTTTTTGAATTGTAGAGTTTGGACAATGTTTTTGAAAAAAAAAAAAAATCCCCATTTGTCATCTTAGCCACACATCAAAGATTTTGAAATATCTACCATTACGAGTGTATTTGTCTGCAATTTCCCATAGTATTTCTGTAAATCTTGGTTGCAAAAAACAAAAAAAGGAGTTTTAAATATTACACTGATCATTCAAAATTCCTATAAATCATCAAAATTTGATAAAATTATATAAACTTTGATTAGTAATTAGTTGATTGGGTAAAACATTTCATGTTATCATGGTTTATTATATAAAGTTATGAACAAATGTAGAAAATGGAGCTGTAATTGTGGTAATAGAAATTTCAAAAACTTTGATGTCATGATTGAAATTGTACTCATGATGAATTTTCTTAAAACCTTGTTATGAGGAAATAAAATGCAAAGTTATGTAAAGAAAGGGACCAATGTAATTATAAATAGTTATATGTAAAAGAAACATACCAAGTTTATCTCCAACCTTGAATGTTTGGCCTGAAGTCCATGACTTAAAGTCTGTGGATTGATCCCAACCTTGGCTTCCACCAACTACATGTTGTGTTGCAAATGCCTCCTTTGCAAACAAGGTAGCTACCAATGCTAAGAAAAGTGTGTTCTTGTGCCCCATGCTTTGTTTTCTTTTTCTTTGTTCTCAACCTTGCACTTGCTACCACTGTTTTTGAGAATTCAGGATCTTGTTTAAAACTTGTTATGATTCATTCCTATTTATACACGAGGGTCAGAAAACATCCTATGCCACATTGTTTCTTATTAACATATAATAAACAATTTTGATTATAGTATTTGAATAAGTACTAAAATAGTTCATGATTATATAAGGTATATATCATCATGTATGTCTCAGTTAGTTCTATTTGCCGTTTTGATTTTGTTGGGATTAAAATAATATTAAACTATAAAAGTTGAAAACATTAAATTTAAATATATTAAGAACTAAAATATAATAAGTTATAAAAATTGACTACTATAATTAAAATAAAAAACTTATTTATGATTGAGTTAATTAAATTTAAATTTAAATTTATAGTTTTTTTATAATTTCTTATTAACTTTTAGTCCTTTTTATTTGTTTTCCATAAATATTTTTAATCTCTAAAATTAAATTAAATCGTTAAATATTAACATAAAATTGTTACACAATCCTTTCTTGTGTGACACGTCAGCATTTAATAATTTAAATTAACAACATAAATTTAAAATATGATAAAAAATAAATAAAAACTAAAAGCTAACATTTTAAAAAATTAAAACCCAAAATATAAAATGAAAAAATTAAGTAATTAATATGTATGAAATTAGTAGTTTATTCTACAATATTAATATTGCTTGTTGAAACTAATATTAAATTGTGAGTTTGTTGCAAAGTGACTTGTTGATGAATATACAAAAGATGGTGAAATCTAATTGGGTCAACATAACTTGGTCTTCTCTTTGATTACAGGGCAAAAAATTAAAATAAAAATAAAAATAAAATTGGTGCAATGTTGTGAAGTAGCAATCCTCTGTTTTCAGTGATTGGATTTGCCGGCAAGTATTGTTGGGTGGGTAGAGGATGATACAAGCTTGGCTTTTAAACAAAGTTGTAATGAAATCACATGTTTAGGGATAACTAGTCTTCATGCTCAATTTTTAACCAAATGATAAATAATGGCCAAAACAAGAAATTAAATCAGATGACAAAAACATCTATGAAGATGTTCAGAATGTGGAATCTCCCACCCATTTGTTAGATTTAAAGATATGATTTGTGTTTTTATACTTTGTGTTTCTTTTTTATTATAAAAATTTCACTTTATTTCCAGATTTTAACATTTGTTTTTTACAAGAAATAATGAAAATAAAAAAATATATCTTCACTGTTTCCTATCTTAGTCTTTGAAAATAAGAAACCTATTGAATTTTAGACTATCTTTTTTTATTAAAATTGAACATAAACAATACTTTTTAAAAATAAACCAGCTTAAAAAGTTAATTTTAGAACATGTTAATAAATGTCTGATATAATATCGAACATTCGATTCTTTTAGTTTTAAAAGCACGTTTCTTGCTTCAAACTAGACTATAAGTATGCTCGGCAAAATTAATTAAAAAGTTAACAAATCCGTCGAATCTTAAATTAGAATTTATATAATTTATAAAAATTGTATTATTAAAGTCATGGGTTTGTTTCACGATTAATTAATGATGTAAAGTACTTTGCACTATTAATATATAATTTTTTTTGCTCTAATTGAAAATGGAAGAAATTAACTGGTAATTAATAGTTAAAAAATAGTTTATTAAATAATAAATGTTAGAATCTGATAAATATAAAATTTTGTATTTTGAGTGCAGGTTTTTACGAGTAAAATGAAGGTATAAGAGTGTAATTTTTTTTAACCATAGACTCATGTTTCGATTTGTTTTTATGTCATGAATAAACTTTAACACTTAATAAATTCATGGGACATGCTGATTTTCATACCTCTTGTCTCAGGTCTTGGACAAAAAATAATTTGTTTAGTTTTACATCCTATAAAATACAATTTTATAATAAATTTAATAAATATTTTTAAGAATAGAGAAGAATAAAGGAGAATAAAATATAAAAGCTAGAAATTTGAAAGCTAATACTTTAAAAAAATGTTATTTTAGGTAACTCTAAAAAAAAAGTTAAAAATTACTAAGAAAACTTATTTAAAATTTATTTATTAAATAATCAAATAAATATTTTAAATAAAGAAAAAAAAACCATGAAGTAACCGAAATACTCTGCAAAACATAACCTTTGTCTCCTGTCTGTTGTATTCTTAAAGAAATGTTTGGTGTAATACATTTTCACTCTTGCTGTCTTCCATTTTGTTTTTCAAAGTGAAGTGTTTTTATTTATATGTTAGAGACATGTTGGGCCAGTCTAGCAAATCTGTAAATCCAGTCCTATGCAAAAATGGAAAAAGTTGTTGCTTAACATTTTAAAATATTTTATTTTTAATCTCTGTTATTAATAATTATTTAAAAATATTAATTTTGATATTTTGATAATATTACAGTAATATCATGGAAAAGCATGTATTTGAAGTTGATTGCAATAATAAAGTCGTTTTTATTTTAATTAGTTGTGTGGCATAACTCTTATATTTATTTGATAATGATGACCAAGACATGTAGAACTAGAAGACATATAAAAATATTGTTATATAAATTATTGTTGGAGTGCCATGCTTCTAAACAATTTTACTAGAACTTTGACGTGGTATCAAAGTGGTAAAATGATCTTCCAAGTTTATTCAATTAACAGAGGAGAGTTCATGTACATGCTCATCATCATCTGTAACGAAATTAGAGCCACAGAAAATACAAAACTATCTACAATCATCTAACAATTCCTTGGGTTGATGCTAGCTTAATCCATAATAGCTTAATCTGCAAAATAAATTCCTGCAAAATTAATCTAAGCTCCCAATTAGGTGCAAAGAGTGATTCTTGAAAATTGAAGTAACAACATTGAATGTCCTTGGCATTGAAGCCAATAATAGTCCCTATTTAAGGTGGTGTTTGGTTTGAGTGCTTTTTTTTTTTTTTTTTTCATTTTTGTTAAAGATAGAAAATAGAGGTGAAAATGGTTGATTTTTTTTTAAATGTTTTTATGAAAATATTTTCAAAATTAGATAAAAATAGGAAAACACTGAAACACTATAACTCTGTTTACACAATTTTCAAAAATTTATTTTCAAATAATAAAAATTAAAAATAAAAACAGAAAATAATTTCACAAATCAAACACCACCTTAACTTCATGAAATTTCAAGTGATCAAGCACGTTCCGATCACAAACATAAGAGAGTGCATCATTGCCACCATAGCTTATTAAGAGAGGGATATCATGGGGAATATTTGAAAGGTTATAGATTGGAGGAGAAATAACCCTTTGCTTGAATTTTGTCAAAATCCCATCTCTAACAGCTGCATAAATCAGAGTAAATGATTCCTCATTAAGTTATAAAAAGTAATTGCATTCATTGCACCATTAGCACATGGTTGATAAACCTTTACATGAGTACTTACAAGAAAAAATAATAAGTTTATTTATATTTATTTGTTGAAATTTTTATTTTAGAATAAAATAAGTAATTCTATATTTCTCTACTGTGTTTGTTTAAATTATTTCTGCTTAAGAAAATAGTTTTACCTATTCTTAAAAACCAATATTTTTAGAAGTACTTTTTTTAAAAAAAAATTGAACAAATGGGTCTTATAAGTTTCTTCATAAACAAAGTTTGATATATAAATTAATTTTGAGAAGTACTTTCATATTAGTTTCTTCAAAAGTTTATTAGTGTGAAAATGAATAGTCTATCGTAGTGTAGTTAGAATTACATGAATTTCAATATAATTTATGCGATTTGATTTAACAATGTGAACCTGAACCGGATTGTGAGTCGTTTTTGTGTTTGAATCATAGGTTGATTATGAAAATCACTTGAAAATCACGTTAAATTATGATTAAATTCAGTTTCATGTAATTTTTGAAGAACGAGGTCATGCATAAAAACGGGTCAGGTCAAGCGTGACCCAGTTTTAAAAACCCTGAAAATTAGATTTTTTTTTTTTTTTATGCAAAACCTTTTGTAAGAAGGGTAGAAAGTGTCATTCTTCTCCATCAAAGGGTCTTCTCCCCCTACTCGCTCGAACGAACCCAAATGTTTCTTTTCTACAAAATCATGGTTTTGTGTTGCTCCCGAAATGGTCTGACCGTGAAAGACTATGAGGCTCTCAGATGGATTATTGAGTTGCTGGTTCCTAGTTCCTACTCATAAGGGCAGGATTTTGTTTTGTTGTTGGTTGTGTTTTGTTTTGTTTTTTTTTTTTCATTTTTGGTGTTTCGTTTTCTGTATGTATGAGTTGCTATTTTCTACCCTTTATGTTGTTACATACTGATTGTCCATTGAAGAATGGTCAAGAAAGAAGTAGATATTACTTAAGCAGCACTAAGTTGTTACATGCATGACTGTAAAATGCTAGTTTATATTTTCATTTTTCATGTTTTTTTATGATTTTTTTATGATCCAATGCTCTTATAATGTTTTTATATATCTTATATGTGTGTTATGTTTTACTTTTTATCATGAATCTTACCATTCATAAAACGATTTAATTCACAATATGATTATGAAGCTTTCTGATACATGTTTTGTATCATGATTCAACCACAATGGTCTATAGTGGTTGAAATCTTATTGTTCACAAGGCATAATAAGAATTTGTGCAAAAACTTATATTAGTTACTATAGTAAACAAGTCTGAGTAGTCTACCCCAACCATAAGGCATAGAGTTTTGACAAAGCTCATAACAGCATACCTTCCCAAAATAAATGTTCCAATAGCATCAAATTTATGTACAAAATGCTAATATATATTTTGAATTATATTGACGGTCAACTATGATAAGAAGTATATCGCCTTTCAACTCTATGTTATTTTATATGGTCTATGTTCTTACTCTTTGGGATCAAATTCTGCCATACCAAAAACGGAAATGAATTATTTGACATAAATAAAATAATCTATAAATTAAGAACCTGCTTATGCATGTGTAGGAGTGAGGGAAATACTTTCACACGGATGTGGCAAGTATAGTATAGTCATCAAGTAATAAGTATGATTTGAGGATCCACATTTATCATTCCTATAGGGATAGTTAGAACAAATTGTGTTTAGTATAGTATTAGTGTGAATAGATTTTAGATTTTGATTAAGGTTTAATTAAAGCGATTGGGTCCACAAATTCACCACTATTCTCCTTAATAGTCTTCTCTCATTATTTAGTTTCTAATGAATGAGATTCCTATCTTCGTACGCCTTAGATCAACCCGATTAACTAATCTCTTTAAGTCAAATTAAGCCGATTAGGGATTAAGTTCTATGAATCCTTGAATAACTATGAGGTTATGGTTTCACATCACTTCCTACTTTTATCTCTAAGATATAGTTAAATGACAATTACTTCCCTATTAGCATCTAAGTTTCTTTTCTCAAAGTCCCTTAAGTTTATTTTCAATTTATTGATGGTCGTCTAATAAAAAACATTAAGAACAGAGGAAAGAATTCACAATCATAGAAATTAAATAACATCAGAAATTTTATTATAGTAAAATAGGGTTACATTACTTTCCCCGATCAATTAGGGAGTTAGTTCATAGTATATAAAGTCATGATACAAGAACGATTAAAAAGAGAAAAGTTCATAGACGGTTAACTCTCGAGATTGAAGATTGATGATCAATGTCTTCCTGATGGTTACTCTCTGTCTACTCTCATTCCTTTCTCCTAAACCTTATATTTTTCACGCACTATATATCTTCTCCGCTCTTACCAAGTTGAATTATCTTGGGCTTGAAACAGACTCATCTCGTGTGAGATGGTGTGGTTGAGAGCATTATATATTCACTGGATGTGTGTCTCGCACGAGATTAGTTAAATTTCGCGTGAGATGACATGACTGAGAACAAAATGTCTTCAATGGATGTATGTCTCTTATGAGATAGATCATGTTCCTTGATTTTCATATGATTTTTGTGCAATTTGGACCTGAAACACTCAAACAAACCATCATGATATTCTAGGAACAATAGTTTCACAATTCATCTAAATTAACTCTGCTTTCATTTGATATGGTCCAGTTTACATGAAATCCCTCACAAAATTTATGTACCGATAACTCACAATGGAGAGTTATCACTAGATGTCTTCTTCAAGTCCCTCCCCTTCAGCACAACAAAAATGATTCAGATTTGTTTGTATGAGTAACTTCGTATGTGTGACCAACTTTGTCTATGCTTGATCAAATGATCTCATCTTTACTAGTCCGGGACAAACCTTTTACTTTGTTTGCTGTCTTGGAATATAAACTAGTCTTTGTTTGCTGTCTTGGAATATAAACTAGTCTTTTGACATGTGATACAAGCAATAAGTACTAGTTTAAAGCATTTTCCTTTCCCACGAGAATATCTGCATCATAAATAATGTGTCTTTGGTACACAGTTTCATGAGTCCTATTTTGTCAATCCTTATCCTTCTCTTATGGGCAAGACTAGTTGTGCATGCTTTGATTACATGGCTTCTTTTAGCAATTTGATACATGCTTAAATACCAAAAACTTGAGGTTTCTGAAAACTATAGGTAAAAGTTACACTAATTAAATCATAGCATCATAAGAAAACTGAAAGACGACGGAGGAACTGTCTTTGGATCAAAGCCAATTATACTTTACCTATGGACCATTAACTGTTAGACAAATTTTATCTGCCATTGAAAGTCAATTTTTTTTCAGTGAGTGCGTTTTTCTTTGGTAAAAAATTTAAATAAACTGAGTCTTAAGATTTAGTTGGGAAGTATAAAAATATGTATAAATTATTCACTAATAAAGTCTTTTCACATTGAAAACAAATCTCGAATTCAACTTCACGAGAGAGTGCGCTAAAAACACATACAAAAGGAATTTCAAAATTTCTTATACCAAGTTCTTGAAGATTAAAACGGGAAATACAAATCTATTTGATTTTTTACACATATATTTAAAAATGGAAAAGAAAATAGAACAAAAACTAATTTCTATAGTTAAAAGTGAAAATAAAAATTAAATAGGATTAAAAATCAATCATAAATAAAAAAATATGAATTTAAAATTAAAAGATATTAACTGGTGCACGTTTTGTGACCAACAAAAAATGTTGTTTGCAGAGTGAAATGGATTCTATGCTAGTCTGAAGTTATTTTGGCTAGTCTTTTACGTGCTTTCATTATCAATCAATTCAGTAAAGCCCCATTTTTTAAAAAATAAATAAATAGATAAATAAAAGATAATAGTAGCTAATTATGGGTTGGGCATAAATAACTAGAATGTAATTCTCTACAAATTCTCTACATGTCGCGTAGATTAGATAATCTATTTATTTATTTTCTTCCCTTCCCTTGCTCTCCCAACGTCTGTCTTCTCTTTAGTGCGTAATTGCCACAAAATCTAAGTTAGGGTAGTTGCTATTTCATGATAATAATGAATTTTTGCCATTTTCTTTACTTCTGTTCATATAGCTGGAAATTGTTGGTTTGGCTTTCTCTTTTCACCACTACCTTTGTTAATTAATGTGAATGTATCTAGATAGATTTCTTTTATTTTCCTTGTGGCTTGATAGTATTGCACCCCCACAATCTTATTATAACTATTGTAGAAAACTAACTCTGTGAACATGTCTGTGTATTGATATTTGTGATTACTCCGCAGATCGTAGACGGGCAAATAAACAAACAGTCACATGAAGATAGAAAGATCTTAAATTAGGAAATGAACTTGATTTTCTGAAGCTTTGACATGTCATTGTTTTTTCTTTTCTTGAATTTAAGTGATTATTACTATTTATGAATATTAAAATTTCTTATTACATGATAAATATTTTATTATTTAAGCAATTGTCTAATTTCTGAGAAATACATTATTGTAGACTTTTATTTTAAAATTCATTCTTTGAAATAAAATTTAATTTTCTTCATCGAATCACATACTTATTTTCCCATGAACCATAGAGAAAATAGGATGTTATGACGCTAGGTAGGAATGGTGTTACAAATTCCACACTAAATAGAATTTTTTATTTACAAAGTAAATTTATTTTTACCTTTTCAAAATTAGTTTTTTGTGTGAAACTTATAACTTACATCTTACTTATTTTTAAAACAATTTGACTTTACCAACCAAACAAAACAATTTTTTCTCAATTCAATTTTAATATATGATGTATATTTCTAGGAGAAGGAATTAGTCAAAGAATTGAAGAGATTTAAGGATTACTGTGAAAGAATGGAAGTTGAAACTTGATATTGAGTCAAAAAGAATTGAAGGTGTTCTTCTCGAGAGCTGAGTGATGGCATAGGCACGTGTAGGTGTAGGTGTTGGGGTGAATTGGTCGAGATGTAGTCTTTAGTTGAGGTGGTTGGTCCGAACTATTAGGATAAATCCTTCAGGTTGTGATCGTCGTCCTCGTTGGAGGGGGTGGTACTTACAAAGGCCGTCCGATACTTAAGTCAGAATGGGAAGTAGGTATAGTTTATGTGAATAGAAAAATAGTAAAAGTCTAAAGATACTTCATGAGGGGTAAGCCCTTATTTATATGTTGTGGCATAGGTGGCGTGCCTAGTTGAGAGTGCAAGTGTATTCATGCTAACTAGTATGGTGACCTCGGTCAGGTAATGATTACCTAGGAAGGGTAGATGGTATTGCATATTTAGGGACACATGTCCATCTCTAATTGGCCAGAGATATTAAGCCTAGGTCTTTGTAGGCCGACCTCTAACTCCTCATTAAATGCAAGTAAGGTCGGGTTATTACATCAGTTCAGCGGAGCACAGTAATATTAAATATGACGTGACAGTCATATTGCATTAAATATGACGTGACAGTAAGCATTAAATATGACGTGATGTGGATGATACATTACCTCAGTTCAGTATAGAAGGTGTTTTACAAAATTGAATCTCTCTTCAACTCAAAAATTACCTTCCTATTAATAGCTTCCCCAAATAACCACTCCCCAACTACAAATGGAAAATAGCAGAAATAACAGAGTACCAACTTTACAAGGTTCTATATCAATTTCCTCCTCTTAACCAAATCCTTGTCGATTAAAATCTGAAAACTTATTCTTGATATCATAGAAGAACTCCCAAGTAGCTTCTTCAGGTAATTGATGTTTCTATTTAACTAAAACTTTGGTAATAGCTTTGTTGCCTTTCTCTACTGTCATTCTATCAAGAATTGACTCTGTTCCCTTGCCACCAATGATGCTTGGAGCATCTAGGGGAATAAATCTGGATGTCACAACTTCCCCTACATGTTTTTTTAGTTGAGAGACATTAACTTTAGAATGAGAAGGAAGCTGTAGTTTATAAGCTACTGCTCCAATTCTGTCTTCAACATGGAATGGACCAAAAACTTTGGAGCTAGCTTAGCATTTTTTCGAAAAGCCACGAAGATTTTTCTGTAAGGATGTAATTTCACATACACTAGATCATTCTTATCACTTCTATGTTTATGAACTTGTTGTTTCATCCTATTGTGTGCTCTTAGCATGTGAAACTTAATCAGCTTCAAGGCTTCTTCTCTCTTCTGCAAACTTCTGTCAACTACCTCATAAAGACTAGTTTTAATGATACTGTGATAAGTTGGATTATACTACCATTCAGCCAAGGCTAACCACTTTGACTAATCCTAAGGAACATCTGCACACATGCATCTCAAGAAGGTTTCCAAACATCTATTAACAACCTCATATTGCCCATCTGTCTAAGGATGATAGGCAGTAGCAAGCTGGACCTGCACACCTTGAAAAACCACCAAATCCTTCCAAAACTAATTCACAAAGACTGGATCCTATCACTGCTGATAGAGTCAAGAAACCTAAGCAATTTAAACACATTATCAAGGAAAGATTAGGCCACTTCAGCAGCAAAATAAAGATGACGTAACACCATAAAATAAGCAGACTTGCTCAATCTGTGCACCACTACATAAATGACTTACTTACCTTGAGAAGTAGGTAAGCCTTCTATAAAATCCATTATAATATATATTGCCAAATTACAACCTCTTCAAAGAGCATCCCTCCCTCAATGGCCACCATCAGCGGTAGAGTGTAGCTAGAGAAGGATATCCTTCCGAAGATTATCTTTGGTGCCAATAACTAGTCTGCCCTTCCTTTGAATTTCATCATGCTGCCATGTATAATACTTATGAGAACTTGCATCAATTTGCAGTTCCTGCATGATTTTCTACAATTGTACATCCTACTGCCAGCATTACTTAATTCTATCCTATAAATCACTCTCAGGAGTGAAGGTGATGATAGCATTGCTTTCCACCAATTCCTGCCATGACAAGGCATCAACAGCCACATTTGTACGAACTTGTTTGAATTTAATCGAAAAGTCAAACTCCATCAACTTGACCAGCCATTTCTGTTGGAAAGTTGTGGTCAGTCTTTGATTGTGGATATACTACAGACTCCGATGATCAGTCTTTGATAACAAAGTGGGAATTAAGTAGATAATGCCTCCATTTTTGGACAGCAAAGACCACTGGCAATAGCTCTTTCTCATAAGTAGATAGTGACTGCTGTTGTAAGTTTAGCACCCGATTAATTAAAGCAATAGGGTGGTGTCCTTGCATGGGAACGACACCAATACCTATACCTGAAACATCCACCTTAACTACAAACTCCTTAGAAAAATTAGGTAAAGCCAAAGTTGGTGCTTTAATCAAGTTGTCCTTTAGTTCCTGGAAAGCAGCCTTCGCTTCTAAGGACCAGCAGGAATTGTCTTTCTTCAACATATTAGTGAGAGGCCTAGCGATACTACCATAGCCATTAACAAATCGCCTATATAGCCAGCTCAAGAAAACCTCTCACTTGTTTAAGTGTTCTGGACATTGGCCATTTTTGCATAGCCAGGATTGAGCAGGATCTGTGCTGACTCCATCTTTGGAAATAACGTTGCCAAAATATTCTACCCTTGTTAACAACAAAATTAACATTTAGATTTCTTAGCAAACAAGGAATGAGATCGCAAAGTCAAAAAAACCTGTTGAAGATGATGCAAATGCTGTTCTAAATTACCACTATAGATCAATATATATATATATATATATAAAATACTAATAAGAATTTCCTCAGAAATTCCTTAAATACCTCGTTCATAAACCCTTGGAATGTAACAGTGGCATTAGTTAGCCAAAAGGGCATTACCAAATATTCGAAGTGTCCTACATATGTCTTAAAGGTTGTTTTGGGGGCATTAGCTTCATCCATTCGAACTTGATTGTAACCAGCCTTTAAATCAATCTTAGAGAAAATACTTGATCCATGAAGCTCATCCAAAAGGTCATCTACTAATGGTATGGGAAATCTGTCCTTAACAGTTTGCTTATTAATTTCTGTAATCTACGATGATCTCCAGGGCCCATCTTTCTTTCCAACCAACATTGTTGGGCTAGCATAGGGGCTGCTGCTATTTTGAATGATGCCACTCTTAAAATATTCTTGAACCAATTTATCAGAGATGCCTTTTTGTTGTTTAGTATATCTGTAAGGCCTTTTATTTACTGGAATAGCCTCCGGAACCAACGGAATCTTATGGTCATGACCTTCTCCTTTAGGAGGCAAGGCAGCTAGTTCTTGAAAGACATCATGGAACTGTAGCGATAAGGCTTCAATCGAGACAATGTTTTCAACTGAAGAAGCATGAATGATTAAAGAATACAAGTAAGGCACCCTCTTATCGATCACATACTTGGAGCATTGACAGATGAACTCCAGAGGCAATTGTCTTCCCCAATTGTTTGCTTCTCACAATTTTGAGGCCCCTGCCTTAGAAGTACCACACAATACAAACTTTTTCCCATGCATAAAAAACTGCAGCGTCAGTTCATCAAAGTTCCAAGTGATATCACCTAAAGTGATAAACCATTCGGTTCCTAGCACCAAGTTACAGCACCCCAGAGAATCAATAACATATCAGAATGAAATGCTGACCCTTGAATAGACCAAGGAAACTGTTTTACCATGGCTGTTATATTCACCTTTGCTCCATCTACAACAGCTACGCTCAGTGGAGGTATTTCTTCAATTAAGCATCCCATTTTCCTAGCCAGATGGATATCTAGGAAATTTTGAGTACTACCACTATCTATGAGTATGTGTGATGGTTTATTCTTGTAATAGCTCATAATCCTCATGGTTTCAAAATTTGAGACACTCGTAAGTGCATTCACTAAATTCTGAGGGTCGATAGAGTCAGTGTTGTCAAGTACATCCCCCTGAGATGACTCTGCGTCCTCCAACCCAGTGGGCTCTCGTTCGCCGACATCTAATACATGAATTTGCAACTTTTTGTGGGTTAAGGGCATGAGCAGGTGTAAAGGGTTCATCACAGAAGTAACAAAGACCCTAGGATCGTCGTTCACTCATAAAAGCTGGGGTGAGGTTCCAATATGCTGGGGTAGCGGTTTGTGGTGGAGTTTTTGTAGATGTAGGTTGGATATATAAGGCTCTAGAATAAGGTTTTGTACCCTTGTATTTTTAGAGAATTTCAACAAACTGGCAGGTGTAGTGAGTGCAGAGGATTACTATAACTTGGCCAATTAAGCAGCTTTCGTGACAGTGGTCAGTTGGAACATCTGAACAACCATCTGAATATCTTGTTTTAATCCACCTAGATAATAGCTAAGCGTGGTTTCCTCAGATAACTCCAATCTTGATACAGTCACATCAAAGTCCTCATGGTAAGCAACAGCAGAACCTTTCTATCTAAGTCGCATTAAAACAGCAATAGGATCACCGTAAACCTCTCCAAATCATTCAATGAGTATTTTAGTTGAAAATCTGACCAAACAGGTAAACTAGCAATATATTTTACCTTAGATATGTGTCATTGCAATGCTTTCCCTTCAAAATGAATGACAAGCAATTTGGTTTTCACTTCCTCAGGCATTCTATCATTGCAAAATAAGTTTCACAAAAATAAATCCAATTTTTGACCTCCACACCATTAAAACGGGGAAATACAATCCGAGCTAATCTCGTGCCATATCAATAAGCAGAAGAATTTCATGGAGTGATGTCATTGTTCTACATGTTTCTTCGTGCATTCTTAAAAGCGTTCATCCATTGCTGAGTCCAACATTTGTCGCAGTGATGTCGTGATATCTATGAATTTAGCTTCCAACTGGGCGGTTACATGATTCTCCAACCACTCTTCTTGTTTGCACACCTGGTTGCATGTTGCGTCCGCCAAGCCATAAGTACCACTAGAATGTGCCAAGCTGATACCACTGATGGATACTAGGAGAAGGAATCACTTGAAGAATTGAAGAGATATAAGGATTCCAATGAAAGAATGGAAACCGAAACTTGTTATTGAGTCAAGAAGAATTGGAGGTGTTTTACAAGATTGAATCCCTCTTCAACTCAGAATTACATTCCTATTAATAGTTTCCCTATATAACCACCCCCCAACTACTAATTGAAAATAATAGAAATAACAGAATGCCAGCTTTACAAGGTTCTATATGAATATATCATAAATCAATTTTATCAAAGTCTCGATTCTACTAAAATCTAAAATGAACAGACATTACACTGATTTAAAGATGGTTTATCACTGAATATAGATTATAACATGGATGCATTAGTCAAGTATATCTAGTAGATTATTGTATGATGAAGTACAAATACTACAAAATGAACTTCGCTTTCCTTTTATTTTGCATTCACAAGCAGGTATGTTACATACACCAACTCAACTATATATTTATTCAAATGCTTGATAAAATTACCTACTAGGGAAGTCTTTCTCCAAGGGCATTTTCTCCAGCTTATTTAGTGTATGCATAAGAATTTTTAAAGCAATGTAAGCTAGTTTAACATTGATCTTTCTACAATGTAGGAGGGATCCATATATAACCGTGTGTTCGAACATAACCAGCTTTTTCCAGCAACAATTGATCTGCTTCTGCAGGACCTCTGCTTCTAGGTTTGTAAGGAATTGGCTTGAACTCCCCCTTATCAATGCGGTGCAAAAGCGGGGTGAAGATTTCCCACGATGCCTGATAACAAACAAAATAAAACAACACAGTTGTAGATAAATAAACCGTCAGAATATTCTATGAAGCATGAAAATATATTACTCAAGGGAGTCTAGTTTAGTTGGTTCTACAAGATGTGAGTTATTTTAAATCCCCTGACATGTGTGTTTGATTCTGACAGATAAAAGAAATGTAATTATATTACCTTCAACTCATCTCTGCGGACAAAATGTTGCTGATCACCTCTAATTCTGTAAGACAAATTCCATTTCTCATTAATATTCATTCAAAACTATTTCCTCCAAATTAAAATCTTTTCTACATAAATCATGTAATTAAAATTATTCTATACACTTTTAATGCCTTGAGATGTTTGTTGTCTACAAAGTACAAACAAGCCATAAGCAAAATTAAATATGACGTCATAAGAGCAGCATACGTATCAAGAATTAGACGCTCGTAAGCCTCTGGGATGGTTACCCCTTGATACCGTTGCATATATGACAAATCTAGTTCACTTTGAACAGTTTCCATCTCCAGTCCTGGTTGCTTGACCTACAAGACAGATTATAGAATTAGTCCATTCTTAGACATGCCATTCAAATATTTTAGCATTTTAGGTGCATATGTGCATGAGAACTGGTGGGTCAGCAGCAATGGTGACAAATAGCAACACCACAGAACTGTGACACGACATGTCACAGTGGAGGGCACTGTTCTAGTACCATATTAGGAATGGATTGGACTTAAATAACTCCTAGAAACTAGCTTAAGAAAGGAGAATTGCCCCAGTTTTGTGGAGTAATCTGGCCATATTCTTAACCAATTTCAGATAGCTTAACATACTTCCTCCATGCCTAGGACTAGATATAAGGAATAAGAAGTTTGTAGGATGGGACCTCTAAGAGTGACCCAACATTAAGACCGGATAGACTTTGATGCCATGATGAATTTAGAGTGGGAGATTCAGACGAAGATAAAACAGTTCTGTTATATAGAGAATTCAGAGAATGGAAAGGTTTTGTTAGTCTGACAAAAAGAAACACATTGGTTTTTGCATATCATCCATTTATAAATAGTCTCTTAATAGGCTTGGTTGATGGAGACTATTTCCTAGACTACTATTAATTAAGTACAACTTCCAAGACACTCATGTTCTAAATTTATCATGTGACACACGAACATACAATTTCCTTAGTGCATCAACTATGATTGTTTCCAACAGAGTTTAACATATAGTTCCTTTCATTAACACAGGATAACAGGAAAAAAGAGATAAGAAGTTTGCGGAAGCTGACAAGAAATTAACTAGAAAAATTGACATTTTCATTTTATGAAAATTGATTCCAAACTATGTCATGGAAATATACATACATACATACATACATACATACATACATACATACATACATACATATATATATATATATATATATATATATATATATATATATATATATATTAAATGTCATAATGCTTACACAGAAAATACATCCTTCAATGATACATGAAAATTCTAGAGGTAATCAGATCAAACAAATAGCAGAACAGTTCTCATTAGAGTGTTATAAGAATGATATACATACTGTAAGCTTCATGTACATAGCTTCTGAAGGTTGGAGGCGTATAACAAACTCATTTCTCCCTTGCTTTTGACCTAAACCAAAATGTTTACAATAAGGTTTTAAGATAAGTTTAGGTACTTGTCATCAACATATGAAAACTACCCTCTAGCTAATATTTATATTCTTTGTTAAAGCATTTATATTGTGCCAATAAAGAACAGGTTCCTCCTGTATGTTGCTTTGTGATTATGGATTGCTCTAAACAAAATTAATTTCCACGGCAATACGGTAGTTTTATGCACATACCTAAATAATTCTATTTCAAATAGAAGAAACTATTTGTGCACATTTATGACAATAGACACCAAAGTACAAAAATGTCTAACTAGATAATCCTATCACAAAAATGCCTTATCTTTCAAAGTATTGGCTTGTATACTATATCTGACTCACATCAAGATGGATTGATAAATATATTCTTTCAATTTCAATATCAAGATTGATGTTTATACTCTAGACAATTACAGATGCATGATAAATGTGTGATTTGAAGAGAATTTTAACATTCAAATGTTGAAAATCTGGTGTCATACACTTGAAAATATCACCAGGAACTTCCTTGAATTGAATCCGTATATCTGCCTTTCTCGCATTTAAGGCCTTCCCAGCCTTTAGTATGAAAGGAACACCTAACATCAGAAAGGAACTTGGTGTAAAAAAGTCTCAATTGAAATTTAATGATCAAATGCACAGAATTTATTACAAAAAATACAGAAGGACACACATACATGAACTACTATATTCCATACATTCAACATAAATAAAGCCAAGGGAGATCTAAAAAAATCCCCTATAGCATGCCCTGTAATCAGGAAAAAAATTGTGGGGTTATTCTCATACCCTCCCATCTTTCATTGTGTACTCGCAGAATAACAGTTGCAAAAGTAGGAGTGTTTGAATGGTCAGGTACAGTTGGATCATCCTTATAGCCTTCATATTGTCCTAGAACAACCTCATCATCTTTAATAGGAAGCACTGATTTAAGAACCTGCAATTTTTACATCAACCAGAAAGTGGAATAGGCAAATATAAAGGCACAATGTATAAAGTTTGAAGTCATCAATTATGAACTATCCCTTGATGGATGAGGAAAAAGGAGAAAAAGAACTGAATGATAGAAGAGGGTGACAAAAAATATCAACACAAATTGAATGGAAAGAGACATACCTTCACTTTTTCATCCCGAATGTGCTCAGGTTTTAGAGAAATTGGTTTTTCCATAGCAACCAAGCAAAAAACCTGAGTTTGAAGAAAAATAATGAATAAGATTAACATATTAAACGCCTTTGATGTAAACTTTAAAGTAACCATGTCTACTAAACAGATCTTATTAGGTTGATTATTGTCTGAATCATAACAAGCTTGAAAATAATGTGGATACTCCAAAAACTGCAATTCGTGTTGAGGAAATTATATGAAATCTATTTCAGTCTAAAATGAAGCCCTACCTGCAACAGATGATTTTGAATAATATCTCGAATAATTCTGCAAAATAAAATGTACAAAAAAATTAATATAAAATTATTCACAATAAATCACTTAAAAGCTTTAAATGGCAGCTACTTTAGAAAGCTAGAGAAGTTTCACCATCAATATCATTAACAAATGTAAAATAGGTATAATCAAAGTTTTTTTCTCAATATCACTTCATTTAAGAACCTATTATTGTTGTAACTTGTCATTAGAAAGCTTAGTTTAAAATTTTTTTTTTACACATACCCATACTGGTCAAAATATCCACCTCGACCATCAGTTCCAAAATCTTCTCTGAAAACAATCTGCCAAAGTAAAAACAGCCAAAAACTCAAGATTAAGATGTGGCATTTAAATATTTGGTCATGCAATATCTAAATTAGGTAATAACAAACAGATAAAATATTTTGGCATGGCCATAAGAAAAAATAATTGGACAGTTACAATGTGGCAAATTATGGGAGATGAATTTTCATGCCAAATAAAAATGATTCAGAAGTAACTTTGACAGTACACTCTCACCTGCACATTAGCAATGTTGTCCCGGTTCCATAGTGGCAAGAATAGTTGGTTTGCAAAACGAAGTACTAACTGGTAACAGATATCAAATAAAAAGGGATAAGGCAAAGTTTATGAAGCAAGCAAAGAGAGAGCCAATACATAATCATTTTTACTACCATGTTCTGCACTAGTTCCTTTCCTAAGTAGTGATCAATACGATAAATCTGGGGTTCTTCAAACAACGCTCCAATCTGGGTACTTAGTTGCTCTGCAGATTCCAGATCCTTACCAAAAGGTTTCTCAACAACAACGCGTGTCCACCCACCACGATCAGCTACAAAATGAAAAAACATATAAATGCGATCATCAATAAAATTAATCTTAGATACTATGGTTCACATGCAGGAGCCATAATATGAAAAAGAATTTGGAAGAAACTGACATGTTCCTGTTACAAAAGGTCAACATATATGTTGTTAGAAGAATTGAGATTCATGGGAGACACTTAAGACCCCAGGGATCTGGTTAGTTGATGCTATATATCAAAGAGACTTTCAAGTTTATTTCAAAATTATTTTCTAACTTTGAACACCAAAAATATAACACAGCCACTTGTAACTATGCATTGAATCCAATATCTAAGCAACATTTCAACCACTGGTCATGAAGTATTATCAAGAAAGGGATCCCAAAGAGAGAAAAAAAAGAAACCTACATTTTAGATTTTATTTAAAAAAGGATAAAGATCTTAGAGTGAACTCTGAAGGACAGCACAGACTAGCGGTTTGACTTGGAATTACTCCTGACTGGTCTTAAGCTATGGAATACAAGGTTTGTTATTTTACCCCAGCTAAGAGTTCTTATAAAACATTAGCAACCAAAGAGATTACAAGGTTCATATCAAAACAATGAAGACTAGATCTTACATTTATTCATGCAACAAGTCTTAATCATCTTGCAAACTGATGGATATACTGAAGGAGGAAGAGCAAGATAGAAAAGCCTCCGAGAAAAACCTCCGGCACTTGTTTTCAAAGATTCATGCTTCGAAATCTCTTTATCCAATTTAGAGAAACCATCTTCAGAATCATAAGAGCCATTTACATATTTGATCTAAAAGGAAGAGAAAGTGAAAAAACAGAACGAACATTTGACCAATCAGATGAGTAGTTCTAGTGTGAGGATTGCAGAAAAATATAAAATGATTCAAGGCAGCCAACACTAACCAGATGCAAGAACATTGATATATCCTTCAACTGCTCAGGGGAAGAATCTTTGCCTTGGACAAGATAGCTGCATATCAAACCACAACCAATTTCCTATCATTCATTAGACTTAGAAACTGGTAAAATAAGCAAGGATGATAATAGTCATGAAGTAGTAGAAAGAAACTGATTTCCATGAATTTATTTATTTATTTTATATATTGAGAAAAATATACATAGCATAAAGTTTAAAAAACCACACCCATGTAAACGGTTTCTCAATTCATCATCAGTGATTTTTGTCCTAGCATAGCCAAAAATACAAACCTCATCTGGTGATAGGAATCCCTACAAATAAAGCCACCAATATTTAGAAAAACTGTTAGTTTTAGAGAAACATACATCAGCTCAGAAAATATTCCAATAAAAAAAAGAATTAGGAACAGATATCTACTTAGATTATCAAGTACAATATACAAATACCAATAGTTAATAAAGATCTTTCTGCTGTATAGATATTAGGCTCCATCTGTCAATAGGATAAATTCTTAGCTGTACAATCAATTATTATTTTGAATTTAATATTTGATAACTTCTTATCAGAATCTGAAGTGTACATTTTGCTAGCATAATTTTAGGAGTCAGTTTGTATTCTTTTCTATCTCTTGTGATGTATATAAACTGATGACCATGATCATCTTTGGAATTAATTGATCCTTTACTCCAATATCTCTGAGTGTGTCGCTTTGTAAGTTGGTATGAGAGCTCTACACTCTACCAGCACCAAGATCAATCCAAAAATTATGGAGGCCAAAACTCAAAAGACCTTGGCCCTCCCCTCTTTTTGCTCTGTCAAGCTGGACAGAGATAGCTTTCTACTGTGGAAATCCCTTGTCCTTCCACTAATCAGAGGAAGTAAATTGAATGGTTACATTTTTGGGACAAAGAAGTGTCCTGAGCAACATGTGACATGGATTCAGTAAGAAGATCAATCCCACCTATGATGATTGAGTGGCAATTGATCAACTACTTTTTGGCTGGCTCTTTAACTTGATGACAGGAGACATTGCAACACAATTGATGCATTGTGAGACTTCAAAGGAACTTAAGAAAGGAGCTAACATCCTAGCAGGTGCGCACACAAAGACTCAAGTCACCTTATTTAAAACTGAATTTCACACTACCAGGAAAGGTTCTATTTAAAGAATACTTGGTCAACATAAAGACTATTGCTGACAACCCAAAACTTGCTTGAAGCCCAATCTTAACCTCAGATTTGATTACCCAGACCCTTGCTGGCCTGGACTTTGAATTCAATGCCATTGTAGTCTGACTTTAGAGATATGCCAGTATGTCAGGTTTGTGGAAAATTTGCACATGTTGTCAATTGCTTTTACAGGTTCAATAAAACCTACATGGGCCAACCTTCTGAAGAAACTAAGCAAGAAAAATACAATGCCTTCATTACTTCTCCCATTTCTGTTTGTGACCCAGACTAGTACTTTAATAGCGGAGCCAGCAATCATGTAAGTAATGATTCTGGTCGTTTTCAAGAAATTTCAGAACACGATGGTAAGAGCTCCTCTCTCAAATCTCATGGATGGTAATGGTGAAAAACTCAGTATTATTTGTTCTGGTTTATTTCAACAATCACTAGGCTTGCATGACATTCTTTTTGTTCCTAAGATCACTGGGAATCTCTTGAGCATTTCAAAATTAGCATTTGATGATGACATAATTGTTTAGTTTGACACAGACAACTGCTTTGAGAGGACAAAGTGACACAGATAGTTATGCTAAAAGGGAATCTTAAGGAAGGGTTATATAACCTACATGCCACCAATAATGATCTATGTTCCACTATTTCAGTCAAGGAAAGCTGGCATAGAAAATTGGAACGTCCCAACAATAAAGTCGTAGACGAAGTGCTAAGAGAGTGCAATGTCAAAGTGTGTGAAGATAATCACTTCTTTCTTGAAATTTGAAAAACTGCATTATTTACCTTTTAGAATTCTTCTTCTCATGCTAAGGAACCCCTTGAATTAATTCATACTGATGTATGGGGCCAGCACCAATAAATTCTACTTTTGGTTTTAAATACTATGTACATTTTGTTGATGATTTTAGTAGGTTCAATTGGATATATCCATTGAATCAAAGCATAATAAATATATGAGTGTAGTGATTAAATTCAAATTAAAAACAAAATTATCGTACATTACTAAAATAAAAATTATAAAACATAGTTATTGTTCCGCCGGATTCTGGGCTTGGCCGAGCTCCTGCGTGGGAATGGGCGCGGTCTTCCTTGTCCGTAACCAAGTCCGATCAGGTTGGACACATCCAAAAGTGGGGGAGGTACCTGCAAAAGGTACTTCGATGCTAAAGTCAGTGTTTTTTTTGTGTGTGTGGATCGGGAACAAACTAAGAGTATGTAGTAATGGAAAGAAAGGTATAGTTTTTTTTTAGCCAGAAGAACTTAGCCTTTTTCTGTTGGGAGGTCTTTTATCCCCCATTTCCGGCAGTTAGTAGGTTTAGGGGAAGGTCCCGAAATACCGGTTACGCTTGGCTCGAGGCACACGTGTCGGTACAGGGGTAATTGTACTAGTTCCAACGTTCATCATTACATGAAGGGAAAATGTCACATCACCCCGTCGCGTTACCGGTCACAATCAACTCTTGATTAGGCAATACCCCGGGCTCGGTTCCCTCCTTTAAGCTCAACCGAGCTCGGCCCATAGATTCCTGCCGAGCTCGGGTCATCTCGGTAGCTACAGTTATCATAATAAAAATAGTATCAATCTCATTTGTTTCTTGAAATCATTCACCAAGGGACAATGGTTTTATGTTTATAAATTACAGGTGCTTTTATGTTTCATACGTAGTTGTATTAGATTTTCATAATCTTTTTAAAGGCTTGGATACCTCAGGGATGATACTTCATGGATACGTATCGGTGAAGTATCCGAGAGTATCGGTATCATATATGGATATCTGGAACAAATTGAAGAATCAGTGCTTTACAGTCTGTCATAAAAGCTTATACAATGAGTATTATCGAGATCATTGCAGTACTCTTCAATTGGGAAATCAGACAGATGGATACAAACAAAGCATTTTTGAATGACCACCTCAAGGAATCAGTCTTTATGCATCAACCTGAAGGCTTCATAAATCCAACAAGGCCTCAACATGTCTACAAGTTGACCAAGGCAATTTATGGGTTAAAACAAGCCCCGAGGGCTTGGTTTGATAGGTTGAACGATGTTTTGATTGCATGGTGTTTTTTAAAACACTAAAAGTGACTCTTCTTTTTTCTTTCCTTGGGGTGAAGACCACCTAACCTTCCTACTCATTTATGTGGATGATGTCATTGTTACAGGGAGCAATCCTAATTTCTTAAAAGCTTTCATCAAACAACTCAATGAGATTTTTGCACTAAAAGACCTCAAGATGCTGCATTATTGTCTTGGAATTGAAGTGCACAGGAATTCTAGTGGTATGTATCTCAAGCAAGCTAGATATACCTCAGATCTGTCAAAGAAGTTCAGATGTGAACATGTCTCTCCGTGCCCTACACCTATTGTTACCAGAACGTCCTTCACTGTTGAGGGAGAATTAATGAAGAATCCTAAAATTCATACACAAGCAATAGGGGCTGTCCAATATCTCACAAGTGGTGCCACTTTAGATCATTGACAGGGAATACAACAATTCTAAGATATCTTCAAGGTATACTATAAACCACTGCCTGCATATTAAACCATCAGTAGATCTTGATTTAGCTGGATTTTCTTATGCAAATTGGGCTATAAGTTGGGATGAGAGAAAATCTATGGCATGTCACTGTATTTCATGGTGAATTCCATGTTGCTTGGTCCGCAAGAAAGAAAAAGGTGGCATCAAGGTCAAGTACTGAATCTGAATACAGAGCTTGTGCTGATTTGGTGGCAGAAATAGCACGGATAAAGTCTCTTCTTTTGCCAGAATCAAGAACTCACATTCCAAAGAAACCAACACTGTGGTGTGACAATTTGAGTGCTAAAGCCATGGCTTCAAATTCAATGATGCATGCAAGGTCAAAACATATAGAAGTTGATGTCCATTTACCCAAGACCAAGTTCTACAAAATAAAATCACTATAGCCACATTCCTAAGCTGATCAAATAGCATATTGTTTAACTAAAGCACTTACCCACTGAAGAGTCAACTAACTAAGTGACAAACTCAGTGTGATTACCTCACCACTTGTTAGAGGGGGGATACAGTCTTAGCAGTACAACCAGTTATTATTTTGAATTTTGTATTGATAACTTCTTAGTAGAATTTAAATGTGTACCTTCCACTAGCATAATTTTAGGGGACAGATTTGTATTCTTTTCTATCTCTTGTGGTGTATATAAACTGATGTGCATGATCATCTTTGGAATCAAGAGATCCTTTACTCCAATATCTCTCTGAGTCTATCACATTTTCTAAGTCCAACAACAATCAAAGCCTCTTCACATAAGGTGGGGTTAGTTACATGGATTAAACAATGTCATAACATTTTGACAAACCAAATGTTCACAAAGACTATTTAGATCTAAATCCTGTTTAATGGTTTCAACTAGTGTTTACAAAGCCAGTCCCAACTACCAAGCACAAATAAAAAAAAAGAAAAAACAAAAAAGTGTTGTGAAGTGTTTGATTAGAATAAAACATTCATGAAATTTTATCAAACCTTCATGAAATTCTGAAAAATTGAATACATGAACAGGGAGGAGAAAAATTGAAGGAGTGCTTGATTAGAATAAAACATTCTGAAACACATTCCATCAAGGGTCTTCCAGATGATCATCTATATCAAATCCTTTTGCTTTTGTATCATGCACCAAATAGCATGGTTAAAAAAGGCTATCCTTAATTTAACAACACAAATTGGAGATTATCAAACCTGCCGATAAAGATGGAAAAGTGCTGGAAATGTCTTTTTCTTGGCAAGATCGCCAGAAGCACCAAGCACAACAATGGAGAGTGATCCAGTTTCAGGTGCATGTTCTTGATCTCTTCGTGGAGGGGATTCATTTTCTACGCTTTTCCTTTGTTCAACATGCCATTGACTTGATGCCATCCTCGAGCAGTACCAACCAAATACAACCACCACCTTGTATCTGGCATCAAACAAACATGTTGCAAGTAACTAAATGGCTAATGAAGTTCATTACAGAAATTAAATTGAAAATCAATTTATAGATCATCAGTTCCTACAAGATCCATCTCCTCTAAAATGAGTAGTTCACTTTAAACGGTAAATTAAATAATGTTACCCATTGAAGAAAAAATCAACTGTTGATATTTCATGAATAGAATGATGTTAATCAATAAACACAGAAAGTAAATTGCAAAACAGTTTATAGATCTAAACTTTTATTCCTACAGGATCCAGCTAGTCGAAAGTGAGCAGTTCACTTTAAAGGGAAAATTAACAAATCTCAGTAATTGATGAAAAAAATTCAATTGTTGACATTACAAGTATAAGCATAACAAATTATAAAGAGAAAACTATGAATTTAGTCCTTAGACTTTTGGCAATTTTTCAATTCAGTTCCTAAACTAAAATTGATGGTCTTAGTCTTTATTTAAACTTCATTTCCAATATGTTGTTAGTCCTTGCAGTTAAAAATCGTCATTAAGTGATGACATGACAACTTCTTGCTACAACATGTGTTATAAAATAAAGTAAAATTATACTAACATCCCATGTGTTTTCACAAGATTGCACTTGATACCCGTCTTTTTTTCATCATTACTCATACATCCTTATTGAGTCTCAGTGTAATGTTTCTTAAAATTAAAGGAAACAGGGTAATGCATAAAAAGATGTCAATGTAACATTACTTAGGGAGTTTTGTATAAGGTAGAAGACGCAAGAATATTTATGAAATCTTGCAAAGTAAACTAATAAAGTAATAAAAAAAAAATTAATGACAAGGACTATAAAGATAATTAAAACAAAGTTCACGGACTAAAACTAATAAATTCAAAAATTGTTACAAGTTTGAGGATTACATTCGTAATCTTCCCGATTATAAATATGTAAGAAAATCAATGGTTAATTTTCTGATCAGTGACAAAAAGTTACTTACTTTATCCTTACACACAAATTATCAAACCATTCCAAACGCAGTGCGATTGATAAAAGCTAATGAATCAAGTCAGGATATTAATTTCAATCATGAACAAAAAAATCTTAAAAAAAATAAACAGATAATGATCGTGAGTGAGAAAATTGACATAAGGTAATGAAAATGACGGTAGCAACAGAAAAGCGAGAGTGAGAGTGGCCGAACCTGGAAAATGAATGAATTAACAACGTGATTGATTCAGAGACATGAGCATGGGTGGGTTTTGAAGGATTGAAAATGGAACAAGAAGCGTGATGAATCAATTAATATTGTCGGTTGAATCAATCGTGATGAATCGGTGGAAGCATGTCCACGAATGTTGCTGATGCAAGTGGCAACCACAACTACTATCTCACTGATATAGATTGTGATTTGTTTGGTATTAATTTAAAAGATATATGTGATTTTTTTATATATATAATAATGGATACATGTATTGTATTGTAAATGGTTATTTAAAATTGTAAAAAAAATATAAATTTATTTTGTGGTTATTAAATAGAATTATTTTGTGTATTTTAAACAAGATTATATATTCATTATTTTAAAGTATACGTACTTATTACAAAGGGATTTTTTTATCGATACTCTGTGCTATAAAATTAAATAAAATAATAGACAAAAATAAAATTATTTTTTATTTATTAAAATTAGAATGAAATATTAAGATGTTAAGATTGTTAACATCTTCGTCCTAGTTATTCAAAGATTGAGTTAAACTTTATTTTGTCCATCTTTAATTTAAGAAACTAGACTTTGGGCAACAAAAAAATCATATGAAGTGGATTCCTAAGTCTTATCGCCGTTGCAAATTGAGTTCTTAACATCAATTATTTAACACCAGTTTGTTATCAACGTTAATTGTGAGTTAGTGAGATTTTTTAGTTTGTAGGAATATTTTTACATTATTCATTATTTAGTTAATGTTAATTTTACAGGCTATGAACACTGCAAATTCCCTACCCTTAAATACCACTATGAATGTCTTACTCGCGAACACTACCAGCTTGATGAGTAATCAAATTTAAATAAAAGAAATAAAATTAAATCAAATTTGAATTAAAGATAAGATTTAATCAAATTTTGAATAAAAGAGATAAAATCAATTTTTAAGGTATTCTTGACTGATTAAATCTTCTAAAGTAAAGAGGATAATTATTTAACTCCCTAAATCTTCTAGGATTTGTGTAAAAATTTTTTAGGCATTTGATTTGTTTATAAAATAAAATTTTGTTGCAAAATAAACTAAATATTTCATAAAAAAAATATATATTTAATATTGATCATGACCAAAATCGATGTTAAATATGAACTCAATCACATTTAACAATTTTAAATAATATTAAATATAATTTTTAATCTAAGTTTAGAATAAAAGTTAATATTAAAGATCAAACATTTTTAAATTATTCTTTCTTGTAAAATGACCTTAATAACTATTTTTAATGTTATGTTAAAATTTATTTATATCGGGTAGGAAATAGATGTTAAAAGTCAAACTTTTGATATCACTTTCTCCAACATCGATGTTAAAAGGGAATAAAAACAATATTAAAACTCTAAACACTTAATATATTTATCCAACAACAATTCAACAACAATTCTTATAATTGTAGGATTTTATTTTTCAATTTTATTAGTAACAAGAATAAGAAAAATTCATGAAGTTAAAGTTATACAACCTCTTTATATTAGGTCTTAAACTTCTTCTTTATTGTTATATTGTATATAAAGGGTTTTCACCTTTCATAATAAGTAGATTATTTTCTCTTTTATCACATAAGTACATGTATAGACATAATGTACATTGTTCTTTCCTCCTTTATGCTATCACCGAGCTATTAGGGTTTCTCATCTTCTCTATTACATTCCTATTATCATGGAGCAAGAACTTAATACAACAAATGGAACACAAACCCCTTATAGTCTGTATTACCTTCACCCAAGAGATAATCCCAAAAACATTGTAGCTACCCTAATTCTTGGAGGGTCCCACAATTTTTAGATTTGGCTATGTAACATGTCAAGTGTGTTAATCTACAAAACCAAGTTAGGGTTTGTTGATGGAACCTTGCTAGAGTTATAACACTTCCTTTTCTCCATAACACTTGGATAAGATGCAACAAGATGGTGATATGTTGGATCACTTAGTCGATTTCTTTGCAAATCGACCAAAGCATCACCTATCATAATGTCATTGATGTTTGGGAGGATTTTCATCTACATTTTTCAAATAGAAATTACTTCCGCTAAAGTGATCCTTTTCAAGAAATCCATTCCATGCAAGAAAGGGGGGACGATCTTTCTTCTTACTTCATAAAACTCAAGATTCTATGGCAGGAATTGAATGCATTACATTTGAATTCTCTCTTATCCACGTAGTACACCATGTACTTGTGCTTTGACTACAAGTTTTAAAAAATGTTGTGATTTTGAGTACATTATTTGCTACCTTAAGGGTTTGAATGGTTCATACAACACTATTTTCATCAAATACTTTGCATTAAAACCTTACTTTTTGCCGCAAAAGTCTTCGCTCTGACTCAATTACAAGAAAGGAAATTAAACCTTAATCGTAAATTTTTCTCTGCCTCTTTCAATACTACTTATTACTCTGAGAAATAATAATACATATAAAGGTAAAGGCAAAGGTAATCAGTCTAGATTAGTCACAGACTGATATTAGCTTTTGTCTTGTCATGCGTCTAATAATTTATAGTTTGTCCTTGACTTTGTCTTATGTGTCATGTGTTCATATGTTGATCAACATTGTTTTGCCTGTAGGCACGAGATTAATCAGATTAAGCATGTACTTGCCTTATGCTTGAGAGTGCATATGATATTTCATTTGTTTGTCCATGACTACGTCTTATGTGCCAAGTGTTTGTCTATGATAGGCATTATTCTTCTTTAGGCACTAAGTTGATCAGACTAAGTGTATTTTAGTCTTTTATCTTAGAGTGCATTTGTTTCTCATATTTTTCATCTGGTAAGTGTTTTTCGTCTGTTGGCACCCCAATTCTAATTCACTCTTACCATGCGTCTAATCTATCTTTGGCTTCTTTGACTATTGTATTCGTCTATTAATAGACCTTCTTCGTCGGATCAAGTAAATCCATTGTTTGATAAGTCTAAAACATTTATTCATCTTATAGGTTTAGACTTTAATCTCAATATTATAATTATCAAAATCTAGAGTCATGATTAATCTTGATCTAATACTTGCCATTATAGATCTTTTCCTCTAGCACTTGTTAGGTGACCCTTAGAGACTAAGCTCTGATACTAAACTGTAAAGATAAAAACACGAGAAATGGGTTAATTTGTGTTAAAAAATATTCATAAGCTTTTTGAACAGACAAAGTTTGTGTTTGGTTATTCAGACTCTATTTATTATAAACTATTTTTCAATGTTATTCGCAAAAGATCTTACTAGAAAACAATCACAAATTATATAATAGAACGATAAATACAATTATTTTTATACTTCTTAGTCTTAACCTAAGACTACATCTAGTTCCTTAACAACTACTAAGGTTTCACTACATTAATAGTTGATACAAGTATTCTTTGATCCTAACCACTTCAAGCTAATAAAATATTATTTTTATACACGTCCATTTGCATTGAATGCTTCTGCATGAACTATCTTATTAGATTTTGCAACTTTATCATTTGATAGTTGAAGAATCCGAAAAAGCGTATTGCATTTTTGCTGCAAATCTTTTAAGTTAGAGAAATTTTCTTTGTTCTGATTTGGCTCGTCTTTTGATGTGACGAGTAGGTAAATTCCTTATACTTTATTTGAGGAAGTCTGATCAACTTGTGCAAGACGAAAAATACTAATAAGTAACTTAATGTATAAAAGTAATCGTTAAGAGATACTTATTTTTTGTGTGGTGAAGTGAACTATAACTTTGTGTAGTATTCATTAATTTATACTTTAAGACCATACATCAAAGATGTGTTTAATTATTATTTTTCATTTGTCTATGAGACGAAATTTATCTAATATATAGAAAATGATCATTTATAAAATATTTTAAAATAAATTCTAATTATTAAAATTAAGGGTCATAATTTGTATTTAATCATTTCAAACTTAACGGCTCTCTTCTCTCTCTGACAAGAAAAAAAAGAAATTTTTTTTAAAAAAAAATATTTCTTACAAATTATTTCTTTTTCCTATTCAGTCTTTATAAATATTTTTTATAAAAACTAAAAATTAAATCACATTAATTTATAAAAATTAAGTATAAGAAAGAATTCAAGGATTAAAAATAAAACATTGTATAGGTGAAAAGAGTTTAACTAAAGGATTAAAATGTATATTAAACCTAAAATGTAATTTTAAAATTTGAAAGATGGTAAATTAATTTTAAAATTTGAAAATTGAATTTATGTATCTAGGTAAAGAAATTGATGTTAAAGAAATTTGAATTGCATTAAGTATTTTAAAATTGAAGGAAATTTAGATTTCAAGCAATTTAAATTCTCTTGTCCGAACACAAATGAATTTAAATTGTTGTTTGAAAAAAATTATTGTTTACATAAAATAATTTAAAGAGAAATTGAACTTTGTATTTTCAGCAGGTATTTTCATCTGTTCAAATGGTAGAATTTGAAATTTTATCTACAAGAAAGAAATTTAAAATTGTCATACGGCCATACACAGTCACTTCCCTTGTCTTAGACTACTTTAATTTTGACTGAGATCTAATTTTATGAAATAAAGTTAAAAAATATTATCCAACTAATAATAATAACGGCTACAGAAAATACCCATACTACATGTTTAAGCAATTATTTTTTTAATGCCATAAGGAATTGAAATAAAAAAAATAATAATAAATATTGATGCTTAAGTGGGAGTTTACTGTGGGTGTGAAGTTGGGTAACTCTGTCATGGTCACTCATCATCAGCTTCCTGTGTGAGTATGTCTCCCTTGTTGGCGGTGCCCATGTTAACTTATGTAGAGTTAGGTGTCTCTGCCATGGCCGGTCACTCGTACTCATCATTAGCTTCTTACTACGTGGGTATGTCTCCTTTGTTGGTGGTGCCCACGTGCAGAGCTGGGTATCCATGGAGTGTTGGACCAGGCCCTTAGAGATGTGAACATTGGTAAATTTTTCATAAATGTCATTTTAACACCTCCTTTTCATAAGTCCATAATTTTATACACTGTAAAAACAAAAATATGAATTAAAAATGGTCTTAAAAAATATCTTAAACATTCATTTGACCTTAGTTCAGAGATGTGAACTTTCAGCACGAGTCAGTTTACTTTTCTTAGAAACACGTTCCTTATTTTCAAACTTAAGTTTTTAGTTAGTGGTAAGTGTTTGATATAACACAATATCTTACCTAATAATGAGTCAAACTTTATTTTGTAAATTGTCTGAATACAGACAACTCAAGCAATATCTTACCTAATAATGAGTCAAACTTTATTTTGTAAATTGTTCAAATACGGACCACTCAAGGAGAGAAAACTCAACTATAAAGTTAGTTAACTCGTGGCGCTAGGGCTGTTATACTCTTAATAAAAGTTGTTGCGCCCTAACTAACATCTATACTTTTTGATCTAGTGGTTAGCGCTTGATATAAAACAATATTTTATCTAAGAGTGACTCAAATTTTATTTTGTAAATGGTCCAAAACTGGACAATTTTAGAAGAGAAAATTTAACTATAAAAGTGTTGTTAGACAAATTTAAATAATTTTCAACCAAGATTTACTAATTGTAGTCGATGATCTCTAAATCCTCAAATAAAATATTTTCTCTTTTAGGGAAAAGAGTTCCAAAATAACAGACAAGATCAGTTTAACTATAAAATCATCTTTATTTTAAAAGCGATAATATGATCTTTCACGTCAAGAGGAATACCCTCAAAACTATCATTTCTCTGTCTCTTCTCCGTGTTTATATACTTCTTTTACATAATTTTCAGACCTGGCAAGAAAATTCTTTAAAGAATTGCTCCCACCAAAAGCAGTCTCCTGTCAATGGTTGTATAAAACTCTGAGGACAGACTTGCGTAAGGATTCTATTCCACCTTGTGTGAGAATCAATCTTAACTTCAGAAATGTCAAAGCATCATGGTCATTTATAACATTAAAAAATAAGAAACAGAAATTAAAAAAATCAAACAACATGAAGAAACATTCTTGAAACATTCATTGATTCTTCACTCGTATGAGTATATTTAAAAATCTTATTAACCATGATATAAATAATAGTTATGAGTATATTTAAAAATCTTATTAACCATGTATAAATAATAGTGTAACTAGTTAGTCAACTAAATGTAACTAGTTAGTCAACTAAATATTTTACTTACTAACGAGTCAAACTTAAATTGTCCGATTACGGACAATTTAAGAAGAGAAAACTTAACTATAAAAGTTAGTTCACTCTTGGTCTAGTGGTAAAGGTTTGATCTAACATAATATTTTACCTAATAATGAGTCAACTTGGAAACCTGGGACATTCTCCATGTCCAATTGTTCTCATTACCAATTTTCCATGTCCAATTATTCTCATTACCAATTACAGTATCAATTTAAGGGTTTTTTTTATTGTAGATAGGTATTAAAGCAATCAAATACTTAAAGCAATTTATCAAGTCAAAACATAGTTGCAAGAATTAACAATAGTTGAATGACTCTCAATCTGGTTCTTATCCAATTCTCAAAATTCCTCACAGGTTCTCAATTACGTTAGAATTGCATGTATGCAAGCTATTCTCAATTACGATTAGAATTACATTTACAAGCTAATTAAAGATGAAATCCTGACAATTAATTGAACACTCCATAGTCTTGGAGGAGTTTTATCAAACACTTGTTGGACAACACTTCATGCAATTGCATGAGGTGCACAACTTGGTTTGATTCATGTTCAATTTGGAAATCATGCACTTACAATCAATCAACAATAAGATCACAATTAAGAAACCTATTCAATTAGTCAATTAACCTTATCATATCGGGAGTTAAATCAATTTCTTTGACTTTCAGTTCAGATAAATCAAGCCTCAAGAGAATTAAATCTTTTACCTTTTCTACTAAGATACTATTGGTTGAACACAAAAATCGTCATAAATTTTAAAGTTAATAACATGTTGGGTTAAAATTTCAGGGTGAGCTGATTTTCGTTTCTTAGAAAGATATTCTTTGCTGTCAAAGTTAATATTATTAGATTGTTCACAAGTTTTAAGAAAGTTTTTAAATCCGATAACCGGATCTCTTAAGCAACTGACATAATTATCATTGATTACTAATTTTATAGAATGACGCATTTTACTAACAAAGGATAACGAAGAGCAAATGGATGAAGAGAAAGAAGAGCAGATGGATGAAGAGAAAGAAGGGAAACCAGCAACTGAGCAAATAGAGAATAAAAAATGAATGAAGAGTAACATAGTAAATGAGTCATATATAACCTTAAATAAGACATTAAATATGGGCTTCCTTGTGGACCCATAGCTGAGTAATCTATATTATAATAAACTTTTTTGCATCATTCTTCTCAAATTTTGACGAGCTAGTTTACTTTTCTTAGGAACATTCCTTATTTTCATATTTTTTGGTTTAGTGGTAAGCGATTGATACAACACAATATATTCCTTAATAATGAGTCAAACTTTATTTTGTAAATGGTCTGAATGCGGACAACTCAAGGAGAGAAAACTCAACTATAAAAGTTAGTTAACTCGTGACACTAGGGGTGTTATACTCTTAATAGAAAGTGTTGCGCCCTGACTAACATCTATAACTTTTGGTCTAGTAGTTACGCTTATCTAACACAATATTTTGCCTAAGAGTGACTCAGACTTTATTTCGTAAATTGTCCAAAAACCAACAATTTTAAAAGATAAAACTTAACTATAAAAATGTTGTCAGATAAATTTAAACAATTCTAACCAAGGTTTTCTAATTCTAGTCGTTGTTTAACCAACAAGATAATTAACATAAAATTTAAATTAATAAATAAATGATGAAAATATAATTTTAACCTTAGGTGAATTATTTAAGGCGACTTCGATGAATAAATAAATTGTCCAAAAACGGACAATTTTAAAAGAGAAAACTTAACTGTAAAAATGTTATCAGATAAATTCGAACATAGATAAAGTTAAAGACTTAGTGACTATAAACTGTTTTTGTTCTTGTTATTTTTTATTTTTATTTTATTTTCAATTCTCACTCATCAAAGAAGCCATTGATTAATTTCCCTTCTAAAACCGATATCTTACCAAAAACAACATAATTATCATTTATTACTAATTTGATAGAATGACACATTTTACTATAAATAACAAAAAGCAAATGGATGAGGAGAAACCGGAGCAAATAGATAAAGATGAACAAGAGAAACTGATAAAGGTGCAAATGAGAAATAAAAAATTGAATGAACAGCAACCAGGAAATGAATCATATATAAAGGCATTAAAGATGGGCTTTTTTTTTTTTTGTAAACCCTAGGAGAGAAGCCCACACTGAGTATATTATATATATATATATATATATATATATTAAGAAATCTATTGTCTTTAAAATGTGAAAAATAAAATATCTTAACTACCTCTTATACTACTATTTAAAAATTTTATAATCATTGTAGAATATTACTATTATTAATTAAGATTATGCCAATATATTTTTTATGCTATTTTTTTAAAAAAAAAAACACATTGAGAAATATGGACGTAGCTGACATCTTAACACAGTAAAATATGATGTTGTAATAAATTTAACATGATAGAAATGTAAATATTTGCATAAATATTACCTATTTTTACCTAATTAAATATTTATTGGTTTTTTACTTTAAATATTTTGATTAATTATTTCATTATATTTATTAGAAATTTAAATATATATTATATATTTTAGTTATTAATTTAAAAATTATAAATATTATTTAATAATCCAAATGTTAATATACATATAAAAATGTCATCTTATATTAAATAATATAACTTCTCTACTTTTTATTCCATATAAATCAATATAAAAAAAAAGATTTTATATAATTTATTATTTCAAAATATAGTTATTAATTTTCAGTTTACATTTTAAAATATATTTTATTTTATAATTTAGAAAAAAAATATTTGGCATTTTAAAATATATACTTTCTATTAATTTTTTACTTCAACTTTTTAATTGATTGTACGTATCAAATCCTTAGAATATATTCTTACACCTGTTTTTAAGGGACCAATGCAACTACCTTTTTGAAAATATATCCAATTTTTTTTCTTTTAAATAAATATTTTTAAAATTATTAGATTAATACTATTTTCTTAAAAAAAAAAAAAAAAAAAAAAAAAAAGCTTTTCTGTTTCTCATGTGGAAGTTACCAAAATTCTCAAAAGTTACCAAAATTCTCAAGACCTTCTCGTGCCTGTATCCACAAATCACAGTCTTTTGTGTTTCTCATGTGTATATATAATATATCTCTTTAACAATGTTTCCTATTTTCCTTTCACTCAACTTTTCTTCAACGTTTATATAGGAATCGAATAGTGCTAGAAAAACAACTTGAATAACTACTTATTTTACACAGGTGAAATTAATGAAAGATACTTCAATAATGTTTTATATAATTTTGTAAAACAGAGAAAATTCACAAAGGACAATTCAAAATTTAAATAAATTTAATTATTTAATTAAAAATATGTAATTTTAAATAATTAATTATATAATTAAATAGTTATTAAAGTTTCTCTGATGAATAATATTTTGTTATTCTCAAGTTGGTAATTAAAAAATGTTCTTTTAAAATTTTTTAATATTTGACTATAAATTAATATTATGAGACTAAATATCAAATTTCATGTAAATTATTATTATTATTATTATTATTATTATTATATTTATGATAAATTGAATTTTATTTATCAATTATATATATTTTTTATAATTAAAAAATAATTTTTATAATAAAATTTATTATTTAAATTATATATATTGTTATCATATTAGAAAAGATATGAGGTGATGATATGTTCTATTTAAAAAGATATAAGAGGATGTGATGTTTTTTTAAATAATAGTTATTAAAATAGTTATCTATAGTCTAACTTCGTCTTTAGTAATAATGAGTGTTGCTGGACTATTGTTAGATCAAAGATGATTAACGCCTCAAGATTTTGATTAATTACAAGACAGACGAAACTAAGCTACCCAAGACTTGCTAAGACGAAACCAGCACAGACGAAACATGACCCTTCAAAAGTGAAGATCTGCGTCTGTCCAAAAGTCAAGCCATCAGACGATACATGCACAGACGGAAGAAGGCTACTCAAGCTAAAGTCCTTCGTCTGTTCAAAGAGTGAAGACTTAAGACGATAGGATGAGACGAAACATCAATAGCTGAAGATTTATATCGTCTATCCAAAAGTGAAGTCAAGTTGAGTCATTCGCGCCAAGATTTCAAATATGAAGAAGTACTCAAGAGAAGCATCCAAAATCAGTATAGGGATTCGAGCTTACACTCCAAAGTCAAAAAGGTCTTCACCTTTTGTCACATCTCTGTGCAAGTCAGAAAAAGTACTGCGCGCACAATCTAGTCCGCTATATCCACTGCGACTCTACATCAATCAATCAAGTACAACTGACAAACTTTTGGAAAGCTCTCAAGAAGTTCTCTCAATGACTCTCAACGGCATTTAAATGAGTCTTAACGGCTATTTGAAGAAGAGGCCTATAAAAGGACTTCACAACATCAAGAATCAGTTAGCGAATACGCTTATCCTATTCTATCTTCTGAATTCGCTCAAACTCTGATTGTGCTATATATTGTATAAACCTCTCTGCGTAGAGGAAAACCTTTGTTTTCAAACAACTTTTTCAAAATCCACTTGTGTGGTACTTTAGCCTGAGGAGACTGTGTTCCAAAGAATACCTTTGTATTAGCCTGTGGAGGCTGGGTTCAAAGAATACCTTGGTTGTTTAGCCTGAGAAGGCTGGGAGCAAAGAATATCTTGTAATAGCCAGAAGTGGCTGGGTTCAAACAATACTTGTAAACATTTTCACGGTTTGTAGTGAAAACTCAGTGGTTGCTGGGTAACTGGACGTAGTCTTGAATAGAAGAACCAGTATAAAAATAACTGTGTTTATTTGTTTCATCTGATCAACTAACTGGGATAATCATAATCTAACGTCTGGGAATAAATTGAATTTTATTTATCAATTATATATATTTTTTATAATTAAAAAATAACTTTTATAATAAAATTTATTATTTAAATTATATATATTGTTATCATATTAGAAAAGATATGAGGTGATGATATGTTCTATTTAAAAAGATATAAGAGGATGTGATGTTTTTTTAAATAATAGTTATTAAAGTAGTTATCTATAGTCTAACTTCGTCTTTAGTAACAATGAGTGTTATTGGACTATTTTATGATGATGGGTAAGACTAGGCAGAATCTTCTTTCATCTAAATCTCATTTTTATTGTTACATTCATGTATCACTCTCATCAACTATCTAGGCTTTACCATCGCTATCTACAAAACAAACAAGTAGGTAAACATGAGTTTTGTCACCTTTAAAACATTCATACCAAACCACAAAGACACACACTTACAAATCACTGTTATGGTTTACTAGTAATGCTCTTGAGATTTACTTGACATAAAGATAACTAGGTTTATTCTCTTTTTCACTAGCCAGCTGTCACACAAGTCATCATCTCATTTATGGACTTACACATCGTTGTTTATTGCATACAATTGGAATAACAATTTATTTATTTAATTTACAAAATTAATGAAACTTTTCTTCTAATTTACAAAATGTTCACGACTGACTAATAAAGTTGTTTTATTTTATGATGTACCCAATAAAATTCTTATGCTATTTATTAGAGATTTATATCAATTTATATATTAACTGAATTAGATCTTTGAATGTTACCATGCTTTTATCTACCATCAAAATTAAAATTTTATCTTTGAATGTTACATTGATATATCCTTCAACTGCTCAGGGAAAGAATCTTTGCCTTGGACAAGATAACTGCGTATCAAACCACAACCAATTTCCTATCATTCATTAGACTTAGAAACTGGTAAAATAGGCAAGGATGATAATAGTCATGAAGTAGTAGAAAGAAACTGATTTCCATGAATTTATTTATTTATTTTATATATTGAGAAAAATATACATAGCATAAAGTTTAAAAAACCACACCCTTGTAAACGGTTTCTCAATTCATCATCAGTGATTTTTGTCCTAGCATAGCCAAAAATACAAACCTCATCTGGTGATAGGAATCCCTACAAATAAAGCCACCAATATTTAGAAAAACTGTTAGTTTTAGAGAAACATACATCAGCTCAGAAAATATTCCAATAAAAAAAAAGAATTAGGAACAGATATCTACTTAGATTATCAAGTACAATATACAGATACCAATAGTTAATAAAGATCTTTCTGCTGTATAGATATTAGGCTCCATCTGTCATTAGGATAAATTCTTAGCTGTACAATCAATTATTATTTTGAATTTTGTATTTGATAACTTCTTATCAGAATCTGAAGTGTACATTTTGCTAGCATAATTTTAGGAGTCAGTTTGTATTCTTTTCTATCTCTTGTGATGTATATAAACTGATGACCATGATCATCTTTGGAATTAATTGATCCTTTACTCCAATATCTCTGAGTGTGTCGCTTTGTAAGTTGGTATGAGAGCTCTACACTCTACCAGCACCAAGATCAATCCAAAAATTATGGAGGCCAAAACTCAAAAGACCTTGGCCCTCCCCTCTTTTTGCTCTGTCAAGCTGTACAGAGATAGCTTTCTACTGTGGAAATCCCTCGTCCTTCCACTAATCAGAGGAAGTAAATTGAATGGTTACATTTTTGGGACAAAGAAGTGTCCTGAGCAACATGTGACATGGATTCAGTAAGAAGATCAATCCCACCTATGATGATTGAGTGGCAATTGATCAACTACTTTTTGGCTGGCTCTTTAACTTGATGACAGGAGACATTGCAACACAATTGATGCATTGTGAGACTTCAAAGGAACTTAAGAAAGGAGCTAACAGCCTAGCAGGTGCGCACACAAAGACTCAAGTCACCTTATTTAAAACTGAATTTCACACTACCAGGAAAGGTTCTATTTAAAGAATACTTGGTCAACATAAAGACTATTGCTGACAACCCAAAACTTGCTTGAAGCCCAATCTTAACCTCAGATTTGATAACCCAGACCCTTGCTGGCCTGGACTTTGAATTCAATGCCATTGTAGTCCGACTTTAGAGACATGCCAGTATGTCAGGTTTGTGGAAAATTTGCACATGTTGTCAATTGCTTTTACAGGTTCAATAAAACCTACATGGGCCAACCTTCTGAAGAAACTAAGCAAGAAAAATACAATGCCTTCATTACTTCTCCCATTTCTGTTTGTGACCCAGACTAGTACTTTAATAGCGGAGCCAGCAATCATGTAAGTAATGATTCTGGTCGTTTTCAAGAAATTTCAGAACACGATGGTAAGAGCTCCTCTCTCAAATCTCATGGATGGTAATGGTGAAAAACTCAGTATTATTTGTTCTGGTTTATTTCAACAATCACTAGGCTTGCATGACATTCTTTTTGTTCCTAAGATCACTGGGAATCTCTTGAGCATTTCAAAATTAGCATTTGATGATGACATAATTGTTTAGTTTGACACAGACAACTGCTTTGAGAGGACAAAGTGACACAGATAGTTCTGCTAAAAGGGAATCTTAAGGAAGGGTTATATAACCTACATGCCACCAATAATGATCTATGTTCCACTATTTCAGTCAAGGAAAGCTGGCATAGAAAATTGGAACGTCCCAACAATAAAATCGTAGACGAAGTGCTAAGAGAGTGCAATGTCAAAGCGTGTGAAGATAATCACTTCTTTCTTGAAATTTGAAAAACTGCATTATTTACCTTTTAGAATTCTTCTTCTCATGCTAAGGAACCCCTTGAATTAATTCATACTGATGTATGGGGCCAGCACCAATAAATTCTACTTTTGGTTTTGGTTTTAAATACTATGTACATTTTGTTGATGATTTTAGTAGGTTCAATCGGATATATCCATTGAATCAAAGCATAATAAATATATGATTGTAGTGATTAAATTCAAATTAAAAACAAAATTATCGTACAATACTGAAATAAAAATTATAAAACATAGTTATCATAATAAAAATAGTATCAATCTCATTTGTTTCTTGAAATCATTCACCAAGGGACAATGGTTTTATGTTTATAAATTACAGGTGCTTTTATGTTTCATACGTAGTTGTATTAGATTTTCATAATCTTTTTAAAGGCTTGGATACCTCAGGGATGATACTTCATGGATACTTATCGGTGAAGTATCCGAGAGTATCGGTATCATATATGGATATCTGGAACAAATTGAAGAATCAGTGCTTTACAGTCTGTCATAAAAGCTTATACAATGAGTATTATCGAGATCATTGCAATACTCTTCAGACAGATGGATACAAACAAAGCATTTTTGAATGACCACCTCAAGGAATCAGTCTTTATGCATCAACCTGAAGGCTTCATAAATCCAACAAGGCCTCAACATGTCTACAAGTTGACCAAGGCGATTTATGGGTTAAAACAAGCCCCAAGGGCTTGGTTTGATAGGTTGAACGATGTTTTGATTGCATGGTGTTTTTTAAAACACTGAAAGTGACTCTTGTTTTTTCTTTCCTTGGGGTGAAGACCACCTAACCTTCCTACTCATTTATGTGGATGATGTCATTGTTACAGGGAGCAATCCTAATTTCTTAAAAGCTTTCATCAAACAACTCAATGAGATTTTTGCACTAAAAGACCTCAAGATGCTGCATTATTGTCTTGGAATTGAAGTGCACAGGAATTCTAGTGGTATGTATCTCAAGCAAGCTAGATATACCTCAGATCTGTCAAAGAAGTTCAGATGTGAACATGTCTCTCCGTGCCCTACACCTATTGTTACCAGAACGTCCTTCACTGTTGAGGGAGAATTAATGAAGAATCCTAAAATTCATGCACAAGCAATAGGGGCTGTCCAATATCTCACAAGTGGTGCCACTTTAGATCATTGACAGGGAATACAACAATTCTAAGATATCTTCAAGGTATACTATAAACCACTGCCTGCATATTAAACCATCAGCAGATCTTGATTTAGCTGGATTTTCTTATGCAAATTGGGCTATAAGTTGGGATGAGAGAAAATCTATGGCAGGTCACTGTATTTCATGGTGAATTCCATGTTGCTTGGTCCGCAAGAAAGAAAAAGGTGGCATCAAGGTCAAGTACTGAATCTGAATACAGAGCTTGTGCTGATTTGGTGGCAGAAATAGCACGGATAGAGTCTCGTCTTTTGCCAGAATCAAGAACTCACATTCCAAAGAAACCAACACTGTGGTGTGACAATTTGAGTGCTAAAGCCATGGCTTCAAATTCAATGATGCATGCAAGGTCAAAACATATAGAAGTTGATGTCCATTTACCCAAGACCAAGTTCTACAAAATAAAATCACTATAGCCACATTCCTAAGCTGATCAAATAGCATATTGTTTAACTAAAGCACTTACCCACTGAAGAGTCAACTAACTAAGTGACAAACTCAGTGTGATTACCTCACCACTTGTTAGAGGGGGGGGGGGGATACAGTCTTAGCAGTACAACCAGTTATTATTTTGAATTTTGTATTGATAACTTCTTAGTAGAATTTAAATGTGTACCTTCCACTAGCATAATTTTAGGGGACAGATTTGTATTCTTTTCTATCTCTTGTGGTGTATATAAACTGATGTGCATGATCATCTTTGGAATCAAGAGATCCTTTACTCCAATATCTCTCTGAGTCTATCACATTTTCTAAGTCCAACAACAATCAAAGCCTCTTCACATAAGGTGGGGTTAGTTACATGGATTAAACAATGTCATAACATTTTGACAAACCAAATGTTCACAAAGACTATTTAGATCTAAATCCTGTTTAATGGTTTCAACTAGAGTTTACAAAGCCAGTTCCAACTACCAAGC